>CM053029.1:89113118-89713118 GCA_028564925.1 Lithobates sylvaticus
CAAACTTCGGTACTTAAAAATCTCCATAGGCGACGTTTTTTTTTTTTTACAGGTTACCAGTTTAGAGTTACAGAGGAGGTCTAGTGCTAGTTTTGTTGCTCGTGCTCTAACGCACGCGGCGATACCTCACATGTGTGGTTTCAACTGCGTTTACATATGTGGGCGGGACTTGCGTGTGCGTTCGCTTCTGAGCGTGAGCTACCTGGGACAGGGGCATCTTAAATGTTTTTTTTTAACTTTTTTTTACACTTTCTTTTACATTTTTTTTTTGATCACTTTTATTCCTATTACAAGGAATGTAAACATCCCTTGTAGTAGGAATGGTTTGTGACAGGTCCTCTTTATGGAGAGATGCGGGGTCAATAAGACCCCACATCTCTCCTCCAGGCTGGAAATCCTGAGATCGAAAAAATACATCTTCTGCTTTGTTTACAACCGTGGCCCGGACGTGACGTCATAACGTCGTGCCCGGGCCTCCGACGGTCATAGAGATGACTGGTGACCATCCGGTAACCGGAAATCTCTATGGTCGTCATCTGGCGGTGGCCGATTCTTTCTCTGGGTCCCTGATGGCATGGGAGAGCCCGGAGAAGCACAGGATGGCGGCGGGAGGGGGGGGTGTCCCATCCCGTCACCTGTAAGAACGATCAAGTGGAAGAACTGCCACTATTATCATTCTTATGGTACACAGAATCCCCAGCTGAAAACGAGGATATCTGAGCGATGCCTGTAGCTGCAGGCATCATTCAGATATTCCCGCTGAAAGTCAAATGCCCCGTACACATGAGCGGATTTTCCGTCGGAAAAATCTTGGTTGGTTTTTACGACCGAATTCCGCTCAAGCTTGGCTTGCATACACACAGTCACACAAAAGTTCTCTGAACTTTCAACCGTCAAGAACGCGGTGACGTACAACACTACGACGAGCCGAAAAAATTAAGTTCAATGCTTCCGAGCATGCGTCGAATTGTTTCCGAGCATGCGTAGGAATTTTGTGCGTCGCAATTGGTACAGACTTTTGCTGGCGGGAATTCGGCCAGCAAAAGTCTGATGGAGCATACACACGGTCGCATTTTCCGACCAAAAGCTTTCATCGGTCTTCTTCTGGCTAAATTTCCGATCGTGTGTATGTGGCAAAAGACGTTATATGACGTCCTTGGGCTGGAAGTGGTTAAGGTTTATTAACGAATTGAACCCAGTGGCATTGATATGTCAGGAAAAAGAACAAGGGTGCACACACCGCTTCAGGCAAAAAATGGACACACCCAATCCGGCTCATCACCGTAGGCAATATCAAGAAGAGAAGAAAAGATTGATCGCATACTTGAATCCAAAAGATGCTGTAGAAATGTCTTTATTGTCATGAGCCAGACAAAATTGCAGTGATGATCAGTTGACGCGTTTCACACGAAAAGAACTGTGAACAAGCACGGTTCTTTTCGTGTGAAATGCGTCAACTGATCATCACTGCAATTTTGTCTGGCTCATGACAATAAAGACATTTCTACAGCATCTTCTGGATTCAAGTGTGCGATCAATCTTTTCTTCTCTTCTTGGCATTTGATATGTTACAGTGGCTTTGGCACTAGGAGACACCAAGCCCCTCCACCCAGTCTCCAAAGCCAAAGTAAGACCAAAGAGTCTAATGCCGTGTACACACGACCGGACTTTTCGACAGCAAAGGTCCGACGGAACAAATCCGTTGGACAATTCGACCGTGTGTGGGCTTCATCGAACATTTGCTGTCGAAAAATTAGACGGACTTTAGATTTAGAACATGTTTCAAATCTTTCCGACGGACTCGAGTCCGGTCGAAAAATCAGTTTGTCTGTATGCCAGTACGACGGACGAAAACCGACGCTAGGGCAGCTATTGGCTACTGGCTATGAACTTCCTTATTCTAGTCCTGTCGTACGTCATCATGATCGAATCCATTGGACTTTGGTGTGATTGTGTGTAGATAAGTCCGATTCGACGGAAGTCCATCGAAAGTCCGTCAAAGTCCGACGGAATTTAGTCCGTCAAAAAGTCTGGTCGTGTGTACACGGTATAACTCCTCCAATTCATTTCCATAATGTAAAACAGAATCCAGGATGCGAATCTCTTGCAGTGACCATGGCGAGTGGGTGGAGTCATGCGTCCCCCCCACCAATGGAGGCATCAAGTGATTCAGTTTGCCTCCCATCCATACAAAATTGAAATGTAATTTTTTGGGGTTGGCTGAACCTTTCAGTTATGTTTTTTTGGAAGAGAAGAATGTATTGATTTTGTAAGCGGAGAGCAGTCACCATCCATTATGTTCCCATATTCCGTATACTTCATTTCATTTAGTGTCGGAACACGTCTACTCAAGAAATTGGTGCCGGTCCGTACAGAATGTACTACTTAACAAGATTAGCTGTTATATGGTTGCTTCCTATAACAACACTCAGATGATGAATCTGAACAAGATGTAACGTGACGTTGGGTTTGCACATTAAATGATGGTTATTTGGCTATTCAGACACATTGCCCACTTTAAGAAGACTGCTTCCATATTTGTTTAGTTCAAGCTTTAAAAATGCAGCTTTAGTAAATATCAGAATAAAAGGGGATGATCTATTGTAGGTAGACCTGGACATCAAGCCGGCAGCAACCAGAGACAGATCCGCTTATTGTGGTTAAGTGTATTCACGGTAATGGCGGCTGATCTCTAATTGCATGATATTGGATATTGTGCCTCTCTGCTTGTTATTAAATACAGCAATACAAGGGCGATTATTGTGAGCAGAAAGTCTTTAGATTTTATCTGACCTGTCCGTTGATACGAAAGCTCAAATCCAGGCAAACAGCTCAAGGCATGGATGAAATATACATTATAAGGGGGTATTTTACTTTGCAAAGGGTTTGTATTTCTGTCAATCCAGCCCTGAGGTTTCCACAGCTCTGCCACACAGCACACATCTCCTGGAGGGCAGGAGACCTGATTTTTCTCTGCTGCAGTTGAGTAACACTTACAGGTCTTGTCCCTCCCCCAGCCTGTGATTGGGCAGTGAAGGTAGAAGACTTATGATCTCATCTCGTTGTCACTTTGTTCTCCCCTCCTATCATCATGTCCCCTTTGCAGCTGACTAGCTCCTTGGGATGTACTGCCCTCTCCAAGTCTGAGCTCTGCTGTACAAGGACTGCAAGACTCAAGGCTGAGACCAATTCGAATTCAGACACTTACCCTGCTTGTTTACATTTTTTTTATTTAAAGTATAAATAAAGGCAAAACTTTTTTGTTGTTCTGGATAGAACGGAGAGGGGTTAGAACATCTGTCAGTTTTTATTGCTGTCTGTGCCCCCATTAGGGAGATTTGCCCTCTCTATTTGTCCTCTTTACTGTTTTTAGGGCTATCACCAGAACAGGAATAGAGGGGAAATCTAGGGACACTAGTTCTGGGGACAACCAGGGATTTACTCACTTTGGGGCGATTTCCTCTCTTATCCTGTTTTTTCTACAGAACAGGAAGTGGAGGGAAATCTCCTCTATGGGACACAGATGGCAACAAAACATGACAGGGGCTATAACCCTCCCTTACTCTAATCAATATGAGAAAACAAAGTTTTGCCATTTAGTTCTACTTGAATGATATATTAATAAATACAGAGCTGCACTAATATGTGTCTTTAATAGCTGCCTGGAGTTCACCTTTAACCGCCTTGCGCCCCCCGGCCATCAAATGATGGCAAGGCGGCGCATCTCTCGTTCTGGGCGGGCGTCATATTACGTCCTCCCAGAACGACCGCTCTCGTGCGCCTCTGGGGGCACGCATTGCGGCGATCAGTGGTGCGGTGTATCAGTCATACACATTGCTACACCGATCTCGGTAAAGAGTCTCTGACGGAGGCTCTTTCCAATGTGATCAGCTGTGTCCAATCACGGCTGATCACGATATAAACAGGAAGAGCCGTTGATCGGCTTTTCCTCACTAGCGTCTGACAGACACGAGTAGAGGAGAGTCGATCGGCTGCTCTCCTGACAGGGGGGCTCTGTGCTGATTGTTTATTAGCACAGCCCCCCTCGGGTGCCCGCCTAGGACCACCAGGATGCTGCCAGGACCACCAGGAATTGGCACCACCCTGGACCACCAGGTATGCCACCCTAGAACATCAGGGAAATGCCAATCAGTGCCCAGGCAGCTGCCAATCAGTGCCCATCCCAAATGCCTGCAAGTGCAATCAGTGATGCCTATCAATGCCATCTATCAGTGCCGCATATCAGTGCCACCTATCAGTGCCCAGCAGTGCCGCCTATTAGTGCCACCCATAAGTACCCATAAGTGCAGCCTTTCAGTGCCCATCAGTGTCGCCTATCAGTGCCCATCAGTGCCCACCAGTGCCACCCATGAGTGCCCATCAGTGCGGCCTATCAATGCCGATCAGTGCTGCATATCAGTGCCACTCATCAGTGCCGCCTATCAGTGCCCATCAGTACCGCCTATCAGTGCCCGTCAGTGCCACCTCATTGGTGCCACCTTATCAGTGCCCATCAGTGCCGCCTTATCAGTGCCCATCAGTTAAGGAGAAAACTTACTTATTTACAAAATTTTATAACAGTAACAAAAGAAAAAAAAAATTCAAAATTTTAGGTCTTTTTTTATTTGTTTAGCAAAAAATAAAAAGTGGTGATCAAATACCACCAAAAGAAAGCTCTATTTGTGGGAACAAAATGATAAAAATGTTGTTTGGTTACAGTGTTGTATGACCGCGAAATTGTCATTTAACCAGCAACAGCGCTGGAAGCTGAAAATTGGCTGGGGCAGGAAGGGGGTGTAAGTGCCCGGTATTGAGGTGGTTAAACAAGCCACATTGTCTGGTTGCAGTAGGGGACAGGTCCTCATTTCCTTGCTCATCTCACAGTAGTCGGTCTCTTGGTTTCCTAATCCTGGGATATAGGTCTAGGCACCGCAAGTACAAGAATATAATTGCACTGGAATCCATGTTTCTTGTCTGCTGTCTGTGTAGCATTCATTTTACCATTTTGTGGCTGGAGTGTGTGTAGTGAAGACTGCAACCTATCAATTTCAAAGGGACTATTGACAGCACTAACAGACATTAGAGAGCTGCTTGTCTTGAAGAATGGCTTTGACTGACAAAAGATTTTTCTTTAATGGAAACTTGTCATGAGACGCAAATGTAGACAACCATGGATGACCTCCTTCCTTATGGTTATCATTCATTTCCCCTCGACACTTTCTGAGTCAGAGGCCTGGAGCAAGTTCGTAGATCAGGAGTTCTGACTTCACTTGTTGCATACTTATACAGTCAGTGACTCAGAAAGTGTTGAATCACACTTAGCACAACAGCCAGGTTCCTCAGAATTCTTTGGTGGAGGACAGAAACTATCCAACCTACTTTATTGCTTTTTAAAGTGATAGAGATGTATTATGACTATTTGCTGCATTAGAGCTGGCATCAGGCATTGACCTCACAAATGCGCTTCTGGAAGAATGGTCAAACATTCCCATAGAAACACTCCTAAACCTTGTGGACAGCCTTCCCAGAAGAGTTGAAGCTGTTATAGCTGCAAAGGGTGGGCCAACTCAATATTGAACCGTACGGACTGGGATGCCATTAAAGTTCATGTGCGTGTAAAGGAAGGTGTCCCAATACTTTGGGTAACAGTGTGTGTGTGTATATATATATATATATATATATATATATATATATATCTATATCTATATATAGCTATATATATATATATATATATATATATATATATATATATATATATATATGTGTAGCACTGACCCGCGAAGGAGCGGCTGAATTTTCTGGGCTTACCGATTACCTCCTCCAGCTCATAACTCGTTGTCCTTGTCTAGGGGTGCCCAAGGTTGATGACCCAGTAACTGTAGAGACCGACACCTGAATTCCTTTTTAGGATTTTATTTTTGCTTAAAACAGTTGAACAAACTCCGTCTCTAAGTTGGGAATAGAGGCTAAAAGGATAAAGTTTAGCTCAGGTGCTCGGAACTGCTGACTTCAATAAAAGTCTCTCTCTGTACATAATCCAGGGAATAGCTTCTCGCAACTGGATTCTTTAACTGCTGGATAAATCCTTGAGCTTGGATCTAGCAGCCAACAGTAATTCTAGCTTTGCAAAGTCTCTCACACAGACTTGGTTTAACTACTTAGTTGTAACCGGAAGGTAAAGGTAGGAACTTTTCTTACTGTACGAGAATCTTTCAGCCGGTCCGGCGATACCGTAAGAAATTGTGGATTCAATCAATGTCCATGGCAGCTCAGCTTCCAGGCTGTTACCGAGCAGCCAGCCTCGTGCGTGGCTCTCTTACTGAAGAGTCCTCCCCTGGTTGCATGTAGAGTTGCTGGGCCTCTCCAAACTCGAGACGGCACCGGAACACCTTAGAATCCTCCTTCCAGTTACTGCGCCTCGAACTAGCCAGTTCCCAGGCTCGGAAACAGATGGATCCGCATCCCAGGCCATGAGGGCCTCTGGGGGCTGGTCAGGAGGACCAGTACCACAGAGTCAGCAACAACTTCTGGACTGGAACACCCCGAACCATGTGACTTCAGCACCTTAATTACCCTCTCCCGGAATACACAGCGAGACAAAACGCGCCCACTGATTGGCTCCGAGAAGAGATTGGTACCCAATACATCCAACCAGACTGCATTCTAGGGCCTCTCACAGGTGCAAACCCCACCTATGACCAGGCAGAACCTCAATACAGCCCAGCCAAACTGATGCCAAAGCATAATTTAGAACAATTAACCCCAAAACTCAACTACAGTTCTGGGCAAAAAATAAATTTAAAGTCACAGGCGGCTTCCCCTGCTCTCCTCCGCAGGTATCACGGCAGCGGAGCGGGCATCATGGCGGCGGGCATCACAAGCAGCTTCTCCTTTCCCTGCTCACGGCTTCCATTTCCTCCCTCCTCCTCGGCTGCCAATCAGAACGCTTCTCCTTTCGACCAATTGGGAAACGGGTCTCAGACCCGCTTCCTGATTGGCAGAGAGGAGATTCAGTGTGAGAATAGTGAATATTCATTCGCTATTCTCACACACCTGGGTGGACTCCGTTCGCATCTTCTGCTCCCCGAGCCCACCCTTCAAAATAACACCCACTCCGCGTTGGAATTCATGCATCCGGCATCCTGAAAGGGGCCAGACGCATGGATGGGGCGGTGCCCGTGCACCCTGCTTGGGTACACTCTGCACATGCTCAGTTTGGTGTGTATTGCTAGAGAGTTTTTTTATATATATTTTTTTTTTTAGGAGGGTGCATGTGATTAGAACTGTCCAGACAGAGGGTCAGGAGTAATGCCGCCTCATAGGACAGTCAAAGGAGAATAAAAACTCCTACAAGCTTTAACCAGTGCTTGGCCAGACATTGATAGAAGTCACAAGACTGCTATATACAGGCGGTCCCCGGGTTACAAACATCCGGCTTACAAATGACTCCTACTTACAAATGGAGGGAGACAAGAGGAAGGGAGAGGAAATCTACCCCTAGGAAAGGAAATTCACTCCTGTAAGCCCCCGTACACATGGTCGGAAATTCTGACGGATTCCGACGGATTTTGTCCGACACTGGTGTTGCATACACACAGTCGGACAAAGTTGTCGGAAAATCCGAACGTTCCGAATGTGGTGACGTTCGTTGCGTACGACGGAACTACGTAGAGGCTAGTAGCCAATAGCTTTGGTCTCGTAATTTGATCTGAGCATGCGTGGCACTTTGTCCATCGGAATTCTCTACACACGATCGGAAAAGGTCTGATCGGACTTTGTTGTCAGAAAATTTGAGAGCAGGCTCTCAATTTTTTTCCATCGGAAAATCCGACAGAAAAAGTAAGATGGAGCCCACACACGGGCGGATTTTCCCGACAACATGGTCCGATCGGACATTTTCCGTCGGAATTTCCGACCGTGTGTACGGGGACTAAGAGATAATATGGGAAAAAGGTGTCTCCACTGAAGCTTTATCACCAATCCTTGTTTCCACAACAACCCAAAATTTTCAACATCCAATTGGATTGGATTGAATAGGAACAGAAAGGAAGGTGATATCTTCTGAACAGGGGCACAGACAGCAAAAAAAACATTATAGGGGTATTAACCCTTCCCTATGCTATCCAAGAAACTTAAAAGTTAAAAGACATACAAATTCAACTTAAGAACAAACCTACAGACCCTATCTTGTTTGTAACCCGTGAGCTGCCTGTACCGCTGATGAGAAAGGGTATTTAGCAGTTTATATGTACTAAAATAGCTGCATTTCCATGTTCTGCGTACTGTGGGAGACCAGATATAGAATTGCAGGGTCCTGGGATCAGCAACACTTTAAGCTCCCAGTAACATCAGGTCATAGTCTTCCTTCTAAAATACTTGAGTAAAGTCTTTTGTATCTTGAGTAATATGTTGTGATTCAGTGTCCTTACATGTACTCAAGAAGCTTTGCTATATTATATTATACAGTTCTGCTTGGTAATATCCTATATTACATCCAGCAGATCAGTGAGAATTAGTCAATTAATTTTCTGTGATATGGAAAAATCTGCTCACTCATGGATGGTGTTAAATAAATAAGACTCTCATTACCATTTATAAATTATTTATTTAAAATAGAGGAAAGAAGAACATCAGATTACATCTATCTTCTTATCTGCATCCCCTCCCAACCTCATGAATACTCAGTTACCAGCTGTCTGGAGGTCAACTATAAGTGTGGCCATAGATGACCAAATGCCTTCCCAAACATTATGCACTGGGTGACATCTACCCATCTTTGAAAACACTGGTAACCAAGGGTGTATTCATAGCCATAGTAAAACCTGCAACTGCTATGGGATCCAAAGCTTCCTAACTACAAAGAGAATTTTGTAGATAATTATAGGGTTCAGCATATACTTCGACTAAAATTACTATTATTGTTCTGGTTCACTATTGGAATTGCCTTTAAGGTGGAAATTGAAGAAGCAGTGGGGCCTTCATAATTTTCTGTGAGCCTCCGTCACGTTTAGTTACAGTCTGGCTGGTAAATTCTTGTGTATTGTTACTTGGAGAATGGCCAGCATGGGAAATCTAATATTGTCTTTCATCTTCTTACCAGGAGATTATTAGGATACTGGTTCTGTGTCATCATATGCCCATGTCCCGTAGAGCAGTGATTCTCAACCAGAGTTCCTCCAGAGGTTGCTAGGGGTTCCTTCAGCATTGGGCAATTTCTGCCTCTCGGATAAGTTCCCACTGACACCATTGATGTTTTTAGCTATCTGTAATGCCGCGTACACACGGAAATTCCGCTCGTGTGTACGCGGCATTAGGCTCCATGCACACTGGCTTTAACCACTTCCCGACCGCCCCATGTAGATATACGTCGGCAGAATGGCACGTACAGGCAGAATCACGTACCTGTACGTGACATTCTTCCGGCGGTTGGGGGGTCCGATCGGACCCCCCTCCGGCGGCGGGGACGGTCGGGATCGTGTCAGGAGCGATCCGGGACGAGGGGACGGCCAGTGGTTTCTGGCCACCCCCTCGCGATCGCTCCTGGCCAATGAAAAGCTTCCCCTTCCTGTCTATTGTATAGACAGGAAGGCGGAAGTGATGTCACGCTCGGTGCGCCGGTCTATGTGACCGGAGACGCCAAGCGGTGAACATGTAAAGGTTAGTGCACAACAGTACACTGACACCAGTACAGTTAGGCACATATTCCACCCCCCTGTCACCCCCTGATCACCCCCCAGATCACCCCCTCCCCCCCCAGTCACAGTGTCACTAATTGCAGTGATCATTTTTTTACTGATCACTGCATTTAGTGTCAGTGTGACTGTAATAACTGTCAGGGCAGTTAGTTTTAGGTCCAAGGTAGCCCCCTACCCCCCCCTAATAAAGGTTTAACCCCTTGATTGCCCCCCAGGTAACCCTTTCACCCCCTTTTGCCAGTGTCACTAAGCGATCGTTTTTCTGATCGCTGTATTAGTGTCACTGCTGTCGCTAGGTAACCATTTTTTTTTTTTAGGTAACCGCCAGGTTTATATAGGTTCATAAATAGGTTTATAGGTCAGGTACCCCCATATTACAACCTAAATAAAGGTTTTAACCCCTTGATTGCCCCTAGAGTTAACCCTTTCACCAGTGATCACTGTATAACTGTCACTGGTGACGCTGGTTAGCCAGTTAGTTATTTCGTTATTTAGGTTCCCCGTCAGGTTTTTATATAGCGTCAGGTACCCCCATATATTACCTAATAAAGGTTTTAACCCCCTGATTGCCCCTAGTTAACCCTTTCACCCCCTTTTGCCAGTGTCACTAAGCGATCGTTTTTCTGATCGCTGCATTAGTGTCGCTAGGTAACCATTTTTTTTTTTTTTAGGTAACCGCCATGTTTATATAGGTTCATAAATAGGTTTATAGGTCAGGTACCCCCATATTACAACCTAAATAAAGGTTTTAACCCCCTGATTGCCCCTAGAGTTAACCCTTTCACCAGTGATCACTGTATAACTGTCACTGGTGACGCTGGTTAGCCAGTTAGTTATTTCGTTATTTAGGTTCCCCGTCAGGTTTTTATATAGCGTCAGGTACCCCCATATATTACCTAATAAAGGTTTAACCCCCTGATTGCCCCTAGTTAACCCTTTCACCCCCTTTTGCCAGTGTCACTAAGCGATCGTTTTTCTGATCGCTGCATTAGTGTCGCTAGGTAACCATTTTTTTTTTGTATTACTGTTACGGGTGACGCTGGTTAGTTAGCTTGTTTTTTATACTGTCAGGGCACCCGCCATTTATTACCCAATAACGGTTTAACCCCCTGATCGCCCGGCGGGTGATATCAATTAGGTTTTAGGGTCAAATAAGGTCTGCGTCGCCCCAGGTTAGTGCCAGTACCGCAAACACCCACGCACAAAGCATACACCTCCCTTAGTGGCACAGTATCTGAACAGATCAATATCTGATCTGATCAGATCTATACTAGCGTCCCAGCAGTTTAGGGTTCCAAAAAAAAACGCATTGTTAGCGGGATCAGCCCAGATACCTGCTAGCACCTGCGTTTTCCCCCTCCGCCCAGCCCAGCCCACCCAAGTGCAGTATCGATCGATCACAGTCACTTACAAAACACTAAGCACACATAAAAGCAGCGTTCGCAGAGTCAGGCCAGATACCGGCGATCGCTAACAATTTTTTTTGTGGTAGCGTTTTGATTCAGTCGCTTCAGTCAGGAGCTTTTTTACCTGTGAATCTCAAAAAAATAAAAAAAAATAAAATAGTTGTCGTTTTATTGTTCTCTCTCTCACTCTATTCTCTCTCTATTGTTGCTCTTTTTTTACTCCATTCTATTCTGCAATTTTTTATTATGTTTTATCATGTTTTATCATGCTTGCTTTTCAGGTATGTAATTTTGTTTACTGTGTTTTAGTGTTAAGCATTTTTTTGTTTTCAGGTGCGCCATTCAGTTGCAACGCGGATTTATTTATCTTGACAGCAACAGCGTTTGCTCCCACGATACATAAAGACGCGACTCCAACACTGTAGGAGGTGATTTCACCACCACAGTTAAAAAAAAGAGCATATATGCCGAAGCATGGGGGCAGCAGGGGGGGGGAGGAGCGATTGGCTCCTAATGCCACGTACATACGGTCGAAATTCCGACCGTGTGTACACGGCATAACTTTTGCGGGAGGATGCCCCCATGCATCGGCATATATAAATGGTGCATGTATGCCCATCATTAGAAGTGGGTGGATGAAGGGAGGTATTCTAATGGTGGGCATACCCACCAATCAATCTCTTTTTTTCGTTCAGCCAAGAGGCTGCATGAAAAAAAAAAAGATTACAATATATGTCCAGTATGTTGCTGGACTTTGAATGGTTATACCAGAATGATGCCTGCAGGTTTAGGTATCATCTTGGTATCATTCTTTTCAGCCAGTGATCGGCTTTCATGTAAAAGCAATTCTAGCGGGTAATTAGCCTCTAGACTGCTTTTACAAGCAGTGGGAGGGAATGTCCCCCCTCCCGGATATAAACCGCGCCATTGGGAAATTGGGAAAGCATTTTATCACACCAATCTTGGTGTGGTCAGATGCTTTGAGGGCAGAGGAAAGATCTAGGGTCTAATAGACCCCAATTTTTTCAAAAAAAGAGTACCTGTCACTGCCTATTGCTATCATAGGGGATATTTACATTCCCTGAGATAACAATAAAAATCATAACAAAGAAAAAAAATGGAAGGAACAGTTTAAAAATAAAATAAAAAAGCGAAATAAATAAAAAAAAAACCAAAAAAAAAAAAAAAAAAAGCACCCCTGCCCCCCCTTCTCTTGCGCAAAGGCGTACACAAGCGTTGGTCTGGCGTCATATGTAAACAGCAATTGCACCATGCATGTGAGGTATCACCGCGAAGGTCAGATCGAGGGCAGTAATTTTAGCAGTAGACCTCCTCCGTGAATCTAATGTGGTATCATGTAAAGGCTTTTAAAGGCTTTTAAAAATGTATGTAGTTTGTCGCCACTGCGTGTTTGTGCGCAATTTTAAAGCATGTCGTGTTTGGTATCCATGTACTCGGCCTAAGATCATATTTTTTATTTCATCAAAAATTTGAGCAATATAGTGTGTTTTAGTGCATTAAAATAAAAAAAAGTGTATTTTTTTTTTCCACAAAAAATGCGTTTGAAAAATCGCTGCGCAAATACTGTGTGGAAAAAAAAAAATGCAACACCCACCATTTTAATCTGTAGGGCCTTTGCTTTAACATTATATATAGTGTTTGGGGGTTCAACGTAATTTTCTTGCAAAAAAAAAATATGTTTTCATGTAAACAAAAAGTGTCAGAAAGGGCTTTGTCTACAAGTGGTTAGAAGAGTGGGTGACGTGTGACATAGGCTTCTAAATGTTGTGCATAAAATGCCAGGACAGTTCAAACCCCCCCCCCCAAATGACCCCATTTTGGAAAGTAGACACCCCAAGCTATTTGATGAGAGCAATGTTGAGCCCATTAAATATTTTTTTTTTTTGTCCCAAGAGATTGAATAATGAAAAAAAAAAAATATATATATTTTTTTTACAAAAAGTTGTCACTAAATGATATATTGCTCAAACATGTCATGGGCATATGTAGAAATACACCCCAAAATACATTCTGTTGCTTCTCCTGAGTACGGGGATACCACATGTGTGGGACTTTTTGGGAGCCTAGCTGCGTACGGAACCCCAAAAACCAATCACCGCCTTCAGGCTTTCTAAGGGTGTAATTTTTTTATTTCACTTCTCACTGCCAATCACAGTTTCGGAGGCCATGGAATGCCCAGATGGCATAAAACCCCCCAAAATGACCCCATTTTGGAAAGTAGACACCCCAAGCTATTTGCTGAGAGGTATTGTGAGTATTTTGCAGATGTCGCTTTTTGTCACAAAGTTTTGAAAATTGAAAAAAAAAAAAAAAAAATTTTTTTTTCTTTACTTTCTTCATTTTCAAAAACAAATGAGAGCTGTAAAATACTCACCATGCCTCTCAACAAATAGCTTGGGGTGTCTACTTTCCAAAATGGGGTCATTTGGGGGGGTTTTGTGCTATTTTGGCATTTTATGGCCTTCGAAACTGTGATAGGTAGTGAGGAGTGAAATCAAAAATTTGCACCCTTAGAAATCCTGAAGGCGGTGCTTGGGTTTCGGGGCCCCGTACGCGGCTAGGCTCCCAAAAAGTCCCACACATGTGGTATCCCCATACTCAGGAGAAGCAGCAAAATGTATTTTGGGGTGCAATTCCACATATAACTATGGCATGTGTGAGCAATATATCATTTAGTGACAACTTTTTGAAAAAAAAAAAAAATCTTTTTTATTTTTGTCTTTATTCAATCACTTGGGACTAAAAAAAAAAATATTCAATGGGCTCAACATGCCTCTCAGCAAATAGCTTGGGGTGTCTACTTTCCAAAATGGGGTCATTTGGGGGGGTTTTGTACTTCTCTGCCATTTTAGCACCTCAAGAAATGAAATAGGCAGTCATAAATTAAAAGCGGTGTAAATTCCAGAAAATGTACTCTAGTTTGTAGACGCTATAACTTTTGCGCAAACCAATAAATATACGCTTATTGGCATTTTTTTTACTAAAGACATGTGGCTGAATACATTTTGGCCCAAATGTTTGACTAAAATTGAGTTTATTAGATTTTTTTTATAACAAAAAGTAGAAAATCTCTTTTTTTTTCAAAATTTTCGCTCTTTTTTCCGTTTATATCGCAAAAAATAAAAATCACAGAGGCAATCAAATACCATCAAAAGAAAGCTCTATTTGTGGGAAGAAAAGGACGCAAATTTCGTTTGGTTACAAAATTGCATGACCGCGCAATTACCAGTTAAAGTAGTGCAGTGCGAAATTGAAAAAAGACCTCTGGTCCTTTGGCTGCCAAATGGTCCGGGGCTGAAGTGGTTAAACAAAATGCTGCTCCTGAAGGAGTTTAGCCTTTTGCCTGTAGAAGCGACTAATGTTATCCTATGTGTCCATACACATAATGTAGTGTAGAAGTTTTTGTTTTAGCTCAGCCTTTAGAGGTAGAAAAAAATCCCCTTCCGTTCTGCAAGAGAAAAATGCTCTTATGCCGCGTACACACGGTCGGAATTTCCGATGGAAACAGTCTGATGGGAGCTTTTCATCGGATTTTCCGACTGTGTGTATGCCCAACGATCTTTTTCTGTCGGCATTTCTGACGGACTTTGTATTGAGAGCCTGTTCTTAATTTTTCAGACGGAAAACCTTTCTATCGGATTTTTCGATCGTGTGTATGCAATTCCGACACGCAAAATTCCGACGCATGCTCGGAAACAATTCGATGCATGCTCGGAAGCATTAAACTTCCCTTTTATAGTACCGTTGAACGTGTTGTATGTCGTGGTGTTATTGACCGTCGGAATTTGGTGTGACTGTGTGTAGGCAAGACAGTTTGAGCAAAATTCCATCGGAATTCCGCCGGGAAAACCATCAGTGCTTTTTCAGATGAAAATTCCGACTGTGTGTACGCGGCATAAGGAGGTAATTTTTCCCAATGACCACAAGTGTAAGGACCATTCTTCCCACTGACCATCACACTTATGTATCATGAGTTGTAGATGACTAACTTTTAGCAGGGGTTCCCCGAGACTGGAGAACTATTTTAAGGGTTCCTCTGTGTTGAAGAGGTTGAAACAAAGTTATAAAAATACAAAATGTATTGAACAAATGTTAAAGCCATACAGAGGTACCATGTCATACAACAATGGGTTAACATAAAACCATCCTATGAAGACTTATACCACATTAGATCTCAACGTTTTTTGATAGAGATCTTCATAAGGAACATATGTGGATGAAATCTGAGAAAAAATTATCATATAAAGGTCAAATACAGCAAAAGTTTATTTACATATTATATCAACACTTTATCGATATTTCAGTCCTCATACCTTCTATAGAAAACCTGTTAAAAACAGATGATGTCTATAATTAACTCCAAAGGTGGGGGTAAGATGACACTTATCATATAGTGTGGGGACTTAGAGGAAACACCATAGAGCAGGGATATTCAATTAGCAGACCTCCAGCTGTTGCAGAACTACAAGTCCCATGAAGCATAACAAGACTCTGACAGCCACAAGCATGACACCCAGAGGCAGAGGCATGATGGGACTTGTAGTTTTGCAACAGCTGGAGGTCCGCTAATTGCATATCCTTGCCATAGAGCCAAAAGATATCCAATTTAGCACAAGAGATGCCAGTAAGAGACTGCTAAGCCTGGAAGGATAACATTAATTAGTAAGCGTTAAAAAAATATATTGAAAACCAATATGAGTAACTATGTAGGTTAGGATGCAGATTACCCCAATCAAAAAGAAAAATTGATGCCCTTTTCAGCTAATCCTGTAGATCATGTCTATAGTTAAACAGTCCCAAATCAAAAATTACAGTGTAAAAAGTCACATTCCAAGTCCATGTTTCCGTGAAGGAGCTTACAATCTAATGTTCCTACCACAATCATACGAACAATGAGGTGATTTTGGGTAAAGCTAGTTAACTTACCATTATCTTTTTGTTTTGTGGAGGGAAACTGGAGAACCCCACAAAAACATGGGGAGAATATGCAACCGCTAGAACATAGTGTTGTAGAATTTTATTGGAACCTGGCACCCCAAGCTATAGGTAAAGAGTATAAACATCCTGATACTTGTCTAAGCACAGTGGTGTAACTAGAACCTTCAGGGCCCCGGTGCAAGAAACCATGAAGGGCCCCCCTGAACCCCAGCCGAGGCTCTTCCCTCCGAGTCTGGTGGTGGAACTCCAGGGCTCGGTCACAGGTACGACTTTTGTGAGCCCTGTAGTTCCTCCACTTGTATCAGAAGTTTTTTTTAATTATGTTTTACAATTTTTTAGGAGTCTCGTTGGGGGACTTTGGTGAGATAGCAGAGGTCTAAACAGACCTATGATGTTATACCTTTGAGACAAAGAGGAAGAAGGGAAATTGGAACCCTGTCCTCTGGGGAGAAGTGGGCCCTGTCCCCTGAAGAGATTGGGTCCTTGTCCTTAGGGGAGATGGGGTCCCTGTCCCCACGTAAGTAGGAGTCCCTGTCCATAAGGGAAATGGGGTCCATGTCCTCTGGGGAGAAGTGGGCCCTGTCCCCAGGGAAGATGGGGTCCCTAACCTCAGGTGAGAAGGGGTCCTTGTCCCCAAGGGAAATGGGGTCCCTGTCCTCTGGGGAGACATGTACATATCTTCCAGAAAGACCTGTCAACATCTGTGTATGATGGGGAGGAGGGGGGGTGCTGGCAGACAAGCCTGCGGTGTCCTTTGGGGAGCCGGCTCTCATAGGGCTGCACTGCATCTGTGTGCTTAAAGTTTGTTTGTCTGGGAGAAGCATGCAGTGCAGTGTGAGCCGGACTCAGGGGGCGGGACTCTGGCTGGGGAGGACAGACACCGGACTGAGCAGCACTGCATGGAGCAGGAGAGGGGGACTCGGAGGAGCGGCAGAGGACACAGGTTGTGTGGGGAATGCACAACCAAAGAGCACCCAGTGCGGTAGTCGAGCATGGAGCTCTGCTAGTCACCCCCCACCTCCAGCCACCCGTGCGCCCGGTGCCTAACCGCCTATGCTGCCACCGGCCATATGTAGAGGGGATGGCATGGGCCCCTTGCAGCACAGGGCCCGGTTGCGCTCGCGACTGCTGCACCCCCTATAGTTACGCCCCTGTCTAAGCACTAAAAAACGTATTTCTTTAATTTGTGAATTTTTTCATGAATTGAGAGTAATCTTTTCATCAGGTCCTATATGCCCCCTGCAGCCAACATTCTGTGGTGACCATGCTCTGATTGCCCATGTGGTGCACTCTGGGGTTTATTTGTCCATTGGGTGGTACGTATTATGGGTACAGTCTGGTTTACATCTTAGGCTCCCTATCTTTTTGGTGTTAGGTAGTGTGTTTGATAGGCGCCATGTGGATAATGCCCAGCATAAACACATGTAAATTATGTGTACTATTAATATCTCTCTACTTGCCTTATAGAAATTTTTTTACGGTACAGATTACTCCCACGACCCCGAAGAAGCCAATGTTGGCGAAACATATCGGTCGAATGTAATCCAACTAAAGTTTCATCTGTACCACTGACCTGTATTTAGGTATAGGTCTATCATTTGTCTATGTCACGTATAGTTTGTATAGGCTGTGTATCATACCTGCTGAGTGTGATTTATTTCATATATCTCACACCAGCGGATATTTTTATATATGTTTGTATGTTTTCAATTAATAAACTATAATTTTTTATTGAAACCCATGAGTGCTCTCTTGATACTTGGTACCGCAATAATCCCCTTTTCTATCCTCGCATATTTCCCTAGTAATCTTAGGTCATTTATGACCACCTTTAAAGACAGTTAATGAGAGATCCCAGTGCTCCATTCTGTTCCTTGCTTTGCTATAGGGATTAGTCACCATGTTCTGCAGAACTTCAGCTAAAGGAGTTACACATGGAAGTCAAGAGGACTGTAGTTTGACCACAGTTGAGTGTATAACGTTGCATGATATATACCCAAAGTAACAACTAGGGTCTGTTTGGAGATTATTACACTTGATGTATCTTCAAATTAGAACACCAATAGAGAGGCACCAATAGAAAACTTTTAGGTTGGAAGGGAAAGGGTTGGTAGGCATGTTGTTCATTTCTGTGTCCCACCTGTGGAGATTTCCCCTTATTTCCTGAATCGATTAAATATGTTACCTGGTCAAGAACCGTATTGAAATTCCAGCAACAGAAAGACAGACACTAATAGAAAACTGTTTTTCTGAAAGATTAACCACCTGATTACTTTGCACTTAAACCCCTCTCGTGACCAGACCAATTTTCAGCTTTCGGCGCTGACGCACTTGGAATGACAATTGCGCACTCATACAACACTGTACCCAAATTAAATTTTTATAATTTTTTCCCCAGAAATAGAGCTTTCTTTTGGTGGTATTTAATCACAGCTGGGGTTTTTATTTTTTGCTAAACAAATAAAAAAAGATGGAAAATTAAAAAATAAAATAAAATCATGTTTAATAGTTTGTTATAAAATTTTGCAAACAGGTAATTTTTCTGCTTCATTGATATGCGCTGATGAGGCGGCACTGGTGGGCACTGATAGGCTGCACTGGTGGGCACTGATAAGCTGCACTGGTGGCACTGATAGGCTGCACTGGTGGGGACAGATAAGTCGGTACTGATGGGCACAGCAAAGATGGCACTGATGGGCACGGATGGGTGGCACCGATGGGTGGCACCGATGGGCACTGATGGATGGCACTGATAGATGGCACTGATGGGCACTGATAGATGGCACTGATGGCACTGATAGGTGGCACTGATGGGCACTGATAGGGGGCACTGATGAGCACTGGTAGGGGACACTGATGAGCACTGGTAGGTGACACTGATGTGCAGCACTGGCACTGTGGGCACTGACAGATGGCACTGTGGGCACTGACATATGGCACTGTGGGCACTGACAGATGGCACCGTGGGCACTGACAGATGGCACCGTGGGCACTGACAGATGGCACTGTGGGGACTGACAGGTGGAGCTAGTGGGCACTTTTATTATCCAAAGGAGGGCACCATGGACCCTGGGCATATTGCAGTGAGAGGGACTAATGTCCCTCTCACTGCCTCCGGTGATCGGCTTTTTTTTTTTTCTCCTCGCGCTGTCAGCGCGAGCAGGAAAAAAAGCCGATTACCGGCTCGGTTATTTTCACATGATCAGCTGTCACTGGCTGACAGCTGATCACGTGGTAAGGGTCGGGATCGACCCCTTACTCGGATCTGTGATCCAGCGAGTTTTACAGACTCATTGATCACAGAGCGCGCCGCGCGTGCCCTTCAGGGGGCACGCAGGCAGCTCGTTGCTGGGGCGATGTCAATAGACGTAGTCCCGGCACATCAGATCCGCGCTGTAGCCGTCATTTGGCTATAGCGCGGATCTAAGGTGGTTAAAGACATTAAGATATTTTACATTTACATACCTCTGTCCGCTGTAATGTTCTATTTAAGTTGGCATTTAATGCTAAATTAGGCAACAAAATCCTATCAGTTTTCCTCCACAAGATTACTGAATGTGAAACTCAGCTCATGCCCAACCATTTTTATAGGGTGGTTTAGAACTTCTGTCAAGTTTTTACTTCTCTCCATGATTTCGTGGAAGAGATTTCATGTCATGTACTGTCACAGTAGCTATAACAGACAGGAAGTAGGGGGAAAAAAAGCGAGTGCCCTGTAAAGCAGTCACAACTAAGCATAGGTCCAATTAACGTTTGAGCAGATTATACACTTAAACGTGTAGCACCCTCCTAGATAGGTGCTGGGATTAGATACATTTAGTTATGGCTCACTGTATCCAGTGGAACTGTTGTTTATTGTTCGGCAAATTAACTGTAACCAGTGTGGCTGTGTTGTTTCGGTCCGTTCTATGTTCCAGTAGTTGCAGGACTGACTGCTTCCCCCTGATTAGTCTAGAAAGCTCTGGGAATTAGTGGGCAGGAAGAGTCTAATCGGCAGAGAAGAATGGTCAAACATTCCCATAGACACACTCCTAAACCTTGTGGACGGCCTTCCCAGAAGAGTTGAAGCTGTTATAGCTGCAAAGGGTGGGCCAACTCAACATTGAACCCTACGGACTAAAGCCTCGTACACACGATCGAATTTTTCGATGGGAAATGTGCGATGACAGGCTGTTGGTGGAAAATCCGACCGTGTGTATGCTCCATCGGACGATTGTTGTCGGATTCTCCGTGGACAAATGTTGGATGGCAGGTTTTATAATTTTTCGCGGACAAATGTCTGTTGTCGGATTTTCCGAACGTGTGTACACAAGTCCGTCGGACAAAATTACAAGGTACAAACATGCATGCTCAGAAGCAAGGACGAGCCAGAAGCGGTCGGTCTTGTAAACTAGTGTTTGTAATGGAGAATTAACATTCGTAACATGGTAAATTATGAAATCTCGAAATGCAGCGCACAATTCTCTTCTTTATTTAATGGGATAATAATGAAGCTGCTTTGCTGGTGATACTGATGGAGTTATTGCAAACTAATTTTCAAAGGCTTTTTTTTTTCTAGTGATATCAAGAATAATATTATTATTATTATTTTTTATTTTTTTTTGGTCAAGTTACCACAACACCATTATCTCGTAGGTTTTAATATCAAAGATACAACTATGTTGGTGTCCCCTGTCAATTTTACATTGTATTTTTTTAAATGTAACTGCCTACTCCCAAACTATCATTTGAAGTAAAACACATAGCCAAGTATTATATTAAAAGAAGAAAACAAATACAATTATGCCGCGTACACACAAGCAGAATTTCTGTCCGAAAAATCGTGGATGGTTTTTCCGACGGAATTCCGTTCAAGGTTGTCTTGCATACACACGCTCACACAAAAGTTCTCAGAACTTTCGACCCTCAAGAATGCAGCGATGTACAACACTACGACGAGCCGAGAAAATTAAGTTCAATGTTTCCGAGCATGCGTGATTTTTTGCGTGTCCGAATTGCATACAGACGATCGCATTTTTGGATAGTAACTTTTCCCAACTGAAAAATAGAGAACATGCTCTCAATCTTTTGCTGGCTGGAATTCCGCCAGCAAAAGACCGATGGAAAATACACACGGTCGCATTTTGCAACAAAAAGCTCTCATCAGAGTTTTGCTGGTGGCATTTCCGATCGTGTGTACGTGGCACTAGACATGCTATCTGCCAATAGAACTTAACCAAAAAGTGCATTCTATGCATCCAAAAATATAGAAAGTATACCAATTCAAATCATTATTCAGCCCAAAAAATTATGTCAAAGCAATAACTCCAAGGCCAATAATAAATAACACGTTATGTCCTCCGATTCCGCAACATGTCTGGTTGACGAACGGCTGTTCAGAAACAAACTGAAAAGCACGAAATTAAAAGTGCGACATGAAAATTGCGAATCAACAGTCACCAAACTTCTACTGAAAAAACATGTAGTACATCACTACGTTTGTGATTGTTGGCCAACATTTGTGTGACCGTGTGTATGCAAGACAAGTTTGAGTCAACGCCCTTCGGACTAAACTCCACGGTTTTGTTGGCCAACAATCCGATCGTGTGTACAAGGCTTAAGACTGGGATGCCTTTAACTACTTCCCACCCGGCCACTGTATATATACGGCCGGGTGGGAGCCGCCTACTTCTGATCGGACGTTCCTGAACGTCCATCAGAAGTAGGGGGATCGCGCGTGCCCGTGCAGCGGCACGATCCCGATGCGCTCGTGTCACCCGGACACGGCGCATCTCGGATCGGCAGGAGGGCTCTGTGATTGGCCCTCCTGATCACATGACGGCCGTGTCCAATCACAGCCGTCATGTGATGTAAGCAAACAGCCGGTTGCTAGGCAACCGGCTCTCCTCTCCTCACACGGAAGTCGTCGGTGAGGAGAGGAGAGCTGATTGCTGCAGCCGGCTGGTGATCAGTGAGTATTAGCTGATTTTTTACTCACTGATCACCAGTTTAGTGTCACCAACACCTGTAAAACACTGTAAAACACACATGTCCCCACACATGTCCCCAAAACACACATGTAACCAAATAAAAACACATGTCCCTCACATATATCCCAGTAAAATCACATGTGTCAATGATTATCTGCACACATATGTCCGCGAACCAATTATTATACACTTAACGGAATTTTTTTTACTAAAAACATGTAGCAGAATACATTTTGGCTTACATTTATGACAACATTTGATTTTATTGGATTTCGTTTAAAAAAGAAAGGAGAAAATATAGTTTTTTTTCAAAATTTCCGCTATTTTTTCGCTTATATCGCAAAAAATAAAAAACGGAGTCGTGAATAAATACCACCAAACTAAAGCTCTATTTGTGCGAACAAAATGATACAAATTTCATTTGGGTACAGCATTGCATGACCGCGCAATTGTCATTGAAAGAGCGAGAGCGCTCAAAGCTGAAAATTGGTCTGGGAAGGAAGGGGGCGAAAGTGCCCAGTATTGTAGTGGTTAAAAATCATGTACATGTAAAAGGCCAATACTTTTGACAATATAGTGTGTTTTTAAAAGTTTACCCAGGAATATTAGTCTATCCTTTTCTACATAAAGCTGTCTGTAAAAGTTGTGCAGTTTGAGGCCATCTGCCCTTTAGGGGTCCTCAACGATTGCAGCCCGCGTGTGGTTGCTCCGAAATCGCTAGGTTGATTAAAGTCTGTACAACAGTGAAAAAAATGACGGGCATCCCAGTAAATTAGGCGAAATGCCTCTTCATAAGACGGATGTGCAGTAAACAGTGAAAAATCTCTCTCACAAGCGACTATTAATAAACCGATGTGCTATTAAAATGTAAAGTATCTGTGACAAGGAAAATGACTGCAAATAGCTTTGTATCTGTTATACGCCAAAACAGCCTAATCTCATCTTTATTGTTACCCCGAGCCCCGGCTCTTGCTAAGGTTCTTAGTGGTAACACAAAGCACCCTGGGAAGCCCTAGAATTCAGTTCAATAGCGTCTGTCTAAGAGAAAGCCGCAAGGCATTATGCACTGCCCCGCGCAGCACAAGCCAGGTCTATAAATAACCTTGGCTGCTGGCCTTGTCTCCACTCTTATAGGAGGTGAAAATAAAAAAAGGGAGGGCGGCCTTCGCTCCTTAACCCGTGCACCTCTAAAATCCTTGTCTTGTCTGTACGTAAGCAACTTTAATCTCCCACGGATGAACGATCGCTAAAGGGTAGGAACGCTTTAGGAAACTGCAGGAGCAACAAGGTGCATGGGAGACGCATGGGTAGAGAGAGGCTTCACGTACGATGGCGAGGTCCAGTAGATGCCCCCCAACTTCCTGGGCAGACTGAAGAAAGGACAGCTTGGGATGAGCCATAGAGCTTGCAGCATAGCTGGCATGGTTTAAGGAGCTTGCCAGGGACATTTATTGGTAATATAAATAATAATAGTTTCCAACTATAAAATTCCCAGCAGCTGCAGCTCTTCAATAATATCAAAATGAAACCTTGATATAAACAATAAAAATAATATCGCAAGCTGCGCTATTCATCATACACTATAATTAATGCCAGAAAACATATATAGCCAGTTTGTTTCAATGTGCAGACAAATTAAAACGAATAAATCAATTAACACAAAAAAAAAAAAAAACTGTGCACATATTTCTCCTTTACTAATAAAGTCTGTTAAAATAAAATCTTCTTCCCATGAATTTTATGTTTCAACATCCTTCAGCATTTATTTCTAAGCTGATATAAGCGACATACAAAAACTGGTGAACACAGAATCTGGTGCAGCTGCGCACAGTAACCAATCAACTTCGATCGGCAGCTTGTTCGGTTAAAGCAGAGATATGCAATTAGCGGACCTCCAGTTGTTGCAAAACTACAAGTCCCATTATGCCTCTGCCTCTGGGCATGACACCCTTGTCATACCCAGCATGACGCTTGTGGCTGTCAGAGTCTTGCTATGCCTCATGGGACTTGTAGTTCTGCAACAGCTGGAGATCCGCTAATTGCATATCCTTAACTTAACCACTTCAGCCCCGGACCAATTTGCAGCCAAAGGACCAGGCCCCTTTTTGCGATTCGGCACTGCGCCGCTTGAACTGACAATTGCGCGGTCGTGCGACGTGGCTCCCAAACAAAATTGGCGTCCTTTTTTCCCCACAAATAGAGCTTTCTTTTGGTGGTATTTAATTGGTGATACTGGGGTCAGGCGCTACCTGTATTATGAGTGAAAAGCTAGAGGTAAGTATAAAGTGCGACACCTAATTGTAATTGATAATGACTGACGTGTCAAACATAAATTAAACTGCTGTAATAGCCTGACCCCAGTATCACCAATTAATTACTCCAAGGATAGCTTTTACCCTTTCCCCTGAGGTGGCTGCAACCTAGACAAATTCTACCTAAGCGCGGCTTACCACACATAAATCGTTGGTGGTATTTGATCGCCCCTGCGTTTTTTTTTTTTTTTTTTTTGCGCTATAAACAAAAATAGAGCGACAATTTAAAAAAAAATTCAATATTTTTTACTTTTTGCTATAATAAATATTCCCCAAAAATATATAAAAAAAAAAATATATAAAAAAACATTTTTTCCCTCAGTTTAGGCCGATACGTATTCTTCTACATATTTTTGGTAAAAAAAAATCGCAATTAGCGATTATTGATTGGTTTGCGCAAAAGTATAGCGTTTACAAAATAGGGGATAGATAGTTTTATAGCATTTTTATTAATATTTTTTTTTTACTAGAAATAGTAGCGATCAGCGATTTTTATTGTGACTGCGACATTATGGCGGACATTTTTGTCAAATTTTTGAGTTCATTGTCATTTATGCAGCAATCATTGCTATTTAAATGCACTGATTCCTGTGTAAATGACACTGGCAGTGAAGAAGTTAACCACTAGGGGGCGGGGTGGGGTTAAGTGAGCCCTGTGTGTGTTTTCTAACTGTCTGGGGGAGTGGCTTGGCATGTGACATCACTGATCTTCTTTCCCTATGACAGGGAACAGACGATCGGTGACAGTGTCACTAGGAAGCACGGGGAGAGGTTTGTTTGCACATATCTCTCCCCGTTCTTCAGCTCTGTGACCCGATCGCGGCGATCGAGTCCACTGGTCCCGTGGCCGCAGTCACAGAGCTCAGGACCGGGTCGCGACCCACGGCTGGGCTCTTAAAGAGCAACGTACCTGTGCCCAGCCGTGCCATTCTGCCGACGTAAATGTGCAGGAGGCGGTCCTTAAGTGGTTAAAGCAGAAGTCCTGCAAATTTTTTTTTTTTTTTAAACTCAGCAGCTACAAATGCTGCAGCTGCTTACTTTTAAAATAAGGACACTCACCTGTCACAGGGTCCAGCGAAGTCGGCAACCGAAGCCGAACCATCCCTCGGTCCTCGGATGCTGCTGCCGCCATGTTCGGTAAGGGAATCAGGAAATGAAGCCTTGCGGCTTCACTTCCCGGTTCCCTACTGCGCATGAGCGAGTCGCGCAGCGCAATCCGAATGGTCCCTGCTGTCTCTGGGACCTGTGTGTGTACATCGCGGGGGGATGGGAAAAGGCGCAGACTCCTGTGGAAGTCTATGCCCGGAAGTGGGTGAAAATACCTGTCTTAGACAGGTATCTGCACCCCCCTCCCCCTTAAAGGTGCCAAATGGGATACTGGAGACGGGGAGGGTTCCGAAAAGCAGAGGTTCAATTTTTGTGTGAACCTCCGCTTTAAGTGTTACTAAAACCACAACAGTAAAAACAGTCTGTGTATGCAGTAAAGCATGCTTGTTATAATCACTGTGGAACCTAAGGGGTTAATCCTCTGCATTGTGTAAAAGGGATATTTGATCCTGTCTTCTCTGATCCTCCCCTTCCTCCATTGTCCCCAATCCATCTCCTGATAAGACAGAGCCTTTGTAGTCACTCTGCACATGCTCAGTTTGGTGTGTATTACTTGGGAGAGTGCATGTGATCAGCACAGGGCCAATCAGCACTGTCCAGACAGAGGGTCAGGGGTCCTGCAGCCTCATAGGACAATCAGGGGAGAATGAAAACTCCTCCTACAAGCTTTAACCAGACACTGATAAAAGTCACAAGATTGCTATATACTGCTGATATGAAAAGATATTTAGCCGTTTATATTTACTAAAATAATTGTACTATGTACTGTGGGAGACCGGTTATAGTGAATGCAGGGTCCTGGGTTTAGTAACACTTTAAAGAGGAACTGCAGTCTGCTCACATAATTTGTAATAAAAACATCTTTGCCATTCTGAAGCGCACACATATAAACGCACACTTACTTTTTTTTAAGTCAGGCAGGGAGGGTTTTGGTCCATCGTGTGTCTGGCTACCAGTGCCCCTGTGTCCTGTTGAAAAAGGTCCCCTGCGGATAATGCCCCCCTGTACTGCGCAGGCGCAGCGCTTGCGCAGTACGAACCACGGAGCCGCCGAAAATAGCCGAAGATGTGAGTCGGCTGTACACGGCGCTTACTGCTTACGTGACCCGCCTGCTGCTATCCAGGCTTGCTCTCCCTTGCCCTTCATGCAAGGGAGAGAGAGAAAGCCGGAGGGTGGGGCGGAGTGCAGATGTATATCACTCCGCCGCCGCCCACGGCCGGAACTATAGAAGTCGCAGCGGCAGCAAACAGATGCTTTTGCTTGCCCGCCGGACCAATTAGAGCACGCCTATGTGTGTACTTTTCTTTTATATTGGTTGAACTAGATGGAATTGTGTCTTTTTTCAACCTGCCTAACTAAGTAACATTCCACCGACTTTTTGGGGACTTCTGGGATCTTAAGAAAGAGGACTCCAGTGTTTTTGAAACAATGGTGGGATGGTGATTGTCTTTGCAGCTATGACCTCAGTAAAGATTTAGGAATTCTTTGATCCTGGGGTGCTGGCCATTTTTGAAGTCTGAGTATATTTCAGCATTATGGTAGGTCATGCACCCTACTATCATACAAAGGTTTAATGTGGCGTACACACGGTTGGAATTCTTGTCAGAAAAAGCTATGATGGTTTTCCCGTCGGAATTCCGACGGAATTTCGCTTAAACTGTCTTGCCTACACACGGTCACACCAAATTCCGACGGTCTGTAACACAGCGGCATAAAACACGTTCGACAGCACTATAAAAGGGAAGTTTAATGCTTCCGAGCATGCGTCGAATTGTTTCCGAAAATTGCATACACACGATCGGAAAATCCGATAGAAAGGTTTTCCGTCGGAAAAATTTAAACAGGTTCTCAATCCAAAGTCCATCGGAAATTCAGACAGAAAAAGACCGATGGGCATACACACGGTTGGAAAATCAGTTGAAAAGCTCCCATCGGACTGTTTCCATCGGAAATTCCGACCGTGTGTACGCTGCATTAGAGTTTGTGCGAAATGGGTTTTTAACAATATAGGTTTTTATTTCTGACTTTGTCCCCACAAGGAGGAGATTTACTCTTATCCATTGGTCAAGCTGGCCATTGTCATGTTGATAGAATGTGATGGCAACTCCAAAAGATAATAGCGCAAACTGTTGGCGCTATATAAATCCTGTATAATAATAATAATGTCCCCAAAACAAATGTTGAGGGAATATAATCCAATGTGGGTTATATCCAACTGCCTATCAAAACAAAAGAAGGTCTCCAACTCCTGCAGAAAAAGGGTCTGGAGTCTCTTGTAGGATCGCCACATTATCCCTTTAAAATTGAACACATATTCATTACGGTACACAGGTTCTGTGGCTGATTAAGGTGGTAATTAAACTCACTTGTTGCTTTATCTGCATTAAATTAGCCTCAGAACCTGTGAAATTCATATGTGTTCAGGTTTAAAGGGATGAGGTGGCAACCTTAATCTCTTGTTAAATGTAAATCTCACAAAAATGTAAAAAGGACCTGTCTAAAAAGATTGCTATGGGCTCAACCTGAACTAAAGGCCAATAATTATTACACAAAAAATATATATCAAAATATATACAAAACATTGAAAAAAATTTGATTTTTTTTTTCTCAGTAAATCAACCCAAAGCTTAATTGAACAAGCTAAAGCTAGACACTGATTGGCTACCAGAGAGTGCAAAATCTGGTGCAGCTGTATATGGTAGCCAATCAGCGTCTAACTTCAGCTTGTTCAATTAACCTGTTGCAGACCGCCCACCGTCAATTGACGGCGGATCGGTGCGGCTCTTGTGGCGGTCTTCACAAATTTGAGTTACTGAGCCAAAACAAGCATGGAGATGAGGACTTTTCTCCGACTTGACTATTGTATAAAAGATGTCCCTACCCATTACTAAACAGCTTAGCCCGTCCCTCCAGCCTACCCTTACCACTTAATTCTAAAATAACTGAGACCACACCAAGCTGGAGTAACATTGGCCGAAGCAGCCATCTTTTATTAATACTATAAACAAACTTAAATAACTGTATAAAATTACCCATTATAAACACCCACCCAGTTAGATAACTCCCGTTGGCCTTTTGCAGGAAGAAAACCCCACCCAATCTTGCCACCACTCCACTCTGGCACTGCGGTACCATAAAAACTGGAAAACCGGCCTCAGGCTGACATTCTGGCCCAGAGACAACAAAGAACATTTTTACCGCAATGCCCCCATTAATGAATTCCAGCTCAAAACGTAATCTGGAATACCACCAAAAAGGGACCCCTCCCACCAATGGGTCCCGAACTCTTCAACATCCGGGGTTTCTTCCTTCATCCGCAAAGGCCAACCCCCGCCTCTGCTACGACATCCAAAGCCCTGTAAAATAAATCACACCAGTTTAAACGGCATCCCCCCCCCCCCAGACTTTACTTACCCATTTTCTTAGGGAGGGAGGGTGGGAAGCTCGTTCCCCCTGGCCGCACTGAGCTGGGGAGGGACAACCACTCCCCCAAAATTTACCACTCGCTCCTCCCCTGCCTGCTGGCCCAATCCACCTGCAAACAACCACCTGATGCACCACAGGGTTCTACTTTTAACCCTGTCATGCCAGCCCTCCGTCCACTTGCATTTCTTTTCTTTTCCTGCGGGCTTCTCTTTCCTGATCTTCACACTTTTGTTTAGTTATATGAATGATGTGTTGTTTAATGCCGTTAGCAGATTTGCTTTAAAGTGGTTGTAAACCTCAGACACAAAATATGAACACAGCACATCCCTCTGTAGTGTGTAATTGTCTCAATCCAGAGCACTAAGGGGTTGATTTACTAAAGGCAAATTGCAAAGTGCAATTGTACCTCAGAGCTTAGTAAATGAGCAGACGCTCTGCTAACATCCGTCATCCAATCATGTGCAAGCAAAAATGCATTTTTTTTTAAATTTCCTTGCATGTGATTGGGTACTCTTTGCAAAGTGAAGCCTTACCTCATTTACTAAGCTCTGTAGCAACTGCACTTGCACTTTGCAAAGTGCACAATCTATTTGTCTTTAGTAAATCAACCCCTAAGTAGCATGAGTCACCTCTGCCGAGTTTTTCTGACACCAAGATAAAAAAAAAAAGAGAGTGGACGGAGCTCCAGCACACAGCCTGCAATTGACAGCCTCATCATCATGCTATGTAAAGGGGGGGGGGGGGGGGGGGGGGTTGTCTCTTTCCTTTAATCAGCTTTCAGAGCTCACCTCACTGAGCTCTGCAGAGGGTTATTTCATCTCTCTGCCGCCTTTTCTGACAGCACAGACAAGCTTTATAAATTCTGGACTTTGAATGCCTGTAGAGAAGAGATGACTGCAAATAAACAGGTATAACTTATCTAGGAATATTTATTTCATCTCTGTGTATCACCTGTATCACTTCAATGGGTATATGTAAGGGTTTACAACCACTTTAAAGCATAATTCCAGATGCACAGTCATGTTGGAACAGGAAGAGACCATCCCAAACTGTTCCTATGAAGTTGGGAGCATGAAATTGTCCAAAATGTCTTGGTATGCTGACGCCTTAAGAGTTCCCATCACTGGAACTAAGAGACCAAGCCCGACCCCTGAAAAACAACCCCACACCATAATCCCCCCTCCACCAAATGATTTGGACCAGTGCACAAAGCAAAGTCCATAAAGACATGGATGAGCGAGTTTGGGGTGGAGGAACTTGACTGTCCTGTACAGAGTCCTGAGTCCTGACCGCTACCCAATAGAACACCTGTGGGATGAATTAGAGCAGAGACTGCGAGCAAGGACTTCTCGTTCACAACAGTGCCTGACCTCACAAATGCACTTCTGGAAGAATGGTCAAACATTCCCATAGACACACTCCTAAACCTTGTGGACAGCCTTCCCAGAAGAGTTGAAGCTTTTATAGCTGCAAAGGGTGGGCCAACTCAATATTGAACCCTACGGCCTAAGACGGGGATGTCATTACAGTTCATGTGTATGTAAAGGCAGGGGTCCCAATACTTTTGACAATATAGTATAGCTATGAACTGAGCAATTTAACTGCTTAGTTAAGCAATTTACAGAGGTACCTAAGTGAGTTTTCCACTTTGGCTTTGGCTTTTTGCAAGGAATCTGCATCATTCGGATTCCAGTGAACAGTAGGGATAAGGTTTGGCTACCCTACTCATAGCGAATCCCCGGAATGCACACAGATGGGGAATCATGAACTTTTTTTTTTTTGGCATTGGTACATGTCTCCAATGACAATACTGTACTTGGCCTCCCATGCTTGATTGTTTGACAATAGATTGTGCACTAGCCCTACAAATGGCCAGACTTGAATAACAAGATTCGCCCCTATAAACTTCAGTTGGATTCGCCCCAAAGTTTTCAAACTTCAAGCAAAATTTGCAAGACTGCTCGTTAAGATTGGGCACATGGACAGTACGGGGTTGATTTTCTAAAACTGGATAGTGCAAATTCTGGTGCAGCTGTATATGGTAGCCAATCAGCTTCTAACTTTAGCTTGTTCAATTAAGCTTAGACAACAAAAAAAACTGGAAGCAGTTTTAGTAAATCAACCCCTATGTATTTAACCTGTGTATTTTTCTGTACCTGGAGTTTCACTTTAACCACTTCCCGCCAGCCATATAGCAAAATGACGTTATCCTGATTGGACGTCCTGATGGTTTCGTTATCCTGATTGGACGTCATATGGCGTGATCAGGATAACGAGCCGGCGCATGCCCGCGGGGGGCGAGCAGGGTGGCGATCGGTGGTGCTGCATGTCAGCCTGACACACGGCAACTCCGATCTAGGTAAAGAGTAGGGATGAGCCGAACACCCCCCAGCTCGATTCACAGCAGGACATGAGAACAGTCAAATGTGTTCGAACATGCGAATACCGTTAAAGTCTATGGGACACGAACATGAAAAATCAAAAGTGCTAATTTTAAAGGCTTATATGCAAGTTATTGCCATGAAAAGTGTTTGGGGACCCGGGTCCCGCCCCAGGGGACATGTATCAATGCAAAAAAAAGGTTTAAAAACTGTTGTTTTTTCGGGAGCAGCGATTTTAATAATGCTTAAAGTGAAACCCGCAGGTCCCGCAAATTCGATGTTCGCCGGTGGCCCGCGATTGCAGCGTTGAGAGGCAGAACGGGGAGATGCCTATGTAAACAACAGATCTACTGCTCCCTGTCATCTGAGTTCTGATCTGGCTCTCAACCACACATTGTGAGAACTAGAGTTTTAGGGATGGTCTCACACCAACATCCATAAATGCTAAATTCTTTATTGTTGCAATTCAAAACCTAGAGATAACATCACAGCATAAACACAGGGACAAGACTGTTAACGTGTTTCATAATGCTTAATCATAACAAAGTTCTAAAGGCCCGTACACACAATATGAAAATCGGATGCAAAAATTTGTACAAGGAGCTGCGGATTTTCGGACCGTTAGTACGGTGTGTTTTCCACAGCCGATTTCCCTTTTTCCTCAGACAAAAACTGGATGTGCAGACTATGAAATTTTTGTCGGATGTGAACTCAACATCTGATATTTGTTTCATTAGTATGGTTTTCGTACGAAAAAAATCATAAGAGCGAGACTATGCATGCTCAGAAACTAAAGAATACATTCAAAACTATTCAACACATTACATCACTTCTGATGTTGTATTCTGTCATACGAAAATTTTTGTAATGTGAGTAACGTCTTCACTTTCAACATGAGACTAGCATGCCACAAAAAATGGTGGTCCGAAAATCTAAGCGTTTGTACGAGGCTTTAGCTTTAACATGACATGACAATACTCTGATCAAAAATTGTCCGTTTTATCAGGGACTCCCTGAATTCCGACCAGTGTGTGGGCTCCTAATTGTTTAATTGACTTTTGTCGAAGGGCCATGTTGGAAAATTTTTCATCAGTCAGCAACTGCAGCTAATTAGCTGCAACCACTGATCTGTGTATTTTGACAGCGGCAGGTGCCACTGTCAGAATTCAATGTCCTGGAACGGAAAGGGGGGTGCTGTAATTCCTCTATCTACCTTGTTTGTGTGAATGCTAGATGAATGAAGAAGAAAAACTAACCACACATGACAAGCTTTAGATAGGGTCTGCATTGGAAAATGATGCCTCCAAAATTGTCAACAAAACAAAAGCAAACGACCAATAGAATGTACTGCTACCTATGCATGGACCTTAAAATTGGAACTACCTCGTTTAAGTTTCAGTTCCATTTCCAAGGTATTCTCCCGCAGTTCTGTATGACAGATGCAGGCTGATATAATCATAGTGTACGATAACAGTATAAAGTAGATAGTGTGACTTCTTCCTGCCTGTGATCATAGACACACCAATAACACTATAATCAATGTCAGTCACATAGTACCTGCAGCTCTAAAATAACAAGTGTTTCTTTATTGGGTACATTGTGCTCACTAGAGAAACCTAGACACTGGCAAGAAACAAATCCTGTGATCTGTGACTTTGGATAAAACCTATAACATGAAATGCTATTATGATCCAGCTTGGATCAATGTAAGTATGCATATGCCATCCCCACAGGACTTCTGTGAAAGCAGAGAATTACTGTAGTGCATAGCAACAACAGGGTGTTGTTCGCTCGACATGAGTACCATTCACAGCATGCCTTGAATTTTTCTCAGTAAATACAAGACGTTCTCTGATTGGGTGAGGTGGAGAGGAGGGGTGATGATGTTACAATATCCACCTCATCCAATCATAGAGCTCTTTGCATTCGTAGAGAAAAATGAAAGGTGTACTGTGAATGGCACCTGTGCTCACTGAGCAACCCCTGCTTTTACTATGCAGGAGGGCAACTGATTGGCACTGGACCCAGAAATAGTAGCAATTGCCATGTTAGGGGTGAATACTACAATGATTCTTCCATAATGGTCTCCAGGTATGGCATATGCATACTTGGACATCTGTAAATATATTTCCCCCTGTGACAGACCCAACCGGGACAGGGGCTTTTGGAGGGGACTAGGGGCTTGCCTCCTACCCACTGATTATGGCCCATGGAGGAGACTAGGGATTATGTCTGCTTCTCCCGGTCAGTTCAGAATCTGATCCCATGGAGAGAGCAGATTATCTAATGATGGACAACAACATGATGAACTCTGAGAGCGAGACTTGGATTAATTCTCTGAATAAGGACAATTAAATTTCCCTTCTGGAGTGGCTGAAAAGGTTTAATATTAATCTTGTACAGGTTAATGGTCAGAGGAAATATGGTGGCCCGTCCTGCAGACTGGATTGGAGAGGTTCCTTTACCTGGGACAGAAATATTTATCAACAATATCCCTCAAGAAATCTATGAAGATAAATGAATTCCACTTTTTCAGACTGCTGGAACATTGTTTGTCTTTTGATGACTTGTCTAGTGGACAGATTACACAAGTTAAAGCCAAACACCTGAAGACAGCATGTGTAGAGTACTTGTGTATTCAAGGTTGAAGACTGTTGAAGGACTTTCTGAGTTTTTGTGGGATCCCTGATTAACCAAAGCATTGTCTAGGTGACTGGTTGTTAATTAGGTAACTGCTTGAAAAGATCACTGTTTGTTTACGTTGGCTAATCCTCTTGGAGGTTCCTACATGATGTGATTAATCTTGTGTCAACCCTTCCTCATTATCTAACCATTGTGTGATGTTTTGGGTAATATTTGGTTTTATTGTTCATGTGGCGAATGCCCTTCTTTTGAAGTGTATAAAAACCTGTATTTCTATTCAATAAACAGTTATTCTTTTGGTTCTTATCCTAACATCTTGTCTGTGTACGATGCTTGGGGTAAAATAGCTGGTATTAGCTCTCGATCTGCTGGAAGGTTTTGGAGAGCAGGAGGCACTGTTTGGCTGAAGCATCCAAGGTGGGTGCCAGACGTTCCGTCACACCCACCCATAAGCTCAACCACTGATTTGGTATTTAAGTAGTGGATGGTTTATAGTTAGTTAACACAGACTAGCAACTGAAACCTTAAAAATTGAATTGTTACCTAGAGCAACTAGATTTCTTTTTTTTAAAGATTAATTGGCTGATCCGTTGTAGTTGGAAAGTGGTCCACCTCAGTTTTATTTGTTTTAGTTTGTATACAGTACATCTTGTAATGTTACCAATGTGAATCCATGATAGCAGAATTATGCCACGTTACTCGCCCTAAGGCAGCCGTCTAAAAGGGGATTTCACTTACCGTATATACTCGAGTATAGGCCGTCCCGAGTATAAGCCGAGGCCCCTGATTTACCACAAAAAAAATGGGAAAAGTTAATGACCCGTGTATAAGCCGAGGGGGGGAAATGGAGCAGCTACTGTAAGTGGAAAAGAGTGTCACCAAATGTACATGTCCCCTGTGTCCTATACAACCCCCCCCGTGTCCCCAGTGCAGCCTACCTGTGCCGATCGATCCGGTGTCCCGCTGTCCGGTGTCCCTCGGGGGCCGCTGTCCGGTGTCCCTCGGGGGCCGCTGTCCGGTGTCCCTCGGTTGTCCTGCCGATCAGCGTACACGCTGAGGCGCGAGGCGACATTGCAGGTTTGAAAGCCGCGCCTCCTCCTCCTCCTCGTCCGTGATAGGAGGAACACTCGGTTTTCCCAGCAGTCATGTGCAGTGTTCCGCCTATCACGGATATTCTCTCATCCTCGTCCATGAGATGAGAATGAGAGAACATCCGTGATAGGCGGAACACTGCGCTGCTGGGAAAATTAGTGTCCGCCTATCACGGACGGGCGGGAGGAGGCGGCGCGGCTTTTGAACAGTGCCGTCTGTCTACATGACAAGCTGTTCATGTAGGCAGACCGCACTGACTCGAGTATAAGCCGAGAAGGGGACTTTCAGCCCTAAAAAAAGGGCTGAAAATCTCGGCTTATACTCGAGTATATACGGTACTTTGGAGATATTTTTTCTCATTCATCTCATTTGGGTTGTGTCTACAGAACAGTAAGTGAAGGATAAACAGATAGGGCTTTTAATCATTGCCTCCTCAATTCAAAATCAAAACACTTTTTGGATTTTTGATATACTTTAAAGGATCCAAATAACTCCTGCAGAACTCCTTCTATGGAAGATAAATAGAAAACTACAAAAATAAAATCAGTTTCATAAGGCAGTTTAAGGTCTTGATGTATACTTCTGGGTGCATTGCATGCAGCATTTTTATAAAATCTATTATCGGTATCCTAAAAACTAATTGAGACATTAATGAAGGATAAGGAGTTCTAACAGCCACCACATGTTCCAGACAGTTGTTTTTAAAGCCATAGTTAAAACGTCCATCTTAAAGCCTAATTTCAGTGTCCATCCTCTTTGCCCCATTCAGCTTCCACCCCCTTGGAGCACCCCACAATTTTCCCAGGTATTTCCAGTCACATGTCATTATGGATCCCCTTGCTCCTCTTCTCCCTTTAGTGGCAGGTGGGTCCTGAACATTGTAGCGAGTGTGCAGAAGTGGCTAACTGAGCACTGGGTATTACATACTTTAATTTTGACACTACTAGCAGGCTTCAGACTAGCGCATACCCACACTCTCATAAGGAACAACAGCACAAACGTGGGTTGTCAGGTAAAGAAATCTTCCATAGTAACATTGCTTTCTGGGCTAGGCCTTCTCCTTCCCACATATTCTTGCCTTTTCCTGGCTGAAATAGTCCAAGTCCTCCATTTTCTTTTTTTTTTTTTTTTTTACTAGACATGTGCACACTGAAATATTTCGTCCGAAAAATAAATTTATTTAGTTACTCCCGAAATTAGTTTTTATTTATTTTGTTTTTCGTTAAAAATTGCATTCGTCCGAAAATCCAAATGAATTAAGGTCGAATCTATCATTGAAGGCTTATGGTATCTGTTGAATGTTCAAAGAAGATTTGACGGAGCAGCTAAACTGTATGACTCTGTATAGTTTAGCTGCAATTCCACCCAATTCCAGCAGCAATCTTTTCTCTCTACGTCGAATCTTTTCTCTCTACGTCGAATCTTTCCTCTCTACGTCAAATCTTTTCTCTCTATGTAGAATAATCTTGGACTAATAGAGTTCAGGTTAGGCACATTCGACCACAGGTTCAATGGACACAGATTGTTATTGTCAAAGTCAAATCTCCTATCTATATGGAACTGTTGTCACAACAGTTCAAAAATAAAAATGAAGCATTTGTTTATGTCGGATCTTTCGTTTTTCGGATTCTGTACTTTCGTTATCGTTTATTAAAATCATAACGAAAATACCTGAAATTCAGACAAAAATGCATTCGGACGAAAACGAATGCACATGTCTATTTTTTACTGAAGCATAACTTGATATATTACAGTCTAATAAGCTCTTGGCAATATCCGTTATAGGACCAGGGGGTCCAACTTCTGCCCACTAATAGGGTATTCTTGACTGAGTCTTTAATCTAACTAAAGGTAGCACACTAGGGAGAAGGATTCTACGGCGTCCTCCAGCTGGGAAAGTGTGTTGCCTGGAACTGATAGATCTGGCAGAAGGAACAAAGCATTTCCCTGGGAGCAATAAATGAGTACACTTTGCTCCTTTGCCTTCAAGGCCCCACTCTCTTGTCTCCCAGCTTTAGCCAGCACTGTGTACCGTATATACCATGCTACAGTGATAAAAGCTAGACTTATTGCGGGCAAACAGGGAGCTGTGACTTGCCCACAGTAATGGAAGTAGTTTCCTACCTGACAACTCCTTTACAAATGGCGCAACATAATGACATGGTGCCACTCTCTTCAGCATTCCCCTGTGGTTGGCTTGATCATGCACCCCCAGTAGACAAGTCTTTGATTCCTTGATGCTTTGGGTTCAAAGGAAATGCATTAAATAATGCAGGTCATCGCTAACCAGAAAACTAGAAACATCTAGCTGTGGAGAATAAGCAAGGCAATGAGCAGCTCCTTATTGAAGGTGAATATTACATTAATCGCTCCTTTTTAATTTTGACTTAAAATATACATATTTTTTTGAACTGGTATATTGCATTGTTTGGCCCCATTAATTCCTTGTGTGATTTTATACCCAACCATAAAGGATACATATGGTACTGGTGGAATTTTGGAAAGGATTGGTGGTATAGGTCCAATGCCTGACTTTGAACCTCTGGGGGGAATTTGCTCTTGCAGTGTCTGAAACTTAAGAAGACTGTGTATAAAACCTCTTTATGTGTGGATATAAATTATATACATTATATAAATAAATAATGAATGCTTCTGTTATAATTACAACCACTAAACTATTACAGTTTTCTATCCTGTAATAACTTATAGAACGTCTGTTAAAAACTAGCAACTAACCCATAAAAGAGTCCCACCACTGGCTACTTTTGTAGTTCTTGTTAGCGTGATTTTTTTTTTTTCATTGAGCTCCCTCTGGTTTTCCAATCCTGCTAATGGATGTGGGGGACAGAATATTGCGTGCTCAGCAGCTCTCTCTCTGCACGGAGCACAGGCTGTGGCTGTTTGAAAGATGGATCTCTACAAATTTCTCAGTCGGTTGGGTTACAGCTAAAGACAACCGTGTAAATTAGGTTTTTTTCTTACATGAGCTTTGCAGGTTGGATGGTATTAGGGCCTCATTCCGTGATTGCACAATGCCTGTAAAAGACAACATGGCTTAGGAATTTTTAAATTGCCTGTAATTGTAATTTTCCTCCTGTCTTTTTGTTATAGTACTAATGAGTCTCCTCCAATATATAATTACCAGATCTCTCTAAGCTCTCTTTCCTATCTTTTCTGAATGTAACATTTCCAAGTTCCATGCTTGCTTACATTTCAATTTTGTATGCGCTGTGTACAGTGGACTCCGGGGAAAACATTTGGTTAAATTAACAAGTCGATATATGTCTACTCTCTGGCTGGCAGGAACCTACATTTTTGTCTCCGGCTTGCCTAATGGAAGCTTGAGAGAAGGAGAAATGGAATCTTTGATCTCTGGTGTAATAACATTCAAGCGTGTCCAATTTTCCAATACATGCCGTTTAAAAATTGCATTGTTCGTCTGGGGTTTAAATATTGATATTTATTTCCATAAAGTATTATATATTTACAGTTAAGGAGAACCTTTAAAGTCACAATGTACCGGACCAATGTTTTATCTGAAAGCGAAACATAATGACTAGGGTACAAAGAACTTAGAAAGGTTTAAGGAAGCAAGAAGAGAGATGAAGTAGACTAGGTCTTATCTCTGGAGAAAAGGCTCTGTAGTTGTGTGACCAGAAGGAGAAGTTTTGTTAGTGGTGGGACCTGAGCAGGAAGGTTTTTGCAAGAGTTGTGAATTCTGGAAAAGGGGGCACACCCCAGTGGCATGGAGACCCTCATGATGGTTACCATCTTAATTTCAGTTTGAAAGTGTAGGCCAAGCATCCCACCTAGTACTGTAGTCCAGAGGCCAGGTTCATGTTGGCATCAACTCTTGCCATCCTTTACTCTACTATCTTCTCATCTGAGGCTTTTTTGGCCCCTGCACTCCCAGCTATTTCACACATAGCTACTTTTACTTTTACATTTGCCACTCGGCTATCGGTCATTAGACCAGGTTACACCTGTTAGAAAGTTAGGTGGAAAGGAGTGTGCCCAATGTCCAATAATATGCAAAGGTTCGATGTACTTGTTTCTATTTCCAATAAACCCCTTCTAACTCACTTTTCAACTTGCATATTAGAATCTGGTGCTTCTTTCCCCCTACCTTTCTAAATCTACATAAGGGAACAACCATAAGGCTGTACCATAAGACAGCAGCCCAAGCCCCAAGAGGGTTCACTGCCACCATCCACAAATTGGGCTCAGAGCACTGGAAAGGACTTCTTCTGACTCACCCACGCTATCCCCCACCCATGACCAGTGACTGATTTAATCAGTCCAGCATGGTCTCCAGCCCTAACAGGTTATCAATATTATTGAGTGACAGTATAGTGAGACAACATATGAAAATGCCAACAAGATATCAAGTAAGGGAAAGGAATAAGGAAACTGTAGCGGCGAGTCATAGCAACCTTTATGTATTGATTAGTACATAGTAAGACGTGGATGTACCGTAGGTTTGAAGGGTATATGGCATCTATGACTTTGTTTAATGTGATCCATGAACCATAGAACTTTGAGAACCAATGCTTTAAAGAGAACTAGTAAAAATCAGGCTTTTGCAAATATCTTCAGTGTAAAATTTTTGTAACTGGGCATGCTCTGCTATAGTAGAATAATATTGATTTCTTAGGTATACTGCCCTGTCAGCTACTTGACTTCATGCTGAAAACATACCCCTCTTTAACTCTAAGTGCTAAAAGTCAGTGCCGGACAGGGTGGCTAAGGTACAGTGCCTTGAAAATGTTTTCATACCCCTTGAAATTTTCCACATTTTGTCATGTTACAACCAAAAACGTAAATGTATTTTATTGGGATTTTTTTTTTTTTTTTCATTCAAAAGGTTTATTGAAGGTAAGTTACAGTACAGGTGATTGCATAACTTGGAGACAGGTACAATCCTGTCTGTACATTTTTTGTGTTGGCAGTCAATAATAAACCAGGAACAGTTAAGTTTCAAAACAAATTAACATTCAACATTTTCTGTGAGTGGTCTAAAGAGGTCTTTTCGTTATATCATTCAATGCTCAGATCACATGTCTAGTTTTCATGTTGGTCTCATTATGATTACCTTCTATGTCAGCCATATGGTGGCGAGTAAGATTGAAACAGGTGACATATAATGTCAAGATATATAGATGAGTATAGGAAAGGTGAGAGAAAGGAAGAAAGTAGTTAGATGTGTGGGACAGAGAAGAGAGAAATAGAGGGTTGGTAGTCATATATGGTAGGCTAAGTATTGGGGTACATTTCAGTTATATCTGTAATTCGATTCTCCATCTAAGTTTTTGCCTGACGGGCAGTTTGTTCACATACCTCCCCAGAGGTGGGGTGTTATTTTTCAGCCCAGGTTGGGTAGGTTAAGTTTCTCATATTCTTCAGAAAATCTAAAAGCAACCCAAGGGGCCCAGGTTTTGTGGTATCCGTCCGCATCATCATTGGACTGGGCCCTTGTCTCCTCCATGTTACATATGTCCCCTATCCTATGAAGCCACTCTTTAACAGAGGGGACCCTAGTGGATTTCCAGTATAATGGTATGAGCGTTTTAGCCGCATTAAGCATATGTTTGGACAGGGATTTCTTGTATTTGGAGAGTGAGAAGTTGGTAACATGGAGGAGGCAACCGGCCGCATCCAGCTTCAACGAGGTATCAGTGACATGGCGAATAATTGTAACCACTTTTTCCCAGAATCGTGTGATAAGAGGACAATGCCACCAGATGTGTAGGACCGTACCTTTGTCCTGTCCACATCGCCAGCAAAGATCCGAGGTTTGGGGGAACCACTTATGTAACTTGACCGGAGTGGCATACCAATGTGTAAGCAATTTATACGCAGTTTCCTGCATTCTGGTGCTCAAGGAGCATTTATGTGCTAGTATACAGGCTTTTTGCCATTGTGTGTCTGTTATTTCTATGTTAAGTTCCTCCGACCACTTCTTCCGAAATCTGTCCAGGGCGTGCGGTGCTGAGGCCTGGAGCCAGGCATATGCTAAGGAGGTAGCTTTGGGTATTGGGGCCCCCTCCAGGCACACTGATTCCATATCTGTCATTTGTCTAGTAAAGTGCATTTTGCGTCGTGCATCGTTTACATAACTTCGTATCTGAAAGTATGTCCATAGGGGCATATCCTGCACATGGGCCTCTACTTTCAGTTTCTGGTAGTCCTTAATAAGGACGTTCTCAAAACAGTGGCTGGTAAGCAAAGGTGTATTCTCGTCTTGTTTCTGTAACGCTCGGTTCGCTACCCCTGGTGGAAAGTCCGGGTTGTCTTTAAGTGGTGTCAAGGGGCTTAAGAGTGAAGATACGTTTGTCTTTTTAATGATTGAGTGGAATATAGATAGGGTGGTGTTCAGAAGGGGGTGTTGTCGCAGAGTCGGTGGGTAATTTTTTATCGAAACCCATGGGGAGAACCTCAGGGGAATCGGGCTTAACTCATTTTCCAGGGGGACCCAGTCTTTAGTGTCTTGGTGGCAATGCCAATCCAGGATTCTGGTCATATGCGAGGCGTGATAATATTGTTTGTAATCGGGCAAGCCCATTCCCCCTCTTTCTTTCGCCCTAGTCATTAACTCAAATTTGATTCTCGGGCGCTTGTGTGCCCAAACAAACTCAAGCTGGATTGTTTGTAGGGTTTTGAAAAAGCACTGTGGAATCAGGACCGGTAAGGTCCGGAATAAATACAGCACTCTGGGCAATATTGACATCTTACAGATGGCTGCCCTCCCGAACCATGAGAAATGTTTGTTAGTATGCCAGGACAGCAAATCTTGTCTTATGAGTTTGAGCATGGGTGGGAAATTCCTCTCAAAAATTTGAGATATCTGTGGGGTTAGCCATACGCCGAGGTACTTCATGGCAGAGGATACCCATTTGAAGGTGCTATTTAGTTGTGCGCTATGTAGTGTATCCTCTGTCATGGTGATGTTCATCGCCTCAGACTTCGTATAATTGATCTTTAGATAGGAGACGTACCCGTACACCGTGAACTCCCTTAGCAGTGTGGGAATTGACGTGAGGGGTTTCGTTAGGAAAAATAGCAAATCATCGGCGTATGCAGCGATTTTAAATTCCCGTTGACCCACCCAGAAACCCTCAATATCTGGTGATAACTTCACTTTCCTAATGAAAGGTTCCAACGAGATGATGAAGAGGATTGGCGAGAGTGGACACCCTTGTCTTGTACCATTGGTTATTTTTATCGTTTCGGACAGGGTTCCATTTATTCGTAGTTTTGCTGATGGGTTTTGGTATATCGCCGAGATCCAATTCATCATGCGGGTACCAAGGCCAACATGTTCGCACGTTGCCAACATGTAGTCCCATGCTACTCGATCGAAGGCCTTCTCCGCGTCTGTAGACAGAAGAAGGCCCTCGATCTTTCGTTCCCTAGCTGCATGTATAAGGTTTAGTGCCTTTGTTACATTGTCTTTTGCCTCTCTGCCTGGCATAAACCCTGCCTGCTCTGGGCCTATGATGGTGTGTAAGAGTGGTTTAAGTCTGTTTGCTAGTATTTTGGTCAGGATTTTAACATCAAGGTTCAGTAACGAAATTGGTCTATAGCTAGGGCAGTGTTCTGGGTCTTTGTTTGGTTTGGGCAGGACTGTTATGTGTGCCCCAAGGAACATCGGGGGGACTTCCCTGGGTATAGCAAATGAATTTAGAGCTTTCAGAAGTGGGCCAGTTAGGTTGTCTAGGAAGGTCTTATAATATATAGAGGAGAAGCCATCAGGGCCTGGGCTTTTCCCATTCTTCATATCTTTTATTGCCGCTTTAACTTCTATTTCCTCAATGGGCCGTTCAAGGAGTTCAGTGTCAGTGGTGTGTAGCGTGGGCATTTCTGCCCCGCGCAAGTATTCATGAATTGCTTGTGTTCTGGTTCCTTGCATGTCGGGTGGTTTGTGAGGGTTCGGTAGGTTATAGAGATTGGAGTAGTAGGAGTGGAAATGTTGTGCAATCTGCTCATCCGTCTGATCTAACGTTCCCTGTTTGTTTCGTATACCCTTAATGTTGTTGCTAAGGCGGGGGTCTTTTAGGGCTCTGGCTAAGAATTTGCCTGTTTTGTCCCCGTGTTCGTAGTATATTTTTTTCCTGAAAAACAGGAACCGTTTAGTGGTGGCATCTAATATTTGTTGTAGGGCTTTTCGGGTGTCAAGTAGTTCAGTCGCCGTCTGTTTGGTGAGGGATTGCTTATGTTGTAGCTCTAGCTGTGAGATTCTATCTACTAATTTTGAGATCTGTTTTTCCCTGTCCCTCTTTCGCTTAGCTCCCGCCCTCATCAATTCCCCTCGCATGTAACATTTGTGAGCCTCCCATGTCATCAAGGGGTCTGTCTCTGGTATTGAATTAAAGCTAAAAAATTCTTGCAATTGCTTGGTGAGTTCTGGCAATAATTCAGAGTCTGTCAGAAGCGAGGAATTCAGTCGCCAAGACTGTCTCCTATGTGTGGGTACATCAGAGGCCAGTGAAAGAGAGACGGGGGCGTGATCCGAGAAGGATTGTATACCAATGTTTGCCCTTTCCACTAGATGTAGGTCCTTTCGTGAAATGAAAATGTAATCAATTCTTGAGTATCTGGCATGAGGGGCAGAATAGAAAGTAAAGTCCCTCCCATCTGGGTGAAGATATCTCCAGGTATCCACCAGATGCATCGAGGACAAAATTGATTTCAGGCTCTTCAGTACTCTGTATCTAATGTATGATGTGCCTGTCGATGTGTCAGTTAGAGGGTTCAGGGGGAGGTTGAAGTCCCCGCCCAGGATTATGCGTCCCGAGCCAAACACTCCAAGCTCCCCCATTACTAGTCTGCAAAAAGTCAGGTGTGAGGTATTCGGGAAATAGACATTAGCCAATGTCGTTGGTACCCCGTAGTATTTCCCCTTCAGGAAGATAAACCTCCCTTCAGGGTCTATCAGTTTGTCCGTCAGCTCAAAGTTGGCCTCTCTGCTAATTAGTATAGAGACCCCCTTCGACTTAGCCGAGTCATTGGTAGCGTGATATACTGTAGTGAAATAGGAATCAGTGAGCCTGGGTACATTGCTTGTTCTAAAGTGCGTCTCTTGCAAGAAGGCGAAGTGAGGCCTACCTTTCTTGAGCTCCCTTAGGAGGGCGATCCGTTTTTCAGGGGTATTCAGACCTCTGACATTGTGAGATATCACTGTGGGGCAGTGGCCCATCGATGAGTATGCCATTGCACCGCCCTGGACAGATTCGGAGACCCGGTACCTATGGAAGACACTGTACAGGAGATATGTTATTACAGTATGGTATTCTTTCAAGTGATGTCTACCCACGCGTATAGATCTACCAAGTAAGAGAAAGATAAAAGGAAGAGTAGTGGAAGGGAGAAAACAGAGAAAGAGAAGATTATGTTATACTGCCTTCGAATAGATATTCTATCCGTGAGGTCTGATTAGGAGTACTAACCAGGGACTAAAGTCTCCCTGGGTGTACCTTGTGGGGTAGTGGGAGGTAGCAGCAGGGATATCCTGTGTCAATCTCGGTATGGAGAGTGAGACAGGAGTGAATTACCCCTCAGTACCAGTCCTGGTACAGGGGATAATGAGAATACAAAACAAGTAAAAAAAAATGTAACTGTAGTGGCGGAGGTGGGGGAGGCCCGCGGCCACTTTTCTGCAATTGAGTTTAAACAAAAAACGTGCTATATCAAACCGTTCTGCACCGTATTATAAGTGCTAATCAACAGAACAACCGAATACTCCTCCAATTAGTGGGGACAGGAGGGCGCCAGCCGGCGCACTCCAGACAGGGTATCACCCCAATCAATTTGGGGATCCATATCCCGTCCCGGCCACCGGCCACCCGCCCCCCCCCCCCCCCGGAGGAATCTCAAACTTCACCTAAAGCGAATTCGTGCATTCTAGACTCTCAATCCTAGGCGTAAACCTTGTATACCGTCAGAGGAGGGCAAGACCGTAGGGCGAAAAATGTAATAAAATAAATAAAATATGTAAAATGAAATAAAATAAGTAACGCAGAATAAAATAAAATAAATAAATAAAATAAAAGCAAAACAAGGCTAGATAAGTAAGGATATGCTAGTTTACAGTGTTACCACTCAATTGTAAAGTCTGGATCTCATTGATCTTAGCTGCAAGGTGCACGTTCCCGGGTATGTCAGGGAAAGTGCCTCCCTCTGTTCAGTCCATCTGTATTTTGCTTGAGAAGTGTATTCTGCAGTCAGATGTGTCGGGGCCTTTTCACCTCTCAGGTAGATGGGCATGTTTGAGGGGCCTTCCAGGTGTCAGGCTGAGTAGGGGTGTATGCCCCTGCTCCCCCCTTGGGCAACCGAGTAGCGTCAGTACACGGTAGATGGACCTCTGGGTATATCCTTGGGTGTTAATAGGTGCGGGAGGGAGCCAGCAAGTAAAAAGAAAAAAAAAAACCAAGGGGAATAAAGCTAGAACCAGAACAAAAACACTGAACCTGAGATGTTCAAACCGCATAGGTGTGATCAAAAAAGAAAAAAAACTTCATCTTTCTGTCATGGGTCCTCCGGGGCTCCAGGTTGGCGGGCTCTGGGTGTGCCAGGGGGATGCCCCCCCTGTCTGCTTTGCTTTAGCTTCTTAGCTGGTCTTTTGTCGGGTGAGGCAAAAGGGGAGACAGACGGGCTCCTTTGGACCGGTGGAAGAAGAAATTCTTGGTACCAGTCTGGTAACTCGATGTCCCCCAGCTGCAGGGCATTACAAAACTCCGGCAGGTCGTCCGGTGATCTCAGTGTGTGTTGTCTGCCATTGTGTGACACCAATAGGGCAAAGGGGAAGCGCCAGGTATACCGCAGGTCTCTTTCCCGTAGCCTGTCTAGTAAGGGCCTCAGGGCTCTGCGATTTTTCAGAGTTATTTGGGACAGGTCCTGAAAGAGCATTATCACTTCCCCATTAAACACAATTTGATCATTGCGGCGTGCTTTCTGCATGATATCTTCTTTCAGTGTGAAGCTCTGTAGGCAGCAGATAACATCACGTGGGGGCATGTTGTCTGGGCCTCGTGCTCTCAGGGCCCTGTGCGCTCTTACAAACTCTATCTCGGTGTCCTCAGGCCTTTCCAGTAAGCTATTAAAGACCCTCTGTAGTGCAGGTACAATTTGGTCATTATCCACCGATTCCGGCACCCCTCTGACCCGTATGTTACACCTCCTCCCCCTGTTATCCAAGTCCTCCAAATGTCTATTCATTTCTATAAAATGATTGGAGTGTGAATAGGTGACTTTCTCCAGTCTATGTATGGCTTTCTCCCTGTGTTTCCCCGCCGTTTCAGCTGCCGCCATCTTCTCTGTCAGCACTAGCAGGTTGGATTTTAGATCCGTTATTGCTGCAGAGAACGTGGATTTTATGTCCGCAGCAAACATGGACATGTCGGCGTATGTTAGTGGGTGCTGGGAGTGTAAGTGGCTCCTACCATTGTCCTCCGCCGCGGACTGGGAGTCCTCACTGAAGTCGTCCTCAGCATGAGCCGGCGCCATCTTGGCTTCTACCACGTTGCTCCTGGATAGTGACTGCGATCTGAAGAGATCCGAGATGTTCCTGCCTTGTGAGGCCGTCGCCGAACGGCGGGATCGGGTGTGCGGTGTTCGGCTGTTCTGCTTGCTCATTCTTGGGAGCTAGGGTGCAGAATGGTCGGCTTGGGACCGCGGGTTCTCCGGAGCTCCTCTAACAAGCCGCCATCCTCGCTGCGCGCCAAGCCACGCCCCTCTTTTATTGGGATTTTATGTGATAGACCAATACAAAGTGGCACATAATTGTTAAGTGGAAGGAAAATGATAAATGGTTTTCAATTTTTTTTTACAAATAAATATCTGAAAAGTATGGCTTGCATTTGTATTCAGCCCCCTTTACTCTGATACCCCTAACTAAAATCTAGTGGAACCAATTGCCTCCAGAAGTCACCTAATTAGTAAATAGAGTACATCTGTGTGTAATTTAATCTCAGTATAAATACAGCTGTTCTGTGAAGCCCTGTGAAGGTTTGTAAGAGAACCTTGGTGAACAAACAGCATCATGAAGTCAAAGGAACACACCAGACAGGTCAGGGATAAAGTTGCGGAGAAGTTTAAAACAGGGGTATGTTCTAAAAAATTTCCAAGCTTTGAAAATCTAAGGGAGCACTGTTCAATCCATCATCCAAAAATGGAAAGAGTATGGCACAAATGCAAAGGCTTCAATGGAATGGTTTAGATCAAAGCATATTCATGTGTTAGAATGGCCCAGCCAAAGTCCAGACCAAAATCCAATTGAGAATCTGTGACAAAACATGAAAATTGCTGTTCATAGAAGTTCTCCATCCAATCTGACAGAGCTTGAGCTATTTTGCAAAGAAGAATGGGAAAAAATGTCACTCTCTAGACGTGCAAAGCTGGTAGAGTCACTCCCAAAAAGACTTGCAGCTGTAATTGCAGCGAAAGGTGGTTCTACAAAGTATTGAAAATTAAAAATTGAAAACCATTTATTATTTTCCTTCCACTTCACAATTATGTGCCTAATGTGTTGGTCTAGAACAGGGATCTCCAAACTACGGTCCTCCAAAAAGTCCCAATAAAAGACATTTATGTTTTTGGAGGTAACACGACAAAATGTGGAAAATTTTAAGGGGTATGAATACTTTTTCAAGGCACTGTAAATTAGGGGCAAATATACATGCTTTTCGACGGTAAGCCTGCACAGTTATATTTACTTTAAACAAAAGGTCAGACGGTTGAGCTCAACTGTGGCTGGTATGGCCATGTGATGTGTTAAAGGGAAGATAAAAATTCAGATTGACACTTCCTCCCCTTCAACGGAAATCATGTGACTCAGTGACTAGGCCTTGGTAGTTTTACCAATACAGATGGAACCTGAAGGTGCATTTTATCCAGGTATTTCAGAGCTTTTATGTTCAATCTAAGTTTATTGAAAAAATGTTAGTAGCAGTACAAAAATACCACAAATGGAAAAACGAAAATAAAATAAAACACAAAATAAACGAAATAAATAAACCGTTGTGCCGTATGACAAAGATACGTGCATCCCAGTAAATAAAAAAGGCAAGGATAAGAGGGAAATAGAAAATAGCAGTGGGACTAGACCCAATATAAAGTATAAGTCGTGACCTGGCCCATGTTAGTAGAAGTCCAATAAAAAAATTGTGGTACAGAGAATATTGCACAACATAAGTAATGTAACCATATGGATGCTGGGTGCATGGGCAGACATGGATCGCGTCACATTCAACACCTCACAGTTTAGTAAATTCTAACTTGAGAAGGAACTGACTTGAAAACTAATTTGACAGGAAAAAAAAGAGGAGAGGGAGGGAGATAGGAAGGATACATCCCAGAGGGAACATCCAGATGAGACTCCACACAACAAAGAGCAGGCAACTAGGCATACCGTTGCCCTGATAACAGGTCGCGGATTTCAGCGGACTCTCTGTACACATTCCAAGAGAGCCATGGTTGATTACATTGTTCATATGTACCCAATTCTTGTGCCAGAAATGATGCCATACCTTTGATATGGTCTATCTCCGTACTCAAGTAGGGAGGGGACATGGGTCGTAATGAGTAAGCCCATGAGTGTGAAACTTGTCTACTGATCTGTTGTGGGCTATGTGCGTGTCTTCATGTAATTTTTTAATGGATATCGAATAAAGGAAGACTTTTATCCTTGGATGTGCCGCATTTTTCTCTTTTGACATGAGTTGACCGCCAGCGCTGTGGGAAAACCGACCTAGCCACAGTTAAACAGTATCTAAGAAGAACTTTTTTGACATGTTTGAAGGATCTGGGTAGTATAGAGAGTAGGGCCACCTGGGATGTGTTGGGAGCAGTCGTGTGGTCGTAACGGTGGAGTAAATCCATAGAATTAGGTCCCAAAAGTTACAGATAAGAAGAGGCAGTGTACAGAAGGTAACTAGGAAGAAAGATATTCTTCTGTGCATTTCACAGGAAGTGACAAGGACACTGCATTTCTTGCAGGATCAACAGGTATTTTCTGTTTCCTGAAAATGTTTTTAGCTTGAAAAAAAAAAAAGAAAAAAAATGCAGCCACCACATCTAGGAACTGTAACCTGCAATATATTTATTTTTTGTATTTAGGTTTAAGTATCTTTTAAGATTTAAGTATAATCCGCGTTAACCTGAACAGTGGCAGACTTGAAAAGGACATGTCACTTTACGGGAATTAAGGCATGTCCAAGCATTTTTTCTTGGTGACTGCTTCCCTTCAAGGCCACTACTGGCTGTGCAATCAACTTATAGTTTACTGTAAGTGGAACAGTTAAGAGATTATATTTGGTTGCTCTGCTTACAGCACTTTACATATTTTTCTTGCTCTCTGCACTGCCCGCAGGTCTATATAGCACTGTGCAGTGAACTCAGAATGATCTATAGAGCAATCCATGAAAGTTTGCAAAATGTGGTGTTAGCCTAAAGATCTGCACACATATGCTTAACACATCTCAATCAGGAAAATTTGTAGGTCTATGAAAAAGAATAAGATGTATTAAAATCATTTATGCAACCCCTTTAAAGTAAATGCCCTAAGCCTATGCCTCATTTGCTTGTATGTTAAATAGCTCATTGTGCGTTTTAATATAAAGTCCCTTTCTTACACCGACTCCTCTTCCAGCACAAAAGCATTTTGGCTGCCTGCCACTGTGATTGCCCTTACTGCTCTAATAGAGTCATAGCTGAACCAAGAGTGACACATTTAATGGCTGAGCCCCATTGCGCTGCAAACGACCTAATAGCGGCGCCATTTAATGGGTGAGCCCTGCGGTGGGGTAGAGTGGCCTAATGACAGTGACATGTTAAATGTCTTAAAGGCACCATCCATCTAAACTGTACTAAAAACCTAATAAAACTGATGCTTTTAATGAGTGTAAGGACAAGTATAACTTACAGTAATGTCACTGATATTATCCACAATGAAAAATAACCACATGAAAAGCTGCAGTACATGTTATCGACCAATCAAGGACAACATCACAGCAATCTGCACAATGGGGAGGGTTAAGGGTCAAATCGGCTTTCCCGGGGTCAGCGACCTCATCAGTGAGAAGTCAGATTGATTTACAATGGACTGATGCATGTTGACAATATTAAAAGCTGCAATTGTTTTCTATGAGGTTGTTTTTTTTTTTATATGAATTTGGCTGTTAATGGAATATTTTTATAGGCTGGAATTACTGGCATGTGTGTGTTTTTATGAGGATTAGTGAAGATCAATTATGAAAATAAAAGACAGTTAACTATGAGCTATTTAGAGAAAGCATTTTGTTTTACAGGGTATAGGCTTTTCCTGTTCAAAACTATCTAGCTGTTACTTGTCATGAAAGGCCTCATCATTTATCAGAGTAGGACCAGTGACATCACAATGGAGTGGTTTACTAATTTACTAGAAAGCCCTGGAGGCATGAAAAACATTGTAGCTCATTTACAAAAAAATGACACTAAAGGAAAGTGACATAGCAGTCCACCAGATTGGGATTTTTAATGATTTCTTAAAAAAGAGAAAAAATTATTGATGAGCTAATAAAATCTGGGAGGGTCGACCAATATAATTCTAGTTGATCTGCTGCCATGTTCTCTGGTGCTGCATGCTTAGTATTATCAATTTGCTGATCATCAGGCCTGGAATAAAATGTCGTAGGTTTAGGTGTAAAACCTGCCTGACTGAGTTTAGTATGGTGAATTAGGCAGGTAAAGGGTTAAAGAAAAAAAGGAGGAGGTTGTAGGTAGGTGGTTTGGGGTGGCTTCTGCTATACCTTCCCCTTTTTTTACTTTTGATTAAACAATGCGGTTACGTGAATTCTGCTTACCGCTACTCTACAGGGAGCCTAGTATAGGACTTATGTATCCCATGTCTTGGGTTCTGGATGCCATCTTGGGAAAGCCTGAGTTTAATTTCGACACCAAGTTCTTGTATGTTTTTGGCAGTCATTTTGAGGTACAGAAGTGTTATAGCATGTAGGGATGTTTTAGGTAGGGACTAGACCCTGTGTAGCACTCCCCTGACATCCAAAAAGCAGGATAGCACCTCCAGAGGCTGGGGATGGCTAGCATTTCACCCCAGGGCTGAGTCCATGGCTAAAATAGAAGGACAGAGAAAGTATATTGGGCTCCAGTCACTTTTGTCTTTTTACATTTTATTGCAAATTTGTGAAGGAGGTGATGGTTAGGGGTGCCACAAACAATAGCAGGTCACTTACAGACTCTCCATATCCAGATCAATGTCCATCTTCACAGTCTCAGAATCTTTAAGTCGACCTTGCAACACTGTAAGCATGTTCCCAATTTCCAGTGCCTCCTCCAAGTGAGTCACCAGGCTCTTCCTGGAGAGACCAGCCTTTTTCCTCACTCTCTCCAATAACGGGTCACCCCTGGGTCTCCTCCTTGGTACAACTTTTTCCAGACCAGGCAGGACAGCTTCAGGACCACTTTATGAATTGTTAAGCTCCAAAACAGGCTATTGGGCTTAACAGCAAAGCTTCATCCAGCAGCACTTTCTCAGTTCTCAGTCTGAAGAAAAAGAGCAAAGCACATGGCCTGTCCCAAATATGTATATCCTCCCCCAGAATTCACCCGTGGCATAAACCTCCTACTGGATTGGCTCTAGTTAATATAAATATTCATAATTTTATTTTTTTTCATACTATGACCAGTGATATTAGTGACACTGGTGACAGTGAGAAATCACAAGCCAATGTAAGCTTAGGGAAAAACCAGGTTAAAAACTATACAATTAGTCTGAGCTAACTACAGCCCAGTCACAAACTAAATTGACATAGTAACCTCAGTTTAGGACAAAAAGGCTACACATGTGCAGTGAGGGGAAATTAGGACTCATCCCTTAGCCAAAAGAGTTAAGGATCCTAGGTCAGATAGACCTGTATATGGGGCAGAGTGTCTGTTGCAGGAATCTCTGGTGCCCTGAAAACCTATAGTGGACCTGTGAACAGTGAAAAGTGAAGCACAGTGTCTGTATGAACTGAGAGCTTAATGGTGGCAGCCTCTGGTAATTCCTGTTGCTGTCTAGGAAATGAAATTCGGTGTACTGAAACTGTTGGACTAGAATTGTTATTGCTATCTTTGTGCCTTAAAAGACCGTATATCTCAGTTTATTGGATAAAGTACCATTATATAAGAGACTGTCTCCATGTTTTTGTGGCTCACCCATTTTCTGCTGTTAGTACTGACTACAAGTTGGTGTTAATGGGGTGATGGCACGTACCCCCCGGACAGGGATACACACAATAAAAACTCAGGAGAGGCTCTAACTCTTCCCTGCTTTATACAAAAAGTTGGAGTAGAGCTTTAGGTTATCAAATTGGATAATACCCTTATTTCCCATCTAGCAGTTTTTGTAACTAAGATTCGCTAACCTCCATCATTGGATTTTAAATTCTGCGTAATGAACATAGAAGCTTGTTTGTACTAGGCAAAGGTCTGCAGCCCATACCTTCCCATTATAATACTCATGTCCAATCTGACATTATTATAAGAAATCTGGCTGTAATGGGTTACAGCATGTTTAATTTTACTGGCTCTATTTCCATTGCCTTGTTTAATATACTTGACTTGTTACTTGTAATCACAATTACTTTTTCTATTTGGTTGACAGACACTGTTCCCCAGCCCCGAAGATGGGTGGCAAATTTATACATCAGCGCAAGCCCCGGATGGTAAATGTATCTGCACAGTGGTGGCCCCTGCTCAGACCTCCTGCTCCAGAGACCCCCGGAGTCGGCAGCTTAGACAGCTGATGGAAAAGGTAGGCATGCATGAACCGCAGCACAACACAGATGAATAATAGTGTCCGTGAAGGAAAGGTTGAAATGTGCGAGAGATGCAGAGATTTTGTGGTCTCATTTAATATTCATGAGAATGTACTTTACAGAATTACTGATGGGCTTATACAGTAATGGCAGTGATCATGTACAAAGTGCACCAACTCAGAGCTGGACTAATACCAAGAGCTGGATAACCTAAATCATACACTTTATAACTTGTTCTATACCTTTATGGAGTATGGTTCTCAACTCCTTAAAGTGGAACTTCACCTAAAAGCCAACGTTCTACTCATCCCCCTCCTCCCTCCATCCTCTACCATTAAGGTAAATGTTTTTTTTTTTTCTGAGAGCAGGTACCTATTTCTGGCAGGTACCCACTTCCACTCTGCTTGCCTAGGTCCCCTACCCTGCCTGTAACCTCTTTGGACAGATCATAAGGACCCAGGAGACTGCAGGACCATTCAGAAAGTGCAGCACGTCTCGCCCATGCGCAGTGGGGAGCCAGCTTCCCACACTCAAGATGGTGGCGCTGGGGACTCAAAGACCAGTGAAGAACCACCCTGAACTCAAAAAGTAAAGATTTGCCATGTTATAGGTGACATCTAAAAACCTGAATTGCACCAAAAGCTGGCCATACATTGTTATTTTTTTTCCACTCAGCCAGTGGGCTGAACAAAAAAACAAAAATGAATTCCTCATCCACAAAAACAAGTAGATTCTGACAGCTGCACCCACCAACTACACTGATCAGCGGCTGCAGCTGATTGGCTGCAGCTGTTGATCAAGACATTTTTCTCAACATGTTTCTTCGACACTAGTGAACTAAAGAACAACAATCACTCATGCGCTACCTTTACCACCAAATAAATACCTAAATAAAGCAAGACTGCTGCATACAAATGGTTTCCCACATCACTAAAGACAAAATATGTTTGAATCAATGCGGTACTGCTCTTAAAAAAAATAGTAAATAAGAATCAGTGTTATACTATTCCCACAACATATGTGACAGTGTTCTAAATCAACCATCAGAAATAATGAATAATGTAAAGTGAACTTTTAACACATAACACTACATACAGTACATACTATATCAATGTTACCAGTGAATCTTAAAAATTATTGGATACATATAAATGATAAAAAAATAAAATAAAAGTGCATAAAATATATAACAAAAGTCCCACAAAGTATAAGTGATTCCAATGTTGTAGACTGTGTTCAAAAATGCCCCAGTAAAAAGACAGTGCTCCACCACCTTTCAGAGTGAACACTCAACTAAACAATATACCCCCTAATGTAATATAGGTCACATGTGCTTGAAGATATTCATGTGATCACTCCCCTACGTGAACATAATTATGATCCACAAAAATAAATGTGTAAGTCACTTTAAGAGGTCATAAGCTGCTTGTCTATTTACAGCATATTTTAGAAGAAGGGGAAAATAATTTAAGTGCTGTATTTATTTTATTTAAATTGATAAAATGCAAGAAAAACACTCACAAGTAGTAGGAGAGTCAACCAGACTAGTGCTATAACACTCCTTTTGGCTTCAACTGGAAGTGACGTCAATTGGCTCCGACCAACGCGTTGCATCACTGGACACATGACTTCTTCAAGGGATGATGGCTGGAGTGGAGTGAAGAAGTAGCACCTGGTTAAAACCATGCTGGGATTTTTCCGTTGTTGTTATCAGACTACATAGACTCCCTGGTGGCCCCCTCTTATTTTTTTCTTTCTTTCCTTTCTTATTTTACCTTATCTTCAGCATAGTATTCCCCAGTTTTCCCCCCTTCCAGTTTTCTGCCTTAAACAAAAATATGATGGCCAAACAAGATTATACCAATGTGAGTACTGCAACCTCTATTGCTATCCGTTGTGAAGGGCATACCGGTAACACACTTTGCATTTTCATGGTACCCAACTACAGCTGGACACTTGTAGGTTGCCAATCCTCCTTGCTTACTTGATGCCTGTGGTCTCTTTGTCAGTAACCCATATTGTTAATCAAGTTGTTTCATGATATGCTTTTGTAATCTAGCTTGGGTCCATAAATAAATAATCAAAAATAAACAATCAGGACCAATCCACATTCACTTTATTGACCTCAGTCTACTAAAAAGTGGATTCAGTGGTCTGAATTTCCAATGCGATATGGAGAAAATAATAGCTAAAAAAAAATTACACTTACATAACTTTCTGGCCTTATGGTCCCCATGGCTGTCCCACCCCAAATGTTCAGTAACTAGCTGCTGATTCGTCCAATTGACTACCTTGGTACTTCCTGACCTTGGAGGTCATACCACACCCTACACTGCACTTGCCCTCCCTCCTCTCCTTCCCTCTTTTGCATAGTCTCCCCGCCTCTTTTTCCCATTCCGCACATCTTCTCTACATGGTTTTTTGATAAACTCACAAGCTGTTTATCCTGTTTGTTTCTTTGTTAAATCACTGTACAGGCCGTTCTTGGCCACCTTAGTTATGTTACTGTAATTACAGAATAACTATTACTGTCTAGACCTTACGTTTCTATACCCCATGTGTTTGACTCTTTGTATTGCTTGAAATTTCAATAAAGACTTTCAATGGACACTTCAACGTGTTACATTTCATAAGCTACAAAATACTAGTGCGCCGTCAATAAATTTGTTAAGTTTCGTTTCGTTACGTATTAGCCGTTAATTCGTGTCTGAAATTCAATTTGGATTTGTACGAAATACGAATTTTCATTAGGTTCGTTAACTTTTCGTAACAATTACGAACCTTTGTTATGATGAATTTATCATTATGAGGGGCTCCCACCATCGCTGTGCTTTGCTGACTTCCTGGGTTTTTAACTTCATCATAATGAATAATCGTAATTGACTAACATTCTTATTTTGTCCGATTCAGTCTCCCACTCCCATATTATAAAAGGTAATTTTCCCAACCCTCACTCAGCAGCAGAAGAAAACCTCTGATTGGTCAACAAAACACCAGTCACGTTTCCGTTGTAACGGAATTTGGATCCGAAATTCGTAAACGATATTTCGTATTTCGTACAAAATTCAGAAGCATAGCAATTCGTATTTCGGATCCTCCCGAATGTACGAATTTACGGAAATTTGTACGAATTTTCGATTCCTACGAAACTAATCGCACATATCTACAAAATACTTTGCTTTTGAAATTCTCCTTTAAAACTATCTTACGGTAATTTTTTTTACATTGGACTAACTGCTTTTTGCACTGCCTTTACTCAGCCCTGCCAGACGATACAGCCAGTTTGGTCACCTGACTTCTTTCTATTGCAGTCCTGCATTAAAGCCTGGTCAACTACTTTTTCCTGGCCTGTGATTAGACAATGAAAGAAGAGATAGAAGACCGAAAAAAAAATGCATTTAAAAGCAAAGTATAGCCAAAGATTTGTTGGCTATACTTCTCTTCTCTATACTTCTCTTCTAGGTCACAGGATTGCACTCACTTTTGTTCTCCTGTGACCCAAAGTCAGCTTATAGCGGGCTGTTGCCCAATCTCTGCTGACATAGCAGAGCGGTTTCAGGCCCTGGAAGGATCCAGACAATATTGTCGAGATCCTCCCAGCTGGGATAAAATGAAGGGCATACCTCCCAACTTTCTGAGATGGGAGCAAGGGTCACTTAATAGCAAAAGTATGTAGGCATAGGACACACCCCCTGTCATGCCCCCTTAAAGGAGACTTATACAAAAAAAAACAAGATTAGTTAAACCCACAAGTGCTTTTTTACCACTACTATTCCTTTATACTGGCTTTTGACATTTATAAATGCAGCAATTTAGAATTTGGATGAAAGGTTTATCACTGGGAAACACTTTTTGAAAGATAAAAAGAGCATTTTATATACAACTATATGGATCAGACCAAAATGAGGGTCAATGTGGAGGAAAGAGGGACAGAGGGACTTTGCTCCAAATCAGGGACAGTCCCTTGAAATCAGGGACAGTTGGGAGCTATGTGAAGGGGGAACAAGGGGCCAATATTTTTTGCAGAGCCCCCCTCTGTAGGAGCAATGGTATGTTCTTTTCAGAGAATACAGAGATGCATATGGGGCTTTTTGGTAAATGTAATGCCGCGTACACACGAAGGGACAATCCCGCGGGATTATCCTCTGGACTGAAGTCCAGCGGATAATCCCCTCGTGTGTGGGCGCCGGCGGACTTTTTGGCGCCAAAGTACGGCGGACTAAAGTTTTGAAGTTTTGTTTTCAAATTATCCGCTGGACTTGGCAGTCCAGCGGATAATCCCGCCGTTAGTGGGCAAGTCCGCGGGACTTTTGAAATGAACGGACTTGCCGCTCATCGGCAAGTCCGTTCATTTAGCACGTGACTTCAGGTTACGTAGCTAGCGTAGGCAGTAAATGCCGCCGCGCTAGCTCCGTGACCTGGCATGGATTTAAAGGGACTCCCCACGCCGAAAAAACGGCGTGGGGGTTCCCCCCAAATCCATGTCAGACCCTCATCCGAGCACGCAGCCTGGCAGGCCAGGAAAGGGGTGGGGACGAACGAGCGCCCCCCCCTCCTGAGCCGTACCAGGCCGCGTGCCCTCAACATGGGGGGTGCCCTGGGGAAAGGGGGGCCGTGCGGCCCCCCCACCCCAAAGCACCTTGTCCCCATGTTGATGAGGACAAGGGCCTCTTCCCGACAACCCTGGCCGTTGGTTGTCGGGGTCTGCGGGCGGGGGCTTATCGGAATCTGGGAGCCCCCTTTAATAAGGGGCCCCCCAGATACCGGCCCCCCACCCTATGTGAATGAGTATGGGGTACGATTTACCCCTACCCATTCACCTAAGGTGTAAAATGTAAAGTAAAAAAAAACACCCACACTTTTGAAAAAATAGTTTATTGCACTGCTCCGGGGGTCTTCTTCCGTCTTGGGGGTCTTCTCGCCGGACTCCCCCGCCATTTACCAAGCTCTTTTACCGAGCGAGGGGAGTCCGGCTACCTTCTTCGTCGTCGCCGCCGTCGTCTGGGGTTCTCGATCCGCCTTCGGGGGTCTTCCGGGGGTCTCTTCTGTTCTTGCGGTGGTCGTCGTCTTCCGCGCCGCCGGCGCCTTCTCCTTCTTCTTGTCCTTCTTCTTGTTCTTCTTCTTCCGATGTTGACCCGTCGCTGTCTCTGCCCGGAATGCCTGTGCCGATCTGCGCTCGGACTTATATAGGGACATGGGCGACAGGGTCACATGCACATGTCACATGGTGACCCCGCCCCCTTGTGTTGTCACAGTCCCGGAGGATGCTGGGACTGTGACATCGCAAGGGGGCGGGGTCACCATGTGACATGAACATGTGACCCTGTCGCCCATGTCCCTATATAAGTCCGAGCGCAGAGCAGCACAGGCATTCCGGGCAGAGAGAGCGTCGGGTCAACATCGGAAGAAGAAGAAGAACAAGAAGGACAAGAAGAAGGACAAGAAGAAGGACAAGAAGAAGAAGGCGCCGGCGGCGCGGAAGACGACGACCGCCGCAAGAACAGAAGAGACCCCGGAAGACCCCCGAAGGCGGATCGAGACCCCCAGACGACGGCGGCGACGACGAAGAAGGTAGCCGGACTCCCCCCCTCGTGAAAGAGCTAGGTAAAAGAGCAGAAGAGAGCGGGGGAGTCCGGCGAGAAGACCCCCAAGACGGAAGAAGACCCCCGGAGCAGTGCAATAAAATATTTTTTCAAAAGTGTGTGTGTTTTTGTACTTTACATTTTACACCTTAGGTGAATGGGTAGGGGTACATCGTACCCCATACTCATTCACATAGGGTGGCGGGCCGGTATCTGGGGGCCCCCTTATTAAAGGGGGCTCCCAGATTCCGATAAGCCCCCACCCGCAGACCCCGACAACCAACGGCCAGGGTTGTCGGGAAGAGGCCCTTGTCCTCATCAACATGGGGACAAGGTGCTTTGGGGTGGGGGGGGCCGCACGGCCCCCCTTTCCCCAGGGCACCCCCCATGTTGAGGGCACGCGGCCTGGTACGGCTCAGGAGGGGGGGGCGCTCGTTCGTCCCCACCCCTTTCCTGGCCTGCCAGGCTGCGTGCTCGGATGAGGGTCTGACATGGATTTGGGGGGAACCCCCACGCCGTTTTTTCGGCGTGGGGATTCCCTTTAAATCCATGCCAGCTTGCGGAGCTAGCGCGGCGGCATTTACTGCCTACGCTAGCTACGTAACCTGAAGTTACGTTCGAAATGAACGGACTGCTCCGTGTGTGGGCAAGTCCGTTCATTTTCAAAAGTCCCGCGGACTTTTGGCCGGCGGATTATCCGCTGGAGAAGTCCGTGCGTGTGTGGGCAAGTCCACACCCTCGGAAAGTCCAGCGGACCTAGCCGGAAAGTCCCGCGGGATTGTCCGCTGGACTAGGTCCGCCGGCAAAAGTCCCTACGTGTGTACGAGGCATTACTGAAGGTGGACTTGCACTTTAACTATAAAAGCAGATTTCCCCAGAAATGGCTCTCTGATTGTGCTCAGAACAGGCCTTTTGTTTTCTACATAAAATAAGACTTCACAGTCATTCATTGTGCCTGAAAAATGACAGCAGAGCCTTTGTGCCTAGAACATTTCTTCCAAACCATTCTGCCCAGAACATGCCATTGGAGCCACCGTGCCCAGAACATGTCACTAAAGTATGTACAGATGCCACCCATTATAGTGACTAGGCCTGGAATATGCTGTTAGTTTCTCTGCCCAGAACATCCTTAGCTTATTGCATCCAAAATGTGGCATTGCAAAGTGATCATGCCTGAAACGTGGCATCACAATCACTGTACCCAAAGTATTAGGTGTATCCAGAGTATTAGGTGTACTCTGATCAGAACTTACCAGGACAGAAACATTTCAGGGAACATGTAAAACCATTGCAGCAACTACTAATGTTATCCAACAAGCACTGCAACTGTGATAAAATCATCTAAAGTTCACTTTAAAGTTGACAAATAATAGAAAACACCAATTAATGCAATTTTTTTTTTTATGTGTTTGAAATGTAACTAGCAGAGATACAGTAATTATAGTAAAGTTCAGTAATATTACAGTAATACAGTAATTCCCTGTATCGCAGTACTCAGACTGAAAAGGGGAGGGGCAGTTCTTGGGGCCAATCGGGTGTGCTGCATTTGCATACTGTATGCTGACTGGAAGAGAGAGCAGAGAAATTACGTATTCAGTCTTTTGCTGATCCTTCACTGTCCAATCACATGCTGGTCACCTAGCTGTTTTGCTAAGGCTCTGTTCATGCCTATGTGGGTGCAACAGTGTACATTGTGTTTAGTGTAGCCCATTCATTTCAATGCACCAAAGAAGTCCTGATTTTTTAATTGCTGTGCACCAAAAGCAGGTCCCTTAAAGTGATTGTAAAGGCTTGTTATTTTATTTTATTTTTTTAAATAACAAACATGTTATACTTACCTCCTCTGTGCAGTTGGTTTTGTACAGAGTAGCCCGGATCCTCCTCTACTCGGGTCCCTCTTTGCTGCTCCTGGCCCCTCCCTTCTTTGAGTGCCCCTCAGCCAGCAGCTTGCTACAGGGGGCACCCAAGCCGAGTCAGAGCTCCGTGTAGCCATTAAGACACGGAGCCAAGCTCCCTCTCTCCCCTGATTGGCTGACTGACTTTGATTGGCAGCCGTGGGAACCAATGGCGCCTCTGCTCTGTGTCAGACAATCAGGAGGAGTGTACTGGATGGCTGAGGGGATTGTCGACATCAGGTAGGTAATTGAGGGGTTCTGGGGGGACTTCTACGCACAGAAGGTTTTTTATCTTAATACATAGAATATATTAAGATAAAAAACCTTCTGCATTTACTACTCCTTTAAGAATTAATGGCACTGACAAGTATCTCCTAAAGGCATGTGCATTTTTGTGCATTGCGGGAACATTCACGATTTGGCACATGTTCCTGCATCCAGGGGTACCACTAGGTGAACTAGGCAGCTGCCTAGTGTGCAGTCACTGCCTAGGGGCATAGATAATGGGGGGTCAGGGGGGTCCAAACCCCCCAAAACATCCATCAAAAGTGGAGGAACTAGGCTAGTGTAGCTGCAGGACTACCAGCTGCAGGGTCCGCACAGCCTGTTTTTTACAGCCAGAATCTGTCTCCTACAAATTGTCTAGAAAAGTAACATGCAGCCGGAGATCCTGGGTGATGTCAGAAGGGAGAAACATATGAGGAAGTTTCAGCTACCCTTTGGCTGAGGAGGCAGTGGGGAGGCGGTACAACATGTAGTCTACAGGCTGTACCGCCTCCTTCTGCCTCCTCAGCCAATGGGTACACAAGTTCACTCTACATTACTGCAAGTAAATCCAGCAGACTTCTGTAGTGCACGTGCGGGATTGAGTAAGCTGCAGCTCTGATGAGGGAGAAGCTTGCAGTAAAGATCCTCCAATGATTGAGGTGAGGGAGAAGAGAGCAAACAGATGTTTTGCCCAGGAAATACAGGGAGCTGTTAGAAGTGCTGCCTGTGCCCCCTCCTTTAACCACTTCAGCCCCGGAAGGATTTACCCCCTTCCTGACCAAAGCACTTTTTGTGATTCGGCACTGCGTCGCTTTAACTGACAATTGCGCAGTCGTGCGACGGTGTGCCCAAACAAAATTGATGTCCTTTTTTTCCCACAAATAGAGATTTCTTTTGGTGGTATTTGATCACCTCTGCGGCTTTTTTTTTTTTGTGCTATAAACAAAAAAAGAGCGTCAATTTTAAAAAAAACGCATTATTTTTTACTTTTTGCTATAATAAATATACCCCAAAAATATATAAAAAATCATTTTTGTTTCCTCAGTTTAGGCCGAAACTTATGCTATGTATGATATATGTGATTTTTATCGGGATTGCAACACTATGTGACACTATGGTGGACATTTTTGACACTATTTTGGGACCATTGTCATTTATACAGCGATCAGTGCTATAAAAATGCATTGATTACTGTGTAAATGACAGTAAAGGGGTTAACCACTAGGGGGCGATGAAGGGGTTAAGTGTGTCCTAGGGAGTGATTCTAACTATGGGGGGGGCTACAACACACATGACAGCGATCACTGCTCCCGATGACAGAGAGCAGTGATATCTGTCCTGTCACTAGGCAGAACGGGGAAATGCTTTGTTTACAAAAGCATTTCCCCGTTCTACCTCTCCGTGACACGATCAAGGACACCCGGTGGACATCGAATCTGCGGGATCCTCGGTCATGGAGAACATCAGAACTGGATCACAGAGCAATGGAAGAAGGTGGTCTGGTCTGATGAATAATGGTTTATTTTACATCATGTGGAAGGCCAGGTATATATGTGTCACTTACCTGGGGAAGGCATGGCACCAGGATGTACTGTGGGTAAGACAGCAAGCCAGCATAGGCTACAAGGATCTTCTACCGATGGCTTTGTGCTAGATACCACAGCATACCTTAAGAAGCCTAGTGGCATCCATGTCTTAAGGGGTCAGGGATGTTTTGGTGGAAAAAGGGGGACCTATTAAATATTGGGTGGGTTGGCATAATGTTATCTCTGATCATTGTATATGCTCAGTGTGACCATGTAAAACAACATTCCGCTACAAATTTGTTTAAACCCACATTCTACATCCTGATGGCAGGTACTCATTATAACCGAAGTGGAAGATGTTTTTATTGCCTAAAAATTGATTTACACTGCATTATTATACAGTACCACCGATAAATTACCAGAGTATAGAAATACTTGGGATAATTATACAGTGCTGCATGTTTATCATGGCGGGATGGAAATGTTTTCAGACAGTTATAATTGCCAGGTTGACATCTGTAATTCTGCTAATTAAGCCTTGCTAACAGATTTATTTAATGTGGGTTTAATGAATTCCCATTAGCCAGACCCCATGGAATGGCATAGACTATAAAGCAGACGATGCTTTGTTTTTCTCCTTTTGTGACACGGAGTCCGGAGTCTGTTTATTGTCTGCTGGAGACTTGTGTGTGGGTGCAGTTCTCTATCTACAGATGTTGCAGATTACAAATATTAGATCTTCAGGGTAGCAGAAAAGACTGACTTCAAAAAGAATTTTGATGGAGTGTCCAGGTTAGTTTGTTCCAAAGCAAAAACAAGGGTTCGCGTATAACCTTTATCTCTTTGTATAAAACATGTATCTTCATAAGCAAAGATGAAAAAATGAAAAAATATCTATTATGTCCAAGACTAGGCAAGTCCCAGCAGCCTGGTTATCAATGTACTATGCCTAAAAAAAAAGTATGGCGGGTATACATTTTTATTTTTAAGTTGTCAATAGAATCCTTTGTTCTTTTTTCTCTAGAAATGAGCAAGTAATAACACATTCTCTCTGCTGCCTTCACATTCTGACCCACTATATTTTTGTTTGCCAAACTGCAAACTCATTAACCATCAGTTTTTTGTAGTGGCATTTTCTTTACAATTTTTTTTTTTACAATGAGATCATTCTCGGAACAGTTCCAGTTCAGAACACCAGAAGCAATGTGGCTGGTATTACCAGGACTGTAAGGATCACAATGGTTTGGGTCTTCTGCCACATTGATGCCAGGTCATGTGCTACATCAGTGGTCTCCAAACTGCAGCCCAGGGGCCGCATGTGGCCCTTTGCTTGCCTTTATTAGGCCGTGGAGCACTATTCCTTCATCTGACACCAATGATGGGACACCATTCCTCCCACTGTCACCACACTGGCGACAAAGTGGTGTAGTGCGTAGCACTCTCGCCTAGCAGTAAAAAGGGTCGCTAGTTTGAATCCCAACCATGACACTACATGCCTGGAGTTTGCTTGTTCTCCCTGTGCCTGCCTGGGTTTCCTCCCGGTACTCCCGTTTCCTCCCACACTCCAAAGACATTCTGGTAGGTTAATTGGCTTCTGTCCAAAATTGAGGGTAGGGACCGATGTGAGCATGCAATGTATGTGTGGAGCACTGTGTTAATTGACAGCGCTATATGGGTACCTTAAATAAAAAATAAATAATATTATAATAGATGAGCATCTTAATGAAACACAATATACAGGGATAGGGACAATTGTAGACACCACCCACACTCACTCTGGATGGACTGGTATCTTTATTTAACCTTACTAACTTTGTACCATTGATGGGGCACTATTCCTTCCACTGATATCAAGAATAAGGCATTGTTTACTCCCACTGACACCCAGGCATTTTCTACTACCACTGTCTGCCCCCCCCCCTCCCTCCCTAAAGCCCAAAGGACGGTAAACTGGCCCTTTGTTTAGAAAGTCTGGAGACTAGAGAATGTTAAGGGTACCTACAGCTTGCTTGCCACTGTGGAGCCATCTGAACTGTACTTCTTTCCTCCACCCAGATGAACGGGTAAAGATATCCTTTAGATACTTAAAACATTCTTACAGAAAATGTTGCAACCCCCCCTCCCATAACCTTTGTATTAAACAATTTTATAGAATATTCCAAAGAGCCCTTCTTGCTGTGTTTGGTCTATGCCTTTTTTCCTCTTCAAAAAAAAAAATGCCCTGTACACACGATAGGATTTTCCGATGGAAAATGTGTGATAGGAGCTTGTTGTCAGAAATTCCGACTGTGTGTAGGCTCCATCACATATTTTCCATAGGAATTTCCGTCACACAAAATTTGAGATCTGGTTCTCAAATTTTCTGACAACAAAATTAGTTTCCGATCGTGTGTACACAATTTCGACGCACAAAGTGCCACGCATGCTCGGAATCAAGCAGAAGAGCAGCACTGGCTATTTAACTTCATCTTTCTCGGCTCGTCGTACGTGTTCTACGTCACCACGTTCTTGACGTTCGGCATTTCCGACCAACTTTGTGGGACCGTGTGTATGCAAGACAAGTTTGAGCCAAAATCCGTCGGGAAAAAATCCCATGGATTTTGTTGTCGGAAAATCCAATCGTGTGTACAGGGCATAATGGTTAAATTTGACAGAACAAAACTGTCCTACATTTTTACTCTGGGAGATCCCCATTAAACATTTCCCAAGCTATCAATTCTTATTATTTTGTTTATTCAATAGAAAGGATTGTGAACACCAAAAATGAACTGTAACCACAATGCTTGCTATTAAATTTGAGTACATGCGTGTGTGTGTTTTATAGATTATGGTTTGTGCTCTTTGTTGTTATTAATTATTAGGATAAATTACGTCACCCCTGTAGTATTGAGCACTGGAGTGGGATTACATGGGGGGATTATATTAAAACAATATTGTACATAGAGGTTCCCACAGAATTATTGTTGGAGGACAATACACATAGACCCTGCATGAAGAACATGGAGCTGTAATGCACAGAAAAAAAAAAAAAAAGAAGTTGAGCCAGGACCGCTTTGCAACAAACATAAGCAAAAAAAATCCAAAGTGGAGTTCTGCTCTTTTTTTAATAACAAGCATGGTTTCTTCTCGGGTCGGCCGCCGGTGCTCCTGGCTCCTCCCTTCTGCTGAGTGCCCCATAGCAAGCTGCTTGCTATGGGGGCACTCATGCAGGCTCCCTCTCTGTGCCCATTGACACAAACAGTGCTGCTTGGCCCCCACCCTCTACTTCCTCCCCACTGGCGGTGATTACCAGCAGCAGAAGCCAATGGTTCCCGCTGCTGCCTCTGAGCCAGTTATGGAAGAGATCAACAATCCTACTCTTTTGCACAGTGCTGTATTGACATTGGACTCTGGTAAGGGGGGGGGGGGGGTTATGGGGCTGCACGCAGAAGTTTTTTTACCTTAATGCATAGAATGCTTTCTGGTCAAAAATCCTTCTGCCTTTAGAACCACTTTGATAAATGTCTAAACAAACAGCTCACATATTTTAGGCAAGTCACATATAAAAAAATTGCTGGATCAGACAATAAGCCTGATTTTTCTGAGTAAAGGAGACACATAGAAGGGGGTCACTGACAGAAGCCAGTACTGGCTGTGCAGTAAAATGTAAAATTTTCCATGAGCACAGTGGCCATAATAATTGCTTCCGTCCAAAGGTTTTTTTTTATAAAAGAGATCACATCACAGGGATAAGTGCAATGTTGTGGAGCCACGCAAAGCCCCTTGGTCAGGCATGTGATGATCATCACATGCTTGACAAAGGGGCCCGGCAGGGCTCCGAAACGTTGCACTTATCCCTTTGATGTGATCTCTTTCATTAAAAAAAACCTTTGGACCGAAGTTGTCGATCCATGGTGTGCTGGCAAATATGTACACTTGCGTGAAATAAAGAAGGGCTTTTCGGCAGACATAGGGGTTGATTTACTAAAACTGGAGAGTACAAAATTTGGTGCAGCTCTGCATGGTAGCCAATCAGCTTATAACCTCAGCTTGTTCAATTAAGTTTTGACAGAAATAACCTGGAAGCTGATTAGTTTCTATGCAGAGCAGCACCACATTTTGCACTCTCCAGTTTTATTAAATTAACCCCATAGTATTACAAAAGCAGAGTTTGCATAGTATAGACCAGGGGTCTCCAAACTTTTAAAAAAAGGGCCAGTTTACTGTCCTTCAGAGTTTAGGAGGGCCAGACTGTGGCCATCGGGAGTACAACATTTCCCATTGCCAGTGGGAGTATACAATCTCCCATCATTCGTGTCATTGGTAGGAATTGTGCCCCAGCATTGGTTTCATTGGGCCCCATTGTTGATGTCATTGTTAGGAAATGTGCCCCATCATTGGTAGGAATTGTGCTCCGTCATTGGGTCCCATTGTTGGTGTCATTGGGAGGAACTGTGCCCCATCATTCATGTCATTGGGAAGAAATGTGCCGTTCATTGGTGTCAGTGAATAAAATAGCATCCCAAGGGCTGGATAAAAGCAAGCAAAGGGCCGCATCCAGCCCCTGGGCCCCAGTTTGGAGACCAATGGTATAGACCAATCATGATCAATGAAGGTTCCTCCAGAGGTTGTTAGGGGTTCTTTGAGCTGTGGCTGATTAACTTCCCATCTGGTTGTACCTTCAATGGTCCAGGACCAATGTCACTTGGCAGAGCCAGCTGCATGACACCAATGATCTCTTTAGCAATCTGTAAGGGTGCTATTCTGACCACCACTGTAAAGAGGGACATTCTACGACATCTTCCCACTGGCCAGCCATACACAGAGAAAATGTATTTCCTGCAACCACAGGTTTGCATTAAAAAAATTAGCTTGATTCCCCCATTAACGCAGACAGTGTTGATGTCAGAATCCCTCCTGCTGGGCTATTGTCTTTTCCCGGCAGGGGAAGCCATCTCAGCCAGGAGAAGACAGTGATTAATGCTAGCGGCTATAGCCGCTAGCTCAATCACAGGTAAAACCCGGCATACTGGTTGTACCCAAGTTGATTGATTGATTAACTTGGTACATTCAGCCTGTCCATACACGGTTCGAAACTCGGGTTGTCCTGCCTTATGATGAATTGGTTTTTATCAGGGGTACCTCAAGATCTGAAAACTATTTCATGGGTTACTCTAGGGTAAAAAAGTTGAGAAACGCTGGGGTAGGCAATGTTCTTTTTGTATGGCTACACACTAAAATAAATGTTCTTGCAAGGAAGTCATTTTTTGGACCTGGAGGGCTTTGTGCTCAAGTAAAAACTAAATCTATATTGCTTTTTTTTCATCTGGTGACTACACAAGCACCAGTTCCAAAGCAGAGTTATTTTACATGCATGCATTATATATCTATTTTTCTGCATCCATTCACTAAAATACTGCATTGCCAGAATAACTGCATTAAATATGAAAAGCCTCTGTCACAAATCTGCCAAGTCAGTAACTATCTACCTATTTGTTTACCACTACCTCAGCACTCCTTTCAACTTTCCCAAATACACTTGGTGGTTGCTAGAAATGGGCCGAACACCCCCTTGGTTCGCAGCAGAACTCCCGAACAGGGGAAAAGTTCTAACCCAAAATGGGGAATCCCAGGGAAGGCTATGGTAGCTGAACGGGAAAAATCAAAAGTGCCCATTTTGAAGGCTTATGTGCAATTTAATTGGCCATAAAAGGGGTATGGGGGTACGGGTACTCCCCTGGGGTACATGTATCAACGCAAAAAAACGTTTTTCAAGAGAAGTGATTTTAATTATGCTTAAAATGCAACAATAAACATGAAAAATTCCTTTAAATATAGTGCCTGGGGGTCCCCTTAGTCTGCCTGCAACGTGGCGCATCTGTAGCACATATAGAACATGCTGCAGGAAAAATAAAATTTCTAAAAAAAAAAAATTATTTAAATCCCATTTAAAATAGCTCCCGGTTATAATTATAACCCGGCTATTGAAAAAAAAAATAAGAAAAAAATAACAAAAAAAAAAAATGGTGTGGGGTCCCTTCCTCAAAAACTGTACCAGACCCTTTTCCGGGCATGCAGCCTGGCAGGTCAGGAAAGGGGGGACGAACGACCGCCCCCCACTCCTGAACAATACCAGGCCACATGCCCTCAACATGGGTGGGTGCTTTGTTGATGGGGACATGGGCCTCATCCCCACAACCCTGGCTGATGGACTGCAGGCGGGGGGCTTATTGGAATCTGAAAGACCCCTTTAACATGGGGGTCCCAAGATCATGCCCACCCATGTGAATGAGTATCGGGTACATAGTACCCCTACCCATTCATAAAAACACACAAACAGTTTTTGACAATTCCTTTATTAAAAAATAAAAAAATTGTGTCCCCCGATGTAAATCCATCGTCAATCACGCCACACCCGAAAAAGATAAAAACAAAATCAAGAAGTCTCAAGGCTCTACAGGAGAACCCCACTTATGAAGCTTGTGAACAGAGCAACTTGTATCAGCTCTAATGTAACCTTATAGGTTTCTATAGAGGTAAATTTGCCAGTGCAAAGTTGCTAATATAACGAATAATTTCATATGTATATTATTATTATTATTATTATTATACACGATTTATATAGCGCCAACAGTTTACGCAGCGCTTTACAATGTATAGGGGGGACAACACAATTACAGTACAGTTCAATACAAAAGGTACAAGAGGGCCCTGCTCGTAGAGCTTACATTATAAAGGGAGGGGGTGGTGGTACAAAAGGTAATAGCTGCAGAGAATGATTTGATGGGGTGGCTCGGGGATAGTTGTTAAGTAGGTGTGGGATAGGCTTCCCTGATTAAATGAGTTTTCAGGGATCTCCTAAAGGTGGACAGGGTAGGGGCTGATCGGACATACTGGGGCAGGGAGTTCCAGAGGATGGGAGAGGCTCTGGAGAAGTCATGAAGGCGAGCATGGGAGGAGATAACAAGGGATCTAGAGAGCAGGAGGTCCTGGGAGGAGCGGAGGGGATGATTTGGGCGATATCTGCAGTTGAGGTTGGTGATGTAGATGGGGGGCGATGTTGTGAATGGCCTTGTATGTTATGGTTAGTATTTTGAATTTTACACGGTGGGGTAGGGGAAGCCAGTGAAGGGATTGGCAGAGAGGAGCAGCAGTCATGGATCTGATAGTGAGATGTATTAGTCTAGCAGCAGAATTCATAATAGACTGAAGGGGGGGGGGGGGGGGTAGCCTGCTTAAGGGTAGGCCATAAAGAGAGAGTTGCAGTAGTCAAGGCGGTAAATAACCAAAGAGGGAATAAGTTGCTTTGTAGTGTCATTAGTAAGGAAAGGTCGAATTCTGGAGATGTGGCGGAGGTTAAGGCGGCATATATATATGCAATAATGCATGTATTAAAGACAGAAGAGCCATTCAAGGAAAATCAAGCACATTCAGAAGTGCCATTATTTATATGGAAACCTGACCTCCTAGGTTGTCCCCAAGGTCTGTTTAAGAGGCATAATTAATGCTATGTCACCAATACTAGCAAACTCTTCATGCTTTTCAGACTTTAGAAGAGAAGAGATTTTACTTTTGAATCTGTAGGTCAAGTACATATTAGAACGAATGATACCACGCCTGCACATGATTGCATAGTAAAACTTTGGGTTAGCAAATATTCATCCATACATCCAAAAATAAACACATGCATACATCCAAAATACAGAAAAATCGGTAGTATGGCAGATGACATCTAGAAAAACATTCATGCAGTCATTTATATGTGTACATAGCACACCAAATAGTTTTCTCTGTTTCTAAAAACTCAGAACACCGCTATGGTTTGACTCTTCTGCTTCTGTCTAGTGGTAGATGTTACCAGTAACACCAACACCTTCATTTTTGCATATTTTGAACATCAGAATGCAAATTTTAATATCCACCAAGTTCTAACTTACAGAAGAGCAGAGATGAAAGATCAAATGACAATCTCTTCTTTGAGTGATTCAATGCAGTATATTGCATTGTTCACTTTGCTGAGAAAATATTTAGTATATTGGTGAACTAATGAAATGTCATTCAAAGGACCACTTACTAGTGGTCCTCACTAAAGGACAAAAACCTTACAGAGGAAGCCTGTCCTCTAAGAAAGCATATGTACCTTTCTCCTGCAATTTTTAGGTCAGTGACATCAAAGGGGGCAGGATTTTCAACCCATAACCCGCTACAGTTTTAAGAGTGTGAACCAACTTGGATTCTTCAGGGTGATGGGTGATCACACAGGGGGCAGGAGCTCCTGCTTTTTTTTGGAGTGCAACAGCCACTCTGCCAGAGCTGTAGTGAATTTTTGACCAAACCAGTCAATGGGAAGTGCAGATCAGCTGGTTTGGCTGAACTTGTTTGGCCTTAGCTACTTGTTTCATCTCTATGAAAGAGCACTGGGACTAACTAAAAAAATTGACTTTGAGATAATATCTCTAAACTTTAATATATTATACCTGAGCGCCAAGATAATGGGGTTTACAAAAGGTTCAAGTTTACAAAAGGTAAAAAGACCGTTCACTATGTAAGTGAAGTTGCACTTTGCAAGGGGATTTGCCCCAGAGCTTAGTGAATGTGGCAAAACTGCACTATGCAAAGAATACCCAATCACATGCAAGGAAATGTAAAAGAAAGCACGTTTGCTTGTACATGATTGGATGTTGGCAAAGCTTTACCTCATTCAAGTTCTGGGGCAAATTCCCTTGCAAAGAGAAACTTCCCTTGCAAAGCGATTTGTCTTTAGTAAATTACCCCTAGGGATGAGCCGAACACCCCCGGTTCGGTTCGCAGCAGAAAATGCGAACAGGCAATAAAATGCTAATTTGAAAGGCTTATATGCAAGTTATTGCTATAATAAGTGTATGGGGACCTGGGTACTGCCCCAGGGAACTTGTATCAATGCAAGAATAAGTTTTAAAAATAGCTGTTTTTTCAGGAGCAGTGATTTTAATAACGCTTAAAGTGAAACAATACAGATTAAATATTCCTTTAAATATCGCAGCAAAATTAAATTTCTATAGGAAAAAATGTCATTTAAAATTGCTTGTGGCTGTAATGTATTGCCGGATCCTGGCAATATACATAAAAAATCATTGAAAAAAACAGCGTGGGTTCCCCCCAGTCCATTACCAGGCTCTTTGGGTCTGTTATGGATATTAATGGGAACCCCGTGCCTGATTTTAAAAAAAAAAAATAAGGCCCTTCAGGTCTGGTATAGATTTTGGAGGGGACCCACACGCCATTTTTATTGCTAATTTTGGCACGGGGTTCCCTTAAAATCCATAACAGACCTGAAGGGCCTGGTGTGGATTTTGGGGGGACCCCCCATGCCATTTGGTTTTTATTTTTGGTGCGGGGTTCCCCTTAAAATCCATACCAGACCTGAAGAGCCTGGTATGGATTTTGGGGGGGGGGGGCACCCACGCCATTTAAAAAAAAGAAATTTGGCGTAGGGTTACCCTTAACCCCTTCAATACACTATATTATATATACTACACTGCCTGAATATAGATTCTACACTTACCCTGTTTCCCCGAAAATAAGACCTAGCGTGATTGTCAGAGATGGCTGCAATATAAGCCCTACCCCTCAAATAAGCCCTAGTTAAAGTCCTTGTAGGTCTTATTTTCAGGGTAGGGCTTATTTTCAGGGAAACAGGGTAGGGCTTATTTGAGGGGTAGGGATTATATTGCAGCCATCACCGACAATCGCGCTAGGTCTTATTTTCGGGGAAACAGGGTATATATATCTAAGCTACACTAAATGCAGAGTATATACTAGGTTGTATATATATATATATATATATATATATATACACTAGACTGTATATTTATATAAAGTTCAGGTGCATGCTTTGGTCAATCATAAGATGCCAAATGCACTGCGATCTCGCAGTGCATTATGGGGCATTCCCCGGCACTCGAATTTTCCGCAAACGCCCCATAATGTTCTAAATTCGGCGAACGGATGATCTTACGTTCAACTCGAACTTCGAGCTCATCCCTAATTACCCCCCAAATCTTAGAATTCTGACATATCACAGGGTATACAAGAATTTCTGTAGTCTCTATAATTTGATCCCCAACCAGGTTACCACAAAGGACATATGGGCAATTTGGACTATCGGGGTACAGTGAAACAATAAAGTATAAATATGTAGCAAGTATACAATTATAAAAATTATAAAAATAGTTTTATTAATACAAAATAATGGTCAATTACAAATAAAAACATGACAATAATTCATATATGTCACCAAAACAGTTAACCCCGGATAGATAGGGTATATCTAGTAGTCAGTCACATTCAACTGGAGTTGTTTTCAACATTACAAAGCAATTTTAGTTAAATGTGACTAATGGCTGCTAGCTATACAATGACTTGGATAAATGAGATTCTTCACAGACATTTCAGGATATGTTATTATTTCTGTGTAGTGCTTGAGTATTGAGTTAAATTCTTAGCTGCCAATATTGTAGCATATATTCATGCAGTAAGTGTGCTCCCTGGAGTCCTGTGTGTCTGGAATGTGAAGAATTCTTTTTCAAGTTTCGAATACACTCCAAGCCTGTTTTTCTGCCTTCAATCCCTTTTGAGCCACTGTAGTAAGTGAAGTCAGGAAAAAGTCAGGGCTCTTGATGTAAAAAAAAATTGCTGTCTTTCAGTGGCTTACAAATTAATAAAGTCACTGGCAGCAAGCATTTCCAGATAAAGAGGTCAGCAATAGCATCCTCTATGTTTCTTTCAGCACAGGTTTGGAAGGTTCTACAATGACCCAAGCCCCAGTGTAGCACTTTGGACCTCCCAAGGCAACAGTTTGGTGAAGGGCCTTTTCTGTCCTAGCATGACTGCCCCCTCCCCGCACACAAAGCCAGCTCCATAAAAACGGCTCCATAAAAACATGGCTTGATGAGTTTGGTGTGAACGAACTTGAATGTCCTTGACCTCAATCCTATTCAACACCTTGGGTTTCAATTGGAATTTGAGCTAGGTCTTCATGTCCAACATCAGTATCTGACCTCACACATGTTTATTTTGGATAAATGGGAACAAATTCCCATAGACACCCTCCAGTAGCCTTCAAAAAGCCTTCCTAGAAGGTGGACAACTTCATATACATGCCTATGGATTTAGAATAAGATGTCCAGCAAGCTCATATAGATATGGCACTCAGGTGATACACAAACATAATATAAATGACAATCTAGGGCATGTTTTATAATAAAATAAGAATACATGAGAATGGACATGGTATAGCCCTAAGATAAATTGCCATAGTGACAAATGTGTTTACAGATAAACCACAATGCACCTAAGCATCCCCAGCACCACAAATACAGATCTAAATATCTCTACATAGTCAGCAATTGTTTCTGTCTCACTTGGGACATAACGATCTGCCCTGTTTCCCAAGATATTCACTACCTAAATTAACCGCAGCTTAATTAAACAATTAATATCAAGTAAAAACATTGCTTATTTAATTAAACAGAGGTTAATTTAATTAGAAAATAGTATGGGGAAATAGAGCTAACCCATTATCTCCCAGCTACAGAAAGAGAGTTTGGAACTTTACCTGTTATAATATTGTGTTATCTGTAGAGGCCACATTTCTGTAAGGACCGTGCAAGTGAAGAAAACCTGAAATAGTAGATTTGAAATTGCTGTTTTTTTTTATATATAGGACACATTTTAGAATCCTTTTTACATTTTAGCAGAATATTCTTTTAAATAAAGAACAGTCTTGACATTGTCTTTTGCCATTAGTGTCAAAGCCATCATGACACGCTTGTCATTTTACAGCACTCGGTAAATGTGTTCATTTGTTTATTCTTCTTCTTCTATATTGAAGGCATTGCCGGAATTGAAAGCCTTACCATGTTAATAAGGTTATTGAATAGAGTGTGAGCCAGCCGATTGTATAGTGCATAGCATGAGTTCTTGGGCTACAGAGAATCATTTTAAAGTATTCATACTGTATAAATCTTGCAAAATACACTGTGTATGGTATTAAGCACTGGGACCTTGGGTTAAGAGAAAGACCTTTGTATACAGAATAAAGCTTGGTAAATGCAGAACTTTACACAGTACTGTATATATGAATGTGTATATATATATATCTATATATATATATATATATATATATATATATATATATATATATATATATATATATACAGCCAGGTTCATAAATATTGGTACATCGACACAACTCTAATCTTTTTGGCTCTATACACCACCACAATGGTTTTGAAATGAAACGAACAAGTTTTTCTTTAAAGAGGTGGTCCACCCGCACCAAAAATATTAAAAGTCAGCAGCTACAAATACTGCAGCTGCTGACTTTTAATAAATGGACACTTACTTGTTCCAGGTTCCAGCGGTGTCGGCAGAATGTGACGAGCGACCGATCATCTCTCGGATGCCCCGCCGCCATCCTCTGTCAGGGAATCAGGAAGTGAAGATGCAACGGCTTCACTGCCCGGTTCCCTACTGCGCATGCTCAAGTCGCGCTGCGCGTCTTTATTGGTCCCCATTGTGTCCTGGGAACTGTGTGTTTCCCAAGACACAACGGGAACCCTCGGATATGGACGGGCATCTTCGGATAGGGGCGGGGCAGCTAGTCCCAGAAGTGAGTGCAGATACCTGTATTATACAGGTATCTGCACCCCCTCCCCCCTGAAAGGTGCCAATTGTGGCACCGGAGGGGGGGAATCCGATAAGCGGAAGTTCCACTTTAGGGTGGAACTCCGCTTTAACTGCAGACTTTCAGCTTTATTTTCAGGGTATTTACATCCAAATCAGGTGAACGGTGTAGGAATTACAAAAGTAATGGGACGGATTAACAATGAGCCATCAAACTTTCACTTTTTAATACTTGGTTGCAAATCATTTGCAGTCAATTACAGCCTGAAGTCTGGAACGCATAGATATCACCAGAAGCTGGGTTTCATCCCTGGTGATGCTCTGCCAGGCCTCTACTGCAACTGTCTTCGGTTCCTGCTTGTTCTTGAGGCATTTTCCCTTCAGTTTTGTCTTCAGCAAGTGAAATGCATGCTCAATCGGATTCAGGTCAGGTGATTGACTTGGCCATTGCATAACATTCCACTTCTTTCCCTTAAAAAACTCTTTGGTTGCTTTCGCAGTATGCTTCGGGTCATTGGTCCATCTGCACTGTGCAGCGCCGTCCAATGAGTTCTGAAGCATTTCGCTGAATATGAGCAGATAATATTGCCCGAAACACAGAATTCATCCTGCTGCTTTTGTCAGCAGTCACATCATCAATAAATACAAGAGAACCAGTTCCATTGGCAGCCATACATGCCCACACATGACACTACCACCACCATGCTTCACTGTTGAGGTTTTGGATCATGAGCAGTTCCTTTCCTTCTCCATACTCTTCTCTTCCCATCACTCTGGTACAAGTTGATCTTGGTCTCATCTGTCCATAGGATGTTGTTCCAGAACTGTGAAGGCTTTTTTAGATGTTGTTTGGCAAACTCTAATCTGGCCTTCCTGTTTTTGAGGCTCACCAATGGTTTACATCTTGGGGTGAACCCGCTGTATTCACTCTAGTGAAGTCTTCTCTTGATTGTTGACTTTGACACACATACACCTACCTCCTAGAGAGTGTCCTTGATCTGGCCAACTGTTGTGAAGGGTGTTTTCTTCACCAGGGAAAAAATTATTCGGTCATCCACCACGGTTGTTTTCTGTGGTCTTCCGGGTCTTTGGGTGTTGCTGAGCTCACCGGTGCTTTCTTTTTTTTTGAGGATGTTCCAAACAGTTAATTTGGCCACACCTAATGTTTTTGCTATCTCTCTGATGGGTTTGTTTTGTTTTTTCAGACTAATAATGGCTTGGTTCACTGATAGTGACAGCTCTTTTGATCTCATATCGAGAGTTGACAGCAACAGATTCCAAATGCAAATCATCCACTTGGAAGCTTGTTGTATGCAGAGAATACTTTACTTTCTTGGAGGATATTTTTATTATGGCTTTACATCATGTAGACAGGAAGAGAACACAAACAAGTGCAATGAGCATAGATAGATAATACATCCTGTTATATCATAGAATATAAGGACTATACACTATAATACCACAGTGCCACCTGCTGCATAGATAGGTATAATGCATACAGTATTGTCAGTTTATTAACATCTTTACATTACATGCTGTTGTTCTTTCAACATTTGGAACCCCATGAAAAGTATGTTAATGTTTCAGAGTATTTATGTCTGAATGTCTGATGATAGACCAACTGTTTGGAGAGGATACAAGAGCTTTGCAAATGTTAAATTAATATAGGACATCTCCCCAGGAGCAAAATGGGTAGCTTCATGCAGGTTTCCGTTTCCCTTACTATTCAAGATATTAATGGTGAATAATTTAGGTGATATATCGAGGAGGGGTCACGTCCTACTTTTATACCTAGATAATTAACAGAGTAAGCAGCCACTGAAAAAGGGAGATATGGGGGGACCATATTTTTGATTTACAAAGATTTAAAGGCAATTCCTCACTTTTAGAGAAATTAATTTGCAGGCCAGAACAAGTTTGATAAGTTTTTAGGGTATCTGATGCTGTAGATAGATAGATAGATATAAATATCCCAAATTTCAAAGGTGGTCAAACTGACACAATTTCTTCCCAGGAAACAAATGAACAAAGGACCTGATTGTTTGTATCATTTACAGGTACAGAATATCTCCCAGTCCATGGAGGTCCTTGACCTACGAACATTTCGAGATCTGCAGTATGTGCGCAACACTGAGTCGTTAATGAAGGTCTTGGACACCAAGCTGAAGGCCACCGACAGCCAGAGAAGTATTAATGCTAAAAGCTTTCAGGTACCGTAAAATGAACAGTACATTATCTGGGATTATCCAACAGGGTCTAGACTCTAGAGTGTTTACAATCATCGACAGAAAAGAAAGCACTTCTGTGTAGCAGAGCTTTTATGCAAGAAATTAGAACTCCTGCAATGTGAGCTTCACAGCTTTGAAACTTTTTTTTTTATGCTTTTCGCTGACAGTGGAGAGACTGGCTAATTGCTGGCATGCTCTACTATCCTCTTCCACTTACTAATAGTTGTATTGTATTGTTTGGATGAATTTGGTTTCCTGTATGTACGCTATGTCTTGTAGTCTTGCCAAAATGGAACTGATTGGGCAAGCATATATGTTCAGTAGTATTGAGCTGGGGTTTCTATGGCTTCATTGTACGGTAGGAACACATTTCTGTGAGCTAAGGATCATGTGTCAAACTTAGAGTTCCGTTTGTAATAAACAAAAAAATTCAAATACCTCAAGCAGCCATCACAAATATTAGACACAATGTGTGTAATGTTTATTTGCAATTATCGTCAGCTTCATCTAGTGGACATATTGTGCTGTTTTCCTAAAATACCTCCATCAGGAAATTAGCATATAATGGCAACTGGATGGAGTTGACGGACATAGGAAATAAAAATAGTACACACATTATGACACTTATTTGCGGCGGGTGTGCAAATGTGAACAGCAAGAATAGACCCCAAAGTGTACCATGGTGCCTCATCGATTGGTGAAAGGTAGGTGTTTCTAAAGAACATGGTTTATTGTGACATGTCTTTTCACATCTTCCAACATCAGCTGTTCAGGGACCAGTGCTGCTAGATGCTGTGGTCGAAAGTCTGAAAAGGGGCCCAATAGCTATTCTATGGCCACTATGTGTTACTGACCATCAATCCCACTTTGATCAATGTCTGAATAGGAAAGTATCCACACTCAGGGCCATCAGCTCAACATATCCTATTAGTACTGGTTCAATTTCCCCTCATGCATCTCAACCCAGTCATTCCCTGGTGTAGACTTATTTGCACAAGCCGTTGCCAAATCTTCGGTTCAGGCAAATGGCATTTGCAAGGCTTCCAGTCAACTGTGGGAAATGTATGCGTACACCTGTATTCATAAACGTATACTGCTGGTAAAAGCGTTTTTGTATCTTCACCTTCAGATTCACTAATCCACAGGAGGGAAACATTAGTGATGGTCGAGAGCCTTGGGTTGGACTAGATGTTTGGACTAGATGTTTTTTTTTAACTCTCAGCATGTACAGTACCATGGGAGATTCATTCTGTAGGCTTATACTTTGAACTGTGTGACTTTGGGCTTGATTTGCTAAAGACTTAGAGGATGCTCAATTATAAAAGTATATTTTACTTAGCTTAGTGAATGTGTTAAAAAATACACTTTGCAAAACATACCTTATCTCAAGCAAGACAAGACAAATAAAAAAAAACAAAAAAATAAATGTTTCATGTAAATCAGCTTTAGCTCGTTCCCTAAGCTAAGGGAAGATTTCCTACATTAGAGAAATACTCAAAAGAAGTCTCTGACCTTTTTGAGGAGTCACGCCACACCAAAATCCGTGGTGCTGTGGCAACCATGGTTATTGGCACATGAAAATATGTGCATTCGCAGGGGCATGGTGGTGCCATTAAGAATTAATGGAACCCCATTTGTCTACAAAAGGGTAGCACATAACTCTGCTTTGCAGGAAAGCTTGTGATTTTGTTTGTGTTCCATGGACGCACAAGTTTGAACATACCCTAAGAGGCTGAAGATATGTTCAGAGTAAAATTCTGGGTGTTTTCCCATGCCCAAGCAGCTGCAGGTGCCGTACAGCCTCTCATACAAGTGCGTGGCTGCATGCGGCTATACTCTTGTAAACTCTGATTATTCTATGCAAAATTCCAAGTTCAGGAAATTCTTGAATAAATGCAGATGCACAGAAACATCAGGGTATACAGGAGTATGGCCACGTACAGCCATTCATTTGTATAGCAGGCTGTATGCATCATCTGCGGCTCCAGAATTTTATGCTGGGCATACTTTCATCCCCTCATCATCCATTGAATGTAGTACAATATGGGTTTATTTAAATTAAGTGCAGCTAGATTCACCAGTCTTATGTTTGTGACTTTTGGTATTGTAGGGCAGCGGTGTATTGACATACAATTTTGTGCTATACACAACCCTCCCATTCTGTCTGCTTAGGTTCATACATCTTCCCAGGAAAAAAATCAGAACCATTAAAAAAAATAGGAATACTGGCACCCATAGATATTTAGCCAACTCCAAATGACAAATGTGATCCTAAAACATAGGGGCTCATTGAAAAAGCAGTGGCATGACCAAATTAAAAACAGCCACTGCACATTTATAGCAAAGTGTTTTACAAATGTGCTGTGCACTTTCATATTCTGAAGCCAGTGGAGCGCAGTAAAAATGAAAAGCCAGAAAGAGAGCCTTGTTATGTGACCTGTCAAAATCACATAAATGGCACTTTTCCAATCACCGAACTCTCTCTGCTCTTTGGAACTTTGCCAGCCACACATGTGAATTGCAGTTTAATGAAGACTGGATAGCGATATCTGCTCTCTGTTATAAATGGGACCCAAAAGCCTCATACACACGATCAGATTGTTGGCGTCAGACTTTTGTCCGAAAGGCGTGTGCCAGGAACTTGTCTTGCATACAAACAGTACACAATTGTCGGCCAACAAACTCGAAAGTAGTAACGTACTACGAGGAATTTTAAGCTCTTGAGTGCCACCCGGTGGGCACCTTCTGCTAATTTCATGTTTGGTGAGCATTGATTCTGAGCATGTGTGTTTGTACTGTCATCTTTTGTGTGAAGGACTTGTGTACAGACGATAGGAAAATCTGACAACAGACCGGTGTCCGCCGAAAATTTACTAGCCTGCCATCCAACATTTGTTGGCGGAAAGTTGGACAACAATTGTCTGATGGAGCGTACTAACGGTTGGATTTTAAGCCATTAGCCTGTCATCACACAATTCCCTGCCTAAAATCCGATCTTGTGTACGAGGCTTTAGAGTTACTAAACATGTAGACCTTGAGTTTAATTTACTAAAACTGGGGAGTGCAAAATCTGGTGCAGTTGTGCATGGTAGACAATCAGCTTTTAACTTCAATTTGTTCAATTAAGCTTTGACAAAAAAAAAAAATTGGTAGTTGATTAGTTTCTCTGTGGAACTGCATCAGATTTTACACTCTCCAGTTTTAGTAAATCAACCCCACTGTCTCTATGTCAGTGTAAATGCAGAATTGTAATGCTTCTCTGCCTACTTCCAGGATGTGTTAGTACTATACAAATCCTACTCACCTCAGTAGGAAATTCTCTGACACTCAGATATATAGATGGATGGAAGGGCAAAGGTTTCCAAAGGTAAATGAGGAATATTACATTTATAAAGCTAATTTGTAGCAGCTTAGGACAATGTTTCTCAACCTTTTTTCAATCAAAGCACCCTTTAACATTTCTGGACAATATTGAGGCACCCTTTAAATATTACTGACAGTTTTGAAGCACCCTATTCTAAAATGTAAAAACTATTCTAATAGCCCAAATAAGACACCTAGTGTTAGAGGTGATTTATTCTTCCAAAGCAAATACTTTTTTCCATCTGGTACTGACTAGTATTCCAATGTTTCTCCATCACTAATCTAATGTGACCCCACCGCTGATGGAGAGGGGCAGGGGAGGGTTGAACCAGAATGCTATACAGGCGACTGTCATCCTCCTTAGCAACTGATGATGCCAATGGTCGTTAGGACACTGGCAGATAGAAGTTTGCAATGGTGCACAATGAAAACCTGTGAATTAGTGTAAGTAAAAGGTAGGCTTCATCCACATGCCGACTTGTATACAATTTTTAGGAATTTTTTAGACATTTTGCCAAGGCATCCCTAAAGAAAACTTAAGACACCCCAGAGTGCCTGGTCACCCTGAATGAAAAAGGCTGGCTTAGGGTGTGGGGAATGTGTTTATTGAGTAGTGCATGGGAAGGAAAAGAAGTGAACACATTGAATCCCCTAGAGCAGTGGTCATCAACCCTGTCCTCAGGACCCACTAACAGGCCAGGTTTTATGTATTACCTTGGCCTGTTTGTGGGCCCTGAGGACAGGGTTGATGACCACTGCCCTAGAGGAACCAATGATTTACTAAGGGCCAAACATCACAGTGAGAGTCTGGCCCAGCAAATACATTTTGGACATGTTCTAAACACGTCTATTGTACTAAAGAACTGGATTCCCATGGAAGACTGGGAAACCCAAATATGTTGTAAGTGTCAGTTAATGTGTTGAAGGTTCTAACTAAAACAAACAACCTTTCATTCAAATATGCAGTGAAGCAAACCAATCATTTACTGCAAATAAAAGCACAATTTTACAATGCAGACTACTTCCATTGCCTCCACCCGAAGGCAGTAGTCTAGGGTGGAGCCTTATTATCTTATAATGCGTACTGCACACAGATGAAGCCATGATATTACACTGCAACATCTCATAGATTTACATTTTTGTTCTCTACATTTTTTAAAAATAGGATTTTCAGAACTTCTCACTGACCTCACAGTGTCCCTACACCCACTCAAGACATCCTGCCACAGCTGAGATACTTAATCAATTTTCAGGATTATTAAATTTGTGCAGCTCCAGCAGGACTGGATCTGGCTGCATTTCATGATTTAGAGTAAGGAAGCAGCTGGCAGCTTAACAGCTATGAATCCTTAATGTGCAGACAGCACTAGGGGATATAGGACGCACACAGAGCTAAACAACCAGTGCAGGTAGCTGTGTGTCTCTACATCTCCTGTAGATGTCCATTGTGGCTGTATGGCAAGTAGAAATTTTAAATTGGAACTGATAACATTTAACCAGGAGTTTAACAATATTTATCTGGACTTCCATTACAGAGGAGAGGATATTTGTATATCTGTAGTGAATTATCTAAGCAAAAGAAGCAATTGACAAGCTTAATGACCAGTAGTAATTCAGCTGGACTTGTTCTGTAATGTTGCAGGTGTTTTGCTGCTTATCCAAAGATCTTCTTCAGCTTTGATAGGAACCTACCCATGCATTTATAGCCAGACAAATAACTCCACTCCATTCCCCACTCCAATCCCACAGAAGTAAGGCCCAAGGTGGTGGGCCTTAAGCCCACACCATAGAATATGTCAAAGTAAATGTTAATTGTCCAAGAACATAATGGGTAATCACCATGCTCTGAATAGATAATCCAAACCAATGGTGCCAAGAAAACTTGGACAGATATGAATTGTTTGAGTTACATGGCAGACGGTATGAGCTATCAAACTGGTAAGGTATAGATGTAAAACTAACATTATATATGGATGACAAATAATGTCAAAGGCCCCCACCCCTACTGAGAGATGGCTGTTCCAGTTTGACCTAGATCTCCGCTTTCATGCCTTTTACACACCAGTTGTCCTCTCTTTCCAAAGTGTTCACATCACTGTCCTCAAAAGAATATCCTCTCTGTTTAAAGTGAACCTTTGCCTAGGGTACAGGATGCCAGGGATGGAACCTGGAACACAGGTATATATTACCACTGTTGGGGTTGTATTCCCTTTAAGGGGGATGACAAGAGTACAGTCTTGGAGTACTCAGGGATTCTCACCAATGTAGGGGGGGGGGGGGGGTTCTGGGGTGATCCAGCAAAAGGGGAAAATTGCCTTACAGTTTTCCCAGGATTATTAAGTCCTGGTATGGGAATTTTGGAGGCTCTCTGAGATTTTGGGTGGAAAAAAAGAGCATCCAACTCTGACTATGGGGGCTGTTATCCTGATTGGGTTAACCCTGTTAACACAGTGGAGCAGGCTGTGTGAGGACTGTGTGCTGTCTGTAACTGAGACATGACTGAGCTGTGGAGACCTCATCTTTCGGTCAGCTAAGGTAGTGAGTGTACAGCTTGTATAACAGTGTCAATTTGCTGTCCTCTCAAAATAACTCAACACACAGCCATTAATGTCTAAACCGCTGGCAACAAAATGTGAGTACACCCCTAAGTGAAAATGTCCAAATTGGGCCCAATTAGCCACTTTCCCTCCCCGGTGTCATGTGACTCGTTAGTTTTACAAGGTCTTAGGTGTGAATGGGGAGCAGGTGTGTTAAATTTGGTGTTATCGCTCTCACTCTCTCATACTGGTCACTGGAAGTTCAACATGGCACCTCATGGCAAAGAACTTTCTGAGGATCTAAAAAAAAGAATTGTTGCTCTACATAAAGATGGCCTAGGCTATAAAAAGATTGCCAAGACCCTAAAACTGAGCTGCAGCACGGTGACCAAGACCATACAGCAGTTTAACAGGACAGACTCCACTCAGAACAGGCCTCGCCATGGTCGACCAAAGAAGTTGAGTGCATGTGCTCAGCGTCATATCCAGAGGTTGTCTTTGGGAAATAGACGTATGAGTGCTGCCAGCATTGCTGCAGAGCTTGAAGGGGGGGGGGGGGGGGGGTCAGCCTGTCAGTGCTCAGACCATATGCCGCACACTACATCAAATTGGTCTGCATGGCTGTCGTTCCAGAAGGAAGCCTCTTCTAAAGATGATGCACAAGAAAGCCTGCAAACAGTTTGCTGAAGACAAGCAGACTAAGGACATGGATTACTTTAACCATGTTCTGTGGTCTGATGAGACCAAGATTAACTTATTTGGTTGAGATGGTGTCAAGCGTGTGTGGCGGCAACCGGGTGAGAAGTACAAAGACAAGTGTGTCTTGCCTACAGTCAAGCATGGTGGTGGGAGTGTCCTGGCCTGGGGCTGCATGAGTGCTGCCAGCACTGGGAGCTACAGTTGATAGAGGGAACCATGAATTCCAACAGTGACTTACTGAAGCAGAGCATGATCCCCTCCCTTTGGAGACTGGGCCACAGGGCAGTTTTCCAACATGATAACAACCCCAAACACACCTCCAAGACGACCACTGCCTTTCTAAAGAAGCTGAGGGTAAAGGTGATGGACTGGTAAAGGTAAAGGTGATGGACTGGCCAAGCATGTCTCCAGACCTAAACCCTATTGAGCATCTGCGGGGCATACTCGACGGAAGGGGGAGGAGCTGGAAAATTATGGTGGTCACACAAAATATTGACACTTTGGGCCCAATTTGGCCATTTTCACTTAGGGGTGTACTCACTTTTGTTGCCAGCGGCTTTGACATTAATGGCTGTGTGTTGAGTTATTTTGAGGGGACAGCAAATTTACACTGTTATACAAGCTGTACACTCACTACTTTACATTGTAGCAAAGTGTCATTTCTTCAGTGTTGTCACATGAAAAGATAAAATAACATATTTACATAAATGTGAGGGGTGTACTCACTTTTGTGAGATACTATATGTATGTATATATATATATATTAACCACTTAAGGACCAGCCGCTGCAGTTATACTGCAGTAGGTTGGCTCCCCTGGGCAAATCGCCGTAGCTGTACGTCAGGCGCTTTAAGAGCTTTCAAAATTGTTGCTCTTTTTTTTGTCTATAGCGCAAAAAATAAAAACCGCAGAGGTGATCAAATACCATCAAAAGAAAGCTCTATTTGTGAAAAAAAAACACGTAAATTTTGTTTGGGTACAGCGTCGCACGACCGTGCAATTGCCAGTTAAATTGATGCAGTGCCAGGTCCTTAAGTGTTAAACAAGTCATTACTCTCTATCTGAATGTAGTAATTCATTCTCAAAGATTACAACAAAGACTGTACGTGTTTTATTCTACACATTATGCATTGCACAGCGAGCCATGTAGTGCCATTCAGGAAGCCTCCTGTCAATGGAACACAGGGTGTGGGGGGCTGCCAAAAAATTGCACATGCACCACAACACCATGAGTTGGGTAGCACTGCAATGTATGTCCATTAAAAAGGTGTATTGGCATGTCATTTGGCACCACATCACAGTGCACATTACACATCACAGTGCATTTAATGTGTGCTGAGAAACGTGGTAAAGCACGTAGTAGTGCCATAATAACTTGGTACGAACAGGCCCTAAAGTCAGGTTTCAATTTATTTCAAACAGCTTACAAACATCTGCTGGGAAAACGGCCGTTGAGCTGCCAAGATCTTGCTGTGATTTCAGTGCCAGTGTTGTGAACTTTAAAGATAGATTTCTCCACAATGCCTATAGCTACATAAGTGAATGAGCACTTGTTTTAAAGTACTTTCACTGCTTAACCACTTTAGCCCCGGAAGATTCGGCTGCTCAATGACCAGGCCATTTTTTATACGGCACTGCGCCGATTTAACTGAAAATTGCGCGCTTGTGCGACGATGTACCCAAACAAAATTAACGTCCTTTTTTTTCCTTAAATAGAACTTTCTTTTGGTGGTATGTGATCATCTCTGGGGTTTTTATTTTTTGCACTATAAACAAAAGAAGAGCGACAATTTTGAAAAAACACATTATCTTTAACTTTTTGCAATAATAAATATCCCACGTTTTTTTTATCAAATAAACACAATTTTTCCTCAGTTTAGGCCGATATGTATTCTTCTACATATTTTTGTTAAAAAAAATTGCAATAAGCGTATATCGATTGGTTTGCGCAAAAGTTATAGCGTCTACAAAATAGGAGATAGATTTATGGCATTTTTATTATTACTTTTTTTTTACTAGTAATGGTGGCGATCTGCGATTTTTATCGGGACTGTGATATTGCGGCGGACACATTGGACATTTTTGACACATTTTTGGGACCATTGACAATTATTCAGCGGTCAGTGCTATGAAAATGCACTGATTACTGTGTAAATGTCACTGGCAGGGAAGGAGTTAACACTGGGGGTGATCAAGGGGTTAACTTTGTTCCCTCATGTTTCCCTCTTGTTTCCCTCATGTGTGTTCTAACTGTAGGGGGGAAGAGACTGTCTAGGAGGAGAGAGAGATTGGTGTTCATATTAAGTTAATATGAACACACGATCTGTCTCTACTCCGCTGAGAGAACCGAGATCTGTGTGTTTACCCACACAGATCCCGGTTCTCGCTCTGTCACGAGCGATCGCGACAGCCCGGTGCTCATCGCGCCCGCCGGGCACTCGCGCCGGCTTCTGGCACCCGCTGCCGGGCACACGTGCGCCCCTAGTGACCAAAAGGCAAAGCAAAGTAAGGTAACGTCGTTTCGCCCAGCCGTGCCATTCTGCTGCAGTAAAACTGCGGTTGCTGGTCGGCAAATACTTTAATGTCCCTAAGTTCACTTTAAGGTATGGTAAGAATGTTGAATCCAGCCTGCACAGTTTATCCTCCTACTCTAGGCCATGCACTTGTTGAGAGTTTGTTTTGATAGCCCAAAACACAGGTTTTTACATTCCTCATTACTCAGGACTACATTATACTAGGTTATTTTTTTACTTGTGTTTGAGTGTTGGGTCTTTTGGATGTTTCTGCTTCTCCCTGTGGTTCAATTGTTCTGTGTTTTGCTTGACCTTGTAAAGGTTTTAACGAATATCCACTCCGAGCAGCCCCATACTTTCAGAACACTCCTGAGATGTCTGTTTTCTTTGATTGTAGACTTTGTTGTTGCCATCTCAGCCCAGTTTTGTGGAGTTCAAATAACTCCCAGCTTGTGTTACAGTGGGTAGTGGAAATCAAAATGCAGATACTAGTCTGCACGGGTAGGTTTTATATAGACTTCAATATCCAAGGTGCCCCCTCAGTCCTTAACCTGTTAGGTACTATCCAAAAAGGGTAACTTGTTATTCTTTGTCTTTCTTGTCTCATAATTCTAATTATGTCACGAGGGAGGAATGTTAAAAAGTGATCCACCTCAGGTGGTAAATACATTAGGTACACCACTGGCTAGCTGATGTGTTCACGCATGCTGGGTTTTATTGTGACTGGCATGACACAATTTAATTTGCATCTAAGCACTCATTAATTCTTATTATATGGGCTGTGCTAGAAAATTGATATTCTAACGTTATCCATTCAACACTGTATGTAATTAATATGAAAAAAAGATAAACAAAACCTATGCTGTGTTAATGGTGTGATGAACCCAGCTCCATTCCATTCAGTGCTGCTGATTCAGTTTAGAAATGTAGAGGATTCTGAGCTTTTAAAATGTGAGTGTAGGCAGATATAAAAGACTCAATTTAATCCAGTTATTCATTACAAATACTCAAAGCCGAACTTCAGGCACAAAAACCTTAGATTAAATATTCGGTAATAGCCACCAAGGATATAAATTCACTTTCTGTGCATTGCCATTGTGAACCCAGTTATTGCCTCGTAAAAGAAGCAGTGACATCATCACTGTGCTCTACATAGCCTATGCAGAGCTGTGGGAGGGACTCACTAAAGGCTGCCTGCAGAAAATGACAGGAAGGGGCGGAGACAAGACCAGTCACCCTGCACAAGGAGAGAGAGCTACAGTGAGTGGTCTTTATTAGAGGAAGATCCTGTACAGAGGCAACATTTTACATTAGATCACTGTATAGATCTGGAAGAAATACACAAAGAACCCCAAGGAGTTTGTACATCAGCATTTAGACTGGAACAAGGAGGGTCAGCACATAGTCCATAGAGCAGACTGAGCTCCCAACTGACAGTGTCGAGTGATAGTTCCAGTGCTGATGTCACTGTCCAGAGCCAGTGGAGTTGGACACTTGCTTGCATATAAATACCCACTTACACCAATGATCTTTTCAGTTGGTGGTGAGGGGGCATTCATCAATATGGCAAATATTGGTGGCATGGGCAGTGCAAAGACAATAAAGTACTTTATTTAAAGGGTAGCTCCACTTTAGTGGGAAAAAAAATAGCAAATAAAAAAACAAAAATTATATAGCATATACAATTGTGACAAGTTATATGGTAATTTAATGTTATTAAAAATGACCTTTCCTTTTCAATCTGCAGGGCTGTAGTTTTCTGTAAAATGCAATGCAACATGGCTACCTGAAGGTGTTCTGTACACAGATAGTGTAGACAATGCCCCCCCAGAAACATCATTTCCTGCTTGTATGATTGGCTCACTGATTTTACCAGAAGTCTGCACTAAGCAAGATATCAGGCATCCCCTGTAACAAAAATTGCATTTTTGGTGAGTTATGCCACGTACACACGACCGGGCTTTTCGACAGCAAAGGTCCGACGGAACGAATCCGTCGAACAATTCCATCGCGTGTGGGCTCCATCGGACTTTCGCTGTCGAAAAATCTGACAGACTTAAGAAATAGAACATGCTTCAAATTTTTCTGCCGGAACTCCGCTGGACCCAGTTCCTATAGAGAAATCCGCTCGCCTGTGTGCTAGTCCGACGGACAAACAATGACGCAAGGGCAGCTACTGGCTACTGGCTACAAACTTCCTTATTCTAGTCCAGTTGTACGTCATCACGTTCGAATCCGTCTGACTTTAGTGTGATTGTAGGTGGCCAAGTCCGTTCATTCGGAAAGTTCTTCGGAACTCCGTCGAAAGTCCGTCAGAAAGTCCACTTGTGTGTACGTGGCATAACTCCCAATGGGGATTAACATCTAAAGGGATGCAGACCCTGCAATTGTCCTCATTAGAGCCCTGCAAGTGCAGCAGCTAATTGATGATTATGAAACCACTCACATTCGATTTACTTACCACATGGACACAGAAAAACACACAGGGATTTCTTCAGAATAACAAAATGTAGGAATCTGCCATAAAGTTTGTTAAAATTCTTGTAATATATGTTCTTATAACAAAAGAGGAGTTACTCTTTAAAAAGAAATCTGTTAGGTGAGGTCAGATACAAAAACAATCCGAGGCCAGAGTCACTTCAAGAGGCTTTTGTTCAGGTCTGAAAAATGTTTATTGCTTTTTCACCAGCACACTTTTGTCAATTAAATTGAATATAAGTTCCAAGATAGTAGAGTTCATGGACAGATATAAAACATAAGTACAATATACTAGTTAAAGCGCAAAACAATTTGTTCAAACCTCAAACAAGCCTCCTATTATAAATCCCCCACAACCTAATGATAATAAGAGGCTTTTATGAGATATGAATAAAGTGTACTGCTTTGTATGTCGTATAATGAGCATAGTTTTTTTCTTCCTGTATGGTAATTCAATGGCCCCTTCATTAAATCTCTGTCGGCAGCAAGCGTGTTGGATCCTTCGGTCACAAGTCCTAACTGAATTGCAAAACCACTGCTCACCCCTCTTCAGCCTTCACTCCACATCCCAAAAAACAAGACATGCTTGGAGTGATGTAAATACGGACTGGTGGCAGCTTGGGAACACAACTAGTTCTACTCCAGTCTAGTTCTGGTTGGGTGGAGGTAGGCCTAGCCAGTTTTTTGTGCTGAAAGGGCCCCCCTCGGCTTATACTCGATGGGGTTCCTAGCACCAAATGACCCCGAGATACGGGCCCCAAATTCGGTTTGGAAAATGTAATTCTCTGCTGCAGAAAAGTGCTTGACATTTTCTGACCCGACTTTGGGGCCCCAAATCTCGGGGACACTTGGTGCTAGGAACCCCAAATTTGTTATTCAAACCCAGTGGAACCAACACTACAACATATCCAAAGAGGTTCCTAGCACCAAGTGACCCCAAGATACAGGGCCCCAAAGTTGGTCAACTGTGTCCATCTGCAGCAATGTCATTTCGGGACCCTTTGGGTCCAGAGATCCCAAATTTTGGCTGCAGCTAGGGGGCATTTATGAACCCTTAACTACAAAGTTTGAAGTTTAGGGGACCTATGGCTGCAAATGGGCACAGTGAGGCATGCAAATGGGCACAGTGAGGCTGCAAATGGGCATTGTTGACCCTCTTTTCCACTTACAGTATCTGCGCATTTCTCACCCTAGGCTTATACTTGAGTCAATACGTTTTCCCAGTTGTTTGTGGTAAAATTAGGTGCCTCGGCTTATATTAGGGTTGGCTTATACTCGAGTATATATGGTAAATAGTAATGTAGACTAGGCAGGGCAGCATAATCTGAGCCTTTTCATGTGACTTAGGTGCCATCTCCATTGGCCTTGGCATCCTAGGTCATAACCTATGTGTCTGGGCTGGCAATCCGGCTTTGGAGTTAATTAGAATTACTTCCCATTTTATAAATGACTTCCCTTTTTGTTTAAAAGAAAAGCTCATCAACAGCCAGCAAGTGAGGTTGCATTACTGTTCATATATTTTGAGTTTGAGGATTAGGAATTTGGTGGAAATAAAAAATGAGATAATGGTAAAAGCAATCATTTAGATTTCTGCTGGAAATGGGGTTGGTTCAGGCTAAAGTACGTAGCTGAGCAATCTGTCAAAGTTCCACCCCCCCCCCCCCCATTTTTTATTTCTGCGCCCCGGTGTTTCATTTTTAGTTGTGTTTGTCATAGCTTTTTGAACATCAGTGTCGGATCTATTTTGTTTTTGGTAAATCAGGAATGGATTGATTTGGAAAGTTCCTGTCCATTTGTGTTTGCGAGCCAAGGAGAAATACTAATTGACTTCCATTTGTTTTGGTTCATTTATTTTGACCTTTACATCGCTGAGCTGACACAATGGTATCACATCATGTCAGTTTGTTAGTAATTGTTACACAAGTCCATTACCTCCTTTCCTTTCAGCTGCCTGGTTTGTACAGTAGATTAAAATTTTCCAGACGCAGTTTCCGTAGTGAGCAGTGACCCAACCTTCTGCACCAAAAAGAAGAGCAGGCTTTATATACAGACCTTATAAGCAAAGTGTTCTATCGTTTTAACTGTAGATTGCAATAGGAAAGTTTGGAGATGATTTTCCTTGGCAACGTTTATTTTGAGATGTAAGCATTCAAAAACACTTACGCATTGCTCCCAACTGTCCCTGATTTCGAGGGACTGTCTCTGATTTGGAGCAATGTCCTTCTGTCCCTCTTTCCTCCACATTTGTCCCTCATTTTGGTCTGATCCATATAGTTGTATATAAAATGCACTTTTTATCTATCAAAAAGTGTTTTCCAGTGCCAAACTTTTCATCAAAAATCCAAATTGCTGCATTTGTAAATTTCAAAAGCCAATATAAAGGAATAGTAGTGGTAAAAAAAAGTCCTTGTGGGTTTAACTAATCTTTTTTTTAGGTTAAATCTCCTTTAAGGGGGAGTGGCAGGGGGTGTGTTCTATGCCTACATGCTTTTGCTAGTAGGTGTCCCTCATTCCCAAAAAGTTGTGAGGTATGCTTACGTCTCTATTTAAAAAGAAACCCCTTATGTTATGGATATGAGTTGAGAGGAAGGCGATTGTAGTCCAACTTTTAAGAGTTGTCTGCTCATCCTTAGGTACAGTGAGGTGAGCGAATGTTGTCCCCCTAGAACAGAAAGTGTGTTACTGGAAGGATCACCAAGTAAGAGTAAAGGAAGAAAGCTTTCTAGCCCTCTTTTAAGGGGGAGCTTATGAGAAATGATGACCCCCCCCCAAACAAAATGGTACACTAAACCTTTTAAGAGAACCAGATATATAACACAATGATATTCCCGCGCTACCAAATGTGTGCGTTTTTTAACAATATGCTGCAACGCTGAAGGAAATATCAGAACCCAGAAAATATATAAAGTGAAGGTAGAGAGAGCACCAGATCATTTGCTAAGTGGAATGCCCCATACACACGGTCGGAAATTCCGACCACAAAATCCGTCTGACTTTTTCCGACGGAGTTTGTCCGACACTGGTGTTGCATACACACGGTCGGACAAAGTTGTCGGAAAATCCGATCATCCTGAACGTGGTGACTTTCGTTGCGTACGACCGGACTACGTAGAGGCTAGTAGCCAATAGCTTTGGTCTTGTAATGTGATCTGAGCATGCGTGGCACTTTGTCCGTCGGAATTCGCTACACACGATCGGAAAAAGTCCGATAGGACTTTGTTGTCGGAAAATTTGAGAGCAGGAGATAAAACTCTGTCCGTCGGAAAATCCGATGGAAAAAGTCAGATGGAGCCCACACACGGTCGGAATTTCCGACAACATTGTCCGATAGGACATTTTTCGTCGGAAAATCCGACCGTGTGTACGGGGCAGAAGAGTGCGTTTGATAATAAAGTTGGCAGTGCCTTCATCTAGGGGCAGAGCCTCCGTGAACAGAGGGGATTCCCTTCCTGGGAAATTCATCAGTAGCAATCTAATTAAAGTAATAGGCGCAAAGGAACTACTGCAGCCAGCATATAACATTAACCATAAGTATATAGATGCATTCCAGTATGGAAATAATACAAGCTTTATAAAAGAAAAGATTAATATTAGTACATACATCCAGTGTGCAAACGGGTATTATCATTAAAGGGTCCAACAAGAGTCCTGGTGGATTTTTGTGCACATATACCTAGGTACATATTAATAGAGATACCTCCAGATGAACGTTGCAGCAAAGTTCAGTTGCAGGGGCCCCTGAGGATGATCAGGATGCAGCGTCCATATTTGTGTTGGAGACCTAAAGACAAGATCATCAGTGATGGGGAGGTGCTCCAACCATTGTCCAACCGGCCTGGAGTGCAGGTTATCACCAGCAGAAACTGTTGTGTGGCACTGGGCACTGAGAGTATTTTGGTTATTGTGAACTAAGCTAAAACTAGCTATATAATCCCAGATCAGAAGGGATTTATTTTACCACAGGGTTAACTAAAATATTAAGAGCTGCATATAAACTCTATTGCAATTTGGTGGCACAGTGGTGTAGGGGGTAGCACTCTCGCCTAGCAGTAAAAAGGGTCGCTGGATTGAATCCCAACCACGACACTACCTGCCTGGAGTTTGCATGTTTTCCCTGTGCCTGCGTGGGTTTCCTCCAGGTACTATGGTTTCCTCCCACACTCCAAAGACATGCTGGTAGGTTAATTGGCTTCTGTCTAAATTGGCCCTAGTATACGAATGTGAGTTAGGGACCTTAGATTGTAGGCTCCTTGAGGGTAGGGACTGATGTGAATGTACAATGTATATGTAAAGCACTGCATAAATTGACAGCGCTATATAAGTACCTTAAATCATAATAATAAACAAGTTCACTTACTAATATATTGGAAGGTGGTCACTACACACCTACTGTAGGACACATCTAGCTATCTGGCAACTGTGCATGTGGGATAATAACAACAGGACAGAGATAAGTCTGTCACAAGGATTTAGATACACACTAAAGAAGCTATGGGCAGCTGCAGTTAAACTATTAGAACATAGGAATACTTGTCTAGTAGTCTCTGCTTCTGGTCTGGATGAAATATAGCAACCAGCAGCATGCCCTGCGTGTAAAAGCATCACATGGCTCAGTTCCCTATGTCTGCTTCCTAAAAACTTCCCTTCATCTAACATCACAGTCCTCTAATCTAGATTTCTGATCCAGTTAGCCAGGACAGGACATACCTGTCTGTAACCAACTGAACGAACTCTGTGGCAATTAATAAGCAAAAGCTATTTACAAATACAGACAGTAGAAGGCAGCAGATCCCTACAGCCTGAAAAAAAGAAAACGAGTGCTGCCACTGGCACTAAGGACCGGTAAACTAAAAAAGAAAACATTTTTGTTTTTGGGTTTAGATCTGCTTTAATTTGCCATATAAATGTGAATGGAGCTACCAGATATGCTGTTTCCCATTTCAGCAAATAATAACTTGAACTGCTTAGGTAATGAGCACTGTGGTAATCTTGGATTGCAGAATTCATCAATAAATAATGACATCAGAAATAATGTATTCTTTGTATAAGGTTAAATATAAATAAACATGCTATTTTTATTGTACGTGTACTTGTAGGGCTAGATCTCTTCTTAGCTTAAATAGGCCACGATAGAGGGTGGCAAGGCTTCCAGGAAAGGCATAGATGATATCAGGTCAGTAGTTATAGTAAGACATTACCACACATATAATAGGAGGTTCAAGGCTGCCGTCCTGCCTCCAGTGCATTCCAGTTGGGTCTTTGTGTTGTGCTTTTGTGGATTTTTCTGTTGTTGAAAGTGTGTGCTTACAATTTACCCACATTGGCACTATACACCTGGGGTATAGGTAAAACAAGACAGTTGGTCAAGGGAACAGGCTTGATACCTTATTTACATTTCCTTGTTTATGTAGAGGAAAGCCCCTTTAGAGTATCGTTAAGGCCTGTCTCTTTCCTTCTCCACACTTCCCTACCACTCTGCAGTTTTAATCCTATGTACCTGTCCACTTGTTGGGTGGTTGGTGGAGCTTACAGAAGGTGATGATTTCTCACCCTACCTCAACTGGCAGGTTCTGGGCCTGACAATGCACTGCACCCCCCAATAGACATGTGCATTCGTTTTCGTCCGAATGCATTTTCGTCCAAATTTCGGGTATTTTCATTATCGTTTTAACAAACTATAACGAACGTGCAGAATCCAAAAACTGAACATAAACAAATGCTTTATTTTCGTTGCAACAGTTTGATATAGATAGGAGATTCGACATGACGCAGACAATAGCGATCTGTGTCCATCGAACCTGTGGTCGAATGTGCCTAACCTTAGCACTTTCGACCAAGATTATTCTACATAGAGAGAAAAGATTCGACATAGAGAGAAAAGATTTGACATTATAGAGACAATAGCAAAAAATGTTGAATGTGCCTAACCTAACTCTATTAGTCCAAGATTATTCGACATAGAGAGAAAAGAATCGAAATGAAGATTCGAGGAAGCAGTCGCCGCGAGCGGACATTTATGGTCAAATGCTCTGCCCATAGGCTATAGAAGAATTCTAATGTTAGTTGACTAGTAATAATAAGTAATAAATATAATTACTACTAGTGTCATACAACATTAGAATTCTACTATAGCTTGTAATGCCTCGTACACACGATCGGTCTTTCCCGCGGGAATGTCCGCCGGACCGGAGTCCGCCCGAAAGACCCCCGGAGGCGGATCGAGACCCCCAGACGACGGCGGCGACGACGAAGAAGGAAGCCGGGCTCCTCCGCTCGGTAAAAGAGCTAGGTAAAATAGCGGAGGAGTCCGGCGAGAAGACCCCCCAAGACGGAAGAAAACCCCCGGAGCAGTGCAATAAAATATTGAATCTATCATTGAAGGCTTATGGTGTCTGTTGAATGTTCTAAGAAGATTCGACGGAGCAGTTAAACTGTACGACGACGGAATCGTACATTTCCGGTCAAATGTTCCGCTTATGCCCCGTACACACGCTCAGACTTTCCAGCGGGGCTCCGCCGGACTTTCCGAGCATGTGGACTTGCCCACACACGCCCGGACTTCTCCGGCGGACAATTCGTGGGAAAAAGTCAGCGGGACTTTTGAAAATGAACGGACTTGCCCACCCACGGAGGAAAGGATATTCGACAGACACCATAAGCCTTCAATGACAGATTCAACCTTAATTATTTTCGGATTTTCGGACGAATGCATTTTTTTAACAAAACAAAATAAATAAAAACAAATTTCGGGAGTAACTAAATAAATTTATTTTTCGGACAAAACAAAATTCCGAAACAAAATATATCAGTGTGCACATGTCTACCCCCCAATACTGGCATTTCAGCTCTGTATTTAGGTTAGAGATTAGAAGTTTGGAAGACACTGCCAGGAAGAAAGGAGGGTGAGCTCAACTGCCGAATCACTGCTGGGAGTGGGGAGCAAGGCAATCTGAGCTGCTGAGACAATAACTTGGACAACTTCAGTGCTTTTAATACGTAGTCTGGCAACAGGTTCACTTTAAACCTGAATCATAACATCTAACTCTAATCTAACTCTTAACCCTAATTTAAACCTTTAAAGTAAATATGTGGCAAGGACGTTTAAGTAGTTTCATCTTTACCTCACAAGCAGTAAATGGGCTTTAAAACAAGCCCTCAAAGGACTCTATGGCTGCAGGCATGTAGCATGAGGGTAAAGCCTAGTACACAACACTAATTTGTAAAAATTGACAGCTCCGGTTAGAGCCGCTGTACCAACAATCCAATGTTAGTACAGCAATCTCCCCTGCTGTTCTATTGTGTTCTGACAGGGGAATTGTGTACAAAGTATTAGAAAAAGTGCAATTCTCTATCACAGAAACTCAGAATTTACAATCAGTCAGGTTCTTGCAATTGTCATTTTGCTTACTTAGCAAGGGTGAATTGGTCATTCCCATTCTACAGGGATGCCTGCCAATAAACATTCCATCTTTCCTCCTCACATGAAGCTACAGCAGCTAGCAGCAGTATAGTCCCACTTCAAAATCTCCTAGCTGTTCCCACCCCCCTAAATATATCCCTAAAAGGTAGGCAGGGACAGCCAGCCAAGACTGGCAGAAAAAGGGCAGGAGAAACCCCAAGGGGGACTAACATCCCCTTACAGGCATTGTGGAGCACTTCATGCTCAAACTTCATTGCAATACTTCTGCTATGAAATTTAATGATGAATTCCTTCACCGTGTCTGCAGCTACAGAGGTCATTGAGGGCTAGTTTGAAGCTCTTAGAATCTTAAAGACTTCAAGTTGGGGAAAAGGGAGAATTAATTGTTATGAATACCTAATGGTTAGATTAAACACTTTAGGACCGATCTCACGCATTGTACTGCGGGTGGGTGGCTCCTACAGGCACAGCGACATACGTGGATTTTTTTTTAACAAAGACGTAGCAGGATACATTCAAAATTTATGAAGAAATTCGATTTTTTTTTTTTTAGATATGTTTTATAGTAGAAAGTAGAGCTGCACAATTCTGGCCAAAATGAGAATCACAATTTTTTTGCTTAGAATAAAAAGATCACGATTCTCGCGACGTAAAATCTTTCACAGTATAAAAAAAATTGGGCTAACTTTACTGGTTAGTTTTTTTTTTTAATTCATTAAAGTCATTTTTTTCAAACAAATTGCATTTGAAAGACCGCTGCGCAAATACAGTGTGACATAAAATATTGCAACAACCACCATTGTATTCTCTAGTGTCTCTACAAAAAATATATATAAAATGTTTGGGGGTTCTAAGTAATTTTCTACCAAAAAAAAAAAAAAGATTTTAACTTGAAACCAACAAATGTCAGAAAAAGGTTTAGTGTTTAAGTGGTTAAACTTAAAGTGGATGTAAACCCGAATTTTTTTTTATTTTTTTTTTTATGTCATAATGTAGAGTATAAGATTTCCTATCATTTGACCCCAGTGTTGCCACAAAGAGTTAATCCAGCTCTGAGCAATCCTCTTTTATTGTTCAGTGAGAAAAATCTTGACAAACAGAGAAAAACTTTGTCAAATCCTCCCCCTTGCTGTGAGTGGCAGGTGATTTACATATCTCGTGCACTAACCTAAGAGACATGCATTATTTTTTAATTCCCTCCCACTCCTTTCTTCTGCTGCTCTGCCAGGATTGGATGTTCCACACCTCAGCATAATTGGGCATGCTGAAGTCATGTGGTTACTTTCCTGTCTTTTCACTGGATGTTAGAGATCATAGCAGAAGTTCAGTGTAAGAAATACACAGGAGAAAATGCATATTGACAAGGGGAGTGTAGAGGTGGGCGGGGAGTCTACTGACATTACGACTCCACCCACCGAGCTCCAGACAACAGACCCACCCACAAAAGCTGCAGTTTTTCGGGTCTCATAACAGACAGAGGGGAGACAATTGACAGGTAAAGATACATGCAGGAGGCATGTATATCCTTCTAGATAACCCCTATGGCAGTAGTTTAGAAAGGATGATGCTGGGTTTACATCCACTTTCATTCATTTACACTCAAAGTCTATTCCATTGACAAATTGTTACAATGTTTAGACTTAGTTCAACTGATAAAGAATGTTCTGATTCTTGGCAGACAGCTGGGATTTTTTCTTCTTTTCTTTTGATGGCTGTGGCTTCAGAAGAGCAGAAAGAATTGTTTGCATAGCAAGAATCTTGAAACACTTTTATCAAGATCGCAACAGGGGAAAAAAATCGCGATAACGATTCTTGATGATAAATCGTGCAGCTCTAGTAGAAAGTATCGTTTTTTTATCTCATAATTATCTGCCTTTTTCATTTATATAGTAAAACAATAAGAAACCCAGTGGTAATCAAAAAAAACACTAATGCCGCGTACACACGGACGGAATTTCCGATGGAAACAGTCCGATGGGAGCTTTTCACCGTGTGTATGCCCATCGGTCTTTTTCTGTCGGAATTTCTGACGGACCTTGGATTGAGAACCTGTTCTTAATTTTTCCGACGGAAAACCTTTCTATCGGATTTTCCGATCGTGTGTATGCAATTCCGACACGCAAAATTCCGACGCATGCTCGCAAACAATTCGACGCATGCTCAGAAGCATTAAACTTCCCTTTTATAGTGCAGTCAAACGTGTTTTATGCCATGGTGTTATTGACCGTCGGAATTTTGTGTGACCGTGTGTAGGCAAGACAGTTTGAGCGAAATTCCGTCGGAATTCCGATGGGAAAACCATCAGAGCTTTTTCCAACTAGAATTCCGACCGTGTGTACGCAACATAAAAGTAAGCTCTACTTGTGTGAAAAAAAGATATCAATTTCATTTGGGCACAGGGTTGCATGACCGCGCAATTATCAGTTAAAGTAGCGCAGTGCTAAATTGAAAAAAATGACCTGGCCATGAAGGGAGTAAAACCTTCTGGAGATCAAGTGGTTACGTCTGGAGCCAGGGCATAAAGGAGAACCTTTCTTTCAAAGCCCCACAACAAAAATTCTTGTTGAAATCTATGTACTGACAAAAAATAATGCAATTCTGTCACATGAAGCAGAGGAAGCAACTTCATACTTCAGCGTGAACGGACCATTTGTAAGGTCTGAGAAGCAAGTAAAAAAAACAATACGGTTTGGTTAGACAAATTAACAATTAAACAATTTTTATTATGCACACTAAAAGAAAGGAGTGTATATGTACTCACAACATCATGTATGTACTGTATAAGTATGTACAGTATATGTGTGTGTTTCTCAAATTTATACACTTACTCGCATATGTGCTGGGTTATAAAATCATTAACATTTTTCCCACACATTGAACAAATGACTCAAATGGAAAGCAGTCAATGGTGACAATTGTAACGCCACAGTGCCAGTCAATGCAATTTGGATGCTTAATGCACTGAATCTTTAAAAAGCACCACATCGGCTAATTGCAACAATAACAGTATTGATGGCTGCCTGGTAGGGAACTTGTTCTAGCTCCAGGTATGTCTAGACAATAACTGGGATCATAAGCTCAATAACATTTTTTTTTCTGTGCCCGTGTAGGACATAACTGCAAATATGCTGGAGAAGGAAAAGACTTATTCTTATTGAACTAACTAAAGTGGTTTTCAGGCCCGGCATGAGCTCTTACCGCCTTATCCTCCAGGTTCCTGTTGTTCATTGATTTTGTCCTTTGTTTAATTATTTCCCTTATGTTTGCCTTCCAGTTAAAAAGTAATTTTCGGCAAACAAATCTAAGATTGTTTTTGATGTCAATAAAGGTCAGGGGTGGCCCAGAATAAAAATGAAAGCCAGCATCTTATGTCTGGAGCAAAAGCTCTTCAAGCTAGAGGGCAGAAGACACTTGAGACAGATTTTTTTTTTTTGTACACATTAAAGTATTTCTGAATCCAGAACTTTTTTGTTTTGGATAAAGTAGAGTAAAGGTTGAAAATCTCAGCAGTTTATCTTTTGCTGTCTGCGTCCCTTTGGAGAGAGCCTCCTTCGCTCCAGATACAAGAGAAAGTCAGAGGCACCTCTCCAAAATGGGAGGAAATTTCCCCTTGGGCAACTGTCCTCACATTGAATGTCTCCATTGGAAGATTTTCCCTTACCTGCTGTTCTGTTGACCACTGTACACATTTGCATTACCCATCACTTTCTGTCAGAGGCGCTAGTAACTGGAACAAATAGAGAGGTTGAATCTGACCACATGGGACACAGACAGCTATAAAAACCAAATGTTCAAACCCATTCTCACTTACTTCAAAGCTTAAAAAAAAACTGTTTTGGCTTTAGATACATCAAAGAAAAACACAAGCTTTATTAAAAAAGGGTATTTTAAAAGCAGACCTGATGGGTCGGCGATACTTTAGCCCAGCCTTTGAAGAGGCCTAGGCTAGAGCTAGCAATTGCCACTAAAAACTCTTATAAAATACTGACACTTTTTACAATTGAAATTTTTCCTTTAAAACATGGCACATAGATGCCAACTGTTCTGGTTTTGCTGGGACTGTCCTGCATCTAGGTGCTCTGTTCTACTGATACTGTGAGATCACAGCATCACTTTTATTTGAGTTACTAAGCATACACTCCTCAAAAAAGTGTATCGTGGCCACGAGTGGGTGGTACCCACATAACTAGGGGTGGGACTGCCCAGAAAGTAAGCATGACAGTGGCAGGGCTGCACAGAAAGTAGGCATGAACTATGTGGGACCAACTAAAAGGTAGCCTTCTTAAAGTGGTAGTAAACCCGTTTTTTTTTTTTTTTAAACCACCTGCAAGACAAAGCCATAATGAGCTAGTATGACTAGCATACTAGCTCATTATGCATCACTTACCTTAGATCGGGGCCCCCGACGCCATCTTTGTCTTCCCCTCTAGCCGCAGCCATCCCTCCACAGATACCCGGAGAAGTCCGGGCGTGTGTGGGCAAGTCACATGCTCGGAAAGTCCGGAGAAGTCCGGGCGTGTGTGGGCAAGTCACACGCTCGGAAAGTCCAGCGAAGTCCGGGCGTGTGTGGGCAAGTCACACGCTCGGAAAGTCCATCGGTTTGTCCGCCAGACTGGGTCCGGCGGACAAAGTCCGATCGCGTGTACGAGGCATTAGACAACGTTGTAAAACTTTTTGGCAAATATCTCCTAAACCGTGTAGGTTTAGGAGATATTTCTTGTACCTACAGGTAAGCCTTAATCTAGGCTTACCTGTAGGTGCAAGTTGTAATGGAGGGTATACAACCACTTTAAGTGTGGGCTATGGACAGGAGTGGCATTGTCAACAGGATGAATATGTTGGCAAGTATCTATGGCATAGCCTTTTGAGATGGGTCAGAGGGACAACTTTTTAGTAAAGGAATATTTAGGCAAAGGACACATCCCTGTGAAACTCCTGAACACACAGATCATGATGAATTAAAGTGCAAACTCATTGGGTTTTTTGTCTCCATGTTTTCTTTATATTAGCATTGAAAATAACCATTCCAAAAGAACTGAAGACTGGTTCAAAAGTTTAGTGCAATATCAATAATTATGGCAATTAAAATAGAACATTTATTTCTGCAGTTCTTTATACCAGAGTTAAAAGAAGGAAATTTGAGGAAGAATGAGGTACAAAGGGATTAGGATAAGAAAAAAGATGAACAGTCCCTCCAAGTAAGGGACAGTTGGGAGCTTTGAAAAATGGTAATGTTGTTAACAAACATATGAAAAAAACAGGCATTCAGGAGTCAACGGGATTGCCTCCTAAATGGCTGTCAGTGGCTGCTTAGCCACCATGGATTGCATTTCAGAGACCAAACAAGTCTGAACTTGGACCAAATTCTTACCCCCCCAACAGCAGTCTGCAGTTCCCTTCTGGAAATCAAAGCAATTGTAAACATTGGACGTAATTAACACCCTTCCAACATGGGATTCTTACCGAGAAGATTTTAATTAACTAAAATTTGTATTTTCTTATATTACAAAATCTCAATCTGGTCAAACTGCTAACTCTGATCTGTTTAAATAGGGCACACATTTTAACCAAGATCTCCTGTATTTTGGTTTCCTCGTATTAGTTAACAATTAAAGAAGAAGTAGGGCCAAAACTTTGTTCTGCACTCCGGTGACCCGTATTCAGCTGGCAGCTAAAGCCCACTGTGGGATGACATCACCAAGTTGGTACAACCTCTAGAGCAGTGTTTTTGTGCACAATCTGTACACTGGGTATGCAGAGTATGGCTGGGTATGCAGAGTATGGATGGGTGAGCATGGATGGATGGATCTGTCACTAAGCAGCGCTGTGGGCACTACACATGCAGCCCCCAGCGCTGCTGCCACTGATCTCTCCCCTCTCCGCTCACACTGGACGGAGAGGGGAGGGAGGAACCGAAAATCACACCGGTTTGTTTACATGTGATCACTCCATCATCCGTCACGTGGTAAACTGTGGCCGTTCACCGTGATCCATCACAGAAGTTCTCGGGTAGGCGCCCCAGGGGGCGCGTGAGAGCGAGAGATAAGCTCCTCCCATCCTGTATACACCCACTGGCTACACAGGAACAGTGCCCCTCCCAGGAAGTAATGTCACTAGCTTTCAGTAACCACACCCACTGGCTGCTTTTAGCGGCCGTTCACCATGATCCATGATGCGCCGGGTCCTCTGGACCCAGCGGTCACTGGAGGTTCTCGGGTGCGCGCCCGAGGGGGCGGGCGCGAGAGTGGAATTCTGGAAGGACATCACTGTACGCCCTCCCAGAGTTAACAAACCGCCCTGTAGCCGTCATTCGGCTATGGGCCGGTTATTAAGTGGTTAAAAAGGCCTGGACATAAAAGAACTAGTTACTAACATTATAGGTAAAGTTGATCCAGGGAATATTTGCTGTTTTTTTTTTTTGCCTTCCTCCAAATGCACCGTGGGTATGGGATTCTGTATAAAGGATTGTCATTTATTTAATTTTTTTTCCTTTTATTAGTTAAACTGGATGGTGTCTTTTTTTCAACCAGACTATCAATGTAACTATGTAAATAGATGAGGTGGATACTGGATAACAAGCGAGCTACCCAATATACAGTAAGAGCTGTGAAAATGTGAAAAAGACTTACAAGGAAGCTAGTTTTAGCCACCTCAGTAGATTGCTTCTAAGAAGGCGCTGGATATGTTTCCAAATACACAAAATATAAGTAACTATTAATATTTATAAGAAATAACACTGCAGATTGTTGATCCAGGGAGTATCAATTGCCTTAGGGGTTTAGGGTTCTGAGCGTGCAGGTTTTCTTTTAATTTATTTTTGTCTTTTTTGCTTGAACTTGATGGACGTGTCTTTTTTTTCTGCTCGCCTATTTAACTATTTATCCTGAGGATATGGTTTTCTTTATGCTCTCTTTAGTTTGTCTATTGAGAACTGCTGCTTGCTTTTGCTGTTGGTACTTCTTTTAGGGCCTATTTACACTTGTACATGTCAGCAACACTTTATAAAACGCACGTGTTAGCGCGCACTGCTGAAACACACCTGCTCTAATGCAGTGCCATTCATTAGGAATGATACCCCAAAGCACAATACATACAGAGCGCAATGTACCATGCACCGCAGTGCCCCACAAAGCGCAAACCCTGTGTTGTGGTATAAAAAGGATCACGCCTGTTTTTTTACATCCTTTGTGGCATGTTTGCATCTCATTCATAATGCATGGGCTGCCTTAAAGCAGGAGTTCCCCTAAAAAAATTTTTTTTTAAAGTCAGCTGCTGCAGTATTTGTAGCTGCTGACTTTTAAAAAAACATTTTTTAGGGGAACTCCTGCTTTAGGCAGCCCATGCATTATGAATGATGATAAATGATAAATGTAGACACTTATCTGTTCAGCACGCCTGCGATGTCGGCACCCAAAGCCGAACTGTCGCTCAGCTCTTGGGTGCTGCCGCCGCCATCTTCGGTATGGGAATCAGGAAGTGAAGCCTTGCGGTTCCCTAATGCGCATGCGCAAGTCGCGCTGCGCAATATGGATAGACCCTGCTGTCTCTGGGACCTGTGTGTTTCCTAGCAGCGGGGGGGGGGGGGGGGCACAGGAAGTGGCGTAATAGCCGCAGAATCTGCGGCTATCTATGCCCTGAAGTGGGTGCAGATACCTGTATACCTGTGGGTGCAGATACCTGTATCTGCACCCCCTCCCCCCTGAAAGTGGGCACCGGGGGGGGGGTGGGGGTTCCGATGAGCAGAAGTTCCACTTTAGGGTGGAGCTCCGCTTTAATGCACAAGCGTTAAAAGCAATGGATTGCTTTAGTGTGAATCAGCACTTAAAGCGGAGTTCCAGTCCCCCAAACATTTTTTTTTTAACCACCTGCTTACTGGGCGCTTAAACCCCCCTCCTGCCCAGACCAATTTTCAGCTTTCGGCGCTGACGTATTTTGAATGACAATTGCGCGGTCATACAACACTGTACCCAAATGAAATTTTTATTATTTTTTTCCCACAAATAGAGCTTTCTTTTGGTGGTATTTAATCACAGCTGGGGTTTTTATTTTTTGCTAAACAAACATAAAAAATGGAAAATTAAAAAAATTCTAATAAATCATGTTTAATAGTTTGTTATAAAATTTTGCAAACAGGTAATTTTTCTGCTTCATTGATATGCGCTGATGAGGCGGCACTGATAGGCTGCACTGGTGGGCACTGATAGGCTGCACTGGTGGGCACTGATAGGCTGCACTGGTGGGCACAGATAAGGTGGCACTGGTGGGGACAGATAAGTCGGTACTGATGGGCACAGAAAAGATGGCACTGATGGGCACGGATGGGTGGCACGGATGGGTGGCAAGGATGGGTGGCACGGATGGGCACTGATAGATGGCACTGATGGGCACTGATAGGTGGCACTGATAGGTGGCACTAATGGACACTGATAGGGGGCACTGATGGGCACTGATGGGCACTGGTAGGGGACACTGATGGGCACTGGTAGGTGACACTGATGAGCACTGGTAGGTGACACTGATGTGCAGCACTGTAAAGGCACATTGTGGGCACTGGCACTGTGGGCACTGACAGATGGCACTGTGGGCACTGACAGATGGCACTGTGGGCACTGACAGGTGGAGCTAGTGGGCACTGGAAGGGGGCACTTTTATAGGGCACAGGTGGGCACCATGGACCCTGGGCACATTGCAGTGAGAGGGACTGATGTCCCTCTCACTGCTGCCGGTGATCGACTTTTTTTTTTTCTCCTCACGCTGTCAGCGCGAGGAGGAAAAAAAGCCGATTACCGGCTCTGTTATTATCACATGATCAGCTGTCATTGGCTGACAGCTGATCACATGGTAAGGGATCGGGATCGACCCCTTACTCGGATCTGTGATCCAGTGAGTCTCACAGGGGGCGCGCAGGCCGCTCGTGGCCGGGACGACGTCAATAGACGTCGTCCCGGCATCTTAGATCCGCGCTGTAGCCGTCATTCGGCTATAGCGCGGATCTCAAGCGGTTAAAGACTGCTCTGTAACTGTCTCAACCTGTAAATGAACATATCTAACATGTCATATTTTGTGCGCTTTTACTTTCTTTAAAAATAGTTATGCAAGTATGGGGGAATATCACTGCGCTAAACCCAAGGAAAGATAAAAAGAAATTTGCTTTTCTAAAGCTGCTATTACTCAAACAAACTTAGGCAAACGTGGAAACAATATGTGAAGCGCTAAAACATGAAGGTTGTGCAAAAAATGCAGTAAAATATATAAATATAAAATTGCATATAAAATATAAAAAGTACAAAAATTAGGTGCAGTGGTGCTAAAATATAATAGTAGTGATAAAACTAGTGATGAAAGAGTCTCTCTTATTCAAGATGGACTGCTGAGGTAGAGATATGGAAATTTATTTTCCAAACGTGGGTGGAACTGGTATGGAGGGGTATTTGTATACACCAAAGTATGAATACGATCCGAAGGAAATATTGATGCTGGAAAAGGTACTTCTTACCGGATGAGATGGACGCACATACCGTACGGCAGTGAGTCAACAGCGCTTGTGTGTTTTTTCTCCCCTGGATGTTGGAAGGGGGTTCCAGGTCCTGCGAATACGCCTTGAGGGTGTGGACACGCAGCCTTAGGGCATCACCGGAACTTCCAGGGGTAAACACGTGTTGGATCATCCAGCAGACGCACACAATGGTTGGTACACAGTAAGGAACTTGTACTTCCAGCTCGTCCGAGATCACATGGAGTGGGACATATTGTGAGAAAGCAGGAAAAAATGCTCCATATGGTGCAAATTAACCAATATCATTTATTGGAATAAAAAGTCTCACAATGAAGGAGCAAATAAAAAATACTCCAGTTATAAAGATACAAGCTAAAAACAGTAAAGGGCAATGTGTAAAGTATTAGATAAAAAATCCCCACGCGTTTCGACCTAGTGGTCTTCAACAGGGGCAATAATTGATCCCCCACATTGCTGCAATATATATAGAATACAAAATGGAAGAAAAGGTACCTCGCATGTGAGCCGTGAACCGGAAGTACTAGTCTGGCATGTGAACCAGGTTCACAAAATACCTCCGGGTCACTGAAAGGGGGTGGTAATTAAATAAACACAAAGTGGGGATATAAATCGGATAGAAATTAATACAATAACCAAACAATCACCAGTTTATATTATGATATTAAAAATTGGTGCTAATGTGCCGCTCAGGAAAGGAGGGAACTGTGACTGTCAGCAGTTTATATTCATATATTTTACTGCATTTTTTGCACAACCTTCATGTTTTAGCGCTTCACATATTGTTTCCACATTTAAAAATAGTTACTGATCTTGGAAGCAGGCAGGTTCCATTTTAGTTGTGGGCATCTGAAGCCCTCTCGTGTTAATTTCCTGGATTTCTGTGCAGCTGTCTACCCATCATGCACCACCAACACCAAATCTTGCACATGCTCAGTAATGCTTCTATATAATCTATATATAATAATATATATATATATATATATATATATATATATATTATACTTGATATAGGTAACAAAATGTGAGATCTGGTTCTCAAATTTTCCGACAACAAAATCCATTCTTGTAAATTCCGATCGTGTGTAGACAATTCCGACGCACAAAGTGCCACGCATGCTCAGAATCAAGCAGAAGAGCAGCACTGGCTATTGAACTTCATTTTTCAAGGCTCGTCGTACGTGTTGTACGTCACCGCATTCTTGAAATTCGGAATTTCCGACCAACTTTGTGTGACCGTGTGCATACAAGACAAGTTTGAGCCAACATCCGTCTGAAAAAAAACATGGGATTTTGTTGTCGGAATGTCCGATCGTGTTTGTACGCGGCATAAGAGTTTAAATACTTTATTTTTTGGTGTTTTCAGTCTTTGAGTTGCAATGAAGATCGTTTTATTGTCACACTTTTTACAGACAAACTATAGTACTTGAATTTTGGCAGCACATGAAGTATTCCCACTGTGAAAACACCCACGACCAGTGACAAGTCTAGTGGAGCATTGTAAATCCAATCTCGTCACACGCTGGAAAGCCGTTTGCTGTTTATTGGGATTTTCATTCCTTTAAATCGGTTTCATTTGCTTGGTTTTCATCTTAATAAATGTCCCATGACGAAAAAAGTCCAAAGGAATTGTCTTCTGTTGCTTCAGTATGTGTTTAGTCTTCCTATCTGTTCTGCTGTCTGCACCATATAGTGGATTTTTATTACTCGTATCGATCTGTTGAATCTGTCCTTCTCATATATTCTGAGTGCCGATACATCCTGCATCACAGCACATTGTATTTACAGGCTAAATGACGCTGTGAGCTTCACAACAAATCCCTGGTTACTCACATAGCTTGTCATGCTGTAGGGGCTGGGAATGATTTTTTGCTGTCTATAAACTGTAAATATACAAGTCCATGCATCAGCAGCAAACAGTATTTATAGCCATGCAGTAACGGGAGGTCTGTTTTTTGAATAAAAAGTAAAAAAATAAAATGAATGTAATGCTATAGCCTAAAAAGTGTTTAAAACGCCAGGCAAATTCCTGAATATATACACTATATTGTCAAAAGTATTGGGATGACTGCATTTACACGCCCATGAACTTCAATGGCATCCCAGTCTTAGTCCGTAGGGTTCAATATTGAGTTGGCCCACCCTTTGCAGCTATAACAGCTTCAACTCTTCTGGGAAGGCTGTCCACAAGGTTTAGGAGTGTGTCTATGGGAATGTTTGACCATTCTTCCAGAAGCGCATTTAAGAAGTCAGGCACTGATGCTGGAAGAAGGCCTGGCTTGCAGTCTCCGCTCTAATTTATCCCAAATGTTTTCTATTGGGTTGAAGTCAGGACTCTGTGCAGGCCAGTCAAGTTCCTCCACCCCAAACTCGCTCATCCATGTCTTTATGGACCTTGATTTGTGCACTGGTGTGCAGTCATGTTGGAACATGAAGGGGCCATCCCCAAACTGTTCCCACAAAGTTGGGAGCATGAAATTGTCCAAAAAGTTTTAGTATGCTGATGCCTTAAGATTTCCCTTTACTGGAACTAAGGGGTCAAGCCCAACCCCTGAAAAAAAAACCTCCACAAAATGATTTGGACCAGTGCACAAAGCAAGGTCCATAAAGACATGGATGAGTGAGTTTGGGGTGGTGGAACTTGACTGAGTCTTGACCTCAACCTGATAGAACACCTTTGGGATGAATTAGAGCGGAGACTGCAAGCCAGGCCTTCTCGTCCAACAGCACTGCCTGACCTCACAAATACGCTTCTGGAAGAATGGTCAAACATTCCCATAGACACATTACTAAACCTTTTGGACAGCCTTCCCAAAAGAGTTGAAGCTGTTATTGCTGCAAGGGGTGGGCCAGCTTAATAGGTTCATGTGCATGTAAAGGCAGGCGCCCCAATACGTTTGACAATATAGAGTGCATGAAATATAGATACATGAGCTGTTTTACCTGCCAAAGAATGTGTATTTTTGTTCATCTGGTGCTCCAGGAGAGAGCAGTGTGACAGAGAGATGTGGTCATTAGTGAGCTGCTCCTTTTTTTACTGTCTAGTTACAGGGTGGCATGAACACTCCCCCAGAGCCCAGTGCCATTAAGAATTAATGGCACTGCTGCATGTCTGCTAAAGGGAAGTGTGTGCATGTCAGGAGAGAGTGTAATTTTACGTGCTTTCCCTGCATTCACAAAGTGTGAACATAGGCTTACAGATCTCCTCCCCACCCCTACCCTGTGACTGGACAGTGAAAGAAGGAGCAGCACACTAATGAGCTCATCTCTCTGTCACTCTGCTCTCTATTCCCATCAGCATGTTCCTTGCACTGAAGCACATCTTGTTCATTTAAATGCTGCTTCTCCCTCCTTTCTATGAGATCTGCTGTACAGACCATACAGTAGACTGCAGGAGATAGATAAAAACTCAAGTTCAGGTATGAAGGCTGGGTTTACACCTGAGCATAGTGGGAATTTGCATTCCAATTTGTGCTTTTTATGTGCATTTTGGAGTGTTTCCACTCATTGCACAGAGGTAGGTCCATTTAAAGTGTCTTAGTATGTTTGTACAGTGTTATTTCCTGGTCTGTGCTGTATATGGGGTTTTGACTTCTTGCCAGGGGCGGACTGACCATTCGGCCACTCGGGCACTGCCCGAGGGCTCTGGGTCACTAGGGGGCCCCATAAGGGTGGCCAGCCTCAGTAAAACCAGGGACAGTATGTAAAAATCTGTGTTTTTTTTTTACATCTGTCTCTGAAATGTCCCTTACCGACATCCTTTTGGTCTAAAAATCCAGAGATTATAGCTGCCCCACCTCTCCAGTACCTTCTCAGCCAATAGAAACATGTTTGTGTATACTGTGTGATTGTATACTGTGTGTGTGTATACTGTGTGGCCCCATAATCTCTGACTGCCTGGGGGCCCATAATCTTCTATTGCCCGGGGGCCCCATGAGTTGTCAGTCCGCCCCTGCTTCTTACCATACCAATATTAAAGGCCAAATCCTGGTTATTAACAAACACTCTCAGTCCTTTCACCTACCCCCCGCCACCCCTCCCCGCACTTACCTTAAAAAATGTAAAGCATAATTCTAAATGTATTTCGTGCAGTCACGTGACAAGGTCTGTCCCTTTTTATCTAAAGAGTTGAGTGGTGGGTGGGCCTCAGCCCTGCATAGAATGATGCTTGGACATCGCCATCTTGTGGTATGTGAATGCCTTTCAATGCAATCTTACATTCCCTGATGACACTGAACTCTGGGAGGTGTTCATGACAACCTGAGCTCAAAGGAAGGGGTTGGGTGACGCTCAGTACAGGGACAGGAGGAGATAGTTGGAGAGAGCAGCTCTGATGTAGTGATTTTACAAGTTTAAAAAAAAAGGGATACATTAAAAAAATACAAGAGTTGGGCATTGGAACTAATGCTCACATATACTTACCTCCACTTCAGTGGTACGATTTTCGTGAGCTCCCTCATTGGTGCCAGCAACTTCTCCCTAGGTTCTTCTGGATGCCAGGTCTTGATTGTCCAACTGGGATGACCTAACTCCTTCTGATGCTCATGGGATCTTCCTTGGCAGTTTAGGACAGGAGTGTTTAGTTCCACTTTAATCCCTGCCCCTCCTGTTGGTAAACCCCACCTTTTATCACTCAACTGTCCAATGAAAGAGCCCCATAGACAGAAGAGGCTCTTGCATTTGATGATGGAGTGGCATTTTGTGTGATGTGGCAAAATGATGGGAGGGGTGGTAAAAAATAATCTTCATTTGGAAAGAAGTTGAGCCCCTATGTACAGCCTGGGCCAGGAATCCAAAGGGGTTCAATGTGGACGCAGTGATTATTTTGTTTTTAAGACAAACGCAAGTGCTAACATTTACCACAAAGTGTCTGCACTTCAGTTCAGTAGTTCCCTTAGGCCAGAGATAGGCAATTAGCGGACCTCCAGCTGTTGCAAAACTACAAGTCCCATCATGCCTCTGCCTCTGTGTGTCAAAGTCTTGCTGTCAAAGTCTTGCTGTGCCTCATGGGACTTGTAGTTCTACAACAGCTGGAGGTCCACTAATTGCATATCCCTGCCTTAGGCACCTTTTAGGTCGGATCAGGTTTACGTTAAGCCATTATCTCAATATCCTCAATATCCTCACTGACTCGTGTTACTAGTATTCTATTTGTATAATTATTTCCAGCTGGTCAGCCTCATAGCATTTAAAGTAAACTGAAGTGATCTTATGCTTTTTTTTTGCAGGAGCTAAAGGATAAAATGAAACAGCTGTTACCTCTGATCCCTGTCCTTGACCAGTACAAGTCAGACACCAAGATGATTGTCCAGTTAAAAGAGGAGGTGAGGAACCTCTCCAATGTTCTACTACTGATCCAAGAGGAGATGGGGGCTTATGACTACGAAGAACTGCAACAACGAGTCATGATTCTAGAGGCCCGCTTACATGCCTGCATGCAGAAGTTGGGTATGTATAATTGTTAGTTGTATCACCTACAGGTTCTTTGCTATGAGTAGGCATTCTACATTAAAATAACCCCCAAAAAATAACGATAAAATGTTTGTACTGTATAAATAGTTCACTTTTTGCTTCAGTTTAAATAATTATACAATCAGACACACATTGTACTAACAACCTCTACTTCCATAGTCTTTTATTAACTTATTATTACTATTATACAGGATTTATATAGAGCCAACAGTTTTTGCAGCACTTTGCAACACTTTCCTGTTAGGAATGAGCCGAACACCCCCTGTTCGGTTTGCACCAGAACTTTAGAACCCTATTAAAGTCTATGGGACTCGAACGTTCAAAATCAAAAGTGGTAATTTTAAAGGCTAATATGCAAGTTATTGTCATAAAAAGTGTTTGGGGACCTGGGTCCTGCCCCAGGGGACATGTATCAATGCAACAAAAAGTTTTAAAAACGGCCGTTTTTTTAGGAGCAGTGATTTTAATAATGCTTAAAGTGAAACAATAAAAGTGTAATATTCCTTTAAATTTCGTACCTGGGGGGTGTGTATAGTATGCATGTAAAGGGGCGCATGTTTCCCGTGCTTAGAACTGTCCCTGCACAAAGTGTCATTTTTGCAGGAAAAAAAGCTATTTAAAATCACTTGCGGCTAATGAATTGCCGGCTCCCATAATACAGCGAACAGTCATTAAAAATCATTGATAAAAAAAAGCGTGGGGTTCCCCCCAAATTCAATTACCAGGCCCCAGATATCCATACCAGACCCTTCAGGTCTGGCATGGATTTTAAGGGGAACTCCACGCCAAATTAAAAAAAAAATGACGTGGGGGTCCCCCTCAAAATCCATACCAGAACCTTATCCGAGCACGCAACCTGGCAGGCCGCAGGAAAAGAGGGGGGATGAGAGAGCGCCCCCCCCTCCTGAACCGTACCAGGCCACATGCTCTCAACATTGGGAGGATGCTTTGGGGGTCTGTGACCCCTCAAAGCACCATGTCCCCATGTTGAGAAGGAGAAGGGTCTCTTCCCCACAACCCTGGCCGGTGGTTGTGGGGATCTGCGGGCAGGGGGCTTATCAGAATTTGGAAGCCCCCTTTAACAAGGGGACCCCCAGATCCCGCCCCCCCTGTTTGAAATGGTAAGGGGGTACAAAAGTACCCCAACCATTTCACAAAGAAAGTGTAAAAAATAGTTAAAAAAACACACAGACACCGTTGGGAAAAGTCCTTTATTAAAAAAAAAAAAAAGATTCCAGCTGTGGTAATCCACTCTTGCTATCCAGCGATGGGTGGTCTCTTCTCCGGGGTCCAGCGATGGCTGATCTCTTCCGACAACATCCAGTGCAGCTCATCCTGTCTCCATGGAGACACTGAGGGAATCCGTCTTAGCAGAGGAGGACCGGGCCACTCCGTCACCTGACCCCGCCCCCTCTGACGCAACACAAGGGAAAATATTGGCTTCCCCAGTGACGTACGGGTGACCCCGCCCCCCTCTGATGTAACGGAAACCTGTGTTACATCAGAGGGGGCAGGGTCACCCTTACATCACTGGGGAAGCCTGGGTTTCCCCAGTAAATTTTTCCTGCAAAAATGACACTTTGTGCAGGGACAGTTCTAAGCACGGGAAACATGCGGCCCTTTACATGCATACTATACACACCCCCAGGTACGAAATTTAAAGGAATATTACACTTTTATTGTTTCACTTTAAGCATTATTAAAATCACTGCTCCTGAAAAAACGGCCATTTTTAAAACTTTTTTTTGCATTGATACATGTCCCCTGGGGCAGGACCAAGGTCCCCAAACACTTTTTATGACAATAACTTGCATATAGGCTTTTAAAATTAGCACTTTAGATTTCTCCCATAGACCTTTACAGGGTGCGCAAGGCTTTTCGAATTTGCCGCGAACACCCCAAATTGTTCGCTGCTCGGTGAACAGACAATGTTCGAGTCAAACATGAGTTCGACTCGAAGCTCATCCCTATTTCCTGTTACATCAGCTGTGCAAGGTGTGACGTAACGTGGATGTCAGACCCCTGCACTTCTCACTAACTCGTGACAAAGGGCCAGCCAATCTCACACTGCGCTGTCACTTGCTTAACAATGTCACTTTCAGCTGAGCCCTGATTTTCCAGCTCTCGGAACCACAATCTAGGTGTCAGCAGCCAGAGAGCGATTGTCACTGGGTTAAGTTAATTAATCAATTAACCCTTTAACTGCCACCACTGACTTTTACCGAAGAGTTGGAACTTCCCCAATATCAGCAATAATAATTAAAAGAAAAAAAAGAAAAATAAACGTCCATACACACACTGTCACAACAGACAAGTATATTCAGCGATTTATCATTTACAAAGGACAGGAATTATTTTAGTTTGCATTAAACACTTTAGAGACAATTTTAATACTTTTAAAAATAGGGTTTAATTATGAAAAGGTCAAAGTGGGGGAAAAAAAATATTTACAGAAAAAAGGGTGTTACAAAGAAATAGAGACAATAAAACAACAGAGAAATAAAAGAGTTGGAAACTGTGAATCCTTGCAAATCCTGGTTTCAGCAGGTAGTCTAGCGAATAAGCAAAATGGTACAGTTGCCCTCATGATTCCTGTTAGGTGTTTCTTGGTTTGATGTTAATGAGAGCTGTCAAATAGGGATGAGCTGAACACCCCCCTGTTCGGTTCGCACCAGAACCTGCGAACAGACCTAAAGCTTGTGTGAACTTTAGAACCCTATTAAAGTCTATGGGACTCGAACGTTCAAAATCAAAAGTGCTAATTTTAAAGGCTTATATGCAAGTTATTGTCATAAAAAGTGTTTGGGGACCCGGGTCCTGCCCCAGGGGACATGTATCAATGCAAATTTTTTTTTAAAAAAATGCATTTTTTTCAGGAGCAGTGATTTTAATAATGCTTAATGTGAAACAATGAAAGTTTAATATTCCTTTAAATTTCGTACCTGGGGGGTGTCTATAGTATGCCTGTGAAGGGGCGCATGTTTCCCGTGCTTAGAACTGTCCCTGCACAAAGTGTCATTTTTGCAGGAAAAAAAAGCTATTTAAAATCACTCGCGGCTAATGAATTGCCGGCTCCCGTAACACAGAGAACAGTCATTCATTGAAAGTCATTGATAAAAAAAAAGTCATTGATAAAAAAAAAAAAAAAGCGTGTGGGTTCCCCCAAATTCAATTACCAGGCCCTTCAGGTCTGCTATAGATATGAAGGGGAACCCCCCTTCAAATAAAAAAAAAATGACGTAGGGGTCCCCCTAAATATCCATACCAGACCCTTTAGGTCTGGGATGGATTTTAAGGGGAACTCCGGGCCAAAAAAAAAATGGCGTGGGGTCCCCCTCAAAATCCATACCAGACCCATATCCGAGCATGCAACCTGGCAGGCCCCAGGAAAAGAGGGGGGGATGATAGCGCCCCCCCCCTCCTGAACTGTACCAGGCCGCATGCCCTCAACATTGGGAGGGTGCTTTGGGGGTCTGTGACCCCTCAAAGCACCATGTCCCCATGTTGATGGGGACAAGGGCCTCTTCCCCACAACCCTGGCCATTGGTTGTGGGGGTCTGCGGGCGGGGGGCTTATCAGAATCTGGAAGCCCCCTTTAACAAGGGGACCTCCAGATCCCGCCCCCCCCCCCCCCCCTGTGTGAAATGGTAAGGGGGTACAAAATTACCCCTACTATTTCACCAAAAAAGTGACAAAAATTTTAAAAATGACAGGAGACGGTCTTTGACAATTCCTTTATTAAAATCTTCTTTCATCTTCTTTCTTCTGGTCTTCCTTCTTCCTTTCTTCATCCTTCGGTTTCTTCATCTTCTTCATCTTCTTCTTCCATCTTCTTCGAACATGAGTTTGACTCGAACTCGAAGCTCATCCCTACTGTCAAACTGTCCTGGCATTCCCTTTTTCTCTGGGATCAAAGGGGCGTTGATAGAGGTCATCTGACCAATTAAGTGTCTGAGGAGGGGCCATCATGTTTATGACTGTATCATGGCCCTCCCTTACACACAGCTTTATACTAATAATAATATCTTTCAATATGTGCAGGTTGCATTCTAGAAACTGGTAGATTATTTTTCAGTATTCCTTTTTATGTCTGGTGATACCAAACACAGAGTATATCGTATGGTCCTGTTACCCAGGAGGTAGGAGACTGCTATCTCCCCTTCTATATGCTCTAGCTTAGTCGTGTATGACCTCAATTTGTTCAGTATGATATTCCCCCATTCAAATATATACTTAATATTAATGTGTCGTGGTCCTGCTTGCTTTTATAAATTGTGTGTGTTTTTTGTTAAATTGTAAATTGGGCAGGGGGTTTCCGAGAGGTCGCCTAAAGCTTGGCTGCTTTTTACCATTCCATTAGTTCTAGGTAGACATTTTATGGCATGCTAGGTATTCCTAATGGATTTGATTGCCCTACAAACCATGGGTGACAGAACTGAAGGATTCTGATATAGTTTTACGATAGGTCACTTCCAATCCCCTCCGGAAAGTGATAAGCTGTAGGTGATGATTGCTAGCAGACTCTGCCAGATCTCCGGCCTCAGTGGAGATAACAGGTCCTTTGAAATGTGAGCTAAATTAAAAGGTTATGGAGGTGCATTCCTAGGTATTTGCTGCTGCAATATGTAACTGTTCTACAAACCCGTCATGACCGACCTATGATTCTTGAACAACATGGCCTCCAGACACAGCTTTAAGTGTGCCCAGTACATGATATCATTACACAAGGCATCTACTAGACATGGGCGACGTCCAAAAATTTGTTTCGTTTCGTTCTGTTTCGTATAAAAAAAAATTGTAATTCGTATACGAAATTTAATTTGGATTCGTACGAAATTCGTAATTCGTACGAATTTTATTTTATTTTTATTTTTTTTTAATTTAAACTTTTCTGTTAATTTGGATCAGAAATTCGTAAATGAAATTTCGTATTTCGTAAACGAAATTTCGTATTTCGTACAGAATTCTTCTGCATATTAACACTAGTCACGTTTCTGATACTTTCTGTTAATTTAAAACGGAAATTAGTTTACGAAATTTCGTATTTCGTAAATGTAATTTCATATTTCGTACAGAATTCTTATGCATATTAACACCAGTCACGTTTCTGATATTTTCTGTTAATTTAAAACGGAAATTCGTTTACGAAATTTCGTATTTCGTAAATGGAATTTCATATTTCGTACAGAATTATTCTGCATATTAACACCAGTCACGTTTCTGATACCTTCTGTTAATTTTTTTTTTTTTATTTTTTTATTTTTTTTTTGAGTTTTAAAAGTTTTATTGAAAATATAAACATTACAAAGGTATAAAAACATGAAACAGAACATGAGAACATGGCGCCCTCTAGAGGGTCCGTACAGAGAACTGGTTACAGGCATATTCACTGGGCAGTGTTTTAGCCGGTATGCGTACACAAGTCAGCCCGCTTGAGGAGAATTTTAGGGGAGTGAACCTTGTACTAATGGTCCTGGCACTGTTGCCCTCGGGCGGAGATCAATATTTTCTAAGAATGTTTTCGTAAGAGACTTAATCAGCGTCTGGTCTCTGGTCTCCCACACACCCCCTACGGGGATCTTGCTGTGCGTGGGAGGGACAGGGGCCAGAGCTTCAGGTGAACCTAACGTGAGAGGGTACGACGACCCTGCTCACCATAGCGGAGTACTAACCCCTGACAGGGGTAAGGGTGCTACCGTGGGCAAAAAATTTGGAACCTCACGTAGTGAGGAAAGGGGTGAAAGTAGGCCTGACGAGGCTAGGGCTACGGTTTTTGATCAAGCGGGCTGCTCTTGTGTACCTTCAGGTGTCAAAGTATGACAAGCCCTTTTACCGGATCTGGTGTCCTGAGTGTGCCAGGACCCTTCAAGTAGAAGTTGAATGAGTAGAGGGAGAGCCGACGAGAGAAAAGGAAGGGGAGGGAGGAGAGAGGAGACAGAGAGTGAGGGAGGGGGGGGGGGGGGGGGAAGGTTGGATGGGGGTTCCTCGCGGAGAGAAGCTGCGGAGTATATGTAGGTCTGTCAGGGGGATTGACAGCCTTTCTCAGAGGAGAATCAATGACGTGCCCGTGTATTGGGCCCACGGTTCCCATGTGAGATGGAATTTGTCTAATGTGTCTAGAAGAGTGTGGGCGATTTTTTCCTGAGCCATTAACCATGAGATCTTTTGTTTAGCTCGTCGGAGTGAGACTGAGGGCGATTTCCAAGCTTGAGCAATAGTGATCTTGGCCCCTAGTAGGATAAAATGAATGAGCGAACGGGTCAATTTAGGAGTTTGCGGGATAGTCTTGTTGAGGAGAGCTATGAGAGGGTCCTGCGGGATTTTGAGTCCTGTGACTGTACGTATGAGGTAAAAGACCTTGTTCCAAAAGCCCCTGATTTTAGGGCATTCCCAGACTATGTGTAGGAGGGTGCCTAGGCTGTCACATCCTCTGAAGCAAAGTGGGGAAGACTGGGGGTAGAATTTAGAGAGGCGGGTAGGGACTAGATACCATCTCGATATCACTTTAACGTCTGCCTCCATGAGGGAGATGTTCAAGATGCCTTTAAATGAGTAAGAGAAGTGCGTGTGCCAAGTGTCTAGGTCCCATTCAAACTGTAGGTCCTGCTCCCACCTCAACATGTAGTTCGCTTTGCCCTGGGGTTCAGCAAGCGCTGAGTAGATCAGGGAGATACCCCCCCTGACGCCCATGGCTGAGGAGCACCATTGCTCATATTGGGTGACAGAGAGCGCCCTATCTGCACTGCTCCAGACTGTGTGTAGGAAGTGGCGTAGCTGGTAGTACCGATAGGTTTCCGAGGGGGGCATGTCCAGCTTGGATATGCAGTATTTTAGAGAGAGGGGTCCATCAGCATTGAAGTATTGACCGATTCTATACAATCCTTTGTCGAGCCACCATGCAAATGCCTTGATGTTCAATCCTGGAGGGAAGGAGGGGTTGTTGAAGATATGGGTGAGAGGATGCCAGGGTGATATTAGAGCGGTGTGTTTGTGAAGAGAGTCACAGAGGGTCATCGAGTGTGAGAGGGTGGGGGATAGGATCGCAGGGCGATCTCTACGTGTTTTCCAGATCAGGTAGTCTAACGTGTGGTTGGGGGTAGCCTGTCGTTCAATTTCAACCCAGTCGGGTTTTGGGGACCTGGAGTATATTACGGAGAACTGACAGAGTTGAGCTGCTTGAAAGTACTTCCAAAGATTCAGGAGTCCTAGTCCTCCTTTCTTTCTTGCTCTAAACAGCACTGAGTTTGAGAGACGATGACCCTTGCCACCCCAGATAAATCTAGAGACCGTGGATTGGAATCTGTCCAACTCCCGTTTCTTAACGGGGATTGGCAGAGACCTGAAGAGGTACAGGAGTCTGGGAAGGAGGGTCATCTTGACTGAGTTAACTCTACCCAGCCAGGATAGGTTATAAAGGGACCATTGTGCCAAATCGTCTGAGAGTTTCTTCAGCATGGGTGTGTAATTGTGGTGGTACAAGAGGTCAATTTTGGGGGTAAGGAAAACCCCTAAATAGGGAAGGGAGGAGGAGCTCCAGGAGAAAGGGAAGTTGGCTTTTAGCCTGTCTACTATGTCTTGGGGAACAGTTATGTTGAGAGCCAGGGATTTTGACATGTTGATTTTAAGGCCTGAAACTGCTCCAAAAGCGTGGAGCAACTTTAGGACCTTAGGAGTGGACGTGAGAGGGGAGGTGAGAAACAGGAGGACGTCGTCTGCAAAGAGCGCACATTTGTGCATCTGATTGCCGCATACAACCCCACTGATGTCCGGGTCTTGCCTGATTGCCAACGCCAGAGTTTCTATCGCTATAGCGAAGAGTAGAGGAGAAAGGGGGCATCCTTGTCTAGTACCTTTCAAGATTGGGATCTGTTTAGAGAGGTGGCCTTGTAGTTTAATCTGGGCTCTCGGGGTGGAGTAGAGAGAAGATATCGTTTGTAAGAAGTCCGGCCCAAACCCCCATCGACGTAGGATGGAAAATAGGTAAGGCCAGGTTACTGTGTCGAAGGCTTTCTGCAGGTCTATGGAGAGTATGTAGCCTAGTTGTTGGGGGTCTCCATCCCAGGCGGAGTGCATAAGCGATATCAGGTCTACTGCTCTCCTAATCTGGTCCGGCCCCTGTCTCCCGGGAATAAAGCCCACTTGGTCCTTGTGTACGTAGGACGCAATGAAGGAGGCCATTCTGTTGGCTAGGACTTTGGTCATGATTTTGAGGTCGTTGTTGATTAAAGAAATTGGCCTATAGTTGCTTACATCGCTGGAGTCTTTCCCTTGTTTGGGAATGACCGTAATAAATGCGAGGTTAGCCGCTGGTTCAAGGGGGGAACCTTCGCGTAGGGAGTTGAAGAGGCGGACCAGACGAGGAGAGAGGATTTCGGAAAAGGTTTTATAATATTGGGCGGAAAAGCCATCAGGGCCAGGGGCAGAGTTTGTTTTAAGGTTTTTAATGACATCGAGGACTTCCTCTGTGGTAAAAGGAGCGTCCATCATGGACCTATGTGACTCCGAGAGCTCCGGTAATTTTACGTTTTCTAGGAAGGTTTCTAGAGGGGCTGGGTCTGTCGTGGAAGGGGCTGAGTAGAGGTTCGAGTAAAACGTGTGGAAGGTGTCTAAAATTTTTTGGGGATTCTGGGAAAGGGCGCCCGATTCCGTTTTTATCTTGGGTAGTGTGAAGTTTTTCAGTTTAGGGGAGAGTTTCGTCGCCAGACGAGGACCGATTTTGTCTGCCTGTAGGTAGAACTTGCCGCTTAACCAGCGTAAGTGTTTATCAGCATTAGTGGTCAGAGCTAGGTTCAAGGCCACACGGGAGGATTCAAGTTGGGAAAGGCTGGCTGAGGTGGGTTTGGCTTTATGAGCCTTACTGAGACGTTCAAAGTCTTTTTCCAATTTTTCTATAGTGATTTTATGTTCCTTTTTGAGTTTGGAAGACAGTTGGATTATTTTCCCTCTTATTACTGCCTTGTGTGCTCCCCAGAGAGAGCTGGGGGACGTGTCCCCCGTGTCATTGAGGTTAAAGAATTCCTTAATATCCTGGGCTAAAAGAGTGCAGTGGACAGGGTTGGAAAGAAGGGATTTACTGAGGCGCCATTGAGGGGGACCGGTGGGTGTCAATGCGTTGTGGATCTTGAGAGTGACGATGGAGTGGTCAGACCAGGGGGTTTCGTGAATTGAGGCATGTGTCGCTGTGTGGATGTCCGAGTTGGGTATAAAGATGTGATCTATTCTGCTGTGCGTTTTATGGGGGGCCGAGTAGTGGGTATAGTCCTTGGCAGTGGGGTTTAATTCCCTCCAAGTGTCAATCAGGTTCAGGTCATGGAAGAGTCGGGCTATTCTGAGGCTCTGTTTGGAGGGTTTAGTGAGGCGTGGTCTGTCTTGAGAAGATTTGTCTAAGACATGATCGAATGCTGTGTTGGAGTCGCCCCCTACTATGATCCTGCCTTCCAGGTGTGGAGAGAGGGTAGTGAGCATAGAAGCGAAGAAGCGCGCCTGACCCCGGTTAGGGGCATAATAGGAGACAATGGAATACAGTTCCCCTTCAATATGTCCTTTGATCAGGAGGAACCTGCCCTCCTCATCTCGGACGGTGTGTGTGTGAATGAAAGGGATACGTTTGGACAGTAGGATAGCTACTCCCTTCTGTTTAGTTTGAGCATTAGCTAGATAGAAGGTGGGGTAGTTGCGGTGGAGGAATGAAGGAGTGTAACTTGCTGGGAAATGGGTTTCCTGTAGTAGGATGACATCAAGGCTTCTGGCATGGTAGCTTTGAAAGGCCTTCCGGCGTTTGGAGGGGGAGTTTAGTCCCTGAGCATTATGAGAGGCAATTCTTAGTGTCATTGTGCGAGTTTCAGAATCAGCCATGGGCGTCTGGGTGTGGGTGCGAGAATGTTTGGAGGGAGCTTACCTTAGTCCTGTGGCTTCTGAGTCTGTCAGTCTGGGGGAAGTGTTTCCGCCGAGAACCTGAAGGGGGTGGTGTGGAGAAACTCCGCGAGGAACCTTGAGCACTAGGAATAAAGGGGGAGGAGGGGGGGAGGGAGAGGAGGGGGAGTAAGAAAGGAAAAGAAGAGGAGGAGAGAGCACGAATAACATTGAGATGGTTAGTAAATGCATAAAAAAAACAAAAAACGATTAACCAATACATTACAGGTATAGTGCAATAAGGACCAGTCAAGAAGGTCCATGTCCAAAAGCTCACCAAGGAGAGCATTTGGAGAGGGTGCAACCCTAAAAGGGTTGGCTGTCTGGTGTCACCGGAGGGAGTGGGTACCCTCCGCGTCACAACAGGTGGAGTGGCATACTACACCGCTCCGGCCGGTATGGCCCCCCGAAGGGAGCAAACTGTTACCGGTCGGCCTGGGGGGTAAACATAAACTGAATCAACATGACAAAAGTTACAAACTGTACGCATCATGCGCAAAAGGTGTTACTTAGATTATTGTTTGCTATGAGCAAGAAGGTTGGTAGCTCAAAAATAACAGGGGTGGGGGTACCTGCAGGGTAGAGGGGGGAAAGAGGTCCCGTAAGGGGGTAGGCTAGGGCTGGTGTGTGGGACTTGCTGATTGGGAGGGATGTAAGATGGGATTGTCCCAGTCCGCAAACCCTAAGAGGAATGCAAGCGAACAAAATACCCACGTGATCCCAGGTGGGAGTGTAGAGAGAGGAAGTGGGCCCCGTTGAGCCCCTGTTGGGACCCACGGGGTCCACTTAAACAAGAGGGATCCTGGCCTGGCCAAAACTGGTCAGGGCTTAGAGGATCCATTTCCCCCTGAACCTTAAGGCAAGCTGGGGTGGTCACTGAAAAAGCGAGAGGGATAAAGTTTGGGTGATGGGGTGACCAGATGGATAGGGGGGGGGCAAGGTTCAGGGGGAAATATGTCCAAGGGTTAGAGGACGCAAGACCTCTCATTGGTGAGAGGTGGAGGATGAAGTCCTCATCTCGGGGGATGTGCTTCCCGGTGTCTCTTCGACTGTTGCTTGTTCCACAGAGGGGTCAGGGGGCTGCCTGGTGGTGGACGTTTAGACGAAGCCGACTTGATTGGAGCTTGGTGGGGGGCCAAATCCTGGGAGATCAGACCGAGTTGGAGCAGCAAGCGTTCGCCATCCTGGAACGATGAGAAGCCGTAGGATTTGTCCTTGAAGTGGAACTGGAGCCTGAACGGGAAGGACCAGCGGTACTTGATTGAGTTCTGGATGAGGACCTCCAGAAGGGGTTTGAGGGATCTGCGTTTCTGGACCGTGGCCGGGGAAATGTCCGCAAAAATTTGGATCTTGTTGCCTTGGAAGTTCAGGTTATCAAGATTGCGTGTGTGCCTCATGACATCCTCCTTAACGCTATAGTAATGCGGCTTGACTACTATGTCTCTAGGGAGGCCATCTTGTCTGGGGGGATGAAGAGCTCTGTGAGCCCTGTCCAGTTCCAATCTGTGTTCCTGGATGTCAGGCAAGAGTTCTTTAATGAACTTTTTGATTGTGCTGGGGACGTCTGTGACAGATTCGGGAATTCCTCTAACGCGGAAGTTGTATCTTCTGCTCCTGTTCTCCAAATCGTCAATTTTAGAGAGGGCTGTTTCTAGCTGGTCTTGTAGGGTTTGGATACACGCGGTGTTCTGGTTGGTACGTGCCGCATTGTTATCTACCGCCTGCTCAATAACATCCATGCGGGCTCCTAGGCCCTGTAGATCAGCTTTAATGGTAGCCGTGATTTGGGAGGCGTTCTGTGCCAGCATTTCAGAGAAATGTTGCAGCATAAGCTGCATGTCTGTGGAGTGGGTCTGCAGCAGGGGGGGATAGTGATGTGGGCCTTCCAGGCCCAGGGGGGATCCCTGGTAGGGAGTGTGTGAAAAGTCACCGAAGTTCCTGCTCAGCAGGGATGCTGTAGAGGCTGGGGAGTTACCCTGGGGATTGCAGGTACTCACAGGGGTTGAAGGCATGTTGGTGTGGAGCTGGAGCTGCAGGTGCTGTGGTGGTGGGTCTGCGATGGTGTCCGGGTCCTCTGTGCTGCCTCGTGTTGCGGCCGCCATCTTGGCTGAGGCCGGGGCTGCCGGATTATAGGTGAGCTGACGGCTCACCTCGTTTTTGTGGGTCCCTGTGGCCATATCGGGGGGTGCCTGGCACCCTTGGGAGGCAGAGGGGTGAGGGCCGGCCGAATCCTGCACGATCTGATCGCTCGGGGGTAGTAGAAGGGCCGGAGCGGTGCGGAGCTTCCGATCAGAGCGTCCTCCCGGAAGTCCCGCGCATGCGCACTCCTCCCTTCTGTTAATTTAAAACGGAAATTCGTTTACGAAATTTCGTATTTCGTAAACGAAATTTCGTATTTCGTACAGAATTCTTATGCATTATTAACACCAGTCGCGTTTCTGATACTTTCTGTTAATTTGGAACGGAAATTCGTTTACGAAATTTCGTATTTCGTAAACAAAATTTCGTATTTCGTACAGAATTCTTATGCATAAACACCAGTCATGTTTCTGTTAATTTGGATCCGAAATTCGTAATGAAATTTCGTATTTCGTACAGAATTCGTATGCATAAAAATTCATATTTCGGATTCGTACGAATGTACGAATTTCGAAAAATTTGTACGAATTTTCGATTCGTACGAAACTAATCGCACATGTCTAGCATCTACACAGGTCTGTGTAGTCCAGTACACACTAGATGTAAAACTAATATTTAGACGTCAATAACAGAGGTGGTCTAAAACTGTTGTCCCCAACCTTTTTGGCATTAGGGACCGGTTTTGTGGTTTCGGGATGATTCAAGCACATTACATTTATTGTGCACTTTATTTCTATTATTATTATTACATTATAATATATAATGAAATAATTATACAACTCACCATAATGCAGAATCAGTGGGAGCCCTGAGCTTGTTTTTTCTCAACTAGACGGTCCCATCTGGGGGTGATGGGATGCACCAGATGCAGCTTTACAACTAAAGCTGGCATCTGCTCCCCTCGTGGCCATGCATGCCGCTGTTCAGCCCGCCAACACAGTTATAGGGTCTGGTATACACAAGCTTTGCATCTTCGGCATGTCTTGCTACTACATTTCGCCTTTCTGGTTGCTCTCATCGGAGACTGGGAAGTTACATTGGGCTTCTGCATACTGTTTGCCACAAACTCCAGATGTAAGAATGCTGATTTTATTAAATGATTTACTTTACAGTCTAACTTGACCATCTGTGTCATAAATATCAGTGCCATAAGTCCTTTGGGTTGTCATCCTAACCAAAAATAAATTTATAATCCTCATAACCCTTGAAGCCTATCTATTTCTCCATCTTATCTCAGAAAGATTCTTTAACCACTTCCCCTCGCAAGATTTTACCCTTCCTGACCAGGCCTTTTTTTGCGACACAGCACTGCGTTACTTTAACTGCCAATTGCGCGGTCGTGCAATGCTGTACCCAAACAAAATGTATTTCCTTTTTCCCCACAAATAGAGCTTTCTTTTTGTGGTAGCAATGGTGGTATGGATGGGCGACAGTGTCAAAAGAATGGCACCAACATCCCTGAAGATATATGTAAACATGGGAGGCTTTTTGGTGGGATTTTAGGGGTGCCAGGCAAAAAAATTACTTTACAATACTCCAAAAACTGTAAAAAGTATAACAAAGTTTATTACACAGAAGACAAATTTAAAAATATTGGCTGTACAAATGATACGCTGATACAATTACACATCTAAATAACAGATGGAAAGAGTGGTCACTCAACAATAGCATGGAGTGACTTATTCCGACATGTTTCGCCTCTTGGGGCTTCCTCAGGGGATGTTTTTTTGAGACTTAGATGTGATACTGCATAAAACAAAGTACAGTTAAAAACAGTACAGACTTAAAATAAATTACAAAAGCAAAAACAAAAACACTTGAGAAATAAATATGCTGCTGACCGCCATACCCAATACCCATCAACCACACATTCTTTTGGTGGTATTTGATCACCTCTGCCTTATTTTATTTTTTTTGCACTATTAACAAAAAAAGACCGACAATTTAAAAAGAAAAAAAACAATATTTTTTACTTTCTGCTCGAAAACATATCCAATAAACAAATATGGAAAATCAAATTTCTTCATAAATTTAGGCCAATATGTATTCTCCTACATATTTTTTGTAAAAATATCCCAATAAGCGTATATTGATTGGTTTACGCCAATCAATATATATTTTTTTTTACTAGTAATGGCAGCGCTCAACGACTTATAGCGGAATTGCGATATTGCGGCAGACAAATCGGACACCTAACTTACACTTTTGACACTTTTTTGGGAACCAGTGACACTAAGGCCCCTTTCACACTGGGGCGGTGAGCCGCGGTGACGGTAAAGCAGCGCTATATTTAGCGCTGCTTTACCGTCGTTTTCACCGCGGTTTTCGGCCGCTCGCGGTGCGGTTTTACCCCCCGCGAGCGGCCGAAAAAGGGTTAAACACCCCCCGCAGAGCGCCGCCGTAGCGGCGCTTTGCGGCGGTATTGCCGCGGTTTTACCGCGGTCTCCCATTCTTTTCAATGGGAAGGAGCGGTATAGGAGCGGTGAACACACCGCTCCTATCCCGCTCCAAAGATGCTGCTAGCAGGACTTTTTTTGTCATCCTGCTAGCGCACCTCCAGTGTGAAAGCCCGCCGGCTTTCACACTGGAGTTAAAGGGGCCGGATTTTTTCATGCGGTGAACAGGCGCTATTTTTAGCGCTGCACCGCATGAAAAACGCCCCGGTGTGAAAGGGGCCTAATACAGTGATCGGTGCAAAAAATATGCACTGTCACTGTACTAATAACACTGGTTGGGAAGGGTTTAACAACAGGGGCAATCAAAGGGTTATCTGTGTGCCTAAAGTGTGTTTTCTAACTGTGGGGGGGAGTCTGCCTTGTTTACATAGGCAGACTGCCATTCTGCCTGTGTACAGAATGATCAGTGGGTGCCAGCGGATATCAGGCCCGCGGGACCCGCTGTATAGAACCACAGGGCGCCCTGTAGCAGTAAATGTGCTGTGCTGAAGATTCACTTCTTAAAAAGAGTGTAAAAATTAATTCTTAATTAATAAGGGAGGGAGGGTTAAAACCCCAGTCAGTTTTTTTTTTCTTTTGCTATCTGTGTCCCATTGTGAAGATTTACCTTCACTTTCTGTCCCATAGCCAAAATGGTAAACAGGACAAATAGAGAAGGAGATAATCCTTAACCACTTGCTTACTGGGCACTTAAACCCCCCTCCTGCCCAGATCAATTTTTGGCTTTCAGCGCTGTCACACTTTGAATGACAATTGCGCGGTCATGTTACACTGTACTCAAATTACATTTTTATAATGTTTTTCACACAAATGGAGCTTTCTTTTGGTGCTATTTAATCACCACTTGGGTTTTTTTTTTTTTGCTAAACAAACAAAAAACAGACATTTAAAAAAAAAAAAAACATGTTTCATAGTTTGTTATAAAATTTTACAAACGGGTAATTTTTCTCCTTCATTGATATTCGCTGATAAGGCTGCACTGATGGGCACTGATGGGCTGCACTGATGGGCACTGATAGGCTGTACTGATAGACACAGATAAGGCGACACTGATAGGCACAGATAAGGCAACACTGATAGGCACTGATAAGACGGCACTGATAAGACGGCACTGATGGTTCCTGATAGGTGGCACTGATGTGTGGCACTGATGGGTGGCACTAATAGATGTCACTGATGGGCACTGTTGGTGGCACGGATGGGCATTGGTAGGTGGTATTTATAGGCAGCACTGGTCATGAGGCACTGATTGGTGACATTTATAGGTGGCACTGATAGGTTACACTGGGCACTGATAGGTGACACTGTGGGCACTGATAGGTGGTACTGTGGGCACTGGTAGGTGGTGCTGGTGGGCACTGGTAGGTGGCAGAGGCTCTCCAGATCGGGACTGATGTCCCTCTCACAGCCACTGGTGATCGGCTGAGGAGCCGGTGAGGAGAAAAAATAGCCGATTACCGGCTCTGTTTACATTACGTGATCAGCTGTCCTTGGCTGACAGCTGATCACCTGGAAAGGGGTCGGGATCAACCCCTTACTCCGATCTATAATCAGCCGAGTCTCATAGACTCGGCTGATCACAGAGCGTGCTGCGCGTGCCATGCAGGGGGCACGCAGGCCGCTCAAGCATTGCAGCCGTCTTTTGGCTATAGCCCGGATAGGAGGTGGTTAATGGGGATACAGAAAGCAATAAAAACCTGGCAAGGGGTTCTAATCCCTCTCCACTGATTCCAAAACTAACGGGACTGGCTGATTTTCAAAATTTTTAACCTATGGCTATTCCTGCTCGATAGAAGTCTTTATTATTATACAGGATATATATAAATTTGATCTAACAATAACATTTTGTCTACTGAGGTGTTGGAAAGTTTTCATTCAATCAGCTGCTGCAGCCAATCGGCTGCAATGCTGCAGTGTATTCTGACAGCGGAGCAGTCCCAAAGTCAGAATACAGTAGCACAGGGAAGAGGATTCCTTCATCCTCCTCGCTTGCAGCGTGGATGGGTTAATCCTTTTTTTTTTTAGATCAGCCCTGGCAGCAGGGCTGGAAGCTGCAACAGTGCCCTGGATTTTAGACACATGGGCTAAACACCCACTGTGCATGTAGCCTTATATTTACCAAACTCCTATCTATTATTATGTAACCAAATGAATGCTTTGGTTACATAATAATACATTTTATTTTTTTATACACAATCAATTTTTAACAACATAAAGGGAAGAGACCATTAAAAAAATCACTAAGAGTGAATCAGACCAGCAATAACACATCCAGTATGAAAGGAGTACAATTATGTGAAAAAAAGCACTACAACAAAACACATATAAATCCTCAGAGGACCACAGAGAACTGCCTTCTCTCCAACGCTTTATCACAAGGGAGAGTTTTAAAGCTACAGTATCTCACAAAAGTGAGTACGCCCCTCACATTTTTGTAAATATTTTATTATATCTTTTCATGTGACAACACTGAAGAAATGACACTTTGCAACAATGTAAAGTAGTGAGTGTACAGGTTGTATAACAGTGTAAATTTGCTGTCCCCTCAAAATAACTCAACACACAGCCAGGGGCGCACTGACCATTCGGCCACTCGGGCACTGCCCGAGGGCCCCGGGCCACTAGGGGGCCCCATCAGGGTTGCCAGCCTCAGTAAAACCAGGGACAGTATGTAAAAATCTGTGTTTTTTTTACATCTGTTTCTGAAATGTCCCTTACCGACATCCTTTTGGTCTAAAAATCCAGAGATTATAGCTGCCCCACCTCTCCAGTACCTTCTCAGCCAATAGAAAAATGTCTGTGTATATTGTGTGTACATGTATGTGTATACTGTGTGATTGTATACTCTGTGTGTATACTGTGTGGCCCCATAATCTCTGATTGCCTGGGGGCCCCATAATCTCCTATTGCCCGGGGGCCCCATGAGTTGTCAGCACGCCTCTGCACGCAGCCATTAATGTCTAAACCGCTTGCAACATAAGTGAGTACACCCCTAAGTGAAAATGTACAAATTGGGCCCAAAGTGTCAATATTTTGTGTGGCCACCATTATGTTCCAGCACTGCCTTAACCCTCTTGGGCACGGAGTTCACCAGAGCTTCACAGGTTGTCACTGGAGTCCTCTTCCACTTCTCCATCACGGAGCTGGTGGATGTTAGAGACCTTGCGCTCCTCTACCTTCCATTTGAGGATGCCCCACAGATACTCAATAAGGTTTAGGTCTGGAGACATGCTTGGCCAGTCCATCACCTTTACCCTTAGCTTCTTTAGCAAGGCAGTGGTCGTCTTGGAGGTGTGTTTGGGGTCGTTATCATGCTGGAATACTGCCCTGCCGCACAGTCTCCAAAGGGAGGGGACCATGCTCTGCTTCAGTATGTCACAGTACATGTTGGCATTCATGGTTCCCTCAATGAACTGTAGCTCCCCAGTTCCGGCAGCACTCATGTAACCCCAGACCATGACACTCCCACCACCATGCTTGACTGTAGGCAAGACACCCTTGTCTTTGTACTACTCACCTATGATCCCCTATGCAGAACACAACAGCTCACTACTATGTTGCTATACTAACTTTGCATAGTTAGTACAGTGGCTCCAACCAGAGCTGACAGGTTTTTTTTTACATTCAACCTGCTGGGTTGAATGTAAAAAAAATACTCATAGTCTGTACCAGCCTTAAAGAACTATGGTGATAAAAAAAAAACCGAAATAAGGATATGGAACCTGAAAATCTTGATAACAAGGACAGGGTAAATGTTAATGCCAAGGAGGTCCGACTTAAGGAGTGTAATTAGCCCTTCCAGGTCTTATCTTGGACTACTGAATAATTAGTCTAAGTTGTGGAGATGAGAACAATGGGAGGGATTCAGTGCTGTAGTAAAAGACAGCTGGACACAGCTAACATTATCTAGTCTATAAAAATAGTATGTTGCAGGAGTGCTGAGTGCATTTCTGGAACATCAATAGGTATTGAATATATTGAATGTTGAATATAAATGTATTTCAGAGATGTAAAGCATATTTTTTTTTGCCTTAACATATAGGCTCAATTTAATGATTCTCCAGCCATTTTTAAAATGGCTGATACAGCCCCATTGGCCATTTTATGGTTGACATTTTTGAAGTATAAGTCCCTTACTTCATAAGTAAAAGACAAAGACTAGGACTCTTCTAGCCTTCTGTCAAGCTAGTATATTTTATGTGCTTGTTTCATGGCCACTATCAAACACAGTGGTGCCTGGTGCTCCAAATTTTTTGGGGGGCGCAAACAAACTGAAAAATACTGAAACCCCCATCAATTGCAGCCTCGCTGTGCCTATCAAATGCAGCCACTGTGCTCATCAAATGCAGCCACTGTGCCAATCATACACAGCCACTGTGCCCATCATACGCAGCCACTTGTGCCCATCAAATGCAGCCACTTGTGCCTGTCAAATGCAGCCAATTGTGCCCGTCAAATGCAGCGACTTGTGCCCATCATATGCAGCCACTTGTGCCCATCAAATGCAGCCACTTGTGCCCATCATATGCAGCCACTTGTGCCCATCAAATGCAGCCACTTGTGCCCATCATATGCAGCCACTTGTGCCCATCATATGCAGCCACTTGAGCCCATCAAATGCAGCCACTTGTGCCCATCATATGCCGCCACTTGTGCCCGTCAAATGCAGCCACTTGTACCCGTCATATGCAGCTATTGTGCCCATCATATGCAGCCACTTGTGCCCATCATATGCAGCCATATGCCGCCTGTCAAATGCAGCCACTTGTACTCGTCAAAAGCAGCCACGTGTGCCCAGTATATTCAGCCACTTGTGCCCATCATATGCAGCCACTGTGCCCACCAACCCCCCCTGACAGCCCCCCCGCTCATGGCCCTGAACCCCCCCCCCCCGCGCTCGTGGCTCTCTGACAGCATCCCCCCCGCAGGTGGTCCGGCATTTACCACCAGTCCTGATGTCCGTCCTCGTGTCTCCTCTGTGCCACCCCTTCCTAAGCGCCAGGCATCCAATAGAATGCCCTGGCGCTTTGGTCAATCGGGAAACAGGTCTGACGACCTGCCTCCCTGATTGGCGGGGAGGAGCGTTAGTGTGAAAATAGTGAAAATTAATTTGCTATCGTCACACAATTGGGTGGGATCAGGGCGCACTCTCTGCACCCCAAGCCCACCCTGTTTTGAAGCCTCTGGCTCTAATCAGGTGCTTCAAAAAGTACCACCCCCTCCCATGCGCCCACAATGCACGGGCTGCCCCTGATCAAACACTTGTTTATGTCCATGGTGACCACATTAAATTAACGTCAACTGGTAGATACTTTCTAAAATAAAAATCCAGCATTACGCTCTGCAAAACCTATTTTTTTAGAAAGCAATTCAGACTTGGAAAAACATCAAATATTAATGCGATAAAAGTAGATTATTTTTTATGTGCTACCCAGCTGGAAATGAACCCACTAGAGCAAGGTCTGAGTTAATTGGAAGGCAGAAAGTCAAACAATATGATTAGAACATTGGAGCATTTAAAAACCAGCTATCATAATTGGTTTTATAGATGAGCTCATTCCAGGGGTTACAGGTTACTGTTGACAGTGGCTAGAAAGGGCTGCTTGTTTGATCGCATAGTCTCAGAAAATGAAGCAAAAAGAATTATTCTCCAAAGTGGTATTTTTACAAGCTGTTGATCAAATGTTCTGCTTGGTGCTTCCTGCCACACAATAACAACCACAGCAATAATAAGGGGATTAGTCATAAATCATATGTAAACAGTAATAACGAGTATAAATAGATATAAAATGGTAATATGCAATTCAATGTAAATAAGGGTTTCTGTTAAAACAGAAACCTTCTATGTCTATATGGCCCCAACAGCTAAGGACATGAAGAGTCTGCTCCAAGCAACCAGACACATTCGGGTCACTAATTCAGTGGCACTCTTTGAAGATCTCCGGTTTAAAGTCACTACTGCAAAAAACAGAAAGATTTAGGCTTGCAAAGAGGCTGCTGGAGAAGGGGGCCAATCTATGTTATTATTACTTAGAGATCTCTAAAGCAGTGGTCGCCTACCAGTGGTTCATGGACCACTGATGGTCCACGAGAACATTTTGTTGGTTTCCAGGGGCTCTGTCGCAAATCAACATTGTGGCGGATGTATACTGCCCAATGTTTCCAGTGTTGTTCTCAATGTGAGCTGACAGTCAATACTATCAGCGCATATTGAAACCCAATGCCACCTCTGTTGTTCCAGCTTCTGTGATCTCAGAGGGAAATCTCAGAGGGAGGCGCCGGGAGTAGTGCAGAAAGTGGGAGGTGAAGAAGAAAGGGACTTCCAATGGCAGCGCTGATTATAGACTGTGGGAGGGAGCATGGAGTCTATTGACTCTGGAATTATAGAGAATGTAACCTGTAAGGATTTTGAAATGTATTCCCTTAATAATTTTGAGTATAAAAAATCCATAACAAATAAACTGATTGTTTGATAAGGGTGTAATAATATACTTTGGTCCCAATAACCCTTTTGATATTTGTATGTGATTTAGTGATTACACATGTACACTTTACTAGTATTCTCTTTTTGTTCTTTTGATATAGCATATGTCTGCCAGTTAAAATTAAAGTTCTCCTCTAGCCAAACATCTAAATATACAGTGAAATATGGAATATAACTCTCAGATGAGGTGTAAGCACCTCTAGTGTGGTGTAACAATCCCTGGTAAGAAGCTCATATAGAGTATTATTATTGTTCTCCTAATAAATTACAAATTGGTAGTGGATAATATAACAAAAACTTCATATAGTGATGAAAAAAACGAAGGAAACCGATTCCTATAATAGTGTCAAATAATTAACCAACAATTTGTGACACCCAGCAAGTCCGATATGAAAGACTAGCACCAAAAAATGATCTCTTGGTCGTGAACAAGTGCTAATTGAATATGTTCACACAATAGACATAAAATGAGACAATATTTAAGTGCTCCCACAGATAAACAGAATCATTCAATAAAAATATAAAAAATAATCATATACAGTGTACCACAACTGTGATGAATAAGAATCACACTAAATGATAAAACAAAAAACTCCTCCTTAGTAAAATCCAGATCCAGGACACACCAAATACCTGGACATGAATATGATAAGTGATAAAAAATATATATAGTGTCTCTAAACAATACAAAAAATCACCATAAAAACAAAATTATTATTTGAATCAAAAGTTCGTAGAATATTTGACATCAGTTGAGTGTTGAATTGCACTTTTTCTTAATAACTGTGAATCCCTTCACCGCATATAAAAATTCTTCTTTCACCCAGGTGATAGCAATAGTAAAACTGGCCTCTTACCGGAAGGTGTTGATTGTTTTAACTAAAAAACAATCACATGCGCTTGTTACAGGACATAGCCTGTTTGGATACACCAAAGGGGAAAAAAAAACTTGGAGACACCTCCTCCTCCTCCTCTCAAATTAGCTCAGATCAGGTCATGGATGGGTATATATGTGGAATTGAAAAGACACTTCATAGTGTAATTTTGCTTTTTATTTTTAAAAACAATATAACAAAGAAAGCCAAATGGCCACTCACATTAACCGGTGCCCGCCCGGCACTGGGGCTGCTCGCCTTGATAAACAGTGGTAGGTTTTTTGAATAGATAGCTCTCCCTCTGATGGATTCCTGGGCCGATCGGCGTGCGTGTCACCTCCTCGCGCCGTCAACCAACAGAGCCGGATATCCTGGGAAGCTTACGTTCAGTGTAGTGATCAGGTGTTGGTTAATTATTTGACACTATTATAGGAATCGGTTTCCTTCGTTTTTTTCATCACTATATGAAGTTTTTGTTATATTATCCACTACCAATTTGTAATTTATTAGGAGAACAATAATAATACTCTATATGAGCTTCTTACCAGGGATTGTTACACCACACTAGAGGTGCTTACACCTCATCTGAGAGTTATATTCCATATTTCACTGTATATTTAGATGTTTGGCTAGAGGAGAACTTTAATGTTCCAAACAGGCTATGTCCTGTAACAAGCGCATGTGATTGTTTTTTAGTTAAAACAATCAACACCTTCCGGTAAGAGGCCAGTTTTACTATTGCTATCACCTGGGTGAAAGAAGAATTTTTATATGCGGTGAAGGGATTCACAGTTATTAAGAAAAAGTGCAATTCAACACTCAACTGATGTCAAATATTCTACGAACTTTTGATTCAAATAATAATTTTGTTTTTATGGTGATTTTTTGTATTGTTTAGAGACACTATATATATTTTTTATCACTTATCATATTCATGTCCAGGTATTTGGTGTGTCCTGGATCTGGATTTTACTAAGGAGGAGTTTTTTGTTTTATCATTTAGTGTGATTCTTATTCATCACAGTTGTGGTACACTGTATATGATTATTTTTTATATTTTTATTGAATGATTCTGTTTATCTGTGGGAGCACTTAAATATTGTCTCATTTTATGTCTATTGTGTGAACATATTCAATTAGCACTTGTTCACGACCAAGAGGTCATTTTTTGGTGCTAGTCTTTCATATCGGACTTGCTGGGTGTCACAAATTGTTGGTTAATTATTTGACACTATTATAGGAATCGGTTTCCTTCGTTTTTTTCATCACTATATGAAGTTTTTGTTATATTATCCACTACCAATTTGTAATTTATTAGGAGAACAATAATAATACTCTATATGAGCTTCTTACCAGGGATTGTTACACCACACTAGAGGTGCTTACACCTCATCTGAGAGTTATATTCCATATTTCACATTATTTATAAATTACTCCTTTTTCGTTATAAGATTTGTAGCGCCCCAAATACAAAACCTTACCATTCATCAAATCTACGGATTTCAAAGGGAGCAGCTTCTGTAGTCAATTAATATTTAATTGATTAAGGATGATATACTAGTGCTTCATTAGCGCATTATTCATCACCTTAACACTAAAACATTTCATATATATATATATTGCTATTTTTTGAATATATATATTTTTGGACTGTAAAGTTTTTTTCTCTCTTCCAAGCGCGGGGTTGAGATAACCCTTTTTCTTGGGGTTTTCTATACCCACATCTAAATATACAGTTCAAATGCATATATTTAAAAAAAAAAAAAAATTTGACTTGCAAAATTATTTGTTTTTGTCCAGTCATTTTTGTGAGGTACTAATTTCTGCTGTATGCATACCCAGGGGGGTGATATCACTTTTTCTATAATTGTTAAAGAATTTTTACTTTTCGTAGTCTGTTGATTGGACAGTGAGGGATCAGCAGCACACTCATCATTCAGCAGCCAAAAATACAAGTTTGTCAATGTCCTAAAGCGAAGGTTTACCTCTAATGCCCCGTACACACGGTTGGATTTTCCGACGGAAAATGTCCTATCGGACAATGTTGTCGGAAATTCCGACCGTGTGTAGGCTCCATCGGACTTTGTCCGTCGGAGAATCCGACGGACAAAGTTTTATCTCCTGCTCTCAAATCTTCCGACAACAAAGTCCTATCGGACTTTTTCCGATTGTGTGTAGCGACTTCCGACGGACAAAGTGCAACGCATGCTCAGATCACATTACAAGACCAAAGCTATTGGCTACTAGCCTCTACGTAGTCCCGTCGTAGGCAACAAACGTCACCACGTTCAGAATGATCGGATTTTCCAACAACTTTGTCCGACCGTGTGTATGCAACACCAGTGTCGGACAAAATCCGTCGGAAAAAATCCGATGGATTTTGTGGTCGGATTTTCCGACCGTGTGTACGGGGCATTACGGTTTAATAACAATCAATGTGCTTTAATAAAAGAAAATATATTTTCATTAATAATTATGAAACCAAAATGTGCTGTAAATTGCTTCAAGCATTGCTCCTGTTTCTTCTTGCTGGAGGCTGCTATTTTGTTGAAGCCCAGAACAGTCACTTCCTTGTTGGAATGTCTCCCCTCCTACTTGGAAAAAAAACATACATGTCATTTTCTGTAATTAAAATATGCACATTTCCAACCTTGATTGTATGTCTTGGCTCAGCTAGAGAGGAAGATTGACAGAAGCTTCAGAATGCTAAAATATAAAGGCTGCCTATAAGGTGGAAAGGAGAGAATATCAGGGAAAATAAGATAAAACACTATCCTTGTAAGTTTAAAGGATAAGTTTACCTTTACAAAAAAATAATAATAAATGCATAAATTTAATAATAAATGCATATTTTTTTGCATGTAAAAAAATATGCATTTATTTTTTATTTTTTGCAATGGTCCTGTAAAGCATTATACCCAGGATCAGTAGACCTTGGGTTATAATGCCATGGTCCAGCAGACTGTCTTTGTATCTGTCTGGCCATACCTCCGATATGGCCAGGCAGTTACACTGTGTCAGGAAGACTTGATGATCTACCACAGCGGTCAACAGTGCGTGGTAGTTCATTGAGAACTATCTACAAGCAGAGAGCCGCAAAGGCTGTCGGACATTGTAGTTTTCCCATTCACAGAATACTGTGATTGGATGACGTGGCCCCACACGGCTGCGTTTTTTGCAGATTGTAGCAGCTAGCGGGGGATAGAAGATGCCCCGCTAGCTGTCAGAACAGGGGAGCGAGGGGCCGGTGCATCTGCATAGCTCCCAACTGTCCCTGATTTTGAGGGACTGTCCCTGATTTGGAGCAAAGTCCCTCTGTCCCTCTTTCCTCCTCATTTGTCCCTCATTTTGGTCTGATCTATATAAAATCCACTTTTTATCTTTAAAAAAAAAATGTTTGTTAGAGCTAAACCTTTCATCCAAATTCTAAATTGCTGCATTTGTAAATGTTAAAAGCCAATATAAAGGAATAGTAGTGGTTAAAAAAAAAACCCTTGTGGATTTAAACTTTTTTTTCTTGGTTAATTCTCCTTTAACCACTTAATAACCGGCCCATAGCCGAATGACGTCTACAGGGCGGTTTGTTAACTCTGGGAGGGCGTACAGTGATGTCCTCCCAGAATTCCGCTCTCGCACCCGCCCCCTGGGGCGCGCACCCGAGAACTTCCGTGACCGCTGGGTCCAGAGGACCCGTCGCATCATGGATCACGGTGAACAGCCGCTAAAAGCAGCCAGTGGGTGTGGTTACTGAAAGCTAGTTACATCACTTCCTGGGAGGGGCACTGTTCCTGTGTAGCCAGTGGGTGTATACAGGATGGGAGGAGCTGATCGTAGGTCCCCGCCCAGTGTTCTCTCATTGTACATCCTAATTCATGAGAAAATTAAGAAATAAAAAGCCCCATCCACACAGGACACGGGGGGATGGGAGGTGCAGTGCCCATATACAGTATAGCTGTGCACAGGAGAAGGGAGCTGGACACAGCGGGGGCGCCCATTCCCATCCATGCGACTTTGAAAATCAGCGACTTTGAAAAGGTACCTGCAATGCCTTGATGCAACTTTAATCCAGAGAGTGTAAAGTTAGATCAAAGCTGCACTCAAAGTCGCATCAAAGTCAAACTCTAAATCGTGAAACTTTGTGGTCGCAATAGTGGTAACGTGACTTGTCATGCGACTATGTGTCCAAAGCATGACAAGTCACAGCTCATTGATTTTAATGGTACCTGTTCCCATCTATGTGATTTTGAAAATCAGCAACTTTGAAAAGGTACCCACAATGCTTTGATGTGACTTTGATCCATAGAGCGTAAAGCTTGATCAAAGCTGCACTGAAAGTTGCACTCTAAATCGTGCAACTTTGTGGTTGCAACAGTGGAAACGTAGGCTAAGGCTCCACTAGTATGAATTGTCATGCAACTTTGGATACAGAGTCGCATGACAAGTCAGAGCCCATTGATTTCAATGGCACCCTTCCCATCTATGCGACTTTGATAAATCAACGACTTTGAAAAGGTACCTGCAATGCCTTTATGCTACTTTTGATGCAACTTTGATCCAGAGAGTGTAAAGTTGGATCAAAGCTGAACTCAAAGTCGCACTCTAAATCGTGCAACTTTGTGGTTGCAATAGTGGAAATGTAGACTAAGTCTCTGTTTCCACTAGTATGAATTGTCATGCGACTTTGGACACATAAAGTTGTATGACAAGTCACAGCCCATTGATTTCAATGGCACCCGTTCCCATCTATGCGACTTTGAAAATCAGCGACTTTGAAACATTACCTGCAATGCTTTGATGCGATTTTTGATGCAACTTTGATCCAGAGAGTGTAACATTGGCTCTAAGTCATACTCCAAAGTCACACTCTAGCCTTAGGCTACGTTCCCGCTAGTGCGACTCCAAAGCTGTGCGATTTAAAGTGCGAGTTTGAGTGCAGCTTTGATCCAACTTTACACTCTGGATCAAAGTCTTATCAAAAGTTGCATCAAAGTAATGCAGGCACCTTTTCAAAGTCACATAGATGGGAAAATGTGCCATTGAAATCAATGGGCTGTGACTTAAAATAGTAAAGGTCTTGCGAGCTACCAAATCAAAGTTCCCCTATCTTATAATAGTATAATGACAGCTGCTAGCACTAATCACGTCCCATACTAACGTGTGAGAATCACAGATAAATAAATAAATAATGTGCTGCGCTATCCCCTTAATGATCTGCTGAACCAGCAGCAAAAACCTAAAAAACAAAATAGTTGCCTAAAGTGATGTGCCTATAAAATCTAATCCAAGGATGAAACAATAATATATAAGCCACTAATGTGGTCATACAGCTTACAACATCATATACTGTAGCGGGAATATACACACATTTCATAAAATATAAATATTGATACAAAAGTGATCCGTTAAGTGCATATAAGTCCGTGATACTCTGACCATCCAGGATCAGTTTTCAGTGTCCTTAATACAGCAATAATAAATGTGACTTGATAGGTGACTGTGAATATAGCGATCTGTAGCAGTGATTACACTCAGGTGCTCCCCACCGCAAGGTAATGGCTGCTCACCTCAGAGCGTGTGACCTCACAATTAAGTTTGGTCAATACTCGCTTTTGAATCATCAAAAAGGATTCCGGTCAGATTGCAAGGTCTAAACATATCGAAAAGAAACTTCCATAGTGTGATACCATTTTAAAAGATTTTATTTACTGCAAACAAAGCCCTATTATAGGGTACTCACATGGGTCTGATGCGTTAGTGCACCGCTCTATAGCATGCCTTAATAGCACCAAGCCGTGGATGAGATTGTGTGCTCCTACTCCATAAGACAGACCAGCTGCATCCTGCGCCATCCAGTCCCCTTCCCTACGCGTGTCAATACGAGGGAAATGTCATAGCTTCATCAGAGGGATGCTGGAGAAATGTTGTATCTTCATCAATGTCGATACAAGGGAAATGTATCTTCATCAAGGGGGGTGCTGGAATATACCCCTGATGAAGATACAACATTTCCATTGTATCAGAAACGCGTAGGGGAGGGGACTGGACCGCGCAGGAGGCAGCTGGTCTCTCCACCTCGGAGAGGAGTAGCCAATCGGGATGCATTTCGGAGGCAAGCCACGGCTCCTTCCTACTTTCGAATTAATGAAAACCTGTTTAACAAATTTTTCACACTATTCGTAAATTCTAATATTTGAAAATTCATAAATTCGTAAAGTAGAAAATTCATAAAATCCGAAAATTCTGAAATTGTAAATTTGAAAATTCGTAAATTCTAAAATAAGAATGAAAATTCAAAGAACGAATATATGAAAATATAAACGAAAATCTGAAAATTCAAAAACCCCGAAAATTTGAAAATCTGAAATAATAACTAACTAATAATAACTTACCTATTACTAACTATTAAATTATAGGTATTGTAATTTTCTTTCGAATTTGTCTGTTAGTGAATGAATACAAAATTATCCGAATTATCCGAAATAACTAATGCCGCATCTAAACGAATGGAACGTAACAAATTAATAATAATAAGTACCAATAATAATAATAATATAAACGTTTTATTATTATTATTTATTATTAATTCCTTATGTTCTATTTGTTTAGATGCAGCATTCGTTATTTTGGATAATTCATAGCTTTGGATAAAGGAAGAGTTCCAATATTTTATTCTTTAATTATTAAAACTGTATTACACCAAGAGTGCGCTTGGCGCTTCTCTCCCCTCTCCCTCCTCTTATGCGATGCATACTAGCGCATACATACTAGCACATGCCTAGCACATATTATGCAATTGCCTTACAGTTTTTTTTTTTTTTTTTAACCAGCCACAGTCTACTACCGCTTTAATTGAATGGCACATTGAAACAGGACATAATGTCCATTAACACATGTTGTTTTTTCCTGCACCATAAATGTATCTAGCTTGTTTTGAGAGAAACTACAACTGGACTTTAACTTCCAAATAAATGAAAGTATATTTCTGGGTTAAAAACATTTATTAGCTTATGAGGTTTCACAGAAATTCAAAGCAGTGAAGTAACCTTGACATTTAAAATAAATCAGGAAAAGTCTGTAGTGGTCATCAAAACCCCATCATTTAACAACAGATGGTGTTCAGAGAAGCATATCGCTAGGCTCCTTCTATAAATCCCAACACAAAATCACTCCACTAACTTCTTTTTTTATTTTCAGGCTGTGGCAAACTCACCGGCGTCAGTAACCCAATCACTATACGTGCCTCGGGGTCACGGTTTGGCTCTTGGATGACGGATACCATGGCTCCCAGTTCAGATAATAGGGTGAGTCAACTAATAGATGCTTTAACGCTCTGCTGTGCTATAGCTGTTTTTTGTTTGTTTTCTATCATCTGTTGGCTCTGTAAAAGCCAGAGGCAGTAATACCAACTGCAACCAGAGAGCTCAACAGCAAGGAGTTATTGTTAATGGTGACTTCAGCAACCACAAATGAGAGGCAATAAACTGAAAATATACAGCGAAAGTGGTTTTCCATCTTCAGTTGACTTAAATTTACGGGCTTGTACAAGCTTTCCTTTAAGTTTAACTAAGTTTATAGCTGTTTTCTTTCCTTCCTCCTTTGCTTCTCGTTCTTGCTCTTGCAGACACTGAAGTAATAATGGAAGATCTGCATCACTGCTCTGCTTCCCTAGTGTCTGCTGGGTTATGAATGCCTGTAATGCCAGCCTTTGATTGGGGCTTACCCTGGCTCGCAGGCTGTCCAGAAATACAAGACTGAAATGTCAAACATTCTTTATTAGTTGTAGGACAATGTTCAATAGAAGGCGAAATGGAAATGTACTCATACCTATCTTCAAAGTTGAACTCCAAAAAACAAACAAACAGCTAAATGTACAACTGAAATACATATATGGGAGCTATTTTACCTGGCATTTACTTCTGCTGTCTAATGATGGTGCCATTATAAGCATTATGCATGCATCGGACACAACCACCAACAAAAACCACAAGGACATTTTTAATCTACCATTTTGAATAAACCTTTCTAGTGGTGGTAGAGGGGTATCTGGTAGAGGGGTTCACATACCCCTTTAAGCCTTGCACACTGTGCAGTTTGGCCACACCCACCATTAGCGGTGGCACGCTCTTCTATCGTGGCTTAAAAATGAGCCGGGACAAGTGTGGTCTTGGAGTGTAAACATGTATTTGTTCTATGACCCTAAAGTTCTGGTTACAATATTCACTGCCAGGTTATTGCAGATCAATAAATCACTTTAATTATGCTAATAAAAATGTTCTTTCAATATGCAGTACAAAGGATAAAACTGTGCCCCCTTTATTTATACTTGCTCTCTTTATTAAGTTATCCCAATCCAGTCTTGCCATGACTATGGTAAGACAAATGAAAGCTGGCCTTAATACTTATGCACCTCCTATTATTATATATACCATCTTAAATAACCAGACGACTCCCTTTTGGAGTAAAATTGTCCGTACCGGCCATTTTATTAACAATTAACCATAAACATAATTATTTACAAACAATACTTTCCCAGATCAATCGTAACCCTGTTGTAGATCTTTGAAGGCATAGTATCAGCGTGACCACACAAGGTCCCCAGTCGCAGCACGCTGACTCGAGGACGATACAACGCTCCACCTTCCAATGCTGATATCCTTATCCAAATGCCCAATTAAACGTTGGTTAACTGGCATCCTACCGAGGATCCCATACCAAGATGGTTCCCCACCATGCCATATTGGCCTTAATTTAAAAGGCCTCCAAAGATCCCAACCGCTACCACTTAAAACAATCACTGCCAGACGTCCAATGCCAAAAACAAAACATAAAACAGGGTGGGAGGGTGGGAGCTGTTTCTTCATCTGGTGACCTCTGACTGACCACTGGACACTGGCCCCTCCCTAACTACACTACAAACTATTCTGGCCACCCCCACTACACTTATAACTGAAACCCCCAGGTTAACCCTTATGTGGCAAGCTACCCCTGCTACCCTGTCATGCCAGCCCTACGCCTATTCCTGTGTCCTTGCTGCAGGCTTCTCTAGCTCTTTAGAACCCAGTTTGTGAAGCATCTGGAAGCAATGATACTTACTTTATATTGTACTTTGCTTTTAATTTTTGGTCATGTGTGGACATTATTGGAGGGCACCTGATCTAAAGTATTAAGCATAATAAAAAGGAGCACAGAGGAGTTAGTAAATGTTATTTTTGGAAGTGTATTGTTTTTAAAACTTCTTCGGTCATTGTGCCTTTTTAGAATTTAAATGTTACATGGCAAAGTATCAATGATAGGTTGTAGGAGCGTTAAGTGTGGCAGGTTTGTGTGCAATTGAACATCTGTCATCTAGCAACTGACGCTGCAGCCTAATTTTTTTGTAGTAACCATGTACAAAATAAGAGAAGCTTGTTTAGCACCCCTCCTGGCCGGGGTAGAAGGTGATTTACCTCCAGCACAGAGAGAGGGCCGACATTACACCAGGGTGGATCCATGGTTGCAGTGAAGAGAGACACAACAAAGAAGGGCATCAGCCACTTCACTCCTATTTCTCAGTTCTATTGCTCCAACTCACAGGGAGAGAGTGTTAGGGTGACACGTCTCCTTTAAAAACGGGGCTTCAGACTCTGCCAGAGTTGTCCTCTACCCAAGGGAGTGCCAGGATCCTCTGAGAGTGGACAACAATTCCCCTCCAGCAGGACTTCCATTCTCTGCCTCTTCCAACTTAGAAGCTGTTCCTCACCCAGGCAGGGCATCTTGAAGTCTTCTTGATTTAGGCCCCAAACAGGTTACAACAGGCCACAACGCATGGGAAAGAGAGCTCACCAGGCCAGTCCCCATGCATTTATAGCCTCCTCAAGCATGCACCACTGACATGAACCTTCTAGTAATTGCCAGAGAGGACATAAATGCTCAAAAACACAAGATTATCATTGCCCCCATTAATGTTGCCCTGACTTCCAATGATGCCCAGTGGTGACAGTAGGGAACTACAGCAATCTTAAACCTAGGGGAGAAACCAAGTGATAAAAACTACAAATTGGTTTGGGCAAACTACTATCCAGGTAGCTAAATGTACTAGACATCTGTGATGACAGGGTGGCTACACTTAAAGTGACTCTAAAAGCAAATAGATAGAGTAAGGGTTATAACCCCTGTCGTTTTTTTTTTTTGCCATCTGTGTCACATTGGGGAGATTTCCCCTCACTTCCAGTTCCATAGCCAAAACAGAAAGTGAGAGACAATCTACATCAAAGTAAGGGAATCTCAGTGTGTCACCAGAACTAGTGTGCCCATTGGAAGATTTCTCCTCTATTGGAGAAATCTAACGGGAGCACAGACAGAAATAAAGACTGGCAGGTGTTCTAATCCCTTTCCACTCTATAAAAAAAACAAGTTTTGCCTTTAGTGACGCTCTAAATATGTAGGGCTTGTATTAGCTAGCATGGATGGATGGCACTTGCAAAATAATGACACTGAGCTTTATGTGCACTAAAGCTGCTTATAACACTAATATATTCTCAGACAAAACAGTAATCTTTTATGTGACAAAAATGATTACAGTTTTTGTGTTTCATATGTCACTATAGGGTATATACAGTACATATAGAGTTGAGCCTTACCCATGGCTGTTTAGGGGTTTACGAAGTGTTAATACGAGGTTAAATATGCACAATTTCGAGTCTTGACATGTCTGGTATCTATTTACTTGACGCAACCCCATTTTTTCTATTTTACCAAGAAATTAGGTATTACATTGTGTTTGTGTGCACTGACATTCATTTCTGTGTATTTTTTCTCCAAAATATTGTCTGCGCAAATATAGTGGAAAATTGCAACGGACATTTTATTCTCCAAGGCCAATGCGTACAAACAATGTAAAAATTTCCCAAGACAGCAAGTGGTTACATTAGAACTAAAGCCAACACATCTTGTTTAAGATTCGGATAGAGTAGAGTAGGATTACAACACCTATCAGGTTTTTATTTGTTATCTTTGTCCCTGTTGGGGAGATTCACCCTATTTGTTTGTCCTGATGACCATTATCAGTAGGAATGAAATTTAAAGAAAATTAAAAATTTGAGTGGTCACTAGATTAGGAATAGTGGGGAAAGCTTTCAATGGTTCTGGGCGGAGGGGGAAAACGCAGGTGCTAGCAGGTATCTGGGCTGATCCCGCTAACAATGCGTTTTTTTTGGAATAGTGGGGAAAGCTTTCAATGGTTCTGATGACCCTGGTGACAACCAAGGATTACCCTCACTTTGGAGGGATTTCCTCTCACTTCCTGTTGTAGCCATGGCACAGGAAGTGAAGGGAATTCTCTTCAATAGGACACAGACAGCAAAAAAAAATCAAAATCAAGGGTAATAACTCTTTCTTACTCTATCCAAAATGAAAAAAAAGTTTTGCCTTTAGTTCTTTTCTTCTATCTTCTTTTAATTCCCTTAGCCGCAGTGCTAGTACAATTTGTCAAAACACTCATTATTTTTAGTCATGTGGCTGGTATTCTCAGCTCTCGTTATGGGAAATAATGATCATTATAGCTTAGTAAATTGAGCCACATATTTTTCCTCCAGATCTTTCCTTGTCCTTTTGAGAATATTGGTAATTTTTTTACTTGTCTTTTGAGAATATTGGTAATTACTCGCTTATGTGTTGAGCCTGCAAAGATATTGTATTTTGAAAAATAAAACATAAACTCTGTTTTAGCTGCAAATTAGATTGAGATGGTTCCGGATAAGCAAAGTCATTTAGGATATTTAGATAACTTATTCTCCATTACTGCATTTGACTCACTCTTGGGTATTTATAGGATGCATTAGGTAGACAGGAACCCATATACATGCAGCGGGCAGCATCAAAAAACAGCAGCGCTGCGGATCTGTATTAGAAAAGTGTTCATTCGCGGCATGCAACTTTAAATAAGATTAGGCCTCCATTACCACAGAAACCAAGTGTTTTTCATTCCAACCACAATCTCCACCGTGCTTCATTTGCCAATGAATATACAGCCGACTCAGAACATCCAAGCTGTTTTTACCTAATCTGTTCTATCCCCCGTGGAACAAACCAAGCGCAGCTAATGAAATTAAAGGATTTGGAGGGAGTCTAAGTAGCATGACAGATGAAATGTCTCCATGAATATACCAGTCATTGGATGCATGGATGAAAAAACATTTAGGGGGGAAAAAAAAGTGACCGTTGGTGTTTAATGATATTCTGTATACCGTGTTCTGAGATCTCAGCTATAATCTCTCATAGACGGCAGAAATGCTGGCGTTTCGGTGATACCCTTTAATGGCTAAACCCAACATCTATTATTGGTATGTTTGGCATTACGTTTCACAGTATGCAGTTCCCTTAAAGCTGAATTCCAGGTATAGATTTTATAGCATAGCTACATTGGTGCAGCTTGGGTGCTATCTTCTAGGTCCTGTGCCAAGTGACTGCCCTGCTGCATAGTACCCACAAGGGGAAGCTTGTTTGGCATGGGTGCCATTCAATGTAATCTTAAAAAAAAAAATTTTGTGCAGTTTCTTACCCAGAGGTCTTGCCAGCATCAATGCTTCCTGTTGGGCTGCCTATCAGGTCTATCACATAGGCAGCCCAGTGGCCAACTACAGGAGCTTGCCTAGCAGGCTGACAATGTTACTGTTATTTGCGGGGTAGTGACTTCGTGTTGTTAGCCTGAAACAGGAAGTGCTGTTATTTGCAGGATCTGCAGGCTAAGAAACTTTGCAACAGATTTAGAAATAAAATTTTGCTTACAAAAATTGTATACAGGGAGAAAAAATTATTAAAGATGTGAGTTTTTGGGAGCTTCCTCAGGTTCCTTTCTTTGGCATTATAATACCTGAGGAAGGAACCTAAGCAAGGTCCTAAACGGTTTCATCTCTAATAACTTAAAAGAGAAGGTTGGGAATTGCAAAAAAAAAAAATCATACTCACTTAGATGGCTACAGCACCAATCCCAGCTGCAGCTGTCCCCCGCCGCCTCTAACTGAGCGATCAAACACTGCTGATCACTCAGCTCTTGGTCATCACCCTGCAGAGAGCTGGTGACTGTCAGTCACTGGCTCTCTGCTCTGCCCCTGCAGTGCTCACTGGAGCACTGGGTTGTGGAGGGGGCGGGAGCGTCTGGCTCAGACTCTGAGAAGACAGCTGCCAGTCCAGGCTTCTGGGTGGATCCTGATCATATTGTCGGGATCTTTTCAGAGCCTGGACCGGCTCCTGTGACCCACAGGAGAAATATAGCCAAAAAAGCTTTGGCCATACTTTGGCCAACTAAAGTCAGGCTCTTATTTGCAGAGGAGACACGCAATGTCTCTTTTGCTATTAAACACAGCTACCTGCCTGCTTTCTGTCTACTCTGGCATGTGTGCAGCTCAGCATACATCGCTGGCACAAGTGACATCATCCTGTACCAGCCAATAAAGACAGTCGAAGACCGGAACTCAGCAGAACATGCCAGCGTCATCAAGGGACAGGGACCATTGAAAGAAAGGTCAGTTTAGCAGTGCTTTAACTTAGCAAATAACTTAAAGCAAACTTTCCATGGCAAAGGGAATGTCCACTTTTATGTCAGCCCCCCCCCCCACCTTAATGCAAATGGCTTTTAAAGAAAATTGTAAACAAATCGTTTGCACAAAAAAAATAAAACCTCTTACCTCTAGCCCTAGCCTCCAGCCCTATTTGGGAGGCATGGATGACCTCACTGTGCCTCCTGGCAAAGCTCGGAGCTAGAAATACCACACAAAATCCCTTCTTGCAATGTCTGGATTGCATTGTCATAGGATTTCAAGCTCCCAGCTCTGCAGGGAGGCATGGTTGGATGCTGGAGCCAAGGTAAGTATTTTTTTGTGGGGAGGCTTTTTCGGGCCTGCCAAAAAGGGGACCTTCTGCTTTCTGTTTGCCATTGAAGGTGTCTGCATTAATCAATGAGTAACATAAAAAATTATACTACTACAAAGATAGGCAGCTAAAGGGTTTTAAGAGTTCACCTGCATAAAAAGGACATTTTTACAAAGTATTGAGAACTTTTAGCTAGAATGTATTAAAAAAAAGAGAGTTAATGAAACAAAGAGGCAACTGCAACCAATTTGATGCTGTAAACAGATTTGCAGGAACCAGGACACAAACTAGAGTGCATCAAGCCCTTCAATAGGACTTCATAACTTACTTCATTGCCTGCTCAGCTCTTGTTGATGGTGTGGTCCCTTAAAGCCCATACACACGATAAGAAAATTAGAAGAAAAATGTCATATGACGCATGATTGGCTGATTATCTGATTGTTAGTATAGTGCTTTCGATAGCCGATTCCGGCATTTTGGACGACAAAACTGAAGGTGCAGGCTAGAATTTTTTTTATCATAAGTGAACACAATATGTGGTTTTCATTTAATTTATACAGTAATCGTACAGAAATAATTGAATAGAAAAAAATGTGAATGCTCAGAAGCATAGAACAACCCTACACCTTCTCTTCTACTACGCTAGTACATAGCTACATTTGCCTATGTTTGCCTTTGTTGGGTGAGAAATCAATACCATTCCAACTTCATCATGATATGCACTTTTGTGGAAAGTCGAACGATCAGTCTTCCGATTTTCTCATAGTGTGTACTGGGCTTTAGGCTATCGTGCATCCCTACCTATCCAACCACTATAGCACTATATTTTACGCATAGGTCTGATATTGAGTGATATAATCCAGCATGTAAACCAGATTGAGAGAGAAAAATAGGGAATAGAATGGAATGGATTTTAGGAAGTTTACTTATTTGTAATTGTGTTTGGATCTAGTCCAAAACAAAATCCAGGTGGAGAAATGTTGGCATCAGAAATAGCGGCAGCTGGCAAGATGTTATCTGAAGCTCTTGGAAGCTTAGAGACCATTGACACAAAAAAAGAAGCGTATGTGGTTTTGGAAACCCTGTTTTCAAGAAGTAGGTATTTTGTGGGAAGCTAATTTAATCTGATGATGATTTGAAAGTTGCAATAAGACCAGTGAGGCTTGGTTTTACCTTGAGCAGAGATTAAGGAATTAAGAAATTATTTAAACCTGGAGTGATATCTAATCTCAGCAATGTATCAGAAGGTTTTGTTTTTTTAATACCTTGTTTTTTATAAATAATTATTTTTATTGAATAATTTTTCAAATCTACAGCACTCTGCAGTACTCAATTTGAAGGGGGTATCAAATAGTCATATGCCAGAGAAAGTAGCATCTGTAAATCAATGATTAGTCTCCAAAATCGAGCATTTGTTAGCCAGTCTACTTCATAAGGAAAACAAAATTCACAAGGGTGAAGAGGAAAGTGTTAACTAAGGCTTCAGTATATATAATATTACATATTTTACAATGTAAAGCATTGTAGAATATATCCACTGGGGAAGCAATTTCTCTGCTTAGCAAAAGTAGGCATGTGGTGGGACAGTGCACGTGTCAGTCATACAGCCTAATTTGGACAGAAAAGCATGTGTGACAAAGTGAAAAGGTGTGTAAAGAAAAGTGTAAAAAGAAAAAAAAGAAGACCCCAGACTCTCCACCCTCTCGGCCACTAATCGTCTATTGAAGAGAAAAGGGATGCATAGCATAGGAATCCAGCTAGAGTCTTCCTTTATGTGCCAACGCTCCCAAACCTCATTATGTTTTTCTAATGTGTTATGTAAATGCACGTAAGTGTCTCCATGAGTTCAACACCTTTAATTCTAGCATAAAGTTCAACAAAAGATGGCGGGGGGGTCTCTTTTTTCCAATGTAGCGCCACTACTCATCTCGCCACTGTGTTGACATGTTGTGCCAGTTTTTTCGCAGTTCTGGAAAGAGTAGGGGGAGATAGGTCTAAAGCCCCATACACACGCTCGGATTATCCGAGGACCAGGTCCGTCGGATCATGTCCGTCATACTTTGTCCGATGTTGGTTTTGCGTACACACGGTCGGACAAAGTTGTCGGAAAATCCAATCATTCTGAACGTGGTGACGTTTGTTGCCTACGACGGGACTACGTAGAGGCTAGTAGCCAATAGCTTTGGTCTTGTAATGTGATCTGAGCATGCGTAGCACTTTGTCCGTCGGACAACGCTACACACGATCGGATTTGGTGTGATCGGACCGTGTTGTCAAAAAATCTATCCAGCAGGAGATAGGACTTTGTTCGTCGGACAATCCAACGTACACTGTCCGATGGTGCATACACACGGTCTGATTTTTCAACAACATTGTCCGATCGGACAGAATCCATGCGAAAATCCGACCGTGTGTATGGGGCTTCAGAGTAATACTTTAGAGGAAAGGATTGGTAAAGTCAAATAGGCTGTAGCTAGTGATGGGATGATTAGCTAGTGATGGGATGGCTGCCAGTATGGCTCAATGCATTGGCACTGCCAGTAAATGTGTAAAAGAGGGCCTCGTCCACTTAGACATCTCTAGCAATGGTTACTCTCTGTTGGGTGAATAGTGTGATAAAAGCTTGGGTGTCAAGTACCAAAAATAGAAAAAAATGTAAGAGTTTCTCAGGCTTTTCACTGCCTGAGACCATACAACCAGGGTTCAAGTTTTTTTTTAATATCTTATACAGAGCAGAATACCATTCTCATATAAGTGTAGTGTCAGTTCTGTTTTTCCATACACAAGGTAATGCACAACAACAATAAATGTAGATGAAAAGGGTGTGGTGTTTTATTTATTGCATTTAAAAGAGTTTGGTACCATAGATGTTGAAGATAAAGCCACCCAACAATTTTAATATCTCACAGTGACTCTATTGGTTAGATCAGGGATGAGGGGTAGACAGAGAAGATGGCTGTCTTGGGCAGCAATAAAGGAGTGCAAAAAAGAATGGGACCCGCAACCTATACTGTTGAAGTAGTTCACAGCTTATGGGGGTGCCACACTCTGGCCTTGGTTACTAAATGACCTTGTTGCGCCACTGCGTAGGATCTCTACATTTACGTTTCCGTGTCTGCATACCTGCTGTGGCTATCATAAGGGGTTCTCACTCTCCCTAATAAGTCTCATTTGTTATATATTTTGGAAAAGCAACAGGAGGCACGCTGGAAAAAAAACAAAGTTAGGAATTATGGCAGTGAGAGCTCGCTGTTGGTGTATCCAAGACATAAAATAAGCCAAGGGCTGACTAAGCCCAGAAGACTCTACCTGTAAATAAATATACAATTTGTCTGGACTTGGTTTTAAAAAGAATAAAACAATATGGTATTTTAGGTAGTATTTTTTGTAGAGTGGTCATCTACATGGGGGCGCACAGGCTCACTCTTGACCTTCCAAAACGTAAGGCTTTAGCAGGGTTCCCTTTGTTACAATATGTTAAAATATTTTCATGTAAATCTTCAGTTACAAACTTTCAGGTGATTTGGAATTGAATCTATGCTGCTAGGCTAACACAAAATTCTTACAGTCATCGCCAGGGTCATTTTCTGCCTCACTCAGCTAGCGAAGTGACTAGGCATCCATGATTTTTGTTTTGCTAAACCCAATTTCACAGCTGCATCTTATCTAAATCCTACCCATAGCAACACATATCTAACACAACATGCCATTATTGACAGAGGGCCCAGCCAGCCTTTAAAAAAACATCTTGGACCATCCTCTGTATGAGCTTGCCAATTCCAACTGTATCCTCAAACAAAGCTTATTCCTTGGACATGGTTTTGCCATTACTTTCTACATACAGAAAGTATTTGTATGCACCAAAAGTCAGCATGGTCCTTATCTGCTTTGTGCTTTGCGTCGATGTTGGAGATGTTACTACACTCATTCCTTTTGGAACAAGTAATGGCTGCTTCTGGGATATAGTGTGTCTGATAACAATAAATTTGAGGATTGTCCATCTCCTATTTGTCCCAGTTCTTAGAAAAAATAGAGAAGATGAATGTCCCCAATGGAGATACAGACAGCTAAATAAATCCAACTGGTATCCTAACCCTCCAACATTTCCTATTCTAGGGTTCCTCAGACTTTCAATCAAAGAACCAATTCACTCTTCTTCAGGCTTTACGGAGTCAGACTTTGGACAGTAGGTGTGGAAAATGCCCCAGTGTCAATAGAAGTTAACAATACTCTAGGCTTGGTGGTCAGTGTAAGTAATAAATGCCCCAAAGCTGCTGGTCAGTAGGAGTAAAAAATTACCCAGTGCCTCTGAGTAGAGGGAGGAATAATGACCCATTGTTGGTGTCTGTGGAAGTAATTGCCCCCTATAATTGTTATTAGTGTGAGGAAGTACTGTATGCCTAATCATTTGTGTCTGAGGGAGCAGTATTGCCCCATCATTGGTGTTAGTTGGAGGAATAGTGCCCAGTCAGTGTCAATGAGAAAAATTGTGCCCTGTTGTATGTATTAGGAGGGATTGTTGATTATTAGGAGTATTAGGAGTTTAGTATTAGGAGGCCTATTGTTGATGTCAGTGAGAGAAATCTTCACCATTAATGATTTTAGTGGTAGGTTTTAGAGGGAGGAATGGTGCCCCATGGTGTCTATACTAGTGAGAGGAATAGCGCCCAAAGGTTGATATCAATCAGAGGAATGGTGCCCATTGTTGATGTCAGTGGGAAGAATAGTGCCCCATTGTTGGTGTCAGTGGGAAGAAAATTGCCCCATTGATCTGTCAAATGGAGGAATAGTACCCCATCAATAGTGTCAGGAGGAATAGTACTCAACGTACTAAGACAGCAGTTTGCAGACCACTGCTGTTTTCAAAACTAAACACGTTCTGCATATACTTTAAGCCTTTTTTCTTCTTATGTGTGCAACCCAGCATGTCTTTTCTGTATCTGTGTATTTAGTCGCTTGCCTGGAGTTCAGTTTTAATAGGATCAGTAGTAAAATCCAGGTCTGAGTACACATTCAGGCTTATTCAAAGCAGGTTCAAAGAGTAGTGGTGCTGGGCGAAATACACTTACCCATTACAACAGATAAAATTTGCTTAAATCAGATAAATGAAAAATGAAGTTTGATTTCTTTCTGTGGGTTAATGCACTTTTTCCATTTTCTTATACTTACCCTATTGAATCCTATTTATGCTGTCCAGCATTAAAGTTGGAGTCAAAGAACCTTTTTTTTTTTTTTTTTTCAAATATGACATTTCTTATTGTTTTTTAAGAAACAAATATCTGTAGCAATTGTTACCCCCTATCAGTGTGCCTTCCTATCAACATTATTGCTCTGAGGCCAGTATACTTTTATAAGTATTAAATATTAGTACTGCTCTTGTAACAGTTCCTATGGACTGTAGTGATGACACCACTGGTTAACTAGATAAAAGGAATACAAATAATAGTTATTTTTGACAAGCCAATACAAGCTTACTTGAAAAATCTCCATGTCATTTTTGTTGCCTATCTGATGGTCATCTTTTTTCACAACAGTTTTTCAGCTTCTCATGTGCGAAGTCCTTTGGTTTACTTTGCATTTCTAGGAACTACGTACAGAGGTGGCTTTAGGCTTTGTGAGGCCTTAGGCAAATCTTAGACATGAGGCCCCACTCATGCCCAAAATTGGAAAAATAATTCAAGCGATAGAAATTAACTGTATAAATTGCATATATTAAGAGCTTTAAATCCTATGAACTATGAATTCACAGTTTCTAGAACTTTCTCTAACCAATTACTCTTTAATCAAATATCATTAAATAAATATATATATATATATATATATATATATATATATATATATATATATTTATTTATTTAATGATATTTGATTAAAGAGTAATTGGTTAGATAGGGGTGACGATGACAAGGGGGTGGGGTGGTAGGATGCCAGGCACAGGGCGATAATGATGAGGATGGAGATGACGATGACATGGAGTGTGGTGGTTTTGGAACCTGGCATAGGGGTGTGGGGGGGGGTAAAGATGACAAAGGGGTGGGGTGGTAGAATGTCAGGCACAGAGGGATTATGATGGGGAGCGAGATTATGATAACAGGGAGTGGGGTGGTAGAAAGTTGGCAGAGGGGTGCGGGGTGATAAGTATGACAGGAGGTAGGGTGGTGGGATGCCAGGAACAGGGGGGGTGAGGAGGATAATGATTTAGGTGGATTATCACATGCCAGATGGCTTAAATATCATCAAGGCTGTGTGTGAGGTCACAGGCAGCAGTGATTTTTGGGGCACCATTGGTGGGGATGCTGTGTCACTGTCAGTGTCGGGCAGCAGGACCATTGTGCAGTACCTAGACACTCTGTCTGGCAGACAGGCTCCTCGATGATTGCCAGGCACAGGCGCCAGCTCCGGCAGGTCCATCCTGGAGAGTAGATCAGGGAGCTGCTTGGCCGCTACAGGTGCGGGCATTATCCCAGCTCTGCATATAGCAGAGATCCACGGAGCATGGTAGAAGGAGCAGAGCTGTGGAAGGGGAGTACTGAGAGCCACCCACTGACCCTGGAACCTCGGGCAGTGCAGAAGTGGTCAGTCCTCCCCTGGACAGGGAAACTTATTGGTGTGCACTGCGGGCCCCGCGTTAAGGACGGCCCTTGAGACACTGACTGGGGGACTTCCCCTTCCACTGTAACACACATTAGGTGGCTGCAAAGCCCCTGTGGCTGCCGCCTAATTTGCCTAATTAGACTCTGACTACATATGATGTGGAGTGTTTCCTGTGCTAACTATGCTTTTTAATGTTCAGAAGGCTGGCTCTATGAAATGTGTGACACAGAAGTGTCTATTCACAGGGCATAGTGAATATGTTACAGAATTCAAGAAAGTTAATGTTTGAGATTTAAAAAAATATATATTTTCAAACTTTTTCTGATTAATAGTAGTAGGCTAGAAATAAGTGAAATGAATCCCTTCAGCCCCGGGAAGGATTTACCCCTTCCTGACCATTGCATCGCTTTAGCTGACAATTGCGTGGTCGTGGTTGTACCCAAACAAAATTGATTACTTTTTTTTCCCACAAATAGAACTCTTTTTTATTGGTATTTGATCACCTTTGCGGTTTTTATTTTTTGCGCTATAAACAAAAAAAGACAGACAATTTTGAAAAAAAAGCAATGTTTTTTACTTTTTGCTATAATAAATTTCCCCAAAAAATATATAAAAAAACGAATTTCTTCCACAGTTTAGGCCAATGTGTATTCTTCTACATATTTTTGGTAAAAAAAAATCGTAAAAAAATGTATATTGGTTGGTTTGCACAAAAGTTATAGCGTCTACATATAGGGGATAGATTTATGGCATTTTTATTATTCATTTTTTTTTTTTTTTACTAGTAATGGCGGTGATCTGCGATTTTTATCGGGACTGCAAAATTGTGGTGGACAAATCGGACACTTTTGACACTATTTTGGGACCATTGACATTTATACAACGATCAGAGCTACAAATAGCCACTGATTACTGTATAACTTACACTGGCAGGGGAGGGGTTAAACACTAGGTAGGCGATCAAGAGGTTAAGTGTGTTCCCTGCATGTGTTCTAACTATGGGGGATGGGCTCACTACAACATCACAGAGATCACTGCTCCCAATGACAGGGAGCAGTAGATCCCTGTCATGTTACTAGCCAGAACCGGTAAATGCCTTGTTTACAGAGGCATCACCCCATTCTGCCTCTCCTCGCCGCAATCGTGGGCCGCCAGCAAACAGAGTTTGTGGGACCTGTGGGCAGGCAATGCATACTAGCCCATTATGCCTTTGTCTTGCAGCTTTTTTATTTTTTTGGAACTTTTTTTGGGAGATTTACAACCTCTTTAATGCCCCGTACACACGGTCGGAAATTCCAACGGAAAATGTCCGATCGGACCATGTTGTCGGAAAATCTGCCCGTGTGTGGGCTTTTTCCATCTGAATTTCCGACGGAAAAAATTTGAGATCCTACTCGGACAACAAAATCTGATCAGACTTTTTTCCGATCGTGTGTAGTGCCACGCATGCTCAGAACAAACTATGAGACCAAAGCTATTGGCTACTAGCCTCTACCTAGTTCCGTCGTACGCAACGAACGTCACCACGTTCAGAATGATCGGATTTTCCGACAACTTTGTCCGACCGTGTGTATGCAACACCAGTTTCGGACAAAATCCGTCAGAAAGAATTCGACGGATTTTGTGGTCTAAATTTCCGAGCGTGTGTACGGGGCTTACACTTCAATAAGACACAGAAGTTGAACCTAAGACAATTTTACTTCAGGTAATTGCAGTACTGATGATGTTTATCCGGTCTTTTGAAGTGTAAGAGAACGATGATTGTTCAAAGACTTGTCTCTGTGAAGACACCAAGGACTAGTAAGCTGCAATATATTACATTTTCGGTTTTGGCTTCAAATACAGTTTAAGAAGGTGGGAAGGACAGAAAGAGATACCAAACCACATAGGTAAACATGTTGTAGTGGCCCCAAACCACCACTAGATGTCAGCGTACATAAGAACAGTAGCAACCTGATACAGTTCAATACAAGAACAGAAAAAATAGAAATAGGTGAGACAGAATACCAGTGCATTCGCTCCAGTGTGAAGACACAACTACACACTCTGTTGAGATGAATGTGAGAGCATTACTCGGCTTTCTACAAAGTGGGAAGAGATATGAAGGTGGTAGGGGGAACACATAGGTTTTTTTTACATAAAAATGCACATTCACTTTAAAGGAGAAGTACAGCCAAAGCTTGTTTTGCTGTACTTCTGTGGATCACAGGAATGCAGTTCGTTCTGCTCTTCTGTGACCTGTTTTCAGCAGACAGCAGGCTGAAGTCCGCTGTCTGCTGATGTCACAGAGTCGGTCCAGGACACTGGGGTCAGGATCTGCCCACATGCCTGGACTGGCACCCGGCTCAGCCTGTCAACGAGCTGCTGAGAGCCTGAACGGGCCGCTCCAACCCTCTCCACAGCCCATCGCTCCATTGAGTGAGGAGGGGGCAGAGCAGAGAGCTGTGACTGACAGGGGAGCTGTGAGAACCCGAGAGATCTGTGGTGTTTGATCGCTCGGTTCTCAGTGTTAGAGCCAGCGGGGGACAGATGTAGCATCGGACCAATGCTGCATCCACCTAGGTAAGTATAAATCTACAAAAAACCCAAACCCCATACTTCTCTTTTAAGAGCCTTTGCAGTTTGACGAATTAGGGCCATTGTCACATGGTTGTTTGGTAGTTCATAGTCAACATTACAGGTTTACATTATAGATGCGGCTTAATGATGTGACCAGATTATATGTTAATATTGAATTATCCAACAAACACGCTCCCAATTACCATATCTACCATAACTGGATAAAGTGAAATTCAAGTCTAGAACTAACTAAAATTAAAACTGCTCCCCCCCTTCTAACACCTATACTAACTACCCTATAGAAGGAAGATGCATGTACTTACCTATTCTCAGGGAGCTCCAGTCCGGTCACATGATTGGCTCCCAGCAGCTGATTTCAGAGTAGAGGAGAGAGCGCCAACGATGGATGGAATGCCTGGGCTGTGACATCACCCATAGGCTTACCATGGGGCATCCGTTGTCAGTTGTCCCTCCTCTACGCTGAAGTCAACTGCTGGGAGCTAATCACGTGACCGGACTGAAGTTCCCTGAGAACAGGTAAGTATAAGCATCTTCCTTTTACAGGGCAGTTAGTATAGGAGTTAGAGGGGGTCAGATCCGTTTTAAGCTTAGTTAGTTCTAGACTTGAATATCACTTTAAGTATTTTTTTTAAATCCTGGTATAAAAAGCTAACTTATGTTCCATTAAAACACATCCAAATTGTCTCAGAGTTCTTTGGTAATTCATAGTCAAAGTTACAGGGTTACATGGTTTAGGAGATATTTAGAAAAGAAAAGGCAAAAAAAAAAAGAAAAGGCACCGCTATCTACGGCGCATGCGCCGTAGACAGTGGCGCGCAGGCGCACTGAGCATGCCGAGATCACGGCGATATGCCGATCTCGTGCGCATGCGCGGGAGTGACGTCATCGCCGCTCCAGCGAATGACAGCGCTGGAGCGGCAAGACCCGGAAGCACATGGCGGCGCAGAAGATCGTGGATGAGGGGCGCTTCAGGGGCTTCGTTCTCAGGTAAGGCCTTTAATAATGAGCTAGTATGCTATGCATACTAGCTCATTATGCCTTTGCCTTGCAGGTTCCGTTTTTTTTTTTTTTTTTTTTTTTTTTTTAGGCTTTAGTTCCTCTTTAATGATGTGGCTGGATTTTATTTTAACAATGAATTATTCACCAATTGCGGTACGTACCAATTATTATTATTATTATACAGGATATATATATATATACACAACGCTTTACAATATAAAGAAGAGACAATACATTTATAATACAATAAAAGACAAGATGATTAAGAGGGCCCTGCTCAGAAGAGCTTACAATCTAATAATAGCAGGTGGTACAAAAGGTTGTAACTGTGGGGAATGAGCTGATGGAAGTGGTAGAAGATTAATTGAAGATGTGATAGGCTTTCCCGAAGAGATGCGTTTTCAGGGATCGCCTGAAGGTAGCAAGAGTCGGGATAGCCGGACCGGTAGAGGTAGCGAGTTCCAGAGGATGGGAGATTTCTATATCCACCATAACTAGTTATGTATTTTTATGAAATCCTGGGACAGAAATGCCTACTCATATTCCACCTAAATGCCTGTAAATTGTTGCAGAGTTCTTTGGTAATTTATAGTCTCAGGTTTACATTATATATGAGGCTCAATGGTGTGGCCACTTTTTATGTTACTATTGAATTATGCAACAAATAGACTCCCAATTACCATATCTAGATAAGTATTTTTATGAATTATTGAGACAAAAAAAGCTCAAGTTCCACCAAAACTCCTCAAAATTGTTGCAAATTTTATGTTAATATTAAATAATCTACCAAATAGACTCCAAATGACCCTATCTACCATAACTGGTTAAAGCAGAGCTCCGGTCTCCTTGTCAGTTTTCTCCAAAAAGCACCCCAGTTATTCTTTTTTTTGCACACTATGAATAGGATACTGGTATAAGTGTATTCCTTGTCCTTACTTACAATTATGATATTTCTCACAGCAAACAGGCAGCAGTCATTATAAAGCCTCATACACACGATCGGACTTTGTACAAACTTTTCCGTGGATTTTTGTACAAAGGGCGTTGGCCGTAAATTTGTATTGCATACACACGATCTGACTTTTTAGGCAACAAACACGAACGTAGTGACGTTTCAACGTACTGACGACACTTCAAAAGACGGCGTTCAATTACTCCGACGCCACCCTTTGGTCAACTTCTGTATTGTTGTCTGATCTTTTGCATTGGTTCTGAGCATGCGTGTTTGTACTTTTGTACAAAAGTCCGATGGTTTTGTGTACACATGATCGGACTTTGCTCCATCGGACTTTTGTTGCCAGAAAGTTTGTCCGTTTACACAGTCAACAAAAGTCAGATGAAAACCGATGGAGCGTACACACGGTACACACGGTCGGATGTTGCCTTAAAACAGCTCATTTGCATGTTTGTTGTACAAAAGTTTGATCGTGTGTATGGGCCTTTAGTGTGGGCATCTGAAGCCTGCTTCTACTTGCTTCTGGGACTCCGTGTAGGCTACCCAGCCTGCACGTCCCGATGTCGCGCCTGCGCAGTAAAGATGCAGTGCAGCGCACTATTGTTTACAGGTTGCCATAACAATGACAGCGGCGGTGGAAGTTCCCACCCCATTGCTATGGCAACCTGTCAATCAGGACGGATTTCAAGTTTGGTTCAAAGACTCCTGGGTTAGATGACGCAGACATCCCAGGAGTCCTAGCAAATGCTTAATGACAACATTGCCTAGGCGGCCAGGCCTGGAAGTGCAGAATATATAAAGAAAAACAAGGTATTTAGAAAAAAAAAAAAATTAACATTACTGGCTGTTCTATGGGTGGGCTTTGTGTATCAAGGAACTTGAAGAAATAGGTGGAACTCCGCTTTAAGTATTTTTTATGAAATCCTTGGACCAAAAAGCCAACACCAAAATGTCTCCAAAAATGACACCCAGAGATGCACATTTTTTGTCCTCTTTATTGGCCTGCCTAGAACTACAGTGCCTTAAAAAATTATTCATACCCCTTGACATTTTCCACATTTTGTCATGTTACAACCAAACGTGATAGACCAACACAAAGTGCCACATAATTGTGAAGTGGAAGGATATGATTTTCAAAATTAAAAAAAATAAATATCTGAAAAGTGTGGTGTACATTTGCATTCAGCCCCCTTTACTCTGATACCCCTAACTAAAATCTAGTGGAACCAAGCACCTTCAGAAGTCACTTAATTAGTAAATAGAGTCCACCTGTGTGTAATTTAATCTCAGTATAAATACAGCTGTTCTGTGAAGGCCTCAGAGGTTTGTTAGAGAACCTTAGTAAAAAAACAGCATCATGGAGGCCAAGACAGGTCAGGGATAAAGTTGTGGAGAAGTTTAAAGTAGGTTTATGGTTTAAGAAAATATCTCAAGCTTTGAACATCTCAGGGAGCACTGTTTAATCGAAATAGAAAGAGTATGGCACAACTGCAAACTTACCAAGACATGGCCATCCACCTAAACTGAGAGGCCGGGCAAGGAGTGCATTAACCACTTCAGCCCCGGACCAATTGGCAGCCAAAGGACCAGGCCCCTTTTTGCAATTCGGCACTGCGTCGCTTTAACTAACAATTGCGCGGTCATGTGACGTGGCTCCAAAACAAAATTGGCGTCCTTTTTTTCCCACAAATAGAGCTTTCTTTTGGTGGTATTTGATCGCCCCTGCGGTTTTTATTTTTTGCGCTATAAACAAAAATAGAGCGACAATTTTGAAAAAAATTCAATATTTTTGACTTTTTGCTATAATAAATATCCCCAAAAAATATATAAAGAAACATTTTTTTTCCTCAGTTTAGGCCGATACGTATTCTTCTACATATTTTTGGTAAAAAAAATCGCAATTAGCGATTATTGATTAGTTTGCGCAAAAGTTATAGCGTTTACAAAATAGGGGATAGTTTTATAGCATTTTTATTAATATTTTTTTTTTATTAGTAATGGCGGCGATCAGCGATTTTTATTGTGACTGCGACATTTTGGCGGACACATCGGACATTTTTGACACATTTTTGGGACATTTGTCATTTATACAGCAATCACTGCTATTTAAATAGCGCTGATTCCTATGTAAATGACAGTTGTAGTTAGGGGGTTAACCACTAGGGGGCGGGGAGGAGTCAGTGTGACGTGTTGTGTTTTTTTTTTACAGTAGGGGGGGCGTGGCTGTACGTCTGACGTCATTGATCGGCGTTCCCGATGACAGGGAACCGCCGATCACTGACAGTCAGTGTAGGAAGCGCGGGGAGAGGTTTGTTTACATAGACCTCTCCCCGTTCTTCAGCTCCGTAACCCGATCGCGGGATACCAGCGGCGATCGGGTCCGCTGGTCCCGCGGCCGTGGTCACGGAGCTCCCGACCGGGTCGCGCGCGCGCCCCCCGGGCAGGCAAATTAAAGGGGACGTACAGGTACGTGCTTTTGCCTGCCCGTGCCATTCTGTTGACGTATATCTACAGGAGGCGGTCGGGAAGCGGTTAATCAGAAGAAGCCAAGAGGCCCATGGTAACTCTGGAGGAGCTGCAGAGATCCACAGCTCAGGTGGGAGAATCTGTCCACAGGACAAATATTAGTCGTGCACTCCACAAATCTGGTCTTTATGGAAGTGGCAAGAAGAAAGTCATTGTTGAAATAAAGCCATAAGAAGTCCTGTTTGCAGCTTGAGAGAAGCCATGTGGGGGACACAGCAAACATGTGGAAGAAGGTGCTCTGGTCAGATGAGATCAAAATTTTACTTTTTGGCCTAAAAGCAAAATGCTGTGTAGTGGAAAACTAACATTGCACATCACCCTGAACACATCATCCCCACCGTAAAACATGGTGGTGGCAGCATCATGTTGTGGGGATGATTTTCTTCAGTAGGGACAAGGAAGCTGGTCAGAGTTGATGGGAAGTTGGATGGAGCCAAATACAGGGCTATCTTAGAAGAAAACCTGTTAGAGTCTACAAAAGACTTGAGACTGGGGCGGAGGTTCACTTTCCAGAAGGACAACAACCCTAAACATACAGCCAGAGCTACAATGGAATGGTTTAGATCATGTATTAGAATGGCCCAGTCAAAGTCCAGACCTAAATCCAATTGAGAATCTGTGGCAAGACTTGAAAATTGCTGTTCACAGATGCTCTCCATCCAGTCTGACAGAGCTTGAGCTGTTTTGCAAAGAGGAATGGGCAAAAATGTCACTCTCTAGATGTGCAAAGCTGGTAGAGACATCCCCAAAAAGACCTGCAGCTGTAATTGCAGAGAAAGGAGGTTCTACAAAGTATTGACTCCGGGGGGCTGAATACAAATGTACGCCACACTTTTCACATATTTATTTGTAAAAAAAAATTGAAAATCATTTATAATTTTCCCCAATTATGTGACACAGTGGGGGTTATTTACGAAAGGCAAATCCACTTTGCACTGCAAGTGCACTTGGAAGTGCAGTCGCTCTAAATCTAAGGGGTAGATCTGAAATGAGGGGAAGCTCTGCTGATTTTATCATCCAATCATGTGCAAGCTAAAATGCTGTTTTTTATTTTCCTTGCATGTCCCCCTCGGATCTACAGCAACTTTACTTTCAAGTGCACTTGCAGTACAAAGTGATTTTTTCTTTAGTAAATAACCCCCTTTGTGTTGGTCTATCACAGGGGTCTTCAAACTATGGCCCTCCAGTTGTTCAAGAACTACAATTCCCATCATGCCTAGTCATGTCTGTGAATGTCAGAGTTTTACAATGCCTCATGGGATGTGTAGTTCCGCAACAGCTGGAGGGCCGTAGTTTGAGGATCCCTGGTCTATCACATAAAACCCCAATAAAATACATTTATGTTTTTGGTTGTAACATAACAAAATGTGTAAAATGTAAAGGGGTATGAATACTTTTTCAAGGCACTGTAGAACAGTCCTGAGAAATGTTGCGGGGTATGGCATATGTATTTGGAACCTTTGATTTGTAGTAGGAATTCACCCTCTTTATTTCCTATTTCGGCCGCCATCTTCTTCTGTTTTTTATCTCCTGCCTCCCAGGCAGAAACCACTCTCCTCAATCTAATTAATATTTCTACTCCGCTAGCACGGTTCACTGCCTTCACTCCTATATGTGTATGTTTTTCACCTTCACATCTTAATGGTGAGTTTGACAAAATGCCCATTGGTGGCCTGCAGCCAGAATGCATTTCAAATACAGTGAGCCCAAGTCTGGGAGATAAATTAAAAGTGATTAAAGGCAGATTTCACTATAAATCAAGAGGACGACTTGTTCACACTAGACTGCGGAGCAAATATTGCCTGAAATTTACTGCTATGTTGTGTTGAAAAGTGACAATTGAATCTCGATCATAATATTTTTTTGCAAAATATTTATTCGATTAGAATGACTGCATGCATAAAGCTTCCGTGAGAAGACGTATTCCCGTCATATTTTCTTGAGAATATTGATTGATCTAGTTTCAAGTTGGCTTTATGTGCTGCTAAGAGGGTGCTTGAGACCCCGGGAGGGGGAGTAATTTATGGTAGTTTTGAGCATCATCATATGACTTCCGTTATCATGATTATCTCAAGTGTAAATCTGGAGCCTTAAAAGAAAACTCCACTTTTGCTACAATGAAATAGAAAAGCATATACAAGTGCTCCATAAGCTATTTTGTAATTGAATGTTAATAACACTTCACAATTCCAATTCAATCTTCGGCTGCTTTGTTCTGTTTCAATGTTTTATACATTGACAAATCTCCAGTGACTCTGTCTGGTCACCTGCTGACTTGGCACCATCCACATGCAGCTTAACTCTTTAATAAGACACAGATGTTGAACACAATTTTACTTTAGATAAGTGCAGTACAGTGGGACTTCGGTTTGTGAGTAACACGGTTAACGAGCGTTTCGCAAAACGAGCACTGTATTTCTAAAAATCCTAACTCGGTTTGCAAGTGTTGTCTCGCAAAATGAGCAGGAATCAGGCCAAAAGTGGTGTGCAGTACCGCTTTTGGCCTGAGGTGGGGGGCGCCGGAGCCGAACAGTGCCCGATCGCCGGCGTTCGGAAATGCACGGAAAGGCCCGAGCACACTTCGGCTGACCTCGGCAAACCTCGGAAAGGCTCATGAATGGAGTCTTTCTGAGGTTTGCCGAAGTCAGCCGAGGTGTGCTTGGGTCTTTTCGGCTGTTTCCAAGGCTCTCTGGCACCCCCCCCACCTCTGGCCGCATGCGGTATTGTATCCCATTGAAGTCAATGCGGAACAAATTATTTTCGTTTCCATTGACTTCAATGGGAAAACTCGCTTTGATATGTGAGTACTTTGGATTACAAGCATACTCCTCGAACGTATTATGCTCGTAATCCGAGGTTCCACTGTACCAAGGTTATTTTTACACTTTTTTTTTAAGTGTAGGAAGATAATGGCTTACCTAAGCCCTGTCTCTGTGAAGAATTAACACTGACTGAGGGAACATGGAAGAAACAGGGAGGGTTTATTTGGAACGGAACTAATTAGCATTAAACAGAGTTTGGAGGACAGAGGGCGATAAGAAACCACACAAGTATTCAAGTTGTAATGGCCCTAAACCACCACTAGATGTCAGCATGCTTCAAAACAATAGTAACCTGATACAATTTGGCAATCTTGGGGCATCCTCTACATCAGACTTTTTTTTTTCTACTATTTTGGCCAGTTTCCTTTAGATGATAAAAAAAAAAGAAAAAAATCAGGAGATATCCATTATCATTTACCACCAAATAAAAGCCCAATATGTCCTGAAAAAAACAAGGTATAATCCACCTGGATGCACAAAGTAATTGTAATAGAGTGAAACCTTGGTCAACGAGTAATGCGTTTTGAAAGACGAGCAACTTTTTTTTTTTTTTTAACTCTGACTCGGTTTCCGAGTGTTGTCTCGCAAAACGAGCAGAATTCAAGCTAATGGGGTGTGCAGTACCGCATTTGGCCAGAGGTGCGGGGGCGCCAGGGACACTCAGAACGGTTCGGAGCAGTTTGGAAATACTCGCGAATCACTCGGAAATTCTCTGAAACACTCGGAAATACTCCGTTCCCGAGTGTTTCCAAGCCTTTCTGAGGCTTTCCGAGTTCAACCGAGCTGTCCGAGTATTTCTGAGGCTCTCCGGTGCCCCCCCACCTCTGGCCACATGCAATATTGCATGTAATAGAAGTCAATACGGAACAAATTATCTTCGTTTCCATTGACTTCTATCGGGAAACTCGCTTTGATATGCCAGTGCTTTGGATTACAAGCATTCTCCTGGAAAGGATTACGCTTGTAATCCGAGGCTCCACTGTAATATGTACAGTTGTACTAACACATGTCAAAGTTGCAAAATTGGGCTTAAGCATTGCGATTTTTTTTACCCTTATATGCGAAGGGGCTCATATAGTTATGGTCTTAAAGCCCAATTCTGGGTTCCTGCTCTCACCCCCCCCCCCCCCCCCCCCCCCAGTCCACTTGTGGTCCCATCAGCAGTGTTTTATGCTCTATATTTTTTATATACTTGTATAGTCTTGTAAATTCTTGAGGCTGGTCACATGATGCACAGGGTCCACTTCCAATTCAGTGATGACGTCAGCCCCGGCCTTTGCACCATTCCACTGTGAGTTCATGGTGCCATGTGACACCCACTCAGGGAGCAGTTTTATATTATCCTGCACTCACAGTATTTCCACAGTCTTCTGGGTTGAGTGATCCTGGGTACCATTCAAGTTTGAAGAGTGAGGACATCTTGTGGCAGAGAAGAAGTACTGCGAGGGATGTTGCCATATAGGAAGTGAATATTGAAGCCTGAGCTGCATTTTTTTAATTTCAGGGCTGGCTGGACTCCTTTTCAATTAAAAAAATGTTTTTTGGTATTATTTGGTACCATATTTGGTATTTTGTTGTCTGATGACCTTGTCGTCACCTAGCTGGAAATTTTTTTTTTACATTTATTCAAGAGAAACCACTGCCTGAAGAATCTTTTGCATTAGACACACTTGTGCATGATCTCCCGCTGAACAATGTAATTCCATCTTCTACGCTTTGCTTTGAGTCCCTATGTCATTACTGAGTGCTGTAGTGCCGTAGGGGTTGGCAGATGGAATCCAAAAGTACAGAGGGAGACATACACATCCGACAAACCCAGAGGTGTATCAGATGCAGAAGAATCTTCAGGCAGAGTCATTTCTTTAATACATTAAGAATCACTGACATAGGCAGCATGACAAATACATATAAAAAGCCCACTTTTCCATAAAGCTTTTTAAAATTTGTTTGTCCTTTTTTTTAAGGTGGCAACGGAATCACTTTAAGGCAATCTCTACCATTTCAACCAATGGTTGACTAATTCCATGTATTCCATTCATTTAGCTAATGACAGGGTTTCTTTAACCAGTTATAACCTGTAGATACACCTTCATTACCATGCCATTTTTCAGTTTCTAGTGATGTGACAGTTTGCCTGACATTTACTTTACCTTAGGCTTCTTTCACACTTGTGCGACTTGGGATCCGACTTGTGAGACCCTCAAGGTGTAGAATATGTAAAATTCAATGTATTTCTATGAGAGACGTTCGTACTAACACTAAAGAAGTCGCTGTGACTTCAGAAAAGGTTCCTGCACTACTTTGGTCCGACTTTTGATGCAACTTTGGTCCAGAGAATGCAAAGTCAGAGCAAAGTTGCACCAAAAGTTGCATCAAAGCTGCGTTCCAAAGTCACACTGTAAATCGTGCGAATTTGGAGAGGCACTAATGTAAAAGTAGAAAAGAGAGAGAGAGCAGCGCCGCTCTGAGAGTAGTGGGTCTGATTACAGTGGGAACTGTATGTAAGGTTTAAAAGAAAGTATTGTACTCACACTTTGTTTAAAATATCAGGCACGTAGCGGTATCTTTATTTTGTCTGAAGTCCTCGGCCGTCATGGCTATGGTGGGGAAACGCACCCCGGTCCCTTGCGTCTCGTGGTTCCGAGGTGAGTGCGTCCCAGGATAGGCAGGTCAGCAGGATTGATGACGTCGGTGGGCGTGGTTGAAAGCGCTCACGTTCGGAGCATGCGTGCTCCTTCATCAGACGATGTAAACACAATGTTTTATATTGCATAGTTTGCGCAGCACTTTACAAAATAAAGTAAGACAGTACAGTTACAATACACTTCAATACAGAAGGATGAGGAGGGTCCTGCTCTGAAAGGGAGAGGGAGGTGGAACAAAAGGTAATAGCTGTAGTAGATGAGCGGATGAAGGTGATTGACGTACAGTTTTTAGGTGGAGACAGGGCAGGCATCTCTGAATAAATCAGTTTTCAGGGATCGTCTAAAGGCGAACAGGGTGGGAGATAAGCTGACAGATTAGAGTAGGGAGTTCCAGAGGATGGGAGAGGTGCTGGAGAAGTTCTGGAGGCCGACATAGGAGGAGGTGATGATGGCGCTAGAGCGCAGGAGGGCGATATGTCAAGATGAAGTTGGTGATTGATAGCTCAAAAAAACCCTTTAGGATTTTTATGTTTTACATTTGGTATATGTGATAGCTGAGTTTCAGCATTACCGGCATATGTGTTCCAGGGTCATCAGCTTTCTCAATGGAAAATTAAGGTGCTCAACAGGAAACTTATACTATATTACCAAAAGTATTGGGACACCCGCCTTTACACGCACATGAACTCTTATGGCATCCCAGTCTTAAGCCCCATACACACGGTCGGACTTTTTCATCAATTTGGTCCGATCGGACAAGGTTGTTGAAAAATCAGACCGTGTGTATGCACCATCGGACAGTGTTCGTCGGTTTGTCCGTCGGACAAAGTCTTATCTCCTGCTGGAAAGATTTGCCGTCAACCCGGTCCGATCACACCAAATCCGATCGTGTGTACGGTTGTCCGACCGGACAAAGTGCTACGCATGCTCAGATCACATTACAAGACCAAAGCTATTGGCTACTAGCCTCTACGTAGTCCCGTCGTAGGCAACAAACGTCACCACGTTCAGAATGATCGGATTTTCCGACAACTTTGTCCGACCGTGTGTACGCAAAACCAACATCGGACAAAGTATGACGGACATGGTCCGACGGACCTGGTCCGCGGATTGTCCGACCGTGTGTATGGGGCTTTAGTCTGTAGGGTTCAATATTGAGTTGACTCACCCTTTGCAGCTATAACAGCTTCAACTCTTCTGGGAAGGCTGTCCACAAGGTTTAGAAGTGTGTCTATGGGAATGTTTGACCATTCTTCCAGAAGCACATTTGTGAGGTCAGGTACTGATGTGGAGGAGAAGGCCTGACTCACAGTCTCAACTCTAATTCATCCCAAAGGTGTTCTATTGGGCCAACCCCAAACTGTTCCCATACAGTTGGGAGCTTTAAATTGTCCAAAATGTCTTAGTATGCTGAAGAGTTCCCTTCACTGGAACTAAGGGGCCAAACCCAACCCCTGAAAGACAACCCCACACCATAATCCCCCTCCACCAAATGATTTGGATCAGTGCACAAAGCAAGGTCCATATAGACATGGATGAGCGAGTTTGGGTTGGAGGAACTTGACTGGCCTGTACAGAGTCCTGACCTCAACCTGATAGAACACCTTTGGGATGAATTAGAAAAGAGACTGTGAGCCAGGCCTTCTCGTCCACCTCAGTCCCTGACCTCACAAATGCGCTTCTGGAAGAATGGTCAAACATTCCCATAGACACACTTCTAAACCTTGTGGACAGCCTTCCCAGAAGTGTTGAAGCTTTTATAGCTACAAAGGGTGGGCCAACTCCATATTGAACCCTACAGACTAATTCTGGGATGCCATTAAAGTTCATGTGCGTGTAAAGGCAGGTGTCCCAATACTTTTGGTAATATAGTGTATTCTCCCAGTATACAAGTCAAGATTTCATTTCCAATTTTGACAAAAGCGCACCTTTAATTTTCTTCAACACGGCGGACAGTCAGTGATGTTTTGTTGATGGAAATCCCAACTGAGAAGCCTGTTAGTGGATCATATTATTTACTGACTTGTTTAATTACAGTGATGTTGACACCCAGAAAGACTGAAATTGTTTTGTGATGAAAGTGACCACTCATATGGGGATGTCAGAAGAGGGTCTTGTGTGACAGCTGTGCATAATGAATCCCCCGACATTGAAAGCAGAACATACATAGCATAAGTATTGCAGTAGGCACTGGAAGACAGCAAAACTAACTGAATACATGTGGATCTGTCAGCATTCTAAATATTGTAATAAAGGTATCAACTTAACTGATGGAAATGCAAGATATACTTAAGGCCCATTTATACTGTTGTATACGTGATGCAATGCATTAAAACATATGTATCCAACTTCCCGCATAATAAAAAGTGTTTCTATCTCAATGCCGCATTGCATTTGGAAAAAAATGACATACTGTATATACTCGAGTATAAGCCGAGTTTTTCAGCACATTTTTTTGTGCTGAAAAGGCTTATACTCGAGTCAGGCACTTTTCTGCAGCAGAGAATGACATTTTGCGAACTGACTTTCGGGCCCCGTATCTCGGGGCCACTTGGTGCCAGGAACCCCAAATTTGGTTTACAAACCCAGTAGCACTGCAACATATCCATAGCTGGGGTTCCTAGCCCCAAGTGGCACAGAGATACAGGGCCCCAAATTCGGTTCGGAAAATGTCATTCTCTGCTGCAGAAAAGTGCTTGACATTTTCCGAACCGACTTTGGGGCCCCGTATCTCGGGGACACTTGGTGCTAGGAACCCCAGCTTTGGACATGTTGTAGTGCTAGTTCCACTGGGTTTGCACCAAGTGGCCCCAAGATACAGGGCCCCAAAGTCGGTCAACTGTGTCCATCTGCAGCAATGTCATTTAGGGACCCTTTGGGTCCAAATACCCAATTTTGGCTGCAGATAGGGGGCATCTAGGAACACTTAACTACCGAGTTTGAAGTTCGGGGGACCTATGGCTGCAAATGGGCACAGTGAGGCTGCAAATGGGCATTGTTGACCCTCTTTTCCACTTACAGTAGCTGCATATTTCTCACCCTAGGCTTATAGGGTTTCCCAGTTTTTTTGTGGTAAAATTAGGGGCCTTGGCTTATACTCGAGTATATACGGTATCTATATTTTTTATGCGCTTAACCACTTGCCTAATGGGCACTTTCACCCCCTTCCTGCTCAGGCCAATTTTCAGCTTTCATTCGCAACTTCGAATGACAATTGCGTGGTCATGCTACACTGTACCCATCTGAATTTTTTATCATTTGTTTGAAACAGAGAGTTTGCTTTTCGTGGTAGTTAATCACCACTGGGTTTTTTTAATTTTTTGCTTAAAAAAAAAAAAAAAAAAAATACTTTCTTTGTTTCTGTTATAAAATTTAGCAAATAAGTCATTTGTTTTCTTTACTGATGAGCGTTGATGAGGCTGCACTGATGGGCACTGATGAGGCTGCACGGATGGGCACTGATGCAGCAGCACTGATGGGCACTGATGTGGCAGCACTGATGAGGCTGCACTGATGGGCACTGATGAGGCTGCACTGATGGGCACTGATGCGGGAGAAATAATGGGCACTGTTGATGCAGCACTGATGGGCACTGATAAGCTGCACTGATGCGGCAGCACGGATAATGGTTAAAGTGTTAAACCGGCCATACATGTGTAGCACCCTCTAGCAGTGTGCTAGAGAGGTTAGGTAAATTTAAGCAGGCCTGGCTGGTTTCTAGGCCTGTTTGTTTTCATTCTGGGTTGGAAGTGGATCAGAATAGTGCTGGGTGGCTCACAGGTGACATCACTAGGACCTCCTACTTCTTTCCAGAAGGTTCTGGTGCTTTCTGGTAAGAAAGGCTGGAGGGGAGGCGGAGCCACCTGGGGTGTTCTGGGGAGCACTGACCAATCCCCAACTTGGATTGGCAGGGGGCAGGCCTCTTTAAATACCCAGGGTCAGTCCAGCTGGAGAGGGGTTGTCAAGTGGAAGAGCTGGATTGAGAGAGTGCTGAGGCAGTCGGGGCCTTAGAGGGAGCTCCCCAGTCTGGACCCCTTCCAAGAACATGTGAAAAGGTCCTGGACCGGAGGCACAAGAGAGAGCAAGGAGAGGACAGCGTGAAAGCTCACTGCTGAGAGACTCCAGGGAGGACAGCTGGTCACAGCCCAGAGGGCTGGTCAGTAAGGCACAGTCAGGAGGACAGGGGAGGCACACCTGGGAGGACTGGGAGCTTGCAGTCAAAGATGGGTGCAGAACCAGAGGAGTGGACTGTGGAAAGGGCAGTGGAAAGAGGCAGCTCCAGCCAGGAGGGCCTGAAGACAGCTAACTGGGATTAGTAGCCATAGTTAGGACAGCTGGCACAAGGACTTTCTACCATTTTTTCTCTGCTATACCATAGGGGTCCACGGTCCCTGCCTGCAAAGGGCGGTTACTAAGGCTTGGCTGAGCAAGTGTCAGGCCCAACCAACATAATGTGCTAGCTGATCCTGGGAACCAAGTTATATTCTGGAGGTGACTAGAGTAACAGTCTGCAGCGAGTAATGTGCTGGAGGTGACTAGAGTAACAGTCTGCAGCAAGTGATGTGCTGGAGGAATAAGGAGGGATAGGCTTCAAGCAGGACTGTGAGGGGGAGGCTGAAGGAGTAAGTACAGTGAGTGTACATAGTTGTCCCAAAACAAATTGCTTTGGTTCACGCTGGGCATCCCATATCTCCCTTTCCCATCCAAGTTATGTCCCTCAATTAAACAAAAGAAAAACAAATCACTGACTGATTCATGTCTCGGTGTGCCTGAGATTGAAGGCAGGGCTGGGCAGGGTGGCAGACAAACCACAATTTTCAGCAGCCCCTGCGGGGGTGCCGCTACACATGGATTGAAATTAGGCCGGTTCAGCCGACTTGGGTACAACCACTCTGTCAGATTTTTCTTAATGCAATTACTGCCAGCAGATATAGCCACTAGCAGTAATCATTATATTCTGCCAGCTGGGAAGGCTCCCTGCGAGTAATCCAGTAATATATGGGCTGCATAATTTACCTTTTCCCAGAAAATGCACAATATGCATTTTGATGCACTGGCAACAGGTGTTAACAAGCCTTGTTCAATGGCTATTAACTTTATCCACTCCACTGCCCAAAGGAAATGCATGTTAATACTTGACAACGCAACTGCTTAGTGCTACTAAAAACCCTACTCACTATGTATACGTCTAAAGGAGCTTTAAAGCAAGAGCCATAAATTTGCAATGCATTTCCATGTATGCATTGATGTGCATTATATTGAATGTTAGCATGCCTTTTAATATAGCAAACCAAGGCACTCCAACAGACATAACGCATTAACAAATTTTTTTAAAGCAGTAAACCACAATGTACAGAATGTTCACGTCTGTCTGCGCATTGGATGCACATGGATTATGGTGTGATGGGGGTGCCTTAGAAATTACTGTATTTGTTGGCGTATAACACACACTTTTTTATCCTGAATATCGGGTGAAAATAGTATGTGCATGTTATACGCCGATACTGCAAATTGGGCTGCCTAGGAATATAACAGGGAGGGGGGCGGGAAGAGAGCTGTCAGATTACATACAGCGAGAATCTCCTGTTTACTCAGTGGCCTCTGTTATAGGAAGTCCCATCTCCTGGGCCAGCATTGGACCAGTGTTCTGTCTATCATAGAAGCCGGTCAAGGAGGCAGGACTTTGTATTAAAGAGGCCGTCAAGTAAACAGGAGATTCTCACTGTATGTAATCTGACGGCGCTCGTCCCGTCCCCCTCCCTGTCCCCTCTGAGGCAGCAGTAATCTGAGGTGAGGCTGCAGATGGGCATTGATCAGGCTGCATTCATGACAATGGTGAGGCTGCATGAAACATAAAAGAGGAGGAGTTGGTAAGTTGACAACGCCCACGTGGGGTGCCAGAAATATTTCTGCACCCAGGTCTGTGACCCTAGGATCGGCCCTGTACACCAATACTGCAAAAAAAGCTGCATTGATGGGTAATTGTGAGGCTGCATATGGGCATTGATCAGGCTGCAGATGGGAATTGAAAAAAAGCTGCATTGATGGGTAATTGTGAGGCTGTAGGTGGGCATTGATCAGGCTGCATTGATGGGCAATTGTGAGGCTGCAGATGGCATTGATCAGGCTGCAGATGGCATTGATCAGGCTGCATTGATGGACAATTGTGAGGCTGTAGATGGGCATTGATCAGGCTGCATTCATGACAATGGTGAGGCTGCATATGGGCATTAATGAGGCTACATTCATGACAATGGTGAGGCTGCATATGGGCATTGATCAGGCTGCAGATGGGAATTGATCAAGCTGCATTGATGGGCAATTGTGAGGCTGTAGATGGGCATTGATCAGGCTGCATTGATGGGCAATTGTGAGGCTGCAGATTGCATTGATCAGGCTGCAGATGGCATTGATCAGGCTGCATTGATGGACAATTGTGAGGCTGCAGATGGGCATTGATCAAGCTGCATTGATGGGCAATTGTGAAGCTGCAGATGGCATTGATCAGGCTACAGATGGCATTGATCAGGCTGCAAATGGGTAATGATGAGGCTGCAGATGGGCATTGATCAGGCTGCAGATGGGCAATGGTGAGGCTGCATTGATGGGCACCGACCCTTATTTTGCTTCAAAGTTCTTTATTTAAAATGTACGTTTTTTTTCCTGAAACTTCCCTCCTAAAATGAAGGTACGTGTTAACACTGCATTCAGTTTGCGCCTTACAACAATGCAAAGATCTGAATCTGACCCAAGGCTTTCAGACCTTTGTAGGTTAGTTTGTCATAATGAAACCATAAAGATCTTGTTTCTTACTGCTAACAAATCAGTCCATACAATTATCAAGTTTGTGTTGTGCTCCTTGTGATTTTCTGTGAAATTACCACTTAGATAACAACTTCTGGAGTACCGACGGTTCACAGAGCATGCACTTCGTTCTCTTAAAAGGCTAGTTTATCCAAAATTGATATTTTAATTCTGGATAGATGATGGCAAATCACCTACTCCTTGAGACTTTGATGTCTGAGGGACTCAAGCCAAAAGTTCAGTTCACAACTTTGCCCACTATCAATGGTTCTCACAGGTGGGGATCTCACTTTTACTATTGGGTTCCCCATTTATTACTACATCATGGAGACTAGGGCAGAAAGATTGAGCTATCCTTGCTAAGCTATGTAATAGCTTCTTTGGAGTTAGAAGGTGTGAAACCAAGCAGGGATAGCTTGCTGCTGGTGAGATTTGAAAATTCATTCTGTTATTCAATCCATCAACATTGACCAAAATCTTTTGGATGGAACTGACCCCATAGGAAGAGCAACATATAAAAAAGGAATATTGAATGCGGTGTATACAGTATTTTCATGTATAATGCATAAGATGGTGTGAGAAGCTTGTATGAAGAATTGCAGGCTCAGGAGTGGTAGGAGCTGAATAAAGAACACAGCGTCTAAAGTCTGCTGTTAAGTAGGATCATTTGAACGGATTCAAATCCCTAGTACTTGAAGGAGATTAGGAGCTGCTAGGAACACCTGATCCTACTGTGCAATGCCTGGAGATGGCGGAGAACAAGTTAATAACAGTTCTCAGTGATCACTTATGAAGGGTATTTGTGCAGTGGTGCAATTTCAAGGTAAGCACGTCAAACAGGGCAAAAGGAATATTTTGTTTTACAAGATTTGCTCATCTCTGGCTGGATTAGTCTGGCTTATTTCACTATAAAGGGACACCATGGTCCAGGCCTGGCCAAATCTCATATGGGTTTTGGTAGTCTGAAAAGATAAGGTCTGGAGTTAGCAAACTATAACTGGTAACAATGACAATCGGCATTTTGCAATCTTATTTTACTAACATATTTATACACAGGCAGGGGCAGGCTGACCATTCGGCCACTCGGGCACTTCCCGAGGGCCCCGGGCCACTAGGGGGCCCCATCATGGTTGCCAGCCTCAGTAAAACCAGGGACAGTATGTAAAAATCTGTGTTTTTTTTCCATCTGTTTCTGAAATGTCCCTTACCGACATCCATGTGGTCTAAAAATCCCGAAATTATAGCTGCCCCACCTCTCCAGTACCTTCTCAGCCAATAGAAACATGTCTGTTTATACTGTGTGTACATGTATGTGTATACTGTGTGATTGTATACTGTGTGTGTGTATACTGTGTGGCCCCATAATCTCTGATTGCCTGGGGGCCCCATAATCTCCTATTGCCCGGGGGCCCCATGAGTTGTCAGTCCGCCCCTGTACACAGGGCTTTTTTTCTCTGAGAATAGGTGCAGGAACTCCCCCCTTCTGAGTCACCCCTTGTCTCTGCCCCTTACCCACCTCTGACTCCCGTCCCTTGATTCCACCCGGTACCCACCTACCAGTACTGCTCCTTTTAGAGAATACAGAACCAAGTATAATTTTGTGGTGCTAAATCATTTGTGTGGAACATGTTAATGATAAAAAGAAAAGCAGTAAAATAGATCCCCTGCAGCCAGCAACAATAGAATCCCAGCAATAGATCCCCACACAATAGACTCCACCAGCAACAATGGATTACACCCCAACAACAATAGATTCCCTGCAGCAACAGTGAACCACCCACAACAAAATATCACACCCAGTAACAAAATATCCACCCAAGCAACATTAGCCCCCTTCCCCCCAGCAGCAACAACAGATCCTCCAGCAGCCAGCATCAATAGATCCTCCAGCAGCCAGTAAAAATAGACCTCTCCCTCAACAGTAGATTTCCCATCAGCAACAATAGACCCTCACACAAAATCAGATCCCCCACCAGTGACAATAGATCCCCCAGCAGCCAACATCAATAGACCCTCCAGCATACCCCACATTCCATGCTATTACATACATTCAGTGCTGGAGGTGCCGGAACTGCGTTCCCCCACGTTCCCCCTGAAAAAAAGCCCTGTTTAAACAATTTCACAAACAGAGACCAAAGAGTGTGTGAGTAAAAATAACAGGAAAACACTGACTGACACCCCGCAACATGATCGCCGCGATGTGCGCCCCCGGGGGGGGGGCGCAGCGCTCAAAATCCTGGGGACTATGGCTTGGTCACACTGGCCACCCAGGAAAACATTTTCTTGTGTGACCTTGTGTTCATGCGGGACTGGCTTAAGGCTGGTGCATTGCATTTTTACAACAAAACACACTGTTTATCCCCCCCTTTTTTTTTTCTAACCCTATTGAAATGTCACAAAGTGATTGCATTAATTTCTATGCATCCCAGCTCAGTGCAGAAAAATGCTGCACTCTGCACTAGTGTGAATGAGCCCTCACTGTTTTTGTAATGACCAGTGATTGAGAAAATACCATTTCTACTTGGCACCATCTAGTGGCGGGTGAAGGAAGGTTTATACCAGACGCTGTCTAGTGGTGTTTATCAGAACTGCATGTAAAGTACTACTTAGTTCAATGTTATCCCGATAGGGGGCGTGAAGAGAAACCTCAAGAAACCTGTGAGGGGGCCCCAAGGTTTTGCCACTGCAAGTGAGATTCAATAAGATTTGTCCTGCAATCCACAGTCACATTCACTGTATTTATAATGGGATGAATGGACACCGGGCTAATCCAGCTGCCAGTGAAATCTATGAAATCTCACATTCACATTATCAGTGAAGATATGGATAGACTGCTGGCGATTCTGCTGGTAATAACTTCCCTTTGAGTAAATAGAGAATATAATATGGGGGGATTGGGACAGATCCAATTGGGACAGGGGCTTTTGGAGGGGGCTGCAGGGTAGCCTTTTGCCTACTGACTATAGGCCCTGGCATTTGACAGAGCAATGAGCATTCAGGTAGATGTCCTGTTATATAATGCAATTACCTAATTTAACAGTCAAGGAAGCCACGATGGTCTCTGTCAACTTGAAACTCAGTGAGAAGATGGAAGTGAAAAGAAAGTTGGTTAATAAGAATTGGCCAGACCTGGGTCTTCTTGAATACTGGGGCCAAACTGTCTAGGTGGGCACTGACCTGAGCCACCTAGGCTTGTCTGTGGCAGTGCGGGGGGGGGGGGGGGTGCAAACAAATGGAGATTCCACTTTTTTTGTATTATTAATATTGCTGCCCCTACCCCAGACAGCATTGAGGCAATCAAAACAGTGATGCGTACAGACATATTCATTAATAGTCTTTCTCAAGCAGAAAATGCCTCTCATATTGCAACCTGATAACTAAGGAACTTACATTTGGCTGTTTGGCTGTTTTGCCTATTAAATTTCCCAATGGCTTAATCTCTACACTTAGTTCGGTGCACCTCGTTCTTCTTTTGCTTCCAATAGATTTAGTACCCTTGTGCATTTTGGACAGCATATCCTGCCATTCCTCCGCAGAGTACGCCTGTTTCAGCCCCCCGCTGCAACATGGCTGATGATTTGGAAAGACCACCTTCATTAACCTGTTTATATATCAGGGAAATGGTGCCACGGTCTCTAGAGGCACCGCTGCACATCCTCTCAAACACTGTGGCAGAACTCCCAGACAGTATTTAAGGAATTCTAGGAAGGTTATACTGTTGTTGTAGGCTGGAAAATGAACTAAAAGAAGAACCTTGTAATAAGGTTTCCAATGTCACTAGGCCATTATCTATCCATCTGGAGAAATTGCCAGGGTAGGTGAAAGCTGGAGGAAAGTTTGGGTCTGCCAGATTTGTGGCCAACATAGGGAGGGAAGAGATAAGGCCCAGTTTTGTCTTTATATAGGGACCATAAATGGTATGATTGACTGACTATCTCATTGCGGGCAGATAGATCCTTCAAAGGAATTGACCACCACCAAGGTAATAGGGCTCTATAGATATGCTCTCAAATCTAAGCCATGGTATATGAGTCGGAGAAGTATGCCACTGAGACAATTGCACCATTCTGGAAGCTACATAGTATTTCAACAAGTTGGGCACACTTAAGGCCCCAAGCAATTGAGGCCTACACAGAAGCCCTTTACCTAAACAAGGTTTTTTATCTTTCCATATAAACCTAATAACTTGAATGGCCTCTATTGTGGACCGGAAGACATAGAGAGGGAGAACGCGGAAATAAAACAATAATTTGGGAAGGATTGACATCTTCACTGCTTGAATCCTGCCAAGGAACAAAATATGGTAGATGTGTAAATATGCCAGATCTGCAACCATTAATTTATGCGTAAAAACGCGGAATTGTAATTAATCTGGTACATCTGTTGCAGCGAAGGGGCCAAGCGAACTCCTAGATAGGACAACGATCCCTCAGACCATGCAAATTAGAAGTTCTCTCTCAGTCTCGCAGTTGGTTCCTGTTGATTTTAATGGGGTTCTGATTCAGCACCTGAACTTCCATAAAGCTTGCCGAACCCACCTTGAACTGAACACACGTTCAGCTAGTGATCAGGACATTTAGAGAGTGTGAATCTGTGGAAGAGACTCTACTCTGGCAGGCTTTTTCTGCCCACTTCACAGCCTCTCATCCACACTGCATGTTTCTTCAGGGCTTGGTGTGGGTTTCTAATGTTGGGCTTGAATTAGGTTCCTATTGCTAGGCTTGACGTGGGTTCCTAATGCTGAGCTTAATGTGGGTTACCAATGCTGTGCTTATTGTGGTTTCCCAATGCTGGGGTAGGTGTGGGTTCCCAATGCTGGGCTTGATGTGGGGTTCCAGTGCTGCAGGTAGAGACAGAGGAATGATTGACCTCACAGGACAACCCTTACCTTCATGAGCTGTGACTGACCTTACTAGACTATAGGAATACCGTGCATCAGACTGCAGGAACTTACATGGCAGGCTGACAACAGCTGACAACAGCTAGTTATCGGGACATTTAGTGTGAATGTGTGAATCCTCCTAACAGGTACACAGACAGCGATAAAATCCCAGCAATCATCACTCTATCCTAAGGTGAAAAAAAAAGTTTTGACTCCAGTTATAATTTAAGAACCATCTTCTCTTCTGTCCTGCTGCTGTAATTATGTAGCGGTGTAATTTACTATTATTCGCTTCCTCTAGCATGCTGCAAATATTATTATTGCTCAAATTCCATTTCTTCCCATCACTTCACATAATAGGTAAATGTCTTCCACGGAGCAATCTGACATAAATCATTAACTATAACTAAAAATCAATGAAATACCTTGTCAAAGATGGATGATCCCATATCACAATTGATGTAATCAGAACTCTTTCTAAAGTACATGGAACCACTGATTGGAATTCTGTTCATAATAACATTAATAATGACACTGTAATGTTGTAGTTAACACCATCCAACGTGTTTAAGTACCAGTCAAAAGACACTTATTAAAAATGACACCACTCTTTCATTCCTTCGGGACTACTTGAGCTGACCGTTTAGAAACAAATCCATCAATTTATTAAAGCCGTGGAAGGCGGCTATTAATTAATTTACTTGTAATGCAGTTTTCATTTGTTCTGCCTATTTCTGCACGCCAGTCTTTGTGATGGGGGTCTGCATTTTTATGACAGACAGCAGCCATGCCTAGGGTGTCGTAAAAGTTGTTTATATGTTTACATGTTCTCAGCAGTGGCGGCCCTAATCCATGCACCTGGCCCCTAATCTACACGCATGGATTTCAATGGGGTTTTTTTTTTTTGGAAGCACATATTTAGAGCTTAAGGCTGGTTGGGCTTGGGGCAGGCTTGTGGACTCGACTGACCAAACGGTGTGGGGGAGAGGGGTGTCGGGTGGTTTGTTTGCCACCCCATCCCCAAAATGGAGCACCAGCCGTCACTGATTCTCAGGTTTGGAAATTACACATTTCCTGAACGCCAATGTAAACCTTAGTTTTATAATAGTCACGTGACCACTCTCACTCTCCCAGCACTCCGAGCTCCAAGAGGTGTGGCCAGAGACTCTTTAGTCTGCCAAGCTTCTTTTGCCCACATCGCAGCCTTTCATCCACACCACATGTTTCTGCAGTGCTTGAATTGGGTCCTAATGCTGGGCTTGAATTGGGTTCCTAATGCTGGGCTTGAATTGGGTTCCTAATGCTGGGCTTGAATTGAGTTCCTAATGCTGGGCTTGAATTGGGTTTCTATTTTGGTGCTTGAATTGGGTTTCCAATGCTGGGTTTGATGTGGTTTCCTAATAATGTGCATGATGCTGGGCTTGTTGTGGGTTCCCAATACTGGGCTTGGTATGGATTCCCAGTGCTAGGCTTATGTGGATTCCAAATGCTGGACTTGATGTGGGTTCCCAATGTTGGGCTTAATGTGGATTCCCAATCCTGGTCTTGATGTGGGTTCCCAATGCTGGGCTTGATGTGGGTTCCCAATGCTGGGCTTAATGTGGGTTCCCAATCCTGGTCTTGATGTGGGTTCCCAATCCTGGTCTTGATGTGGGTTCCCAATGTTGGGCTTAATGTGGGTTCCCAATGCTGGGTTTTATGTGGGTTCACAATCCTGGTCTTGATGTGGGTTCCCAATCCTGGTCTTAAAGTGGGTTCCCGATGCTGGTCTTGATGTGGGTTCCCAATGCTAGGCTTGATGTGGGTTCCCAATGCTAGGCTTGATGTGGGTTCCTAATGCTGGGCTTGATGTGGGTTCCTAATGCTAGGCTTGATGTGGGTTCCCAATGCTAGGCTTGATGGGGGTTCCTAATGCTGGGCTTGATGTGGGTTGCTAATGCTGCAGGAAGAGACACAGGGACGATTGACCTCACAGGACAATCCTTACCTTCAGGAGCTGTAGCTAATGGTGATGTCACAGACTGACCTCTCTGGACTACAGGAACGCCATGCATCAGATTGCAGGAACTTACATGGCAGGCTGACAACACTGCAACAGAAATCCAACACTGTGTATATCATTGTCAATTTAAAAAGAAAGTAGAAGACATTTATTACCTCTGTTTTAACTCAGTGTTGTTTTTTACTGCCAATACCTTCATCTAGATGGAGCCATCAAGGCACTATTCAGGATCAGCATCTACTTCCTGGACTAAGATGATGGCTCTGAGACGATGCGATCATGTAAATTCCTGGTGCCTGTACAGTTTTTGAATGTACTTACAAATTTATGACACAGATCAGCCCAACTCCAGCCATTCATCTTGTGAATTGCTACAAAAGTATATTGCCATTTAAATGCTTCCTTCAGCCCTCAGCAGACTGAAGATGTCATCTCAGCATTGGCAAAGCCATTGATTGGAACTCAAGTATAGCTCCATATTAACAAAAAGTGGAGATTTTATAAAAAAAAAAAAAAAAAATATATATATATATATATATATAAGTATACATGTAAAAAACGAACTGCGTTTTTGTGGACACAATACTATTAGAGACACTAGTATAGTTTTAATCGTGATTAAGATACTGATCCCTACAGGCACTATACTAGTAATGGAGGTGATCAGTGACTTATAGTGTGGCTGTGATAGTGTGGTGGGCAATCAGGTACTAATTGACACTGTCTGGGAGGGACTCTAGCTGACTAACTGACACCGATGTCGCTAGTGACACTAATACAGTGATCAGTGATACTTCTATACACTGTACTAATGACACTGGCTGGGAAGGGGTTAACATCAAGGGGCAATGATGGGGTTGACCATGTGCCTAAAAAGTGTCATTTGTGCTGTTTTTACTCCCTGCTTCAGGGAGAAGAAACAGCCAGATTGATGTTTTGTGTACACAGAGTTCTGTGTGTATGTAAACACAGAACTCTGTGTTGTGATTGGCCCTAACAGGTCAGCAGATTTTAGCCAAAATCATTTGCTGAAAACTGGTGACAAATTGGTGCTGTGTCCAATCACAGTCCAGGTCAGCAGGAGTCACATGCACGCACGCACGCTCGAAAACCAGGAGGTTTGCCGCGCTGTACGAATGCATTGCGGTGCATGGCTGTGCAGCAAATCTACTGTGGGCATGTGACAAGTGGTTAAAATGAGCCCTCACTGACCTCTGTAGCTGCATCCACTGTGAAGTAACTCATGCTCAAAATTTACAGCAGAAGCCCTGAAGTCCTTGTCTAAGTCTAATCAGCTACTGTACTCAGCAGTGAGTCAGCATCATTGTAGGCTCCTAATCTCTAATGTAAGCACAAAACAGGAGCTCTTGGAAGGAAGACCAGAGTAAAGGATTTGAAGGACTTTAGTGCTTGTGCTATGAATGAGGATGAATAGCTCCATAGCACCTACAGCTACAGAAGTTAGAAGGGACTTGTTTGTAATCTAACTTCCTGATTTTTAAGATTTTTTTCCTGTTGGATTTATTCTATTCAAAAGAGCATGGAGGATTTCTGGAGAAGGGGGATGCTTCAAGATACAAAGCCAAGCTCAGATAGTTAGTACAGGTAGAATGTATTCAATTGTATGATTAGATTGATTTGTGTTTTTCAGGCTTACAACCATTTTAAGTGTCCATAGCCTGGTCACAGGTTCACTTTAAGTTTTTTAAATTTGATTAAAGCGTCATCCCAATCTTGGGTATCCATTTCCCATATAGCAAGCAATTGTGCTGCAAGTTTGAAAATGACTTGCTAAGCAATTGCTAGACTTGCCAGGCTTCACAAGTTTGTTGCACAATTGCAGCAAGTCCCAATTGACTCCAGAACAACTTTATTTGCAAACTACCTGCAAGTTCCGACTCAGTTATGTTGTGCTATAGTCATCCCACCACAGGGGTCACTGTGGCTGAATTTTCATGCTGTAGACTTGCAAAGCTCTTGCTGTAGACTCACCACTGCAACTTTGCTCTTGCTAGAGACTTGCCACGCAAATTTGCTACAAATTAGAAAAGTGTCAACTAGAACTTGTGCTTCGAGTGCTCTGCAAGTGGACAACTTGCCAGTAAACACGTGCAGCAATTCAACACTACCACAAATTTGGCATGTTTTCTTGCTATCTGGGTTGGCAAGAGTAATCCTACTTGATATTTATTTGTGGTGTTGGAATTCATTCATTATCAGCATGTACTATATATTTAAAATCTAATACCTATATAATAGAAATATGATCCTGTCTATACCTCTGATGAAGGAGACTCTTCTCTGAAACGTGTTGGGTATCAGAAGATGCTATATCATACTGGAGAACAGTGACTAATCACCCTAACTTACGCAGTTTTTTTCTATGTATATTTTAAAGATATGTGCAGCGCTAAAAGTGAAAGGTCTCTGTATATCTACAGGACGGTTAAATATGTGCATCAATCGAAAACAGTGTACCATATAAATATATGAATACCCTGAAGTTGTACATACATATAAAACTCATACTAATAATGAATGAACATTGGAATAGGTATGATGAGGTGACAAAAATAAATGTATCTAAGGGGAAAACAATTAGAAAAAACAAAATCAAAATAAGTCCACATGGGTGCAAAATAAGTGTTGAAGTGAATCCAAAAAAGGAGGGTAAGTCCTTATGGTATCAGCAAAAATCACATAGAGATCACGTGTGTGAAGAAGACAACCACCACCAACTTTGAGAAGGCTTACCGTAACGTATGGACTCAAAAAGGCATACGCACAATGAGTCGCCAAGGCTTGTACAGTATCTACACCAATGAGATGGAACATCCACGCCTCTTGCTCCTGGCCAAAATGGGAGGTGATCCCTCCGTCCCTTGAATGGCTCAATGTAGCAAAACCGGTCAGGGCTGGCAGCCTCAAACAAAGGATGGATCAAGTCTTCCTTATGCACTCATTCGGTATAACCAGAAAGGAAACAAATGCTCCACATAGTGTAAAACCGTAGGTGTAACAAAAAATTATTATAAAAGCAGGAACACTCACATTTGGATGAATAAAAAGCGCTTGTAGGGATATTCAATAGCAGTGAATTAACACAATGGCATCAGCAAAGCTTTTCCCAACGTGTTTCGTCTAAAGAGACATGTATTTTATCAATTTCTAAATATTGTCTAAATAAATGTTTCAATTTAAAAAACAAAAACAAACAAACATTGGAATTCAAACATGTTACTTGTCAATGTGCCATTTAAAGTCCGCCTTGGGGAAAATACCTTGATTCTTTCCCAATCTTAGGTAGATCATTATTAACCCATTACATTCTGCAAAGCTTTGACATTCTCTCATTCAGGATACCTTCAGCTGACCTTCCTTGCTATAAATTTCCCCATGCTTGGATCCCCTGGATCATATATAACAATCGCCACTTTAATCTATTCTCAGTGCTAATACTCTTACTGCTAAGTACCGGTGTAACACTATTGATTTGCAGCAGTAACCCAATCCATTCTATGTGATGGCACCATCAATTGTATGCAGTAACACTATCGATCGTAACTTGTAATACAATTTATTCTGAGCTGTAATGTCATCAGTCCCGAGTGCAAGTAAAACATTGATCCCTGGCTGCAATGTTCTGCATTCTAAGTGATGGCTGCATTGAACATTGATGGAAATCCCATTACTTCAACATGCCAGCACAATACAACCTGCAGCATTGCTCTTTCTCCCTGACAAAGCAATAGCTCTTAAGTGGTATTAATACTGATACTAAGTTGGGTACTTATGAAATGATACTCGTTCTTATTGATCCATGGCATTCACCCGCTTTGCTTGAATGAAAAAGGAATGGATGTGTTTAGAATTTGGCAGTACTGAAATGAAAACTGGTATTAAAGCTAAAAGCCTTCCAGGACAGTTCTTAATTATTTGTCTGGTGCTAAACACAATTTGTTACTATCAGCAGTCAACAGCCTGTGTTGTGTGGAGCCAGCAGCTAGCTTCAATGTCATGTGATGTACAAACTCAATGGCCTTTATTTAACATAATAATGCAATGCTGTTCAGCTCAGGGCTGGAGGACTGTAATCCTGCTACCGGTTTAGTATATCTGTATGAATTATGCTGGCCAATACGCAAGGAGTTCTCTAATTGTGAGTGCTGGAAAAGCTCAGCATGTGATAATGAGCATGTATGTGCACACGATGGTTACGTAAGTGCCAGCGCTTGATAGTAATCAGAATTTAACCCCATGCAGTCCGATTGTTTAAAGGAATGCTTGAATGCATTGCATTGCAAAAATCGGACTTGGTTTATCCATGGCAAAGCTAAATGCTTATTCACGTGTGCTGCAGGGAAAGCATCTACATGTACCATTTAGATGGCTTTCCATAGGAGTTTTACAGGTGGTGAAGAGGCAATATGCTGCCTCCTCATCGCCTGATTTTAAGCTGAATTCCAGGAATTCAGACACTTTGTGAATAGTGCAGGCACACTATGTGTTAAGTCCAAAGAGGTGCATAACATCTCCTGAACTTATTTCTATTATTTATATCTGACCGGTTTATGGCTCGGCCTGAGTATACACTGAGAGTTGGGCTGGGAGAGAAGAGAGAGCAGCACACAGAGCAGCTATGCTCACCCATCCCCCTTGCTGCCCATTCAGAGAAGCCTTTGTATTTTGTGAATGAGTTCACATAATACAAAGGCTTATGTGATTGGGCAGGAGGATGGGGAGAGGCGGGCATAACAGCTGCACCAGCTCTATTGTTAAAAATGCTTAGACATGAAGCATCAGCGTCTGGCCCCCGGAACTACATAAATAGCCATTTTCCAGGAGTGCAATAAAACTGTCAGATGTAAATTATAGAGATAAGCCAAAGAGATGTCATGCACCTCCCTGGACTCAACTCAAAATGTGCCTTCCCTTTTTTTTAAAGGGGCTAAATTCCTGGAATTCAGCTTTAACCTTATAACTACCGTACTACCACATGCAATGTGGTGAACGGCATTACTCACGCTGATTGGCAGCACCGCCTTCTGAAATCGACATGCTGTTAAACCCATTCCCGACCAGCCACCGCAGTTGTACTGCGGCAGGTTGGCTCCCCTGGGCATCGGTTTGCCTTTTGACTACTAGGGGGCATGTTCCCGCGCCGCGACGCCAGAGCCGATGCACGTGCCCAGCGGTCGCCATGACCACCGGTTACCTGCGATCGATCCCCACAGAGACAGAAGGGAGATCTCTCAATGTAAGCAAACAGATCTCCGTGCTGTCAGGGGTGAGGAGAGTGATCTGTTGTTCATACTAAGTATGAACATCGATTGCTCTCCTCACCCAGTCAGTCCCATCCCCCACAGTTAGAATCACTCCCTAGGGAACACAGTTAACCCTTTGATCGCCAACCAGTGTTAACCCCTTCCCTGCCAGTGACATTTACACAGTAGGTATTTCTGCATACAAAGTGATGTCTCAAAGTACTAGAGGTATGGGCAGACTAATATATTCCAACAAATGTACCGTTACATTTCTTATCTCTATATACTACAACATAATAAACTACAAAATAAACCCGTAACAAAAGAAAAAAAAGTTAGCACATTCTTGGGTCCCTGTCACCCCTTTAGACTTCAAGAGGATGAAGAGGAGGGATCCATAACAAGAAACACATTTTAAAATAAATAATTTGCATGGCAATGCCTACTGCCCTTTAATGGGGGAACAAACCCCCTTATTTGGGGATTTGTGATGGAAGAAAGACATGCAGATACATGCTTTTTTATTGTAAACAAGAGAGACAACCGCGCCTGATTAAACAATACTTATAGTAAATTGCAGCCGTTGTCTATTATTCCCAACAGGGGATTTTTCAATGTACTTCAACTGTTCTTATGCAGCGCATGCTAACATGTGAGTATTCAAATTTGTGTCTTAGTGCAAAAAGTCTTTTTAAGACAGTGCAATCTTGAGTGCTTTTGGTGCCTGATTGCCAGGGTATCCCTTGTAGTGAATGTTCCACCTCGTGCTGAATGTTTACACACCAATGGTATTCCCAAAGTTTAATGGGCAGGCAATGTAATAGAAAAAGAGAGACAGCCTCTCATTGTGTAAAATCCTTAGATGTATTTATGAAAAATTATACTTAAAAAATATCATTAAAAAGCGCCACTAATGCAGTATGTTATATGAAAAATGGCCCGCTGTACCAATCCAAAGATGGACGCCGCTTATGAACTGGCATGCATTCCACGAACGAGGCCACAAGTAATGCACGGGAACAGCCTCTTAACGCATTTCATCATCATTCAGTGACGTCTTCAGAAGCAGGAAGTTCCCTTGCGAGCCATCCCCTTTATAGGCTCCGGATATGATAATCACCCCTCCCCATACAAGCGGGTTCTCGACTATAGAAATACCAATCAGGGAGTGCCACTCTGAGCTGCCATCCTATGTGCTCATTGGCCCTATAGCTCCACATGGCGTTAACTTTAGTTTACCAGAGTTGGTGCCTCAATGAGGACATCTTGTGGGCATTTTACAAACTGACATCATTAATTGAATTCTTATGCCCTGTACACAGATAGGATTTTCCAACAACAAAATCCATGGGATTTTTTCCGACGGATGTTGGCTCAAACTTGTCTTGCATACACACGGTCACACAAAGTGGGTCAGAAATTTCCGAGCGTCAATAACGTGGTGATGTACAACGAGCCGAGAAAAATGAAGTTCAATAGCCAGTGCTGCTCTTCTGCTTGATTCCGAGCATGCATGGCACTTTGTGCGGCGGAATTGTGTACACACAATCGAAATTTGCGACGACGGATTTTGTTGTCGGAAATTTGAGAGCCAGATCTCAAATTTTGTGTAACGGAAATTCCTATGGAAAATGCGTGATGGAGCCTACATGTGGTCGGAATTTCCGACAACAAGGTCCTATCACACATTTTCCATCGGAAAATCCTATCGTGTGTACAGGGCATTAAATGATGCTGTGCAACCTAGTAAAAAATGTGTTCAACCATTTAATTACATTAGGTCCAATAATTATTATAGGTTGTCACAATAATTCATAGAGTTGATGACAAAACGCTGTTCCCATGCATCACTTCCGGCCACTCAAGGGGAACGCACGCCAGGTCATAGGCAGCGTCCATCTTTGGATTGGTACATATAGCATATAGCACACTGCAATGTGGCACTTTTTGAGTGACATTTTTTTAGTAATAATTTTAATAAATACATCTAAGGATTTTACAAAATGAGAGGCTGTCTCTCTCTTTTTATTACATTGCCTGCCCATTAAACTTTGGGAATACTATCAGGATTACCACAAGGAGGAGTAAGTATCTGCACCAGGAAATCATCTGGAACATTGGGATGTGTCTCCCTAAGGACTTGCAAGCCCTTATAACTTCCCTTGCTGTACAGTAAGGGGGTCAGCAACATCTGGTGAGTGCGGTGTGCAAACATTCAGCACGAGGTGGAACATTCACTACAGGGGATACCCTGGGAATCAGGCACCAAAAGCACTCAAGATCGCACCCTTTTAAAAATACTTTTTGCACTTTAATATTTTGGCACAAATGTGAATTATACATGTTTAGATTTGATCTCTCGCATGTTATAGCAAGCGCTGCCTAAGAACAGTTACATACTGGACATTAAAAATTATTTTTGTAAATGTGCTTTACATTGGATGAGTGGAAGGATCTGCGGTTTCTTTTAGCCCATCATACCATAACCTGTCTGGGTATGCTATCTTTCAGCTGATAAATACCAATTGGCCTTTAGGATACAGAACCTTTATACATCCCTGTTGCCCCACAAAGGATTCATTAGACAAATTATAAAAACTATAAAAACCAGAGTGTAGCGCTATGACAAGAAATGTGATATAAAGTGATTATTGGAACAATTGAAAGTCCATCGATCAAACGAACATCAACTTGTATAATTATATACAGTGAATCTTCCACCAAAGTTCAGTGCATCAAAGGTAAAAATGAAAAAAACTTCCAACTCATGTGATCTCAGTCTGCTTACCAGAAAGATGAATTTAGTGAGCGATGTTATCATATGATGCCAGAGGTTGGTGATAAAATTTGATGAACAATAATGGCGGAAGCCCAGATCCAGAAAACTTCAATGGATGGTTGGTACCAGGATTCTCAGAGCCAAACCAATATAGTGCTAAGAAAATTCTCCCAGGGGAATGAAGGAAGAAAAAACAGCCACAATAGTAAAGCCCGTAGATAAATTCAAAAAATTGATTGCATATAGTCTACTTACAGCAGTGTGCAGACATCAGGGCATATAAAACAACAGTTCCGCGTACTTGCATCAGCCCGCCTGACATGTTTCAACCAATGGTGGATATCATCAGAGGCGCCTCACAAAGTTTTCTGGATCTGGGCTTCTGCCATTATTGTTCATCAAATTTTATCACCAACCTCTGGCATCATATGATAATTCATCTTTCTGGTAAGCAGACTGAGATCACATGAGTTGGAAGTATTTTTCGTTTTTGCCTTTGATGCACTGAACTTTGGTGGAAGATTCACTGTATATAATTATACAAGTTGATGTTCGTTTGATCAATGGACTTTCCATTGTTCCAATAATCACTTTATATCACATTTCTTGTCATAGCGCTACACTCTCGTTTTTATATTTTATTAGTTTGCTTATCAACAAACTGTGTTAGCTGCAATATACATGTTTTTTGTAAATAGCGCAGATATTTTGTTCACCCCATTTTTTCACAAATTATAAAAACTGCATTTAGGTCATCCATTATGGGGTAAGAATTTTTTTTTTTTAATTAAGGCTATAAGGCACCATAATCTTCATTTACCCTGTTATTTAAGAAACCTAGGTATGTGTGTGTGTGTGTTCAGCAGAGGTGAAATAGTTATATTGCCATGTAATGAGTTGCTGAGACCTTACCTTGAGAACTGCATTTTATGACCCTACATATCTGCGTCTACAAGCACAGTCATAAAGAGGAAGCAATTCAGGGAATGGATACTAAAATAGTAACTTGTATAGATAATATAATGTATTGAGGTTTTAAACCTCTTACTTATAGCTCTGGGAAAATAAATGGAAGATAGTATTAGAAAAATAAAAACTGGCTAAATGCACTGCGATGAAATTAATAAAACTGAGCAGCGTAGAGTATAATCATTAAACAACTTAAATCACTTGTAAGACCGAATGAATATGTGCAAAATCAGTTCGAGAAGGAGCAAAATGTTCTAAAGAAACACAGGAAGAAATATTACATGGAACATCTACAAGGCCTACAGTCTGAATACAAAATTATTACAGGGATTAAAAATACGAAAAGGAACATAAGGCTGTATCCTTATTTGTTATATTGGTTTGGTGACCAATATAACAGATAAGTTCGGAAAGTTTCGTTAAATTTTACCTAGCATCAGTAATAATTTGCAGTTAGGCATATGCAGCAATAATACGTACATGTCTAACGCAGGTATTTCCAACTTCTCACAAAGATTACGATTCTCCTGACAATTTCCTCATCTGTTTTTTGATTCAGAAGGATGGTCTAATCTTTGTCCAGTGTGAGCAACTATCTCCAGGACTAAGGCCCCGTTCAGACCTCGCATAGCGGGAGCGAGCATTCCCACTTGTGTTTTTTAAGTGTGATTTACAGGTGTTTCTGTGTGTTGGGCATAGGGCAGCCCATTCGCTTCAAAGGGATGCCTTATGCACATGTTGGGTGACAAGCTTTGCGCAATTTTTAAACATGCGTTTTCTGTCACAAAATCACACAATGTTTGGAGTGCCATTAAGAATGAATGTCACCCAAATGCGCATAACGCAATTTGGTATCATGGTGCTTCTGCCAGCCAAGTGTGAATGGGGCCTAAGATGCTAGCTCAAAGATGGCACAACCATGTATATCCTGGTGCTTGTACAGTTTTTGGTTCTGCCACAGCCTCTCACCTGACTTGCTACAAAGTTACAATGTTGCATACTGATACACTGGTGGAAATGGGACTAGGCCCCTTTGACATGGTCAAGATCCATTTTTCTCAGCAGGGAATCTGTCCATTCATCCCCTGCTGAGCTGAGTGGAGCAGGCAGATGACGGGTCTGTGTCTGCTATGTTTATGCAGAGAGGTCACAGACACAGCCCGCTCTACTCTATGGACAGTCAGATGTAAGTGGACTGGCTGTGTGTTTACACCCAACTGACCTCCGATCTCTCTGCCCAGACCAAGGGGAATGGTTACCCTTTGTTTTTTGCATGATCGGATTGGAGGTAGGCAGGTGGATACGGACACAAGTCCGTTTACATCCGCCACTCCATAGAGGAAAATGGAGGGTCCAATCAGGTCCGCTTAAACGATGGACAGGTGGACCCAATCGGACCGCTCATGTTAAAGGAGCCTAAGGAGGGGCTTCTTCCTGCCTGAAGCAGACTTATGACATCTTCTCAGCCTAGGTGCATTTACTCCAGGATGTCTTTTTAATGATAAAAAGTGGAACCGTTTTGAATTATATCATTGCTGTATATTGTGACTTGTCAGAAATGTATTTAGACAGACGTGTTACTGAAAGGTCCACATTAAAAAGGCAGAGTATTAGGCAAAGTGCAATAACCCACAGAAAACATCAGGATCATAATTTATCTTTGTCTTATGTGAGTGCAAAAATGAAAACTGATCAGGTATTGAGGTTTACTGAACTTTCACCGATTTAATATACTAGTAGACTGGTGGGATCTATAGATAATGCTGCGGATTATGGTGGTGGTAATGTTGCTAACTGATGTCCAGTGCCCTCATTTGTGGTATCAAGTAATACAAACACTGTTTAACATTTCACCTCTAAAACAAAATATTTCTTTTCCAGGTTTGGTACATGGATGGTTACCTAAAAGGTCGAAGAGTCTTAGAATATCGCACCCTCAATGACTTTATCAAAGGCCAGAACTTCGTGCAACACCTTCTCCCCCATCCCTGGGCCGGTACTGGCCACGTGGTTTACAATGGATCTCTGTATTACAACAAGTACCAGAGCAACATTGTGGTAAAATATCACTTCCGATCACGTAGTGTCTCCGTCCAGAGGAACCTCAACAATGCTGGCTACAACAACACCTTCCCTTACTCCTGGGGTGGATTCTCCGACATTGACTTCATGGTGGATGAAAATGGTCTCTGGGCAGTTTACACGACTAATCAGAATGCGGGAAATATTGTTGTCAGCAAGCTGGACCCCCTAACGCTGGAGATCCTCCAGACCTGGGACACTGGCTACCCAAAACGCAGTGCTGGAGAGTCCTTCATGATATGCGGCACCCTCTATGTAACCAATTCCCATTTAGCAGGAGCCAAGATCTACTTTGCATATTACACCAATTCTTCTACTTATGAATACACAGATATCCCATTCCATAATCAGTATTCACACATATCTATGCTGGACTACAACCCACGAGAGAGAGTCCTCTACACCTGGAATAATGGTCATCAAGTTCTCTATAATGTCACTCTGTTCCATGTTATAAAGACTTCTGGAGAGTGATGTGGACTGCATAGGACGATCATCTCACGTTTCTTTGTTTCTTTCTTGGTTTAATTCTTTTTACAGTCTGAGATTATCAGTTATTTTTATGAAACGCACAGAACACAAAAGACTTTCATGTGGTTGAGTGAGCATGGTATCAAATATACTTTTTTTTCTGGTGGAAAATAAAGACAGTATTTGACATTGGTACCGTTTGGCCAGTGGTATTTTTTCAATATGTGATGATACGTTTCAGAATATTCATATATAGTATAGTGTGGTGATATTAAACAACCAGTCAACCTTTAAGGGCCTCAAAAATAAACTAATGCTGCTCAAAATGGCAGCATATTACACATTTTATTATATTAAAGCAAAATAAAACAAAATCAACACATATGAAAAGTAAGTCAGAGACGTTAGTAAATATTAGATGTAAAGTATATTATTATTCTTTAATGAACTGTGGAAGCTGTGCCGAAGGATGACAAGCAGAGGGCCAAAAACTAGACACCAGAATTACCTGTAGAGGCAGGGCTTAGCTTTCTTATATTGGTTCCCCTACTTCTTAATGACTAGTGATCTGATAATTAAGTAGAAGCCAAGAGATCCTTGCACTGCTAGGTACAGCTTCTCTCCAGCCAGGAGAACAGTGAATAGCACAGTAGCGCCATGAGCGAATCTCACTACAAATCTTATAAGACTAGCAGTCGGAGGCAACAGTGCCTTAAATACACTCTGTTATAAGTCTTTAGGTATACGAGTGCCTGGACACAGTCGCATGTCAGGAAAAGGAATGAGTCGGACATACCAGGTCTCAGTTCGAGGCAGGTTTGGCAAACATTACATATATTCAGCTGCCAAATCAGAAACCCACTGAAGTCAATGGAAGCCGAATGTTAAAAACAGTGATTTTCTAGTCTAACAGGCAAGAGATTGCCAAACAAACGACATAGAGGGTTGAGCACTACCCCAGGGAACAAGTACCGAAGCAAAAAATCTTTTGGTGGGGAAAAGTGATTTTAATAAAGCCTAAAGGTAAACATTAAAAAAATTCTAAACCCCTCTCAATAACATGCCATAGGAATTCCCTTAACCTGCCTATGGAGTGGAGTATTAGTTGGATGTTAGCAAACTGCTACAGCAAAATGTACATTTATAAATTAAAATTGACAGCAAATGACAGCTCCCGGCTGCTTCCTTCTGTTTGTAAACAGTGGGGCCCAGGATTCCCTTCTTCTATTCCAGACCCTTATCCCAGATGTAGGTCTGGTAAGGATTTTAAACAGGAACCCCACGCAAAAAAAAAAAAAAGAATGGGTCCCCACCCCCAAAAAATATCTTTACCAAACCCTTATCCGAGCATACAGCCTGGCTGGTCAGGAAATGGAGGGGGGGGGCATGTGATATCCTCAAATCATACCTAGAAATATGCCCTCAACATGGGGAGAAAGCCTTGTCAGAGGGAATCCCCCAGCAAAGCACATTGTTTCCATGTTAGTGAGGACAAGGGCCAATTCCCCACAACCCTGGGCATCTGGTTGGGGGGGTCTACAGACAGAGGGACTTATCTAAATCTGGACCCCATAAGAATGAGTAAGAGGTGCCTAGTAGCCCTGCTCATTCACAAAAAAATTAAGTATTAAATAAAAATGAACACTTTTTGACAAGTCCTTTACTTAAAAATAAGAACCCCAAAACCGTTCCATGATATAAACCCATCATCAGTCCCGTCATCCAGCGATGCAGATCCACATTAATTCCTGATGAACAATGCACGCCGACACAATCTTCTTCCAACAACTGCTTACCACAAATGACAGCTCCCAGTCCCTGCCTTGGAGTGTTAACTAAAAAGCGGGGTCTCCTGGGAGACATCATTGACCATATATAGACATGACTATATTTGTTTAATGATGTTTAATGATGTAATGGGGATTCCCATGATGTCATCAACTGCATATAGTCATGGTCACATTGTGATACATGATTTGAGTTCTTTTTTTCTTTTCAATAAAGATTTGTCAAAAAGTGTTTGTCTTTATTTACATATTTTTTTTGCAAATGAGTAGGGGTAATATATAGGGGGTACTATGTGAGTAGGGGGAGGTCTAGAGCCTCTTTCAGCTTTTTATTGTTGTCTGTTTCCCTGTTGCAGATTTTCCCTCACTGTCTGGTAAAAGGTTGTCCTTGGAACAGTAAGTGAGGGGAAATCTCTTTAACGATGCCCCGGATAGCAGTAAAGCCTAAAGGGGGTATCCAAAAAAAAAAGAGAAAAGGTTTGGAGTAAAGATGCAGTTAAAAGCTGAATTTCAGGAGTAGATTTTTTTTTCATAGTTGCAAATATTCCATAGCTGAGGAGCATCTGTGGAAGCAGAGAATTACTGTAGTAGTCACCACTACTTACCAAAGTGATCCCCTCTATCTTATGGGTTTTGTGACGAGTGGCTAAGAAGGCAGAGAAGGCAGACTCTGATTGAACAAGATGGAGAGGTGAGGCTGCCTCCTTCAATTAGATCACACTTTTCATTAATTGAGGAACATGCAAAGCCTTCTGTGAATGGCACCCATGCCAAATAAGAAACCCCCTGTGCTCACCATACAGCAGGGCAGCTGCTCAGCACAGAACCCAGTAGACAGCAGCAATCACTGTAGTGGCGGTAACTACTACAAAGATGCTCTGGTTTCACAGTGCTTCCACATGTATAGCATATGCATACTTACATTGCTCCAAGCTGGACCAATGTAACTATGCAAAAAAATCATACCTGGAATTCCGCTTTAAGGTGTAGAAACATACAGTGTTGTGAGCAACCAAAGGGTTAGGTTAAGGTTACAGCACAGGATATATGGGGGGGGAACTGATTTTTTTCTTTAATGTTTTTGGCGCTGAAAGCTAATGTGCTGCCATATAGCAGGAATGTCCCCTTAGGATAGCACAGTTAGGCTTTTTAAACAGCTCAAATAAACTCCTTTTGAGATTAAGTAAATTGTTACACAGAAACGAGGATGAAATGTATAGTTAATATTCTGTATTCAACTGTCAGCTGTGGCTGTGAAATGTTTTGTAATCAGGGTGTGACTTTCAATGTGTTTGACTCTGAAAACGGTGACTTTGTCAGCCTGTGGATGCACATTTAATAAGAAGCCGCATTTATTGTTTTTATTGTTCACTATTAAAAAATCCACCTGAAGATAATGTGTTTGTGGGCTCAAACTGTGTTCATCCAAATTCTATTATGTAAGGAGCATTTTAGTATTTAGAGAAGCTCACAGTCTAGAAGTGGAACTTCATCACACAAGTGTGGTATGGTAAGTGATAAAAACATAAAATAAGACAAGGGTATTGCAACTACCCACCCCCTTTATTCACAATATATACTCCACTACATATAACATAATCGAACCGCAACATACCCATTGGAATTTAATGCAAAGATGGGAATAAAACCCTTTAAGTAACAACTGAAATATAGTAGCAACTGACCTGAAGTATTATATAAGATCTTTGGCATCATGTTCATTAGAACACACTTGTATCTGAAAAGTCATATATTAGGTCCCCAGCCAAACAGCACCTCCCTGCTGGACATTCAATACATATTCACTGCAGATGCAACTTTTAACACATAAAGGAGAAGTATGGCCAAAGCTCTTTTGACCATACTTCTCCTGTGGGTCACAGGAGTGCACTTAGTTCTGTACTCCTGTGACCCAGATTTAGCCAACAGCGGGCTGAAGCACAGAGCCGGTCCAATCTCTGCAGGGATCTCGAATAATAATGGGATCTGCCCAGATGCCTGAACGGCAGCTGGCTCAGCCTTTCAGCACAAGACCCTGGGGGCTGAGACCCTGAGCCAGCTGCGTCCGTCCCCCCACAGTCTGGAACTCCAGTGAGCACTGGAGGAGCATAACACAGAGCGGACCCAAGGACTGAGCGGCCTTTGATCACTCAGTTCTTGATGTAGAGTCAGATTAGTGCTGCAGCCATCTAAGTCAGTACAAATGTTTTTTTTTTTTTTGGATCCCACACTTCCCTTTTAATACCACAGTTTAAACATCATAACTCATGGGAATTTCTAGGGTCGTGAAAGACCAGGGGCACCTCTGGACACACAGATTAAACAGTTGAAGGGCTGGTAGGATACCATGATGACCATGCTGGACCAAATCTCAGACAAATGCAATCTTTTTAAGTGAACAAAAAAGTGAATCGGTCTAAAAACAATAACGTTGAATTATGATGATAAAATAAATAATAGATGGATTGAAAGGTAGTTAAAATATACAACCTTTTCAAAACTGTATACAGTAAAACCTTGGTTTGAGAGCAACTTGGTCTGAGAGCGTTTTGCAAGACAAGCAAAATTTTAAAATACATTTTGACTTGATATATAAGCGATGTCTTGATATACAAGTAGCGTCATGTCCCAACTGAGTATAAAAGAGAAGAGAGGCGCCTCTAAGTGTAGCAATATGGTTACATTTAATGAAGGTACAACATTTAGCAAGTCACATGGTTTCTGATTAAAACAGGCACATCTAAGTATGCAGGTATCCAGGGTAAAGCTGTCCACATAGACCAGTGATGGCGAACCTTGGCACCCCAGATGTTTTGAACTACATTTCCCATGATTCTCATGCACTCTGTAGTTTAGTGGAGCATCATGGGAAATGTAGTTCCAAAACATTTGGGGTGCCAAGGTTCACCATCACTGACATAGACCATCCTCCACACCACCATCAACGTCATCCCTTCCACAATCACTTCAAGCCTCGCTTTCAGATCGCTCTACTGTAGGGTAGTCTTCCTGGTCACGATTACAAACTGACAGTCGGTGAGAGTCAGCGGTGCGGGGCATGGTCTATGTAGACAGCTTTCCCCCGGATACCTGCATACTTAGATGTGCCTCTTTTAATCATCAACCATGTGAGTTGCTAAATGTTGTACCTTCATTAAATGTAACTATATTGCTACACTTACAGGTGCCTCTCTTCTCTTGTATACTCTGTAGCTCCTGCTGGATTTTGCTTCTAATCCCCTTATAGAGGCTGCCATCTGTGGATGGACATTTTATGCTTACACAACCTATTACATTGCAATAATCTTTTTATATGGACTATAAACTGAAGGACTTGTGAATAAATGGTTGTGGAACGAATCATCTGAGTTTCCATTATTTCTTATGGGTAAATTCGCTTTGATATACAAGTGTTTTGGATTACAAGCTTGTTTCCGGAACAAATTATGCTCGCAATCCAAGGTTTTACTGTACTTAGAATGTATCATCTCCATATTTCAAAAGACACCAAGGGACCCTAGTAGAAGACCTGGGGCATATGCCCCAGCAACACTCCTGAAATAAATCCCATATTATGCACCATACCTGAGATGGATCGCCAACACTTTTTCTAGTTTGACTAAGCAGATCACTCTCAAAGAACCTTATGGGACATGCTAACCATTGACATATTGTTACCTTGGCCCTCCTTGCTGGCAACCTCTGCACACCATGGCTGAATGGCTGAAGCCTCAATCAGGTAAGAGTACCCCCCCACCACCACTTGCCCAGTCATACAGGCCTTATGCCCGGTACACACGGTCGGAAATTCCGACGGAAAAGGTCCGATCGGATCATGTTGTCGGAAAATCCGATCATGTGTGGGCTCTATCGGACTTATTCCGTCGGAAATTCAGACGGAAAAAATTTGAGAGCAGGATCTAAAATTTTCTGACAACAAAGTCCGATCGGACTTTTTCCGATCGTTTGTCCGACGGACAAAGTGCCACGCATGCTAAGTTTCAAATTACAAGACTAAAGCTATTGGCTACTAGCCTCTACGTAGTTCCGTCGTACGCAACGAACGTGGCCACATTCCGAACGATCAGATTTTACAACAACTTTGTCCGACCCTATGTATGCAACACCAGTTTCTGACAAAATCCGTCTGAAAAAATCTGATGGATTTTGTTGTAGGAATGTCTGACCGTGTGTACAAGGCATTATGCTTAGGCTTGCAGCTTTTCAGCTTTAGCTCTTTCTGGATTCTGCCTTGCAACTATAAAGGGCACCATATGCACCCTTGAATTGTTAAATAAATGAAAAATATACATACATTTTAAAAGAGAAACCACTTTACATAGCATGTAAAAAAAACACACGAAGATGAAACACAAAAGTGTGAACTAGATATAAAAGGACTTTGCCTTGTCTCTAGTGCCTTTAAATATCTTACGTTTGCCTTGTGCAATGCAAAAATAGCCAGATTTTTTTTTTTTTACAGAGCACAACCTGCTGCTCTAAGCCAGGTCTCTGCTGTGCCGACTATGGCAAAAACATAAAATAAAGATAGTTTTAAAGCAGTTGCACTAGCAGTAGTTTACAATCCATTTATTGATTTTTTTTTAAGGATAAGTGTGTGATTAGTCATAAAAAATAAATATGTTCCCTCTTAGAATTTTCTAATCTTTTTTGAGTAAAAAATACTCACCTCGGCTGATGCAGAAGCCCGGCAAGTTAATGATGGGGTTTTCATAGAAGTAAAAGTGCTAAGAAGAAAAATATTCTCCTTTCCTCTCTAGTCTTTTTGAGTAAGAAATACTTATCTTACTTTGGCGCTTCAGCTTGGCCCATGTGCCCTGCAGCCCCGTAGGCTGTAATTTATTCCTGTTGACCTTTAAGTGATTGGATAGGCAGAAATTATTACAGACTCTGTGGTTGCAGGGTGCATGCACCACTCTGAAAAGGACCTTATTTCTGCGTTTCTTTGGAATCCTGAGAACTAACTTGATATGTGTGGTGCTGCAGTGGTTTCTGCTATCACAAGATAAATATTTCTTCAATGTATTTTGTTGAAATTTTTAATACATAACAGAAAATGTAAACCAGCATGTGTATATATAATGGTTACAACACATTACATAGGTATAAGGTCCATATTGAGAAGGAGACTGTTAGCCTATTTGGCTGAAACCTGCTCTCTGCACTCTGTTTGAACTGTGAGTGTTCCCAGATGGGCTGCAATCCCACTGGATTATTTGTGTCTTTGCATTATTTCAATACAAGTTCTTCGTTGCACTGGGACTGAGTGTGTTATTGCTGCACCCTACTACAAGGGAATTACTCAAAAAGAAGTACCAAAGAAAGGTGAGTATTACCTTTTTCAATCCAGGGTCCGATAAATTTTCCCAAACCCTCCTATGCCCCAAAAGAAGAGAATACAGTTTATACTCACATAATAAAAGTATGGGAATATAACTTGTATTGAACAAAAACATATATTGAAAAGCTGGAAGGAGTTAGGTGTCAGATTGTGTATGGGGTTAGAGAACTCTGCAGCAGATTTGGTGGCTCTGTAGGAGATGATGATTCTGGTAGGGGCAGGGGAGCACTGTGCAAGTTTGGGGGACACTGTGGGACACTGTTGGAAGTTGGGCAAATTATGGGGGGCTCTTAAGGGGCCTGGGAGCACTATGGGTCACTATAGGTGCAATCTGGGAGCTGGGTGGCCGCCCTGTTGAAAGTTAAGAGATCATCAGCTGGATGGGGGTCCAGTAGAGGGCTGGAGGCTGCGGTCTGCTGATGGAGAACCACTGGTATAGGTAACAAAAATATTAATTCACAAAGGACAGCATCTGTGAAAATCTGTCTCCATTCTTCAATTGTTTTATTAGTGTAGCCTCACCTCTCAGGAATTATTGGATTTTGTGGTATTTACTTATATTCTCAAAATGTCAGAGTACAAGTCAGGCTGAATGTCAAGCCCTAAGGTCATCATATCTCCTTCTGTATAATTACATGTCTGTGTTAAAATCAAATACCTAACTTACTAGCAGCTGTATTAATACCATAAAGTACAAAATATCTCATAAAAGCAGTGCTGACTATAAAAAAAGTAAATCAATCCTAAAAAAACCTTTTCCCATGTATGCTAAAAAAAACGCAAAATTGTGCAAACACACAAACATTTGTGAATACAAATTCTGTACATACTGTACATGCAAATACATTGATTGCTTGGTGCACTAATAGTAATGCAAAACACTGCACTGCAATTTCCAAAGTCCTTTTCTCTCCAAGCAATCGGCACCTGTCCAATCTTTGCTGACTTGCTGTCCAAAATTCGGACACTTGCTGATTTTGTATCCTAGTTTTTCCTCAGCCTCTTTGCCAGAGGCGTAACTAGAATCTTCAGGGCGTTGCTGGGCCTACAAAAGATCTTGAGCTAGAGCCCACAGCAGCGAAGTAAAGAAAGCCATGCATTCGGGCGGACATACACATGTATATAATATGTGTGTGTATGTATAAATATATATATATATTATCAATACATATCCGAGTGCGGATCCCCCCCTTACATCAGGGCCCCCAGAGATCCTCCCCTTACATCAGGGTCCCCAGAGAGCCTCCCCCTTACATCAGGGTCCCCAGAGAGCCTCCCCTTTACATCAGGGTCCCCAGAGAGCCTCCCCCTTACATCAGGTTTCCCAGAGATCCTCCCCTTACATCAGGGTCCCCAGAGAGCCTCCCTTTACATCAGGGCCCCCAGAGATCCTCCCCCTTACATCAGGGTCCCCAGAGAGCCTCCATACTTACATCAGGGTTCCCAATGCCTCCCTTTACACCAGGGTCCCCAGAGAGCCCCCCCCCATACATAAGGGTCCCCAGAGAGCCCCCCCTTACATCAGGGTCCCAGAGGGCCCCTTCCTTACATCAGTGTCCCCAGACAGCCTCCCCTTTACATAAGGGTCCCCAGAGAGCTTCCCCCTTGCATCAGGGTCCCCAGAAAGCCTCCCCCTTACATCAGGGTCCCCAGAGAGCCTCCCCTTACATTAGTGTCCCCCAGATAGCTTCCCCTTTACATCAGGGTCTCCAGAGAGCCCCCCCCCCTTACATCAGGATCCCCAGAGGGCCCATTCCTTACATCAGGGTCCCCAGAGAGCCCCCCCTTACATCAGGGTCCCCAGAGGGCCCCTTCCTTACATCAGTGTCCCCAGAGGGCCCTTTCCTTACATCAGTGTCCCCAGACAGCTGCCCCCCTATCCAGAGGTTCCCCTGTACCTGTCTGGTCTCCTCTATATGTGCACCTCCATCCCCCAGCACATCTCTGGGGGGTGGAAATCGGCAGCTGTGTAGTGTCCATGGGCAGCAGGATCTCCCTGGGGCTTGTAGATCTCCTCCCGAGTGTATACAGTGGAGAGGGGAGGGGCCTCTGACCCGAGCATGTATCAGCAAGAGTGTACAAGCAGAGTCGACTGACTCACTTGTACACTGAAGAGTGAAACTGATACATGCCCGGGTCAGAGGCCCCTCCCTACTCCACTGTATACACTCGGGAGGAGAACTACTAGCCCCAGGCTGATTCCGCCACCCACGGACACCATAGCGCTGCATATCACCACCATTATGCATTCTAAACAGACAGCCAGGGGTGCAGGGGGAGATGTTGGGTCTTGCCCCCCCCCCCCCACAGCGGCAGAACAGCAGGGTCCAGTCGCAAGTGCGACTGCTGTGACCGTGATAATTCCGCCGTTGCTCTTTGCTATTTCTGCTTTCTCCAAATAAACAGTTTTTCAAGTTATTTTTTATAAAGTTATTGGCTTCCAAGTTATTACTTACACCCCAGAGAAAGGATCAGCCCTGAGGTAGATGTTCTTGAGAAACTACAACCGTGAAAGTTGAAAATGGCCTCAGTGTGGCCCAGTATGCCATTTTAGTGATATCTGCTGTGTTTTCAGAGTAAATAGCCCCACACTGTCATATATTAAAGATGATGCAAAGATTGCATGAAAGAAAAATAAAGCCATTGTTAAGAGTTATGCCCCACTAGCTATCTTGTCTGGAAACTGCAGATGATCCAATCTGCTAGGAGTATGCTCCAGGCTGACAACCAGTTGTCTGACTTGAGCAGTGATGTAGGTTCACTATCCCAGTCACATTGTAAGTAGAAGCAAAAAGTCAATGCTGCCAAAGGGGAAGAAGCCAGTAAGAGGTGCATACTGCTGCTCCTCTACCACTTCTCCCACCCACCTTACCTTCATTTCCAGCATTCATGCTGCCCTCTGGCTATCCACATGTGTCCTCTAAGTCAGGGGTCTCCAAATGTTCTAAGCAAAAGGCCAGTTTACTGTCCTTCAGGCTTTAGGGGGGCCGGGCACTGTGTAATTTAATCTCAGTATAAAATACAGCTGTTTTGTGTAGCCCTCAGAGGTTTGTTAGAACCTTAGTGAACAAACAGCATTATGAAGGCCAAGGAACACACAAGCCAGGTCAGGGATAAAGTTGTGGAGAAGTTTAAAGCAGGGTTAGGTCATAAAAAATATCCCAAGCTTTGAACATCTCACAGAACACTGTTCAATCCATCATCTGAAAATGGAAGGAGTATGGCACAACTGTAAATCTACCAAGACATGGCCGTCCACCTAAACTGACAGGCCGGGCAAGGAGAGCATTAATCAGAGAAGCAGCCAAGAGGCCCATGGTAACTCTCGAGGAGCTGCAGAGATCCACATCTCAGGAGGGAGACTCAATCCCAAGGACAACTCTTATGCCGCATACACACCACCGTTTTTTCTGTCGGAATAAACTCTGAAGGTCCACTGAAACTGTCTTGCATACACACGATCACACCAAAGTCCGACCGGTGACGTACAACACGTATGACGTGACTAGAAAAAGTAAGTTCAATAGCCAGCAGCCAATAGCTGCCGTCTCGTACATGCTTCAGAACATGCGTAGTTTTTGGTCCGTCCGTTTAAATATTTAAAACATGTTCTATTTCTAGGTCCGTCAGAATTTTCGAAAAAAAAAAAAAAAAAAAAGTCTGATGAGGCCCACACACGATCGGAATATCCGATGAAAAGATTCCGTCTGACTTTTTCTGCCGGAAAGTCCGATCGTGTGTACTCGGGCCTATATCGAAGAGTGGCAAGAAGAAAGCCATTGTTGAACGAAAGCCATAAGAAGTCCCGTTAGCAGTTTGCAAGAAGCCATGTGGGGGACAGAGCAAACCCCCCCATCTGGTCAGATGAGACAAAAATTTTACTTTTTGGCCTAAAAGCAAAACACTATGTGTGGCAGAAAATTAACACTGCACATCACCCTGAACACACCCTCCCCACCGTGAGACATGGTGATGGCAGCATCATGATGTGGGGATGCTTTTCTTCAGCAGGGACAGAAAAACTGGTCAGAGTTGATGGGAAGATGGATGGAGCCAGATACAGGGTAATCTTATGCCGCGTACACACGAAGGGACAATCCCGCGGGATTATCCTCTGGACTGAAGTCCAGCGGATAATCCCCTCGTGTGTGGGCGCCGGCGGACTTTTTGGCGCCAAAGTACGGCGGACTAAAGTTTGAAGTTTTGTTTTCAAATTATCCGCTGGACTTGGCAGTCCAGCGGATAATCCCGCCGTTAGTGGGCAAGTCCGCGGGACTTTTGAAATGAACGGACTTGCCGCTCATCGGCAAGTCCGTTCATTTAGCACGTGACTTCAGGTTACGTAGCTAGCGTAGGCAGTAAATGCCGCCGCGCTAGCTCCGTGACCTGGCATGGATTTAAAGGGACTCCCCACGCCGAAAAAACGGCGTGGGGGTTCCCCCCAAATCCATGTCAGACCCTCATCCGAGCACGCAGCCTGGCAGGCCAGGAAAGGGGTGGGGACGAACGAGCGCCCCCCCTCCTGAGCCGTAACAGGCCGCGTGCCCTCAACATGGGGGGTGCCCTGGGGAAAGGGGGGCCGTGCGGCCCCCCCACCCCAAAGCACCTTGTCCCCATGTTGATGAGGACAAGGGCCTCTTCCTGACAACCCTGGCCGTTGGTTGTCGGGGTCTGCGGGCGGGGGCTTATTGGAATCTGCCAGGCTGCGTGCTCGGATGAGGGTCTGACATGGATTTGGGGGGAACCCCCACGCCGTTTTTTTCGGCGTGGGGATTCCCTTTAAATCCATGCCAGCTTGCGGAGCTAGCGCGGCGGCATTTACTGCCTACGCTAGCTACGTAACCTGAAGTTACGTTCGAAATGAACGGACTGCTCCGTGTGTGGGCAAGTCCGTTCATTTTCAAAAGTCCCGCGGACTTTGGGCCGGCGGATTATCCGCTGGAGAAGTCCGTGCGTGTGTGGGCAAGTCCACACGCTCGGAAAGTCCAGTGGACCCAGCTGGAAAGTCCCGCGGGATTGTCCACTGGACTAGGTCCGCCGGCAAAAGTCCCTACGTGTGTACGAGGCATTAGAAGAAAACCTGTTAGAGTCTGCAAAAGACTTGAGACTGGTGCAGAGGTTCACCTTCCAGCAGGACAACAACCCTAAACATACAGCCAGAGAGCTACAATGGAATGCCACATACACACGATCAGATATTCCGCCAGCAAAAGACCGATGTGAGCTTTTGGTCGGAAAATGCGATCGTGTGTAGCCTCCATCTGACTTTTTGAGAGAGAAGATTGAGAGCATGTTCTCTATTTTTCGGAAATTCTGATCGTCTGTGGCAATTCCGACGCGCAAAATTCCGAAGCATGCTCGGCAGCAATTTGACGCATGCTCGGAAGCATTGAACTTCATTTTCGCGGCTCGGCGTAGTGTTGTACGTCACCACGTTCTTGACGCTCGGAATTTGGTGTGACTGTGTGTAGGCAACACAAGCTTGAGCGGAATTCTGTCGGAATTCCGTTGAAAACACCATCCAAGGCTTTTCCGACGAGAACTCCGATCGTGTGTACACGGCATTAGAATGGCCCAGTCAAAGTCCAAACCTAAATCCAATTGAGAATCTGAGGCAAGACTTAAAAATTGCTGTTCACAGACAATCTCCATCCAATCTGACAGAGCTTGAGCTATTTTGCAAAGAAGAATGGGGAAAAATTTCACTCTCTAGAACTCTGGTAGAGATATCCCCAAAGACTTGCAGCTGTAATTGCAGTGAAAGGTGGTTCTACAAAGTATTGACTCGGGGGGGGGGGGGGGGGGGGGGGTAAATACAAATGCATGCTACGCTTTTCACATTTATTTGTAAAGAATTTTGAAAAACATTTATCACTTTACTTATACTTCACAATTATGTGCCACTTTGTGTTGGTCTATCCCAATAAAATACATTTATGCTTTTGGTTGTAACATGGCAAAATGTGGAAAATGTCAAGGTACTGTAATGTAATTGTAATCCCTTTTCCCTTGCAAGTCTGTCACTATCAATCTACTTCCCTAAAACTGTGATATGTGGACACATCTATGCACACACCACAGAACCTCCAGACCATGGTGTTACTGTACAATAGTTCACAATGTATGGTAAAACTCTCTGCAGCAAAAAATTAAAATCAAGGCAGACCTTTTGAAGCAGAGGCCTTTGAACCAAGAGAGACATAACACCTTTAAGAATCCTCTAATTAAGAGCTTTTCTAATCAACATCAAAATGTCAAGCATATTGTTAATAAACACTGGCATATTCTGGGTAATGATAGGATATTGCGTACTATCCTGCCAGCTAAACCCCAGGTGGTATTTTTAGGTGTTCCCTCTCTGAGAGTCAAATTGGCCCCTAATGTCCTCAACATTCTCCTCAACAATTTGTCCTCAACAAACTCAGTTTTTTCACTGGACAAACGGTTTACTATCAGTGCAGAAGATGCCAACTCTGCTCCCTTAATGGGTGCAAAACTAGGAGAATGACTAGGTTAATTTCTAGCTGTACTTCTGTACTTCTAAGGAATATAAAAATAAGCCCTTCCTCACCTGTTCCACCTTGGGTGTAGTATACTCCTGCAGTGCCCTTGTGGACTGCAGTATGTGGACAGGACTAAAAGTCCCCTTCAAGTACGCCTGAATAAGCACTTTAATAATATCAGGAAGGGGTTCACTAAACACTCTGTATCCAAACATTACTTAACAGTACACAATAGAGACCCTTCCAATACTATCTTTCTAGGGATTGACAAAATAGCACCCATTGAAAGGGCAGCTCCCTTGTCCGAAGCATTTCAAAACTGGAGATGTCTTGGGTTCATAGGATCAAGTGCTATAACTCCCATGGTTTGAACATCGCTGTAGATGTCAATGGCTTTATGGATAACTCTTATTTGGTATCTGTTCGGCCACAGGTTATGGTATACTTAGTATATATATGGGCTATTGGGCTATTTGTTAGAATATCAGTGCTCTGTGTTCTTAAACCACAGGCCAACATATTTTATATAATGTAAAGTAATTTACATCCAATTACTTCCTTTTGGGCATTATTTATGGGGACGACCTATGGGACACCAGGATACTTTCATTAGATTGGTATCTTTTCGGTGTCCAGTATTGTTTCCCTATGGAAATATGATATCCATTATATCAATTTTGGTTTAGGTATTATATTAGACATGAGTCTGTTATATATTTTTTTTTTACCTTCATTTTCATTCTCTTCTTATTCTCCCTTTTGTCTTTTTATTCTTGTTTTTATTGATATATTTTTTTACAAATACATTTTTTTAATTCTATTTTTTTAAGTTCATTCATTTATATTTATAATTTTTTTTTCTTTTTTTGCGACTAGATGGGGGGGGGCTACCATCCAATCCATCAGTGGTTAGAATCCCCATGAGAGGTTATGGCAGCCTTTTTTTTTTTTTTTTAACAATCAGAGGTTACATTGACATTTTTCAATGAAAGAGCACCACCTTATTTCAAAGCATTTGTTGTGCCAGTCATTTTGCAGTATGGTGTCAAGTTTTTCTCTGAATAACAAGGTTTTAAGATCTCTTTTAGTTTCGGATAAGGTGGGTGGTATTGGAGAAATCCAGTGCTTAAAAATAATCTTACGAGCTACGAGAAGACTTATGAGTGTCCATTGGTAGTTTCCTTGTAGCATCGATGTAAGTGAGACCCTGGAGTGATTCCACAGCTTAGGGTATCCAAACAGGAGGAACATGGGATCCTTCATTTGTTACCAATTTTAGGGTAATTGCATATCCTTTTAGAATTTTGTCAATGATATCTTCTCCAGGTATATCCTTGTTCCAGGATTTTAATGATGTGTGGTGTAGCGATTTCGTAAAAGTGGAGTTCAGTGGTTTGTATATGTCTGTAATCAAATAATGTTGCTCTTTAAGCAGCTTGTCTAGCAGGGATGAACGATACCTGATGTTTTTTTAGGACAGGTCTTATGTATAAAGTTTGAGGTTTATGAAACCTGAAGGAAGAAATGTTTCGGTAAGTGAAATTCCTCAACCAGAGAGTTAAATGTCTTGAGAGATCTGGTGTCTTCATCATACATAGAGACTACATTTATAAATCCCTTGTCTTTCTGAGACATTCTGAGAATGGATCATATTGAAGGCCTTGAGGGAACATTGGGTTTCCTTGAATAGGTAAGTATTTGGAGACAAATGGAGAGAGTCCCAGCTTTTTCCTCGTCTTTCACCATGCTATTATAGTGTCTTGGATTAGTAGGTTTTGCTTAATATGCTTGGGAGTCGATCTTAATGAGCTATGTAGTAGTGCGGATAGGTTATAAGGTTGGATCATAGCTGATTCTAAATCATAGTTTGTATACTTTGAGGATTGGAGAATCCAATCTAACCCCACTTTTAGCAGACAAGATATGTTATAAACTCTGATGTTAGGAAGATTTGCCACCCCCCTTCGCTCCTTGGGAGATATAATTTACTCAAGGCTAATCTAGGTTTTTGTTGCGCCATATGAAGGCAGTTACCACCTTATTGATTTTTTGGATATCTTTGTGCTTCATAAGCAGAAGTATGGTTTGGAGGGGGTATAAAAGGCATACATAACAAACCATCTTGAACAGGGAGCATCTCTCAAAGAGCGATAGAGGGAGTTCCATCCAGGTTTCTAATTCTCCCACAATTTTAGAGATCAGAGGGGGATTGTTGTAAAAGTAGAGGGAGGAAGGTTCCTTACCTATTTTTAAGCCTAGATAGGTGATATATTTGTTGTTGATGGGGAAGGGGGATGATGGTGCCCATGTGTGTGAGTCCTGTGCACTTAGAGGGAGTACTTTTCTTTTGCTGAATTTTATTTTTAGGCCAGAACATAGATGAAATGAGTCAAAAATTTGTTGTATATTGGCTATATCCGTAGATGGTGCTGATGAAATGTAAATGTCATCTGCGAAAAGGGCCACTTGCAGCTCTTCGCGACCTATAGGGATTCCATGTAGTGGGGCCATATTATTTAGGTAGTGGGGTTCTATTGCTAAGTTGAATAATAGTGGGGGCAGGGGGCATCCCTGTCTAGGGCCTTGGTGAGACTGGGGAATTTGTCTGCTTCTCCTGGCCAGAGCATGGAAAAAAGCTCAGTTCAGCCTCTGATCCCAAGGAGAGAGAGCAGATCATTCTCTGATGATTGACAACAAGGTGATGAGCGCTGAGAGTGAGGCTTGGAGTATTTCTCTGAATAAAGACAACAAAGCTTCCCTTCTGGAGTGGATGGAAATGTGTAATATGAATCTTGTACAGGTTAATGGTCAGAGGGAATATGGTGGCCCTCCAGCAGACTGGGTTGGAGAGTGTGACGAAACGTTGCACACTCCGCTTGAGTGCTTTTATCATATACCACTTCCTCCCAGTCTGAATATAGATATCAGATATTCCAACCACTCCCAAGCACAAAACAAGACACGACTTGTTTAGCTGCTGACATGGACTGTTTTATTAGAACCAAAATGACAAGTATTTATAATACAGTAGAAGAGGAGGTCCCCCCCTCCTGCTCATATTACTCTAACAATACAACTGTAGCCAGAAACAGAATTAACATGAGCTAATTATCTAAATCAACACTGGACTCCTACATTCGATTTCAGGGTTAATTAGCACAAACAACAATAGGTGAAATACTCTTAGAAGCTGTGTCAAGCCAGACCAGACTCATTTACATTATAGAAGGCAACAGACAGGTGGCTGGAGTTGATGTTATTAGCATCTAACAGTATGTGTTCCAACAGTATCATTCAGTCACTATTGCTAATATGGCATATACATATCCAGAGTCTGTGTGTCTTGGGGGGACATGGACCTGAATCCAAAGTAACATCACCTCAGTGGTCCCCAGGCATACAGCTCACAAAGAGAACCATTCCCCCAAATGCCAGGGACCATAATCGCAAGGCAAGAGGCTGGCATTCAGTCCTCTCCAAAATCCTCTGTCCCGGGTGAGTCTGTCACAGAGAGGCTCGTTCACTTGGAACAGAAATATTTATCAGTAATCTCCCTTAAGAAATCTATAAAGATAAATTAATTCTACTTTTTCAGACTGCTGGAACATTATATGAGTTTTGTCTAATAGACTGTTGTAGACTGTCCCCAGGCTGTCTGGGGTGGGGTGGGATCCCTGATTAATTAAAGCATTTTCTGGGTGTCTGGCTGTTGATTAGCTTACTATTAATTACATCACTATTTAATTAAGATCACTGTTAGCTATTAATTGGATTGCTGTTTGAAGCTTGCATTGTCATGCTAATATTCCCAAGAGGGCAATGTCCTCCTGTGGGGTATAAAGTATGTGTCTGAGTTTTAATAAAAAGTAATTCCTTTGTTTTTTTTACCTCAACATCTTGCTACGATGCTTGGGGTAAAGAGCTGGTATTAGTTCTCGGTCTGCTGGAAGGGTTTGGAGGGCAGGAGGCACTGTTTGGCAGAAGCACCCAGGTGGGGTGCCAGGCAGTGCACATTGTAATAACAATACAAAAAATATATATTTCTGACAATCCAATATAAGCTTAATTGAAAAACCTCTTTTCACGTTGTGAGTTCTGCTGTCTGCTGGCTGTCTCTGTCCAGGTTTTCCTGGATTCCCTGTCAGAGATCTCCTGCAGTAGGTGCTCAATCCCATTCAGCAGGTGCTCATTCTTATGCGCATGTGCAGAGTCATTAGCATAGAAGCCCAGGACAACCAAGGACTAGAATGCCGCCTTTTTAAACTGAGATTGTGCCTAGCTTCAAAGCTGAATTTTATTCAGCTTCGGTACCTGTGTTCCTAATTCTGATCCATGTCTTCAAACCTTGTTCCTAAACCGGCTACGTCTGACACGTCTCTTGGATCACCTCTGCCTGTTATATATGCTACCCGCTTATGTTACTGACCTCGGCTTGGATTTATGACTACGTCTCCACTTCTTGATTTGGTACCCCACCGCCAGCATATTATCGACTTCTGCCTGTTCCCGACTTTGAACCTGATCCTACATCTGTCTGCCTGGCTCCCACTGAACAAGGCTTGTGACCAGACTCAACGCCATCACTGGAAAGACTCCTGTGTCTCCAAGCTACAGCTCACTACTACAACTTTCTGGCACCTGCACCCTTCCACTGCCCTAACAGCACACAGTCAGGTACGTGACATTCCCTGCATGCTTTGCAACTTCTTCTCTTCTGTTTACTTTCCATTTCTAAGGACTACATATCCCATGGTACCTTGCTGTCTGCAAGCAGTGATTTCTGTATTGATTCCCCATCCTGAAACTCCTTCTATCACCCCCTCTGTAGTTCACAAGACAGGTTCTGTGAAATGTGTGACACAGCAGTGCCTACACACAGGGCATTATGACTTAATTTCACAGAATTCCTGGAAGTAATTGTGTGCCGATCTTTACAAAGTAAGTTCACAAACTTCAAGATCATTCAGAGTAATAGGAGTAGACCTACAAATAATTGGAATACAATGTGGAAATGAATATATGATTTTACATTTTGACCATAGATAAGCTTAAAGTTTGCTGTCCTAATCAACTTCAATGAATTTTGCAAAAGTGGCCAAGTTTCACTGAAATCTCCAGGTATTTTTTTAAATTTCGGGGAAATGAAAGCTCCTATTTTTGCTCATCTCCAGTTATTATAGTCTCTTGTCTTTACAAACCAATGACAGAACTCATCTGCTTCCTGCAGTTTTACGAGTGGCTACCTTAGCTAATGCTCAGCGGACACCGTCAATCACGAAAAGGTAAGGATGGAAGGAGTTGTATCAATTGCACAATGGCACAAATAAACAACATGCCTCTATTTTACAATTCAGCTTAGCTGAAAGCAAATAGTGCATATGGAGAAAGCCTACAGGGGAAGCACAAGACAAAAAGTATGGACGCTTACAAAGAAATCACATGCAATCCTTTCTTTATGAAGAATATGAAAAACCGGCTTGTATGGGTGGCACACTGCAACAGATAGCAGCCTCTGCTCCCCGCAGTTCTAGTGAATGAGCAAATAGCTACAGCAACAGGAGTTTTACTTGAACAGAAAAGAGGTTTTGTACTTTAATGTGTCTTCGATATTCTGCTTCCCTTTGAAGAAATAAAGTTCTGTTCAAATAACTCCTAACTGCCTCTGCTTCATTTGTTAACAAAAAAGGAGGCAAAGAACAAGTGGTAGAAAGTATAACAGAGCATGGAATGGACTTTTCAGTCTCAAAGTATAATTAAACCCCTTAAAAAATGTATTATATCGCAGTTTACCAATCTTCTTTTGTGGTGAATGCATTAGCTTTCTTTTTTATAAATGTTTTCCTTTATTTGTACCTATGATTCAGATAGCTACACACTTCCTGTCCTAGGGTGGCTCCTCTATCAATGGAAGAGCAGTGGAGTCACCCTTGGAGAGCAACACTGTCTGGAGAGGGTAATGTTAGATGGACTAAAAGATTCAGTTTTGAATCTTTACATAACTATTATGCCCCGTACACACGGTCGGATTTTCTGATGGAAAATGTTCGATGGGAGCTTTTTGTCGGAAATTCTGACCATGTATAGGCTCCATCGGACATTTTCCATCGGATTTTCCGTCACACAAAATTTGAGATCTGGATCTCAAATTTTCCGACAACAAAATTCGTTGTCGGAAATTCCAATCGTGTGTACAAAATTCGGACGCACAAAGTTCCATGCATGCTCGGAATCAAGCAGAAGAGCCGCACTGGCTATTGAACTTAATTTTTCTCGTGTTGTAAGTCACCGTGTTCTTGACGTTTGCAATTTACGACCAACTTTGTGTGACCGTGTGTATGCAAGACAAGTTTGAGACAACATCCATTGGAAAAAATCCATGGATTTTGTTGTCGGAATGTCTGATCAATGTCCGATCGTGTGTACGGGGCAATAGAGTACCTAATTAAAGGGTAACTCCAACTAACATTTTGAAACAGTTACAAAAACTGTTATTTTTTTCCATTTGGGATAAAGGTGGTTTAAACTAAATGAATTGGACCATTGTAAGCACCCCTGTCAGTGTTAAATGGTTTGTCTCAGCCCTCTAACTGCCACTATTGTTGTAAAGTTTTGTATATTAAAGCAAGTTGAAAAAAAACAGCAGGAGGATCAACAGGTAAAAAAACTTTCCTGGAACCTCCTTATGTCAGCCTACAATGGGTCAGCTCCGCCCCTTTTGACCCCTCTAGGACAACCTTTTACCTAACCTATGAAGGATGGCTTCTTCCCTTAGCTAGTGTTCTTTTTTGTCCTCGCTCCAGACAATCTTTTTTTTTTTTTTCTCCCTTTCCATTCCCTAGCCTGCCCAGGTTCAGCCTTGCCTGGGTCAGAAGACTCCCCATTTAGGGCTGTACTCCTCCTTTGTTCAGGTACTGCTTTATGACAGTATACGATATATAATCATTGCTGGACTCTATAGTAATGGATGCCAGCTAACAACCTGCTTAAGGAGTCTATTAGTGGCAGTTTAAATAACTACTTATTTGGCTGGCGGCTTGGGGCAAGATTTATTGTTTTTGTGTGCCCCTGTTTACCTGTTTTGGGTTGTTTGTGTGCCCTTCCTGCAGCCAAGCAGCGTGTGACTTTGCCATCATGGTGCCGGGGGCCATGCAGCTCCCTTGGGTTGGGGGGTGACGTGGCACTCATTGATTAGGAGGGGCAAAGAGGTCGGCGGCTGGCTTCGTGGGTTACCTGCGTAAGGGGATACTGCCCACTTGTTGGCGGATTCCTCCTCTTCTAGGAGGCTTCTAAGCCGGCTCGGTGCGAGCCGCAATCTCCCTGTCATGCCGCTGCTTGCCTTTCCTGTCTCTGCCTGTACTAAGCCTGTACTGGGCCAGGTTGGAGGCTGGATTCTGTTGTAAGGGGGAGCAGATTACACTTTTAAAATCTCATGTCTGGTATCTAGGTGTCCATTGTCCTCGCCTGCTCCCTGCCTAGCTGCCAGCCCCTGTGCACTGAAGTCTGGAATGGAAAGGTAGAATTGAGTGTTAATATTTATTTTTATTCTTATAAAAGAGATCTCTCCTCAGTTTTATTTTTTTTTGTACAGAGAGGAAACCCTGGTATGGACTAATTGTTCACAGAGTACCTCAGCAGCTTCTATTCCAAGTCATGAGTCTGCCTGTGGGAGGTCACGTCACTGCAAAGAAAAATCAGGCATGCGGTCAGAGGGCACTCCGGTTCTTTGTCTCCAGTGGTGGCTCATAGCACTCATTCTTGCCCAAACCAGAGTGTGTCACACCGTACTTAAGTTACAAGTGTCAGAAGACCATACAGCAGGAGGATAATTTCTTCCTCAGAGGATTCCGACGAGATGAGAAAACCAGTTGGCCCTGCTAAAATCGGGCGTTACCAGGAAAACAGTTGTGCGAACCCTGCCTTAAAGATGTGGCAAGGGATTCAGTAGCAGACGCATGGAAGGTGAAAGAGTACATTAAGTCTGCAGTAAAGAAAGGGCTGAGGCATGCGTCAAAGAAGTAGGCACACAGAGTGTGGGGAGTCTCTTCTTCCCCCGGACGATTCAGAATATACAGCTCCTGAAGAACTACTTTTTTGCAATGACAGTGATGGCTATGAGTTGGATGAGGGTCAGGGGACTCGTTTGTTCAATTTTTTTCGAATTCCCACATTGGTGGAAGCAGTAAAGGAGGCCATGAGATGGCAAGAGAAGGCTTCTCTACCTAAAAAAACGAAGGAAGTATTACCCTGACCTCAAAAAAGGCGATTCCCTCTTTTCCTCTTATTTTTAAAATGCAGGAGATTTTGGAGGAAGAATGGGCAAAACCGGATAAAAGAATTAACATTCACAACAGGGCTTCAAAGCTATATAATTTTAGAGCCAAATATGCGGCCTTGTGGGATACTTTGCCTAGGGTGGACGCATCCTTACAAAGATTGGTCCCTATAACACTTCCACTGGAGGATTTGGTCTCCTTCAAAGATTCTATGGACAGAAGGGTGGACACGGATTTGAAAATAATATACACAGTGGCAGGAGCGGCATGTAGACCGTCCATAGCCTTAACCTCTCTGGCTGTGGCTCTTAAGGATTTCAGGAGACTTATGTCCCATTCTGTAACAGCTCGAAGAGCTTTATGGTTAAAGAATGCCTCTAAACACAGTCTGTGCTCAGTACCCTATGATAGCAAGCTTTTGTTTGGTAAGGCCTTAGAGGCTGCCATCCAGAGAGTTTCAGATGGCAAGTCTTGCCTTATTACCCAAAAAAGGAGACAAAGCCAGCGTTTTCGTCCATCCAGAAGAACTAAGGACAGCTTCAAGGAGGCCAGTTCATATAGGCCAGTCCGTCCATTTTTTTACCAGTTGAAATCGAACAGCTCAAATTTTTCAAAGGGGACCAAAATTCCAGCCAGGTGTTTAAACCTGCCAACAAGACGTTCTGAAGGTATCTCCACCCAGTCGCCTCAGGTGGGAGCAAGGCTGGTTCTTTTCTGGTAGGCATGGGCAGAAGAAGTAGAAGATGCATGTATTTTGAATAGAGTCATAGATCTTGAATGGGTCATAGAGAATGAGGAGGATAAGGATGGTTTAGTAAGCCAGTCCGCCACCTCCTTTGCATGCTGTGGCTGGATAACCTGGGCAACATCACTAAACAAAGACAAAGGTGCCCTGCCTGAGGACAGACCACGTCCACCTTTGCCTGCGGACACAGACGCTGCTGGCCCCCTCATAGTGGCCTTGCAAACATGATGGGGGGCTTATTACCCAAAGTGAATAGACACTGGGAAATGTGTGATTAGATGCACTTTATTGAATGAAAGTGCTGTTTGGTGCACTTTAAATTTGAGGACTGACGCTGACAGAAATGTAAAAACTGTGAAAATGTAAAAAAAGGGGGAACACCACTGTCGCAGTCAGCAAAACTGCGACTGACAATTTAAAAAAAGGTGAAAACACTAACTCCCTAGTAGCAAACTGAGCCCTGCTCTATCTATCTCCACTCCAACAAACTGCAAAAGCTTCCTATGGGAAGAAACCTGTTACAGTGCAAGGTGGGACTATGAGCACTGAGCCATGATTGTAGAAAGTCATCATCACTTTGTCCAATCAGTGCTCTGACAGTGTTCTGGTTCACTAATAGGCAAAGCCTTACACCTGACCAGTGGTCAGGTGCAAGGCTTCACCCAATTATGGCCCTAGAATGCACTGTGCAGTCCATTGTGGGGCACTCGGCAGGCTAATATCCCGCCGAGCGCCCCGCTAGTTTGAGTTTTCACTGAACAGGCGAACAGGCGATGGTCGGGCCAAACTTTTGCTTGGCTCAAACAGTTTGCTGCAACACTAATGACAGTTTGGGTCAAGTGTAATTGGAATGAATGATGATGATCATCATTAACCACTTCCCGACCGCCCCATGTACATATACGTCGGCAGAATGGCACGTACAGGCAGAAGCACGTACCTGTACGTGCCATTCTTCAGGCGCGTGGGGGGTCCGATCGGACCCCCCCCGGCCGGCGGGGACGGTCGGGATCGCTTCAGGAGCGATCCGGGATGAGGGGACGGCCAGTGGTTTCTGGCCACCCCCTCGCGATCGCTCCTGGCGAATCAGATGCTCCTCTGTCTGTGTCAATCAAAACACAGGCAGAGGAAGTGATGTCACGCTCGGTGCGCCGGTCTATGTGACCGGAACGCCGAGCTGTCAACATGTACAGGTTAGTGCACCAACAGTACACTGACACCAGTACACATAGGCACACAAAACACCCCCCTGTCACCCCCAGATCACCCCCCAGATCACCCCCTCCCCCCCCAGTCACAGTGTCACTAATTGCAGTGATCATTTTTTTACTGATCACTGCATTTAGTGTCAGTGTGACTGTAATAACTGTCAGTGCAGTTAGTTTTAGGTCCAAGGTAGCCCCCTACCCCCCCCTAATAAAGGTTTAACCCCTTGATTGCCCCCCAGGTAACCCTTTCACCCCCTTTTGCCAGTGTCACTAAGCGATCGTTTTTCTGATCGCTGTATTAGTGTCACTGCTGTCGCTAGGTAACAATTTTTTTTTTTTAGGTAACCGCCATGTTTATATAGGTTCATAAATAGGTTTATAGGTCAGGTACCCCCATATTACAACCTAAATAAAGGTTTTAACCCCTTGATTGCCCCTAGAGTTAACCCTTTCACCAGTGATCACTGTATAACTGTCACTGGTGACGCTGGTTAGCCAGTTAGTTATTTCGTTATTTAGGTTCCCCGTCAGGTTTTTATATAGCGTCAGGTACCCCCATATATTACCTAATAAAGGTTTTAACCCCCTGATTGCCCCTAGTTAACCCTTTCACCCCCTTTTGCCAGTGTCACTAAGCGATCGTTTTTCTGATCGCTGCATTAGTGTCGCTAGGTAACCATTTTTTTTTTTTAGGTAACCGCCATGTTTATATAGGTTCATAAATAGGTTTATAGGTCAGGTACCCCCATATTACAACCTAAATAAAGGTTTTAACCCCCTGATTGCCCCTAGAGTTAACCCTTTCACCAGTGATCACTGTATAACTGTCACTGGTGACGCTGGTTAGCCAGTTAGTTATTTCGTTATTTAGGTTCCCCGTCAGGTTTTTATATAGCGTCAGGTACCCCCATATATTACCTAATAAAGGTTTTAACCCCCTGATTGCCCCTAGTTAACCCTTTCACCCCCTTTTGCCAGTGTCACTAAGCGATCGTTTTTCTGATCGCTGCATTAGTGTCGCTAGGTAACCAGTTTTTTTTTGTATTACTGTTACGGGTGACGCTGGTTAGTTAGCTTGTTTTTTATACTGTCAGGGCACCCGCCATTTATTACCCAATAACGGTTTAACCCCCTGATCGCCCGGCGGGTGATATCAATTAGGTTTTAGGGTCAAATAAGGTCTGCGTCGCCCCAGGTTAGTGCCAGTACCGCAAACACCCACGCGCAAAGCATACACCTCCCTTAGTGGTACAGTATCTGAACAGATCAATATCTGATCTGATCAGATCTATACTAGCGTCCCAGCAGTTTAGGGTTCCAAAAAAAAACGCATTGTTAGCGGGATCAGCCCAGATACCTGCTAGCACCTGCGTTTTCCCCCTCCGCCCAGCCCAGCCCACCCAAGTGCAGTATCGATCGATCACTGTCACTTACAAAACACTAAGCACACATAACTGCAGCGTTCGCAGAGTCAGGCCTGATCCCTGCGATCGCTAACATTTTTTTTGTGGTAGCGTTTTGATTCAGTCGCTTCAGTCAGGAGCTTTTTTACCTGTGAATCTCAAAAAAATAAAAAAAAATAAAATAGTTGTCGTTTTATTGTTCTCTCTCTCACTCTATTCTCTCTCTATTGTTGCTCTTTTTTTACTCCATTCTATTCTGCAATGTTTTATTATGTTTTATCATGTTTTATCATGCTTGCTTTTCATGTATGTAATTTTGTTTACTGTGTTTTAGTGTTAAGCATTTTTTTGTTTTCAGGTGCGCCATTCAGTTGCAACGCGGATTTATTTATCTTGACAGCAACAGCGTTTGCTCCCACGATACATAAAGCCGCGACTCCAACGCTGTAGGAGGTGATTTCACCACCACAGTTAAAAAAAAGAGCATATATGCCGAAGCATGGGGGCAGCAGGGGGGGGGAGGAGCGATTGGCTCCTAATGCCACGTACATACGGTCGAAATTCCGACCGTGTGTACACGGCATAACTTTTGCGGGAGGATGCCCCCATGCATCGGCACATATAAATGGTGCATGTATGCCCATCATTAGAAGTGGGTGGATGAAGGGAGGTATTCTAATGGTGGGCATACCCACCAATCAATCTCTTTTTTTCGTTCAGCCAAGAGGCTGCATGAAAAAAAAAAGATTACAATATATGTCCAGTATGTTGCTGGACTTTGAATGGTTATACCAGAATGATGCCTGCAGGTTTAGGTATCATCTTGGTATCATTCTTTTCAGCCAGTGATCGGCTTTCATGTAAAAGCAATTCTAGCGGGTAATTAGCCTCTAGACTGCTTTTACAAGCAGTGGGAGGGAATGTCCCCCCTCCCGGATATAAACCGCGCCATTGGGAAATTGGGAAAGCATTTTATCACACCAATCTTGGTGTGGTCAGATGCTTTGAGGGCAGAGGAAAGATCTAGGGTCTAATAGACCCCAATTTTTTCAAAAAAAGAGTACCTGTCACTGCCTATTGCTATCATAGGGGATATTTACATTCCCTGAGATAACAATAAAAATCATAACAAAGAAAAAAAATGGAAGGAACAGTTTAAAAATAAAATAAAAAAGCTAAATAAATAAAAAAAAAAACAAAAAAAAAAAAAAAAAGCACCCCTGCCCCCCCTTCTCTTGCGCAAAGGCGTACACAAGCGTTGGTCTGGCGTCATATGTAAACAGCAATTGCACCATGCATGTGAGGTATCACCGCGAAGGTCAGATCGAGGGCAGTAATTTTAGCAGTAGACCTCCTCCGTGAATCTAATGTGGTATCATGTAAAGGCTTTTAAAGGCTTTTAAAAATGTATGTAGTTTGTCGCCACTGCGTGTTTGTGCGCAATTTTAAAGCATGTCGTGTTTGGTATCCATGTACTCGGCCTAAGATCATATTTTTTATTTCATCAAAAATTTGAGCAATATAGTGTGTTTTAGTGCATTAAAATAAAAAAAAGTGTATTTTTTCCACAAAAAATGCGTTTGAAAAATCGCTGCGCAAATACTGTGTGGAAAAAAAAATGCAACACCCACCATTTTAATCTGTAGGGCCTTTGCTTTAACATTATATATAGTGTTTGGGGGTTCAACGTAATTTTCTTGCAAAAAAAAAATATGTTTTCATGTAAACAAAAAGTGTCAGAAAGGGCTTTGTCTACAAGTGGTTAGAAGAGTGGGTGACGTGTGACATAGGCTTCTAAATGTTGTGCATAAAATGCCAGGACAGTTCAAACCCCCCCCCAAATGACCCCATTTTGGAAAGTAGACACCCCAAGCTATTTGATGAGAGCAATGTTGAGCCCATTAAATATTTTTTTTTTTTTGTCCCAAGAGATTGAATAATGAAAAAAAAAAAAAATATATATATTTTTTTTACAAAAAGTTGTCACTAAATGATATATTGCTCAAACATGTCATGGGCATATGTGGAAATACACCCCATAATACATTCTGTTGCTTCTCCTGAGTACGGGGATACCACATGTGTGGGACTTTTTGGGAGCCTAGCTGCGTACGGAACCCCAAAAACCAATCACCGCCTTCAGGCTTTCTAAGGGTGTAATTTTTTTATTTCACTTCTCACTGCCAATCACAGTTTCGGAGGCCATGGAATGCCCAGATGGCATAAAACCCCCCAAAATGACCCCATTTTGGAAAGTAGACACCCCAAGCTATTTGCTGAGAGGTATTGTGAGTATTTTGCAGATCTCGCTTTTTGTCACAAAGTTTTGAAAATTGAAAAAAAGAAAAAAAAAATGTTTTTTTCTTTACTTTCTTCATTTTCAAAAACAAATGAGAGCTGTAAAATACTCACCATGCCTCTCATCAAATAGCTTGGGGTGTCTACTTTCCAAAATGGGGTCATTTGGGGGGGTTTTGTGCTATTTTGGCATTTTATGGCCTTCGAAACGGTGATAGGTAGTGAGGAGTGAAATCAAAAATTTGCACCCTTAGAAATCCTGAAGGCGGTGCTTGGGTTTCGGGGCCCCGTACGCGGCTAGGCTCCCAAAAAGTCCCACACATGTGGTATCCCCATACTCAGGAGAAGCAGCAAAATGTATTTTGGGGTGTAATTCCACATATAACTATGGCATGTGTGAGCAATATATCATTTAGTGACAACTTTTTAAAAAAAAAAAAATCTTTTTTATTTTTGTCTTTATTCAATCACTTGGGACTAAAAAAAAAAAAATATTCAATGGGCTCAACATGCCTCTCAGCAAATAGCTTGGGGTGTCTACTTTCCAAAATGGGGTCATTTGGGGGGGTTTTGTACTTCTCTGCCATTTTAGCACCTCAAGAAATGAAATAGGCAGTCATAAATTAAAAGCGGTGTAAATTCCAGAAAATGTACTCTAGTTTGTAGACGCTGAATACATTTTGGCCCAAATGTTTGCTAAAATTGAGTTTATTAGATTTTTTTTATAACAAAAAGTAGAAAATCTCTTTTTTTTTCAAAATTTTCGCTCTTTTTCCGTTTATATCGCAAAAAATAAAAATCACAGAGGCAATCAAATACCATCAAAAGAAAGCTCTATTTGTGGGAAGAAAAGGACGCAAATTTCGTTTGGTTACAAAATTGCATGACCGCGCAATTACCAGTTAAAGTAGTGCAGTGCGAAATTGAAAAAAGACCTCTGGTCCTTTGGCTGCCAAATGGTCCGGGGCTGAAGTGGTTAAACCTCAAAGAGGTCCAGCCAGCAGGATCTAAGGAGGAAGAAGAGTGCATCTCTGGAGTGCAGGGGGGTACTTAGTTCTTCATTTTATATTGGGACAATTTTTTTAAATTATAAATTGGAGATATGCTTTAACTGGAAAAATACATCTCCCATACACCCGAAATTCCATATTTGAAGTTGCTCTTTCCACAAGTGGTTTCTTTTCTAGAATGATATATAACACAGTGCTTCATGGACATAACACCTAGTGAAAACTGTGCCCAGCTAGAGTTAAACGTTTCTTATTAGATGGAATGGCAATGCACTCCAAGCCATGTATAATTTCCCAGGGCAGTGCTGTAGAATACACTATAATTGAGCCTGTCATTTACAGAGCCAAAGCTACTATTATGTTCTGGGAGTATACTCCTCTAGAAAGCAGGTAGGAGGAAGGTAGACCCTAGCATAGCCCTTACCCAGTGTCATTATCATAGTAATATACTGTAAGTAACCTGAAGTTCTGTTTAACTAAAATGTTATTTGCATTTTGCTAGTATCCAGTGTATCATTGTTCTCGGATACCAAGTGTAGTTATTATTTTATGACCTTTTTCTGATGTTATAGTTTAGGCATCATTATGCCCAAATATGTATGCCAACATGCCAGCTCAAACATCCAAGCGTCACTGTTAGGGTCATTATCATATCAAAAGCTTCATTTGGGAGCAGTTTTTGGAAAAATCGCAAATATTGACATGTAAATAACCCTAATCACTGCTGTATTTGTTGATCATTTGGCTCAATAAAACACCAAATAGAGGCATTGTTAACAATGATTGGTTGGCACGTTATAGTTGTCTTGTTCGGTTACTGAATAATATCACATGGACTGGCAGGGTTCAAGTTTCCCCCTTGGGAAATCCTGCAGAAAATTAGAATTTCTTCTCAATAAAGCCTGTTTTCATGCTGAGCTCAGGTGCCATAAGCATGCAGTGAGAAAATGATAGCTGTCGCCCAGGATTGCTCTTCAACCTTAGCCAGGGTCTGACTTCCTTACATTGATTCATATTAGTGTTGTAAGGCTTGAATAATGATCTGCAATGCATTCCTTTTCACAGTGGATCCTGTCTTAGCAAGCTCTGTGTATGGAGGTCTACTGCTGGATTTTGTTTGGTTAAACGGTGAGATTTGGGTGGCGTCACCTGCAACATCTAAGCAACCTTCATTTGTTCTAGCTGTCATTCGCTCCTCCTTTTTCTTTAACTGTTGTTTTTAATTACCAGGTGGTTCTATATCAAAGTCTTACCCAATTCCATAGCACTGCTCCAGACTCGTTCCTTCTTTCATCCATGATCAGGCAGGATACCAGCTCTTGTATTTCATTTCCGCTTGCCTTTTAAAGAATAAGAAGTGATAAAAGCCGCACTCCAATATTAGCTCCTTTTGACTTATGTAGCGATACACTCTAAGGAGCCGCTGGATTTTGAGTACCCCTTTGTCTGCACAGGCTACACGCATTTTCAGCACATGTAGTTAGAAAACCAGTCCAAGGGCTTTGTTTTTGCTATTTATTAGGGTAAATTACTTGGATGAGGTTTGGGTGGTTATAGGGTGCCCAGAACTTGGTCAATGTAGAACTTTGAGGACAACTTGAGTGATCCCAGACTTCTAGAAAATATCTCAGACTATACTCCCTTCGGAATAACTCTACATTCTGGCTAGCCACAAGCCCCAATTTTGATTCAATGTACTTTTGTCTTCCCTGCAAAATGCCAGCACACCTAGCTCCAGCTGGGAATTCCCTAAGCAAGGGGGAGGATATGTATGCTGTTCCTCTGAAAGTAGCTGAATATTGCATTGATTCGGCTGCAATCTCCCCTGTGGGCTTTGGAAGGTAAAAGTGTAGAGAATACTCACTCAGACCCTTTTTATCCTGCTGCATAGATGGTGTATTCTGCCCAGACCTCCTGCTGTTTAGGTCCCACTTGCTCGACAAGGTATCTCAAACAGTCGAGATGAGACTGAAAGGGGTGAGGGTCCCTCTCTGGTTCCTTCTCCTCTCTATTCCTTTCTGTCCTCAGCCACAGCAGACCTTATGCCAGGAGGCAGAGCATCCCCAGCACAGGGGCCCCCTCCATCCTGGATTCTCTCTTTACATGGCCTAGCACCTGAGCATTTATGGGCAAACTCTCCACCTTCTGGGCCATCCTTACCCAGGGATTGGTAGAGGTCCCATAAATATCCAGGCTTCTCTCCTTTCACTAAGTTATGGAAGCTTCCAGAAGCCAGGGGGAGGCAACAGAGGCTCAGCCCTCACAGCCTGCCAACTTAACCATACATACCCCAAAATAATTCTGACTACAGTGATGCCTAACTAAATTTACATAACCTATTCACACTATGTACGTACACAAGGGGTGCCAAACGTATTTATTCAATCATCCATAAAACATTGCATATATGGAGGTCTTGACCTAATGATTACATTTCCTAAATGTGTTTAACCACAGCTGGCTTGCTCACAGGGATGCCAATTGTGGGTAAACATGCTTGGTAGGTGTGGTCATCAGATGGAAACCTCCATGCATGCAATGTTTTATGGATGATTGACTAAATAAGTCAAAAGGAGCTAATATTGGAATGTGTCTTCCATCACTTCTTAAAGAATTTAAAAACCCAATACAACCCTACAAATAGAAAAGTATTAGGAAGACCCGGCACAAAAACACAGCAGTATCCCCAGTCTGGTAAGACAGGAATAGAGGGTCATACATTTAAAAAAGTATTCAACATAAATTAGTCTCAAACCAACTTGAGAAAGGGGACTAATGTGACATCATCCCAACCGATTCCGTCCAAAAACTGCCTCCTTGTGGTCCACAGCAGCCACCAACCACACAAACTTCCTGTGAGGCAACAGAATAGAGATCTTAACATCCCATCTCTATGCTGCCAACTATTCGGACCTAAAAGTATGCCATCTGCTGGACCTTTATGATAATGCTGCTATCCAACTAGCTACATGTAAGTGCAATGTTGTTCACCTTTTATTTATTTTATTTATAAAAAATGCTACACTGAGAGCGATTAGCTCTTTTCTCAACTGTAAGTGCATTACCTCATGTTGAGGACCTCTCAATCTGAAAATCTTTATTTTGTCTGCAAAGCTGACCTTTTGGCTTCAATACTTTAACCGCTTCCCGACCAGCCGCCACAGCTATACTGCGGCAGGTTGGCTCCCCTGCGCGAGCTGTCGTAGCTGTACAGCGGCTCGTGGGATCGGGATAGCAGGCGTGTGCCCACTGCACAGCGGGGGTGCCGATGCTCGTGTCCGACGGTCGCGATGAACGCTGGCCACGAGCGATCGTGAGCAGGAGACACAGAACAGGGACAAGTGTGTGTAAACACAAACTTCCCTGTTCTGTTCTGACAGGCGTGACAAGTCCCACTGTATCTGTCAATAAATGCTGACAGGGAGGCAATGGGAGAAAGTGTGTGTAGCACCCTCTAGTTGTGCTAGGTGTGTACAGATAGATTTTTTTAGAGTAGGTACATTTAAGCAGGCTTGGCTGGTAGCCAAGCCTGTCTGTTTGATTCTGGGTTGGCAGGAAGCCAGGAAGAGCTGGATGACTCACAGGCAGCATCACTGAGACCTCCCACTTGTTCCAAGAACATGCTAGAATCTTCTGGAAAGAAAAGAGGGGAGGAGAGGTGGAGCTGCCTGGAGTATTCTGAGAGCTCTAACCAATCCCCAACTTGGATTGGCAGGGGGCAGCCCCCCCTCAAATACTCAGAGTCAGCCCAGCTAGAGAGGTGTTGTATTTGGGTGGAAGATGGAGATGAAGAGTTAGGCTATCGGGGGCCTTTGAGGGAGCTGGTGACCTCGAGCCTGGGCTCAGGTGCGGACAGGACCCTCTTACAACCTACAGAGGTGTCCTGGCCAGAAGGCACAGGAGGAGCAAGGAGAACACTGCCGAGCAAGTCTCCAGGAGTTCCACAGAGGCAGCCAAGAGGGCTGGTGAGTGTTCACACAGTCAGGAGGACAGGGAGGCACACCTGAGAGGACTGGGAAAGTACAGTCTGGGATGGGTGCAGAGCCAGTGGAGTGGACTGTGGTGGCACGGGCGGTGAAAAGAGGCAGCTGCAGCCAGGAGGGATGGCAGGGCCTGAAGATGTGGTGCTGAGATCAGTAGCTATGTGGGACAGTTAGCACTGGGGCTATCTTCATTTTTGCTACACCAAAGGGGCCTGTGGTCCCTGCCTGCAAAGGACATTTGCTTAGGCCTGGCTGAGCTAGGGTCAGGCCTCAAATACAGTGCTAGCTGACCGGAGAAGAAGTATAACCAAGTGATGTGCTGGAGCTGGAAGTAAGGATGTGTATATACAGGGAGTGTATATAGTTTCCGTCCCAAGATTCAATTTTTCTTCAATCAAGTGGTCATCCCAAACCTACCCTAACCCCATCCAAGTTTAATTCCCCCCAATAAAACATAAAAAAGTGCAAGAACTGTTGTCGGAAAACATGTTGTCGGAAAATCCGCCCGTGTGTGGGCTCCATCAGACTTTTTCCGTCGGAATTTAAAATAAATTTAAGATCCTGCTCTCAAATTTTCCGACAAAATCCGATCTGACTTTTTCCGATGGTGTGTAGAGAATTCCGACGGACAAAGTGCCACGCATGCTCAGATCAAATTACGAGACCAAAGCTATTGGCTAATAGCCTCTACGTAGTTACGTCGTACGCAACGAACGTCACCATGGTCAGAATGATCGGATTTTCTGACAACTTTGTCCGACCGTGTGTATGCAACACCAGTGTCGGACAAAATCCGTCTGAAAAAATCCGACGGATTTTGTGGTCGGAATTTCCGACCGTGTGTATGGGGCATAGGGATGAGCCGAACACCCCCCCGTTCGGCTCGCACCAGAACCCGCGAACGGACCTAAAGTCCGTGCGAGCTTTAGAACCCTATTAGTTATAATGGATGCGAACGTTCGAAATTAAAAGTGCTCATTTTAAAGGCTAATATGCATGTTAATGTCATAAAAAGTGTTTGGGGACCTGGGTCCTGCCCCAGGGGACATGTATCAATGCAAAAAATTTTTTTAAAAACGGCCGTTTTTTCAGGAGCAGTGATTTTAATAATGCTTAAATTGAAACAATAAAAGTGTAATATTCCTTTAAATTTCGTACCTGGGGGGTGTCTATAGTATGCCTGTGAAGGGGCGCATGTTTCCCGTGTTTAGAACTGTCTCTGCGCAAAGTGTCATTTTTGAAAGTAAAAAAGCTATTTAAAATCACTCGCGGCTAATGTTAATTCACGGCTCCCGTAACACAGAGAACAGTCATTCATTGAAACTCATTCATAAAAAAAAGTCATTGATAAAAAAAAAAAAAAAAATGAAAAAAAAAAAGCGTAGGGGTCCCCCCAAATTCAATAACCAGGCCCTTCAGGTCTGGGATGGATATTAAGGGGGATCCCAGCCAAAAAAAAAAAAAAAAAAATGGCGTAGGGTCCCCCTCAAAATCCATACCAGACCCTTGAGGTCTGGTATGGATTTTAAGGGGAACCCTAGCCAAAAAAAATGGCGTGGGGTCCCCCTCAAAATCCATACCAGACCCTTATCCGAGCACGCAACCTGGCAGGCCGCAGGAAAAGAGGGGGGGACGAGAGCGGCCCCCCCTCTCGCCTGAACCGTACCAGGCCACATGCCCTCAACATTGGGAGGATGCTTTGGGGGTCTAAGACCCCAAAAGCACCTTGTCCCCATGTTGATTAGGACAAGGGCCTCTTCCCCACAACCCTGGCCGGTGGTTGTGGGGGTCTGCGGGCGGGGGGCTTATCGGAATCTGGAAGCCCCCTTTAACAAGGGGACCCCCAGATCCCGGACCCCCCCCCTGTGTGAAATGGTAAGGGGGTACAAAAGTACCCCTACCATTTCACCAAAAAAGTGGCAAAAATGGTAAAAAGGACAGGAGACAGTCTTTGACAATTCCTTTATTAAAATCTTCTTTCTTCTTTCTTCATCCTTCGGATTCTTCATCTTCTCCTTCCTTCATCTTCTTCCATCTTCTTCTTCCATTTTCTTCTTCCTCCGATCCGCTTCTTCTTGCGCTGGTCTTCTCGTCCTTCTCGTCCGGCATCTTCTTCCGTCGGCGTCGGCGTCGGTGTCGGTGTCTTCTTGGGCCGCTCCGCGCAATGGGAGGCTCCCGCTGTGTGAGGCTCCGCTCCATCTGACAGGTCTTTTAAAACGGAGGGCACCTGGTGACCCCGCCCCCCTCTGACATCATGGGGAAAGCCATCATGGAATTCCCCATGACGTCCCTGTGCGTCAGAGGGGGCGGGGTCACCAGGTGCCCTCCATTATAAAAGACCTGTCAGACGGAGCGGAGCCTCACACAGCGGGAGCCTCCCATTGCGCGGAGCGGCCCAAGAAGAGACAGAGACACCGACGCCGACGGAAGAAGATGCCGGACGAGAAGGACGAGAAGACCAGCGCAAGAAGAAGCGGATCGGAGGAAGAAGAAAATGGAAGAAGAAGATGGAAGAAGATGAAGGAAGGAGAAGATGAAGAAACCGAAGGATGAAGAAAGAAGAAAGAAGATTTTAATAAAGGAATTGTCAAAGACTGTCTCCTGTCCTTTTTACCATTTTTGCCACTTTTTTGGTGAAATGGTAGGGGTACTTTTGTACCCCCTTACCATTTCACACAGGGGGGGGGGCGGGATCTGGGGGTCCCCTTGTTAAAGGGGGCTTCCAGATTCCGATAAGCCCCCCGCCCGCAGACCCCCACAACCACCGGCCAGGGTTGTGGGGAAGAGGCCCTTGTCCTAATCAACATGGGGACAAGGTGCTTTAGGGGTCTTAGACCCCCAAAGCATCCTCCCAATGTTGAGGGCATGTGGCCTGGTACGGTTCAGGCGAGAGGGGGGGCCGCTCTCGTCCCCCCCTCTTTTCCTGCGGCCTGCCAGGTTGCGTGCTCGGATAAGGGTCTGGTATGGATTTTGAGGGGGACCCCACGCCATTTTCTTTGGCTAGGGTTCCCCTTAAAATCCATACCAGACCTCAAGGGTCTGGTATGGATTTTGAGGGGGACCCTACGCCATTTTTTTTTTTTTTTTTTGGCTGGGATCCCCCTTAATATCCATCCCAGACCTGAAGGGCCTGGTTATTGAATTTGGGGGGACCCCTACGCTTTTTTTTTTGTTTTTTATTAATGAATGACAGCTCTCTGTGTTACAGGAGCCATCAATTCATTAGCCGCGAGTGATTTAAATAGCTTTCTTCCTGCAAAAATGACACTTTTTTGCAGGGAAAGTTCTAAGCACAGGAAACCTGCCCTCCTTCACAGGCTACCTATAGACACCCCCCAGATGTGATACTGCAATGCTGTTCTAACAGCATGCACACACATATCCCCAGAAATAAAGAACATATTGTTGTCAGCAGTCAGCAGCACACTGACACGCTGACACTGTGAGTGAAACATAATATGCGAGGCCGCCGCCGCGGGGTCACAGTGCATGCTTGGCCAATCATCAGCCAGCATTGCACTGCGCGGGCCGCAATGCATTGCGGGGCCGCTCGCATCACACGAATTTGATGCGAGCGGTCCCAATAGTTCTGGGCTCGCCGAGCGAGCGAACACCCGGTGCTCGATTCGAACATGGGTTCGAATCGAACACCGGGCTCATCCTTAATGGGGCATTAGAGTGACTGAGAACTGTGAGTCTGATTGTGCAGGGTGACAGATGGACCACAACTATCAGCAGCCCCTATGGGGGTACCACTACATGTGCATGAGTGCTCCAATAGTAAGCAGATTGCTATGGGGGAACTCTGCATGGGGGAGGAGCCAGGAGCGCGAAAAGAGGAGGATCGGGGCTGCTTTTTGCAAAACAATTTATCTAAAGGTATGCAATATAACACGTTAATATGTCACAACAGCACAGTTCTGACAAAGATTATCAGCAGGTGACATGATGGAAATGAAAATAACATATATAATATATATATACTCTATGTCAATGATAAATCATGCCTCAGGGTATACTCAGGGTCATATTCAACTTTGGGAGAAAAACATAACCATGTGTAGCAAAATATTTGTAGGAACATAGCTTGCATATACATACTGATAAGCATGTTTTTAAACTGGTTGTAGACCTCAGTCATGGAATCTGAGCAAAGCACATATATCTGTAATGTTTACCAGTGGCGGCTGGTGCTAAGTAAAAGCAAACGTAATCACCCCCCCCCCCCCCCCGGGGTACAGACAGCAGACGGGAAGGCAGCAATCGCCGCAAGCACACCAATCCCCCCCCCCCCAGGGCGTTAAATGGATCCAATGCTACCTCCTGCGGGAGATTAACCTTAACATACAGTATAAGACAGGGGGAAGGAAGAGCAGGGCCATTGCTTCTCCCCTGGGCTGAACAGGAAGTAAGACACAAATTGCCAGTGTGTCCTTAAACATGATTGGGAGTCCTAAGATTCCCTGGCCAATCAGGTCCCAGGACCTGCTTCCTGATTGGCCGATCGCTATTATCACACAACTGGGTGGGCTCAGGGAGTAGTGCTCTGCGCCCCGAGTCCACCCTTTTTTAAGCCAATTAGAGACTCAGGCTCTAATCATGTGCTTAAAACAAAAAAAAAACATCCATGTGTCTGGCACCCTGCATGTAGATTAGGGGCCATGTGCATGGATTAGGGGGGCGGCGCCCCTGCGCCCAGTATTTACGGGCCGCCACTGGTGTTTTCTTATCTCTCTCCAAAGATCTAAGTGTCATTTCTCTCTGGTGTTTCGTTCCTCTGTTATCAGCATGAGTCCCTTCTGATGCCGCGTACACACGACCAGACTTTTCGACAGCAAAGGTCCGTCGGAACAAATCCGTCGGACAATTCGATCGTGTGTGGGCTCCATCGGATCTTTGCTGTCCAAAAATCTGACAGACTTTAGAAATAGAACATGTTTCAAATTTTTTCGACCGGAACTCCGCCGGACCCAGTTCCTATGCGAAATCCGCTTGTGTGTATGCTAGTCTGACGGACAAAAACCAACGCTAGGGCAGCTATTGGCTACTGGCTATGAACTTCATTATTCTAGTCCTGTCGTACGTCATCACGTTTGAATCCGTCGGACTTTGGTGTGATTGTGTGTGGCCAAGTCCATTCATTCAGAAAGTCCTTCGGAACTCCGCCAAAAGTCAGTCGGGAAGACCGTCGGACCTAGTCCGTCGAAAAGTCCGCTCGTGTGTACGCGGCATGAGAAGTTTTCCCAACACATGAGATAACATTTGTGTCGTGGAGGGAGCTCAGAATGAAGCTTGTCTATTCAGAACACAGTTCTTCTGCTGTGTGTAGTGGGTGCGTTCCTTTCCTCCAATCAGCTCTCACACATTGTAACTACAGCCTTTTTGCCCCCTCCTCTGTGCTCCTCACACATGAAGAAAGATTTTTAACATGATCTGCCCCTTTAAAGAGGTGTAGGGAAGAGAACACTGCAGATAAACAAGTAAAACCTATGTAGGAGTATTTGTTTTATCTGAGACTATTGACTTCACCCGGTATATGTGAGGTTTTACAACCACTTTAAATCTGTTTGTGCGTGCTATAACTATAGGCTTGATGGGTAAGGTATGTTTTTTATTTTTTTGCTTTTTTTTCAACTGTGCTTTTGCATAGGAGGTGCAGCTGCTGTTGTCTGCTAGCACTGACATCCACAGCACCCTCCGCATCCAATAAGGTAAGAACTACGCCCCTTCACCACTAAATGTCCCAGATTTAACCCTTTCCGGACCTGTTCCTCACTTCAGTCATGCCACCCCCTCCGTCCATTCTTTCCTCTTGGTCGCACTTGCCTGTTCATAGCCTCACTTAACCAATTAAGCCCCGGACCATTTTGCTGGCCAAAGATCAGACCACTTTTTGCCATTCAGCACTGCGTCGCTTTAACTGACAATTGCGCGGTCGTGCGACGTGGCTCCCAAACAAAATTGACGTCCTTTTTTTCCCACAAATAGAGCTTTCTTTTGGTGGTATTTGATCACCTCTGCGGTTTTTATTTTTTGTGCTTTAAACAAAAAAAGAGCAACAATTTTGAAAAAAAACACATTATTATTTTTTACTTTTTGCTATAATAAATATCCCCCCAAAAAATATATAAAAAAAAATAATTTTTGCCCAGTTTAGGCCGATACGTATTCTTCTACATATTTTTGGTTAAAAAAAAATCACAATAAGCGTTTATTGATCGGTTTGCGCAAAAGTTATAGCGTCTACAAAATAGGGGATAGTTTTATGGCATTTTTATTAATATTTTTTTTTTTTTACTAGTAATGGCGGTGATCTGTGATTTTTATCGTGACTGCGACATTATGGCGGACACTTCGGACAATTTTGACACATTTTTGGGACCATTGTCATTTTTACAGCGATTAGTTCTATAAAATTGCACTGATTTCTGTAAAAATTACACTGGCAGTGAAGGGGTTAACCACTAGGGGGCTAGGAAGGGGTTAAGTGTGTCCTGGGGAGTGATTCTAACTGTTAGGGGGCGTGGCTATGAATGACACTTCACTGATCACAGGCTCCCGATCACAGGGAGCTATGATCAGTGACAGTATCACTAGGCAGAACCGGGAGATGCTTGTTTACATTAGCATCTCCCTATTCTGCAGCTCCATGTGACGATCGCAGGTATCCCCGCGGCGATCGAGTCCGCGGGACCTGCGATCCTACTGACGGAGCTCCCGGCGGGGTCGCGCGTGCACCGCCGACGGCGTGCATGTGACCACACGGCAGCAAATTCAAAGGGACGTACCTGTACGCCCATTTGCCCACGTATTTCTGCTGATGTATATGTACATGCGGCGGTCGGCAAGTGGTTAAAGTGATATCAAATACATTTTTTTGTTAAAACAAACATGTTCTACTTACCTGCTCAGTACAATGGTTTTTCTTTTCGGGTCCCCCACCAGCACTCCTTGCCCTCCTGCTCCAGAGCAAGCAGCTTGCAATGGAGACACCTGAACAGGCTCGCTCCTGAGCCGCTGCTCTGCGTGTCCATTCACACACAAAGCTGCAGCTCAGCCCGCCCCCCCTTTCCTCATTGGCTCACTGGATGTGTCTCAGCCAATGAGGAGGGAGAGTCCCTAGAGAGTTGAGGTTCTTGTGCAGAATGCTGGATCACGATGGGGCTCAGGTAAGTATTGGGGGTGGGGGGTTGCTGCACAGAGAATGTTTTTTACCTTCATACATAGAATTCATGAAGGTAAAAACACCTTGAGCCTTTAGGTGACAATGCAAAAGAGTACTAGACCAACATGGACAATATGTTGTCACCTCACAAGAGGAACAAGGGTCTTCATAGTATGCTCAACGTGTATTATTTTAATAAAAGCTGCAGATTTAAAAGCACTGTAAATGACCTTTTAATTACATTAGCACAATAAAAATTAATTCGATTTTTGGTGGTTGGGTTTAAATGTAATTAAATATGACACATTTGCCATTTCTGTGTTTTTCTAATTAAGCTGTCCAAAAAAAATTCAACTAGAAGCGACCTATAAGATAGCAGTGTTAGAACGCATGCGGCTGATTTGCTGAGCCATGAAGCACTGTTTTGGGAAAAGTACGGAAGGGAGAAAATAGACTGTGAAATGTTAATTGCATGTTCCCTATTCCAGCAGACTGGGGGGAGTAATCCTCGTCTACACTCATGAGCACTTCATAGGCTGCTCCATCTCCTGCTGCTCCTCTTTAATCTCCAACACAGAGGCCGGTGATTTCATTACTTTTTCTGTCTTTTCTTACTAACTCATTTTCTCTTGGAACTTTCACTGCATATATTAGAACACAGTGACCTTTACAGAGTAGGAAACATTTATTTTTATTATTGCCATGCTCTTGTATTATTTATTTCCACATCATTACTATTAAAAATAGCTTCCAGTTACAGTAAAATAGCTTTGCTAAACATGACTATTTATCTGATTGTCATGAGATGATAGGACAAGTGATGACGGGGCAAAGCTGCTAAACATCAAGTGGTTATTGTCTGGCATAGTGGAAATCTTATTGTAGATTCCTATCTATCCATCTGATGGTAGCGATAAGGATAGGCTGCCCTTTAAGATGGAACAAAATAATAAAGAGCCTCATAAATATTAAACTGACCCTATTGCTATTAGGTAGGATCTTAAGCCCCATACACACGGTCGGATTTTCCGATGGATTCTGTCCTATCAGACAATGTTGTCGGAAATTCCGACCGTGTGTATGCACCATCGGACAGTTTCCATCGGATTGTCCGACGGACAAAGTCCTATCTCCTGCTGGATAGATTTTTTGACAACAAAGTCCGATCACACCAAATCCGATCGTGTGTAGCGAATTCCGACGGACAAAGTGCTACGCATGCTCAGATCACATTACAAGACCAAAGCTATTGGCTACTAGCCTCTACGTAGTCCCGTCGTAGGCAACAAACGTCACCACGTTCAGAATGATCGGATTTTCCGACAACTTTGTCCGACCGTGTGTACGCAATACCAACATCGGACAAAGTACGACGGACATGATCCGACGGACCTGGTCCTCGGATAATCCGAGCGTGTGTATGGGGCATAAAAGTGGATGTAAACCCTTATGCCCCGTACACACGGCCGGCCACAAAATCCATCAGATTTTTTCCGACGGATTAAGTCCGACACTGGTGTTGCATACACACGGTCGGACAAAGTTGTTGGAAAATCCGATCATTCTGAACGTGGTGACGCTTGTTGCCTACGACGGGACTACGTAGAGGCTAGTAGCCAATAGCTTTGGTCTTGTAATGTGATCTGAGCATGCGTAGCACTTTGTCCGTCGGACTACGCTACACACGATCGGAATTGGTGTGATCGGACTTTGTTGTCGGAAAATTTGAGAGCAGGAGATAAAACTTTGTCCGTCGGACAATCCGATGGAAAATGTCCGATGGTACCTACACACGGTCGGAATTTCCGACAACATTGTCCGATAGGACAGAATCCATCGGAAAATCCAACCGTGTGTATGGGGCTTTACAGTGAAGTGACTGGCCTCCGGTGATACACAGAGATGAAACAAATCCTCCTACATAAGTTGTACCTGTTTATCTGAAGTTCTCCTCTCCAGATCCATTCAAAGTGCTGAATTTATAAAGCTTGTCTGAGAGTTCAGAAAAAAAGGGATGGAGAGCTGAAATTGCAAAGGACGCCAACGGGTGCAGGAACTGGAGAATCCTTAACAACCAGTTACATCCCTGGCCTCATTCACTTACATGGCCAAGTAATCACAAATCTGATATCCGGGGACCCACTTATTTTAACGTAGCTGTATGTGATTCCGTGCACTCATGTAGGGGGTGCGCTCACCGCCGGAAAGCAGGAGCCAATCAACGGGTCCGGCGGCCGTGATGGCTGCCGCGACATACTGATCATTCCGTGGAGAGACGAATCAGCGGTGTGCCATGTAAACGAGGCAAACCGCTGATCTGTCAGGAGCAAAGGAGAGATCTTTGTGTTTCAGCTAAGCTGAAACACAATCTCTTTTTTCCTCCAGTGTAACAGCCCCTCACACAGTTAGAAAGCACCTCCCAGGCACACACTTAACCCCTTGATTGCCCCTGGTGTTAACCCCCCTTCCCTGCCAGTGTCATTTATACAGTGATCAGTGTATTTTTTTTAGCACTGATCACTGTATTGGTGTCACTGGTACCCAAAAAGTGTCACTTAACCGATTCAGCCCCGGAAGATTTTACCCCCTTTCTGACCAGAGCGTTTTATGCGATTCGGCACTACGTTGCTTTAACTGACAATTGCGCAGTCGTGCGAGGTTGCACCCAAACAAAATTGACGCCCTTTTTTCCCATAAATAGAGCTTTCTTTTAGTGGTATTTGATCACCTCTGCATTTTTTATTTTTGTGGGGAAAAAAGGACGTAAATTTTGTTTGGGTACAACGTTGCAGGACCGCGCAATTGTCAGTTAAAGAGGAGGTCCCGCAAATTTTTTTTAAAAGTCAGCAGCTACAATTACTGCAGCTGCTGACTTTTAAAATAAGGACACTTACCTGTCACAGGGTCCATGGATGTCGGCAACAGAGGCCGAACTGTCCCTTGGTCCTCGGATGCTGCCACCACCATCTTCGGTAAGGGAATCAGGAAATGAAGCCTTGCGGCTTCACTTCCCTGTTCCCTACTGCGCATTTGCGAGTCACGCTGCGCAATCCGAATGGTCCCTGCTGTCTCTGGGACCCGTGTGTGTCCCAGCAGACAGCGGGGCAGTGTTGCCAACCGCCAGTATTTTTACTGGCAGCCAGTAAAAAATGGGCACCTTTCTCCCGCCAGTAAATGCCAGTGAAAGAAAAAGGTTTCCAGTAAAAAATAAGGCTGTGACGCTTGGCCGAAACCATCCAAGTGCTTGCTATAGTGTGTTCAGGCTGTGCCGGCAGTGTGTCATGTGAAGCCGGGAGTGGACTGAATTGACCACCTGGCATGGAGAGAGAGGGTCACTGTGACTCTCCATGCCAGGAGGGGACGTGTCATGTTGGTGAGGTGCCATCATCATCTGTGCTGCTGCACACTGCTGTCAGTGTCACTGTGAGAGTCAATTTCATGTGTGTGTGCGCCCATTCTAATTTCTTGCCCTCTCGATTCCTGTGCCTGAGCTACTTATTTACTATATCGAAAATAAAATAAGAAATTTGCTTTTGCCTTAATATCTACCTTAAATCACTTTGCTAATTGCATATTGTACTTGTTTGTAGCCTAAATACTGAAATACTGAAATTTGCACCTAAACTGTCATTTAGATATGCCAGTAAAAACTTGACAGTGCCAGTAAGTTTTGGGTGTCGTGTCAGTAAATGTCTATGCCCGGAAATAGACAGGTATTTTAGACAGGTATCTGCACCCCCCTCCCCCCTGAAAGGTGCTAAATGTGACACCGGAGGGGGGGGGGGGGGGGTTCCGAAAAGCAGAGGTTCAATTTTTGGGTGAACCTCCGTTTTAAAGCGACGCAGTGCCGAATCGCAAAAAGTGCTCTGGTCAGGAAGGGGGTAAATTCTTCCAGGGCTGAAGTGGTTAATTTTTAATCTTTTGCATTTAAAATGTTATATTGTTCTTTTGGCAACAATGTTTTTTTCATTGTTAATTGTTGTATCACATGATTTGGAAGCAATTCTATTGCCGCGTACACACGAAGGGACAATCCCGCGGGATTATCCTCTGGACTCAAGTCCAGCGGACAATCCCCTCGTGTGTGGGCGTCGGTGGACTTTTTGGCGCCAAAGTCCGGCGGACCAAAATTTTAAGTTTGGTTTTAAAATTATCCGCTGGACTTGGCAGTCCGGCGGACAATCCCGCCGTTAGTAGGCTAGTCCGCCGGACTTTTTAAATGAACGGACTTGCCGCTCATCAGCAAGTCCGTTCATTTAGCACGTGACTTCAGGTTACGTAGCTAGCGTAGGCAGTAAATGCCGCCGCGCTAGCTCAGTCACCTGGCATGGATTTAAAGGGACTCGTTTTTCGGCGTGGGGGTTCCCCCCAAATCCATCTCAGACCCTTATCCGAGCACGCAGCCCGGCCGGCCAGGAAAGGGGTGGGGACGAACGAGCGCCCCCCCCCCTCCTGAGCCGTACCAGGCCGCGTGCCCTCAACATGGGGGGTGCCCTGGGGAAAGGGGGGCCGTGCGCCCCCCCCCACCCCAAAGCACCTTGTCCCCATGTTGATGAGGACAAGGGCCTCTTCCCGACAACCCTGGCCGTTGGTTGTCGGGGTCTGCGGGCGGGGGCTTATCGGAATCTGGGAGCTCCCTTTTATAAGGGGGCTCTCAGATCCCGGCCCCCCACCCTATGTGAATGAGTATGGGGTACGATGTACCCCTACCCATTCACCTAAGGTGTAAAATGTAAAGTAAAAAAACACACACACTTTTGAAAAAATATTTTATTGCACTGCTCCGGGGGTCTTCTTCCGTCTTGGGGGTCTTCTCGCCGGACTCCTCCGCCATTTACGTAGCTCTTTTACCGAGCGGAGAAGTCCGGCTACCTTCTTCGTCGTCGCCGCCGTCGTCTGGGGGTCTCGATCCGCCTTCGGGGGGTCTTCCGGGGTCTCTTCTGTTCTTGCGGCGGTCGTCGTTTTCCGCGCCGCCGGCGCCTCTTCTTCTTCTTCTTCTTCTTCCGATGTTGACACGTCGCTCTCTCTGGCCGGAATGGCAGAGCCGCGCTGTGCTGGGACTTATATAGGGACATGGGGACAGGGTCACATGCTCATGTCACATGGTGACCCCACCCCCTGTGATGTCACAGTCCCAGCATCCTCCGGGACTGTGACATCACAAGGGGGCGGGGTCACCATGTGACATGAGCATGTGACCCTGTCCCCATGTCCCTATATAAGTCCCAGCACAGCGCGGCTCTGCCATTCCGGCCAGAGAGAGCGACGTGTCAACATCGGAAGAAGAAGAAGAAGAAGAAGAGGCGCCGGCGGCGCGGAAAACGACAACCGCCGCAAGAACAGAAGAGACCCCGGAAGACCCCCGAAGGCGGATCGAGACCCCCAGACGACGGCGGCGACGACGAAGAAGGTAGCCGGACTTCTCCGCTCGGTAAAAGAGCTACGTAAATGGCGGAGGAGTCCGGCGAGAAGACCCCCAAGACGGAAGAAGACCCCCGGAGCAGTGCAATAAAATATTTTTTCAAAAGTGTGTGTGTTTTTTTACTTTACATTTTACACCTTAGGTGAATGGGTAGGGGTACATCGTACCCCATACTCATTCACATAGGGTGGGGGGCCGGGATCTGAGGGCCCCCTTATAAAAGGTGGCTCCCAGATTCCGATAAGCCCCCGCCCGCAGACCCCGACAACCAACGGCCAGGGTTGTCGGGAAGAGGCCCTTGTCCTCATCAACATGGGGACAAGGTGCTTTGGGGTGGGGGGGGGGGCGCACGGCCCCCCTTTCCCAGGGCACCCCCCATGTTGAGGGCACGCGGCCTGGTACGGCTCAGGAGGGGGGGCGCTCGTTCGTCCCCACCCCTTTCCTGGCCGGCCGGGCTGCGTGCTCAGATAAGGGTCTGAGATGGATTTGGGGGGACCCCCACGCCATTTTTCGGCGTGGGGATTCCCTTTAAATCCATGCCAGGTGACGGAGCTAGCGCGCCGGCATTTACTGCCTACGCTAGCTACGTACCTGAAGTTACGTTCGAAATGAACGGACTGCTCCGTGTGTGGGCAAGTCCGTTCATTTTCAAAAGTCCCGCGGACTTTGTCCAGCGGACTGTCCGCCGGAGAAGTCCGGGCGTGTGTGGGCAAGTCCACGCGCTCGGAAAGTCCGGCGAAGCCAGCTGGAAAGTCCGGCGGATTGTCCGCTGGACTAGGTCCGCCGGGAAAAGTCCCTTCGTGTGTACGCGGCATTAGTGTTACTTGTACACAGCTCAATAAAGATTAATAAAAAAAAAAATAATGATCTGTTGATTAAAATCTCTCCGTAAATACTTATCCATGCAATGATGTTACTAAAAGCTTCTTTGCATAAACCGGATAATGGAAATTCCGCCACTTATTTTGTAATAGTTAATAATTTTCTTTTGCATTTGTATCAACCTTTCACTGTCTAAGGCATTGAGCTTTCAATTGCCTACCTCGGTTTATGGAAAAAATATTTGCAACTGCTACTTACACACTCTACAAAGTTATACAGCTCCAATAAAGACCGCATAAAAATATGCATAACCATGATACACTGTATAATTACCTAATAAATAAGACACCGACAAGGAACTGGGTTTGAATTAAATAACCTCTGTTATCCTTGTAGCTGGTTATTGCCGACGACCTGAAGGCTTTTAGACCATGTTGTGTCACGTACATAATCTAACCCCTCTTCATTTCCTTACACATCAGAGGTAGAAGGAGAGCCTCTGGCCTGTAATGATGCTTAGGCCTTGTTGCCATGGCGATGCCGTCTCCCTAAGCCCATTCAAGCCCATCTGTTCTTGCAAAATGAAGGCAAGGCAGTAAAAACCAATAAGCAAGAGTTCTTGTTTAATTTTATTTTTCAGCAGTCTTCTCTGCAGAGCTGCCAACTCTTTAATTGGATACCACGGACAAATAGAGGTAATTACTTAAAGACTCTTCCATTAGTAACAAATAATAATAATACTAATAAAATAGAAAAAAAAAAATGCTTGATCACTACAACTTTATTTTGAGCTCCTTTAATTGCACTGATGAACTAATAAACATTTGTACACTGCTTTGCTGCATTACATCAAATCCCACTCATTTTATTCCTATTAACATATATTGCTTTTTACGTGCAGACATTTCGAAGTGCAGACCTGGCAAATCCTACAGATATAAAATAGCATGTTTATAAATTAATATTCTATAATTCGAGTTAACAACTGAAGCTGGCAGATTTTCAGGCCATGAATATGCAATGGTAGTTCGCCTGATATGTATGCGAGTTGCTTGGAGAGGACTCGTTGCTCAAAAATGAAACATCTTCTGTAAATACTACAACTTGAGTGAGAAAAACTCTAGGGTGGCTCAGATATAATGTCATGAGAAATGTCAGCTCTAAACTTATTTCCACTTTTTTATTTTTTTGGAGTTTGAAATGCCACGGCGAGAGTGTGTACACTAAATCATCTGTGACTATTTACAGCCAGTCAGGAAAACAAAATATTAAAGAGAATATATAGTGGTTTTGTATACAAAATGTTTCTTAGTTTATTATGTTTATAACTAAAATAAGAAAACAATGAAATATTTTTCTTTTTTTTAAAGGGTTTGTTCACCTTTACCCATAATGGCTGGCTGTGTCCTAGCAACAAGGCTGTATGGGATGGTGTCTTCTCTAGGAGTTTTAGGCCAGGCTTTGGGGGGTATGTAAATGGCCTTTACCTATAGCAAAGTTTATAACAGAGGGAGAATCTCAGCACTCATGAATGATATACACTCACCAGCCACTTTATTAGGTACACCTTGATAGTACCGGGTTGGACCCCCTTTTGCCTTCAGAACTGTCTCCATTTTTTGTGGTAGACATGTGCGATTAGTTTCGTATGAATCGGAAATTCGTACAAATTTTCGAAATTTGTACAATCGTACGAATCCGAATTACGAATTTTTACGAATACGAATTCTGTACGAAATCCGAAATTTCGTTTACGAATTTCAAATCCCAATTTTCAGAATACAAACTACCAAATGACGAATTTCAACTAATATGAAAGAAATTATAGTGGATATAACGAATGATTCTAATGAATTCGAGATTCAGTATAACGAATATCGACACTCTACGAATAATAACGAATTATCCGAAAACGTATTAACGCATTAAAGTCTATTGTCTATTGTTCACCAATCACTCAGAGGAAGTACGAAATTTCGTATTCGTAAATGAAATTTCGTACTTCCTCTGAGTGATTGGTGAACAATAGACAATAGACTTGTGTTATGTAACGTTAATACGTTTTCGGATAATTCATTATTATTCGTAGAGTGTCGATATTCGTAACGATTCGCAAAGATTCGTAACGATTTTAACGATTCGTAACGATTGGTACGAAATTCGTATTTCGTACGAATCCGAATTAAATTTCGTACACGAATTACGATTTTTTTTATACGAAACGGAACGGAAGGAAACAAAACAAACTTTTTGACGGCTCCCATGTCTACTTTGTGGCATAGATTCAACAAGGTGTTGGAAACATTCTTCAGAGATTTAGGTCCATAGTGACATGATAGCATCACGCAGTTGTTGCAGATTTGTTGGCTGCACATCTGTGATGCGAATCTCCCCTTCCACCACATTCCAAAGGTGCTCTACTGGATTGAGATCTGGTGACTGTGGAGGCCATTGGAGTACAGTTATCCCATTGTCATGTTCAAGAGACCAGCGGTGAGATGATTTGAGCTTTGTGACATGGCGCATTATCCTGCTGGAAGGAGCCATCAGAAGAGGGTACACTGTAGTCATAAAGGGATGGACATGGTCACCAACAATACTCAGGTAGTTCGTAGCATTTAAACCATGCTCAATTGGTACTAAGGGGCCCAAAGTGTGTTAAGAAAATATCCCCCACACCATTACACCGCCACCACCAGCCTGAACCATTCATACAAGGCAGGATGGATCCATGCTTTCATGTTGTTTACACCAAATTCTGACCCCACCATCTGAATGTCGCAGCTGAAATCGAGACTCATCAAACCAGCTAACGTTTCTCCAGTCTTCTATTGTCCAATTTTGGTGAGCCTGTGCGAATTGTAGCCTCAGTTTCCTGTTCTTAGCTTACAGGAGTGGCACCCAGAGTGGTGTTCTGCTGCTGTAGCCCTTCTGCTTTAAGGTTCGATGTGTTGTGCGTTTAGAGATGGTATTCTGCATACCTTGGTTGTAACAAGTAAATATTTGTGTTACTGTTGCCTTTCTATCATCTCCAACCAGTCTGCCCATTCTCCTCTGACCTCTGACATCAACAAGGCATTTTTGTCCACACAACTGCTGCTCACTGGATATTTTCTTTTTTTCGGACCATTCTCTGTAAACCCTAGAGATGGTTGTACGTGAAAATCCCAGTAGAGCAGCAGTTTTTACTCGGACCAGCCTGTCTGGCACCAACAACCATGCCACATTCAAAGTCACTTAAATCCCCTTTCTTTCCAATTCTGATGCTCGGTTTGAACATCAGCAAGTCATCTTCACCACGTCTAGATGCCTAAATGCATTGAGTTGCTGCCATGTGATTGGCTGATTAGCAGTTTGTGTTACCAAGCCATTGGATAGGTGTAGCTAATAGTAGCCGGTGAGTGTATATGAGCTGCTAACATTTTGATACCAAATTCAAACATTCAAGGAAAGTGCAGCACTATAAATAAAACCAATGAAAATGAAAAAAAAAAGCCCATGTGTATTACTTTAAATACATACAACCACGGAAAAAAACATATGCAATCATAAATCCATGCAGAATTAATAAAAAATGTGAATGTGATAAATCAGACACCAGTCCAATAAAGTTTGAATTAAAAAAACACCAACTTTTTTGTGTCTATATGTGTATGCATGCGATGATCCACTCTCTGAAGCAATGCCAGTCAAAAAGAAGGCATTTAAAGAATCCAATTCTTGTAATAGCCTGACTTGAGACAGAAAAGCACCCCCCCCAACCAGTGCTCCCCACAGGTCAGTAAAGAAAACTCTTACCAAACTCTTATGACCATCAGATTATACATTTTTAAGATGCACTTAAAGGGTTAAATATTGCCGGGCTCATGTACTCCAACAAACACCCATCCTGGGAGATGCTCAGATAATGCCATGAAGAGGAAAAGATAACTGGCATTGGGTAATAAAGGTAATAAAGGTCAAACCATCTAAGTTATTAAAACATAAAAACATAAAATGTATACTCACATATAGCCAGATAAAAGTTTCATACTATATGTGTAGCACTACTCCCGTAGGAGCTGTTGATAGTATTAGGTCCTTGTTCGTGCCTTGACTTTGCAAAAGGCCTCAACAATTTTGCAAGGTACCGTATATTTCTTCAGAAACATATGCACAAAATATAGCAGTACAGTATCTGATAAACCCATAGATTACACTAGCAATGTACTTAAATAGAAAAGAACCATACTTTGACTCAAACCGCATATGATGTAACCTTCCCCACAAGTGTACAACAGACAACAGGCAACAGAGTGGTAGATATAGCAAGAAAATATGGCTAAATTGCCTGAGTGTACCTATGATAGGTAGGCTAAGCCTAGGCCCCTGTTTGCAAATGGAAGAATTATGCAATTACTAAAACGGATAACAATTTATGTATAGCCCTTATTGTTGATATTTGCCTGCTGCCTACATTGGGGCCCTGGTATCGTTGGTGTGCTTGACAAGAGTCAATCAGTCCACTCACAGAGTAATATTGGTAGAAGTAATCAATTATGCACTTTGACTTATGGTGCAAGGGAGCTGACTGGGTGGTTGTGTAGCCAGGATAGAGGCCCACGGAGGAGTCAGGCAGATTGAAAAGACCATAGAGCAGCTTAACTGCACTATTTGGAGTTCTTTCTCCCATTTTTACATATTTTTCCTGCATTACGTGCCATCCTGGATGAGTTGGAGTATCATCTTGGCTGTCCATCCACGTCTTCAAGGTGTGCTGTTTGAACCAAAGACCCATCTCAACATTCCAGGCGGTATCTACAGGAGAACCCTAAGCGCAATTGACCCACTGCCGTATGGTAATCGTACCCATTATATGTCCTTGGATCAATACTGTATATCCTTGTATACATCATATCCTGGGATTTCAGAGACGTTTCTTCATTCACACGGGAGTTTTTGCCACAGAGACTTTCACGTTTTCACGTTTTTTACACCAATTATTTCTCATCATAAATGGGACTAGTTGGAACATTATTATATTGCTATATCATTTTTACCTCACCAGTCATTCACATTGCAGTCACCTTTTATGACTTTATTTTTAGTAGCACTACACATTTATTTTTCTATGTCTGCTTAACTTTGTTTGTTAGAGTGTCAGCTGCTTTCATTTACATATATTTCACATATATTTTGCACTGTTTATTGGTTTAGGTTTAGCGCAGTGTTTTCCCCACTTTTGTTTTTATATGCTTCTCTCAATTCCTCCCCCTAGATGCTCTGTCTGTGGCTTGTAGCTCCAGCCTCGGTCAGCAATCAGTCAGAAACTACAGTACCCAGCATTCTTTAGACTTCATAGCAGTTCAGGGAGGTCAGCGTGCTCTTGTGACAGAATAAAGAAGTTCTTATTTTAACTTTCACATTACAGTAAATAAACGCCCTGCTACCTTCAATTACAGAAGACCTGGTTACATGCATCCAATTGGCAAAAGTGATCTGTTCAGTTAGACTTCCAGCAAAAGCACTCATGGTGAGGTCATCAACATTTGTTTGCCCCTCCCAATCATAGTAGACGTCATCAGGGGGAGTAGCCGACAGATGTCACCACGCAGCATCTTTTTTTACTACCCGGAAGCAACTGACCAGATGCCCCTCCCAAAAAGGAACAAGTGGCAAATACAGAATAGCACAATCTTGTGCTAACAATATATATTGTAAATAGTAATTAAAAACAGATATTCCCAAGCCAAAATGCTGAATATATAATAGCCTCATTCTGTGAATATTGTAGAAATAGAGCAATACAGTATATCAAACAATTATGTGTTATTAATACTAGCAACATGTTCTTTGAGAGGCACATTAAACACACCATGCATCCCACATATTGTATGCCACATGGACAGTGGATCAAGTAAACAACGTTCTTTGTGTAACATGTTATATAAGGTCTATTATCATTGAATTTAGAAGTCTGTTCTGAATGGAAGGAGGTGATCTTCCCATTTCTGAGTTTAATAATATGACGGACAGAACATTTTTGACAGGGATAGTCTTTGGTTCCAGCTCTGTGACACCTGTTCCCTTTAATTGCCCTAGCAAGTTCAAGGGGTGCTTGGACAGGAATTGGGCAAGAGGCCACCCTCATAATCTCAAGCTCATTATACAGGTACACGACAGTCTGCTCTAGTGGCACTTCAGCTAACCCATAGTGCTTTGGGAATCCTTTGTTAGGTATTAAATGTATATTTGTAAAACAAAGCTATAATATACAGTATACAATACTGTGCAAATGTTTTAGGCAGGTGTGAAGAAATGTTGTAAAGTAAGAATCATTTAAAACATATAAATTGTAATTTTTTTTATCAATTTACAACATTCAAAGTGAGGGAACAGAAGAAAAATCTAAGTCAAATTAATATTTGGAGTGACTACCCTTTGGCTTTAAGCTGGCACCCATTTTTACACTTGCACACGTTGTTCATTTACACAAAGTCAGGGATTTCATATGGTTAAATTCAGGTGTATGAGTAAATAATTATACCAAGCAGGTGTTAATAATCATCAATTTCATATGTAGGTTGAAACACAGTCATTAACCGAAACAGAGACTGCTATGTAGGAGACTTAAAACTGGGTGAGGAACAGCCAAACTGCTACTAAGGTGAGTTTGTGGAAGACAGTTTCATGTCACAGGTCAAACACCATGGCAAGGCTGAGCACAACAACAAGACACTAGGTAGTCATACTGTTTCAGCAAGGTCTTCCCAGGCAAAGATTTCAAAGCAGCCTGGGGTTTCAAGATGTGGTGTTCAAGCTCTTATGAAGAAGCACAAATAAACGGGCAAAGTTGAGGACAGTAGATGCAGTGGTTGGCCAAGGAAACTTAATGCAGCAGAATAAAGACACATAATGCTTACTTCCCTTCAACACTGGAAGATATCCAGCAATGCCATCAGCTCAGAACTGGTGGAAACCAGTGGGATGCAGGCACACCGATCTACTGTCTAGAGAAATCTGGCCAGAAGCGGTCTTCATGGAAGAATTGCGCCCCCAAAAAGCCATACCTTCGACATGGAAACAAGGCTAAGTGACTCAACTATGCATGAAAACATAGCAACTGGGGTGCAGAAAAAAGGCAGCAGGTGCTCTGGACTGATGAGTCAAAATGTTTGGAACAACCTACCTGCTGAGTTTCTTCAAAAACTATGTGCAAGTGTACCTAGAAGAATTGATGCTGTTTTCAAGGCAAAGGGTGGTCACACCAAATATTGATTCTGTCTATTTATGTGTATTTACTTTCCATTTTGGTAATTGATAAAAATAAACTATTAACACTTCGATTTCTGAAAGCATTCCTAATTTACAGCATTTTTTCACACCTGCCTAAAACTTTTGCGCAGTTGTGTATATCCCTTGAGGTATCCATCCAGAGTAGGGATGAGCCCAATGTTCGAGTCAAACATCGGGTTTTCGACTGTTCTCCCGAATAGCGAACAAAATGGGGTGTTCGCAGCAAATTCGAAAGCTGCGGAACACCCTTTAAAAGTCTATAGGAGAAATCAAAAGTGCTAATTTTAAAGGCTTTTATGCATGGTATTGTCATAAAAAGTGTTTGGGGACCTGGGTCCTGCCCAATGGGACATGTATCAATGCAACAAAAAGTTTTAAAAACTACAGTTTTTTCAGGAGCAGTGATTTTAATAATGCTTAAAGTGAAACAATAAAAGTGAAATATTCCTTTAAATTTCGTACCTGGGGTGTGTCTATAGTAGGCCTGTAAAGTGGTGCATTTTCCCATGTTTAGAACAGTCCCTGCACAAAATGACATTTCTAAAGGAAAAAAAAGTCATTTAAAACTACTCGCGGCTAAAATGAATGGTCTATGGGAGAAATCAAAAGTGCTAATTTTAAAGGCTTATATGCATGGTATTGTCATAAAAAGTGTTTGGGGACCTGGGTCCTGCCCCAGGGGACGTGTATCAATGCAAAAAAAGTTTTAAAAAATGGCAGTTTTTTCGGGAGCAGTGATTTTAATAATGCTTAAAGTGAAACAATAAAAGTGAAATATTCCTTTAAATTTCTTACCTGGGGGGTTTCTATAGTATGTCTGTAAAGTGGCGCATTTTTCCCGTGTTAAGAACAGTCCCTGCACAAAATTACATTTCTAAAGGAAAAAAGTCATTTAAAACTATATTGAATTGTCGGGTCCCAGCAATACAGATAAAAGTCATTGAAAAAAAATGGCATGGGATCCCCCCCAGTCCTTTACCAGGGCCTGAACCAGGTACGGTTCAGGAGGGGGGCGCTCTCTCGTCCCCCCTCTTTTCCTGTGGCCTGCCAGGTTGCATGCTCAGATAAGGGTCTGGCATGTTCTGCTGCGAACCGAACCGGGGGGATGTTCGGCTCATCCCTAATACAGAGGTTGTTAGGGGCTCCTGAACTGTGGCCGTTTAATGTTGTTTAGTCCAATGCTACTTGGCAAAGACAGCAGCATGGCACCAATTATTATTCTAGCTGTCTGTAATAGGTGATATTCTTCCCTCTGGCCACCAATGTAAGGGACATTCTTCCCATTGACCACCAAGGTCAGGGGCATTATTTCTACTGACCACCAAGCTAAGGGGCATTTTTCCCAATGAATTAAGTTTAGCAGTGGTTCCTAAAGACCTAAAAAATTATTTTAGGGATTCCTCTGATGTAAAAGTTTGAGAAGGGCAGCTCTAACGAATATAAGCCAGAGACCATGTTATCATGTGACCATGTGATCTGTGTGAAGGCTGCTGTCTTATGGCGATTCAGTTCGCATTTGCAGCGCTATACAAATCATTCATTCAATCATTCATTCATTATATTCATGGTAAGCAGCAGTTACTTTTATAGGCAATTTTATTATAGTGAAATGTGCCCTCCCTTGGCATAAATGTACAGTGTGAATTTTAACACTTGATCTATTTTAACAATGCAATACTTTTTAAAATAAACAGATAGTACACCAGTTAGTTGTTATTTTATTGTAGCACTATATTCTGAGGATAATGATCCAAATTAGACAATAGTATTTGGTTAAATGATCTCATCCTCTCTTTCATTTTCTAAGCTGCAATAGAAAAATGTCATCTGCTGTCTGGTTGGTTGCTATAGAAACATGGTTTTCTATCCCCAGTTTTTTGTTTTGTTTTTTCGTTTATTTTAATAATGGACAAATCCCCCCCCAAAAAAAAACAAATAAATCAATAATTTACACAGTTTAAGCTTAAGCACAGATTATTGAAGCAATCAATATTCATTGTATCATTGAATTAGGGCAGTCATGTGAAGAAGGTTGACGGACGACTGTAATAAATTCACGTGATATACAGAAGGAGAACAAAGCGTCTAGCAGTGGACAACTGATGAAGAGTCAATGTGACAGTTATTTTCATATGCACACTGGGTAGGAAATGGAGTGAACAGTGCAAGCTTAGACATTATAACAACCAATCAGCTGCTGCTGGGCTGAATCAAACCACCACATCCATCTCTCAGAATGCCATTCAGTATAAACCTTGTAATCATTAGTACCTGTACACACAATTGGGCTTGCAATTAGGATGTCGATATATTTTCCTGGTGGGATCTTAACATATTAGTGCATAGGTATTCATATGAAATTACTTTGTATTGATGTAACTTAGCAGGGCATGCAATTCATATGCAGAAAAATGCATATAGCAATTGTGTCCTGATGATGGCTCCTTGTGTATGTCTATACAGAAATGGATCACGCTAGCAAAATATCTAATAATAGTATGTAAATAATAAAGCCCATTAAAACTTTCAGATAAAATCATAGTTACATAGTTAGGCTGAAGAAAGACACAAGTCCATCTAGCAGTGGCGGTGTGTCCATAAGGGTGCATGGGCGCTGCCCCTTCTCTCCAGCCACCCCTCTAGCACCAATAGATAGATTAATGCATTGCATGAATTCATTCGCTTTCGCAGGCATCCACTGCAGGCAATGGATACCTGCAGTGCTAAGCATGCAGCAGCAGGGGTTCCAAAGCTCCAGCAGGTAGTATGGAGTGAAAGGACTGGTGGCGTCTCCAGCTGCACTGTGAAGATGACAGCTGTCAGAATCCTATGGTGATGTCAGGAGGGGTACGCATAACGCGTTTCAAAGCATTTGATAAAGAGAGCCACGTCCCTTGAAACGCACTTACAGCTTGCTTACCCCCTACAGTTTGTTTTCTTTGGAAAGCAGCCACAGCCAGACCGAAAAGCCTGCCCCCTGACAATGTGCTGTAGAGAAGGACCCCTGCTATCTTACTGGAAGCAAGCTAACACATGCTCTGCTCAGTCAGGTCTACAGCTCTGCAATCAGCAAAGCTCATGCTCCCTGCTGACTCAACATGGATTATGTAGGACCTCTACAGAGAGAATACTTTACACAAAGAGTTAAGGCCCATCTTTAAATCTTGCTGGCAAGGGACAGGCTTTCCTACTCAGGCTGCGGCTGCTTTCTAAGGAAAATAAACTATAAGACTTTACATGCCTTTTGTTTTGATACACCTGTAATCTTTTTAGCCAATTTAAACTGAAAGTTTATTTGGGCTTTAAACTGTCCCTCATCACTCTTATGATCTGAGGTTTTAGATTTTGGGTGAAATGTTTGCAGGTCTTCCTAAAGTTTGGTAGCTATTAGACATGTGCATTCATTATCATCCGAATGCATTTTTGTCCGAATTTCAGGGATTTTTGTGTTTATGAATGCGCAGAATCCAAAATCCTAAAGATCCGAAATAAAAAAATGCTTTATTTTCGTGTCCATTATATTTTCGTATCGTTGCGACAACAGTTGGATATAGATAGAAGATTTGACATGGCGGTGACAATAACGATCTGTGTTTATCGAACCTGCGGTCGAATGTGCCTAACCCAACTCTATTAGTCCAAGATTATTTGACACAGAGAGAAAAGATTTGACATTATAGAGACATGAAGACTCGACGAAGCAGCCAAAAACATACGATCGCCGCAAGCAGACATTTGCGGTCAAATGCTCCACCCATAGGCTATAGAAGAATTCTAATGTTGTTTGACTAGTAATAATAATTATTAATTATAATTATTACTAGTTAAACAACATTATAATTCTACTATAGCTTGTGGGCGGAGCATTCGATCGGAAATGTACGATCGCGGCGCCGTACAGTTTAGCTGCTTCTTCGAATCTTCTTAGAACATCCGACAGACACCATACGCCTTCAATTGACAGATTCAACCTTAATTAATTTGGATTTTTGCACAAATGCATTTTGAACGAAACAAAATAAATAAAAACTAATTTCAGGAGTAACTAAATACGGCACATTTATTTTTCGTACGTAACCGAAATTCCGAAAACAAAATATTTCAGTGTAAACATGTCTAGTAGCTATATGGTTTTATTGCTGCCTACTTCTGTTGACACTTGCATACCTACACAATCTTTCCTGTCCTTGCGCTTTTGTTTAGGACATTATTCTGACTGTGGATGAAGTGTCCCAGGTAACCACCATTTGTGGCATTTTGGAACCACATTAGTTGTGGCAATAGTGGGCCCACTATACCCTGGCAGAATCTTTGGTCACGGCAACAAGTTGGCTACCTCTTGAGCTGTTGACCTCTAGGACTGAAATGGCTAGGCAATCACCCTATATGAAACGCAGCCAATTGGGTAGTTCCTGATAGGTAGCTTGGCTCCCGCGAGGTAAGCAGGTTGGAATCATGGCTTTGTTAGCAACATTATATTGCTTGAAGCTGGAAATCTATTGGAACTGTACAAGGAAAAAAAAACATTATCATATATCTCAGGCTTTGTTAGCGACATTAGCTTGCTTGGCAGAGATGCTGATCAACTATTGCAACTTTGTGGCATTTACAAAAATATAGCAGTTGTTTGGCAGAGAAGCTGATGGTTTTCCAACTTTGAGGCTCATAACATTATATTGCTATAGTTTGATTCCACAATGTGTACTGCATTGTGTTACTTGGCAGAAAAGTGGATACTTTATTATTTTGGACTGCAAGTGAGTAAAGTGATAGTAAGCAATATTTTGCTTTAATATAAAAAATATGTTATACATTCCTTCTCTGTGCAATAATAATGCACAGGGTGGTCCCTTACCTGCTCTTCCAGAGTATCCTGCCAGCACTGTCCACTCCTTCTTCTTCCTAGTGTCCCCATAGCAAGTCTTGTGCTAAGGAGACCCCTTGTGTGCATGCTCCTGAGGTGTGCTGTGTGCATCTATAGACACACACAGCAATGGTAAGCCACGTCCCTGCTCACTCCTCACAGGATTTTGACTGACAGCAGCAGGAGTGGTGTTGCAGCTGGGATAGCACTGGTTCACTTAAAGGGGCCAAGTATAATGTTTAGGAGTGGGGGAGGGGGGGGGGGGGGGTTGGACAGGTAGAGGACATTTTTTTACCTTAATGCAGAGAATGCATGAAAGTGATTGTTAAGGCTCGTTTTTAAAAAAAAATGTATTTACATAACGAGCATGTTATACTTACCTCCTCTGTGCAGTTGGTTTTGCACAGAGCAGCCTGGATCCTCCTCTTCCCGGGTCCCTCTTCGCTGCTCTTAGCCCCTCCCTCCTTTGAGTGCCCCTCAGCCAGCAGCTTGTTACAGGGGGCAACCATGTATTTATTCAGACATGGAAAACCCTGACCTGGCCCCGCCCCCTCTCTCCCCTGATTGCCTGACTGACTTTGATTGACAGCCGCAGGAGCCAATGACACTGCTGCTCTGTCTCAGCCAATTAGGAGGAGTGTCCTGGATGGAGGATCGTGGACATCGCTGGAGAGAGAAGGGGCTAATGTAGGTAATTAGGGGGGTGCTGGGGGGGGGGGGCTGCTACACACAAAAGGTTTTTTTATCTTAATGCATGGAATGCATTAAGATAAAAAACCTTCTGCCTTTACTCCTTTAAGGTAAAAAATGTTATGACTTTAGAACCACTTTAAAGGGTTTACTGTGAAAACACCTAGTAAGAAAAGGCACTAAGCATGTATTATACACACGTGATTCTCCTAAAGCTTCTGTTACAAAACACCAAGCCGCTGTTTAGAATAATTAAAATAAAGTTAACCTAAAACCAAAAAAATGTCCTGCTGGTTATAAAAACTATAGACATACGATACATACAAGTGCCCCCCAGTTCACTTTTTCTCCCAATCAGTTTCTGCCTGTTTCAAAATAAAGTACCTAGATAAAAAAAAATGCTTTCTTTCTAATTGCTTATAAGTTGTTGCATGCTTATTGCGTGTCTTTTTTTGAAAACTCTAGGGTTTAGCGATTCCACTGAAAGAGCTTTGCACATTTATAAACTGCTTGTTTCATATGAAAGTTAAAGCCCAGCATGCAGCATCCATAAATGTGAAGTCAAATCCATCTGTATAAGATATTGAGTTGTATTCAAGCATGTTAAATATAAGCTTTTAAAAAAAAAAAAAGATTGTGCTTTTTTTCTGGTCTTTGGGAAGGATTTACTTACATAGAAGTTGGAGGCTTATTTGTGTGTTTAATTGGTGTAATTTGGAGTAAGAAGTATTGCAATTTACTATTTTATATTTTTACCTATTTTTTGCTCCACTTAAAGCATAATATGGAAAATTATTTCTGAATATACATTTTACACACCTTTGAACAGAATAAAGAGAGTTGGTAAATATGATTGTTTAGGGCCATGACATATCCTAGTGTTTCCACTGTTTCCAAATGTTTTTGTTAGTTTGCGTGTTGTATAGAAGAACTCCTGTCCAAGTGTAATTCTCCTTTCCTAGTGCAGTGTCCCTGTCCTACTACAGTGCTCTTATCTTACCGCTGTTCCCCTAACTTATTGCAATGCTCCTAAATTTGTTCAGTACTCCTGCCCAGTGCAGTGCTCCTCTCCTAGAGCAATGCTCCTATCCTACTCCAGTGCTCCTGTATTGCATTGCTCCTGCTGTTTTACTGTCGTGTACCAGCCTAGTGCAGCACCCTCACTCATGTATTTTTGCAGTGATCCTATTCTAATGCAATCCCCCCTGATATAGTGAAGTGCCCCATTCCTAGTACAGTGCCCCTACTTTATTGCAATGCTCCTACCTTACTGGAGTGCCCCTGTCTAGGGCCTGTTGACATAAGAGGCTTGCATTATCATCCGTTAAAATGTGCACCCATTGATGTATGTTGGTAGACGAGTTGTAATTTGTTGTTACAATGCAACACACTGTTTATTATTGTTTTTTTTTTTTTTTAATGATACAAACTTACACTTCACTTAAAGTGGAAGTAAACCCCCCTATCGTTTTCAGCCAAGGAAGCTGCCATCTTTGCCTCTGTTTAATCTTCAACTGCCACAGTGCTGCACATGTGATCTGTTATGACACCAGCCATTGGATGGTTTGACTGTTTGGTTGAGAGCACAGCCAATGTGCAGTTAGCATTCACGGCATGCCTTTTTTTTTTTTAGACTGTTAAATCGATGGGTTTACTTCCGCTTTAACTCTATAAACTGCATGCATTGACATGCGATAACAAAGTTACATAGTCAGGTTGAAAAAAGACACAAGTCTGTCTAGTTCAAACAAAAAAAAAAAATAATATATATATATAATCCCATATACACAAATTCTTCACCCACAGTTGATCCAGAGGAAGGCGAAAAACCCCAGCAAAGCATGATCCAATTTGCTACAGCAGTGGAAAATGGCCTTAGTGATCCCCCGAGAGGCAATCAGATTTTCCCTGGATCAACTTTACTTATAAATGTCAGTACCCAGTTATATTACGTACATTTAGGAAAGTATCCAGGCCTTTTTTTAAACAATCTACAGAGCTGGCCATAACAGATTAAATCTTGTTTCCTCTAGACGTAAAGAGTGCCCTCTGTGATGACCTTAAAGTGAATAACTCAACGCCAAGTTCACCATATGGACCACTTATGTATTTGTACATGTTGATCATATCCCCCCCCATAATCTCCTCTTTTCAAGAGGGAATAAATTCAGTTCCTCTAATCTTTCCTCATAGCTGAGCTCCTCCATGCCTCCTATCAGTTTGGTTGCCCTTCTCTGCACTTTCTCCAGTTCCCCGATATCCTTTTTGAGAACTGGTGTCCAAAACTGAACTGCATATTCCAGATGAGGTCTTAATAATGATTTGTACAGGGGCAACATATCTCGCTCTCTGGAGTCCATACCTCTCTTAAAAGAGAAGTATGGGTTTGGGGGTTTTCCCCATCATACTTACCTAGGTGGATGCAGCATTGGTCCGATGCTGTATCTGTCCCCTGGCACCTCTACATTGAGAATGGAGCTATCGGACATCGCCGATGGCTCGGTTCTCACAGCTCCCAGAGCAGAAACCTGCTGCCTGTCAATCAGCATCTCTCCACTCTGCCCCTTCACGCTCACTGGAGCGCTGAGCTGTAGAGGGGTGGGGAGCAGCCATCTCAGGCTCTTAGTGGTTCACTGAGATGCTGAGACGGATGTCAGTCCAGGCACCTGGTTGATCCTGACTTCCATTGTCGTGATGACGTGGTGCCTAGACTGATTTCTGTGACTTCAGTCCACTCTCTGATGAAAATGGGTCACAAAACGAATTGCACTGTGACCCATAGGAGAAGCCCAGCCAAATGAGCTTAGGCTGGATTTCTCCTTTAATACAAGAAAGGACAATGCTAGCTTTAGAAACTGCAGCTTAGCATTGCATGTTATTATTGAGCTTATGATCTACCAAAACTCCCAGATCTTTCTCCACTATGCATTCCCCCAGTTTTACTCCCCCTATTATGTATGATGCATGCATTTTCTTAGCCCCCAAGTGCATAACTTTACATTTATCAACATTAAACCTCGTTTGCCACTTAGTTGTCCAATTAGACATTAGTGCATTGAGGTCAGCTTGTAAATTGGAGACATCCTATAAGGATGTTATTCCACTGCATGGCTTGGTGTCATCTGCAATTACAGAAATGGTACTTTTAATCCCAGACCCAATATCATTTATAAAGATATTAAAAAAGTAAGTGTCCCAACAGTGAACCTTGGGGTACACCACTGATAACCTTAGCCCATTCAGAGTAAGAATCATTAACCACTACTCTCTGAATTCGTTTTTTTAGCCTGTTTTCTTTCCATTTACAAATGTATCTCTCCAAACCTGTAGACTTTACCTTACATATTAGCTGTGTGTTGGGAACTGTGTTAAACGCTTTTGCAAAATCCAAGTATGTCCAAGGATTTACCCCTTCATAAAAAGGAATCAGGTTTGTTTGACATCTTCTGTCTTTTATGAATCCATGCTGTCTGTTGCTTAAAATATTTTTTTTCCAGCAAGAACTTTTCGACTATAGAAGTTAAACTAACAGGACTATAGTTACTTGGTAAATATTTTGATCTCTTTTTAAATATGGGCACCACATTGGCCCTACGCAAATCCAGTGGTACCATTACAGTCATTAACGATTCCCTAAAAATTTGAATGGCTTTGAAATCACAGAGCTCAATTCTTTTGGGATTCGTGGGTGGATGTCATCTGGTCCAGGTGCTTTATCCACCTTTATTCTGTCTAAATATTTCTGGACCATATAATTTTTGAGCCATTGTGGATCATTTGGGGCTGTGTCAATACCATCCCCATTATGGACATGAGCTCCCCCATGGCCCTTTGCATACACAGAGCTGAAGAGAGTTTTAAATACATTTGCCTTCTCTTTGTCCCCAGTCACCCACTCTAGATTATTTTGTAAAGGGCCTACATGCTCAGACCTGATCTTTTTACTATTAATATATTTTAAGAATTTTTTGGAGTTTGTCCTACTATCTTTTGCAATCTGTCGTTCAGTTTGAATTTTTGCATCCTTGATTTCCTTTTTACATATTCTGTTATATTCTTTGTAGTATTTAAGCGATGATGGTGTTCCTTCATTTTTATATTGTTTAAAAGTTATTTTCTTAATTTTTATAGCCATGTTAACTTTGGCTGTGAGCCACATAGGTTTTATTTTTAGCCTTTTAAACGTATTGCCCATGGGAATATACTTTGCAGTGAATTTGCATACAGTCTTTTTGAAGAATTCCCATTTCTGTTCTGTGTCCACTGATGCCAAAATTCTCTCCCAGTATAAATCCTGGAGAGCAGCCCTCATCCTTGGAAAATTTGCTCTCTTAAAGTTAAGTTTTTTTATCTTTCTCGTATGTGTTTGTTGCTTTCAGCTAATATGAAATCATGTTTTGGTCACTGCTACCCAGATGCTCTGTTTGCTGCCTCTCAGCGTGCTCTCTCCTTGTCTTCCACTTGGAAGATTGCTGCTCTCAGCTTTTGGAGGAAAATGTTCGGTAAACAGCGGGATCGGTAGTATCCCAGAAGTCTCCGTATGACCTCATATTGACTCTGACCCCTTGGCCTTGGATCCCTCCTGGCATCTCTGGATAAGCTCCGCATGGGCTCTGTATCAGGTATTTGGAGGATTGTCTGTGACTTTGAGTGACTTTGAGTGACTTTAAGTGATTGAGCGGTCCTTTGTGGCTCCACCACGGCAAATAATAAAAATAATCTACTACTTGCTTTATATGCTGCCTGAGATAAATAGCTGTTATTAGCTATCAGCTGTTTGCCAAAGGAAAAGCACCAAAAGTCACATGGTTTAGTGGGGCTCTAGAAAATATTTACTAGCACTGTCATGATTGTACTCTGTTGGATTTTGTCATCTATAGCGAGATGTTCTGTTTTGGAAGCCAATAAAATCTCTCTCTGGAGAACTGGGTTTGCTGCGGAATAATACTTATTAATAACTACATACCATCTACGAAGGACATATTATATCACTACATGTTGCTGTCATTATCACTGCTGCTTTATATATAAGGCTGTTTGATATACAAAAGAAAGGAAGGAAAGAAGGTGGGAGAGGGAGGATATAAGGAAAAGAAGGGAAGGAGAGTGGAGGGGAAGAAGGAGGGAAAAAAAGAGAAAAGAAGGAAATCTGTATACATGAGCTGCTTCTATATATCTACAAACAGATGCACTACTTAATTATCGCTAAGTATGCTGATTGATATACCCGCTGTCTGTTACATTGTTATGTAGCGCCCTGCTCCTAATGAGCAGACACTATTTTTTTTTCAAATTTAGTTGTCTGAAGCTGCAGTTGAGCTCAGGCTAATTATTCTAAAAAGTTCTGGTTTCTGTGCCAGTCTAGCTGGGTTGCACTGGTTTCCACTTGACTGTAGGTGTCGCTGTCACCGCCGGTAAGGGTGGAAATGCAGCAAGCTGGATGTATTTAATACCACCTCTTGCTCGGAAATAGCCCAGTGGGAGTGGTTTCCCTGATGTGAATTCTGGGAGAGGGTATTTAATGTGCCGACGCCATTTATGGCCCTCCTGGCCTGGGGTGTGTATCGCATGATCCTGCACCTCGGGGCCGGCTGGCCCGAGGCTTTGCAATTGAGAGGGTAGGCCCGAAAAAGTCTTGGGGCCTGCTGATCCAGGGGTGGTCCTGTGCTGTCTCGCCTGCTAGGAGAGGACGCAAGAAAACTGGAGGATCCAGGAGAGGACCGAGCGCAAGGCTGGTATCTCTGGAGGAGCCTGGAAACTCAGTTAGAGGACTCAACCCGGATCAACACCCATACAGTATCACTGGGTCGGCTGAAAAAAAATGGTACTATATGACAGTTCTTTAAATCTCTCAAGATCTCTCAAGAACACTTTAGTTTAATTGACAAGTCTGTGGCAGAGACATTGTTGAGCATCTCACCGGCTGCTAGGTTAAGTGAGAGGGCCTATCCGGTGGTTGCTGGATCCAGTCTGTGGAGCTGTTTGTCCTCTGGATCTGACCAATACCTCTAACCTGCAATTAACAGGTGCCTGAACTCCCCTTAACCCTTTCACGCTCTATTGAAAGACTTTGTGCTTATCCCAAATAAATAAGTGAAAAAGGACTAAGTGTCGGATTTAACATTCTTTGGGCCATTTTCCAACGGGACCCCTGAGACGGAGAAGCGAGCAGGTGAGGTAACGGTAAGCCCAAATAAAACCAGCAGCTCCTTCGGGGGTCAGTGCTAGAGTTATATTAGCTACTCACCCTACGTATAACTTATTAGCTATTAAATTGATCAATTTAGCTAGTTTACGGATAGCTCTTAACTTTTGAACCTGCTTAAAGCTATTGTAGCTTATATCTCTTGTACAAACTGAGTGGGGGTTTATCTCCAGCTCCCCTCTTCGGTGATTTCCAAGAGGTATCAGTGTTATTTACTTTTCTAATTCTCTCTGGGCATATTGAAACCCCCAGCTATATCTATAAAAATGTTTTGCTTTTCTGGTGGAACGAGGGGAATAGGTACAAAGAGAGCGTCAGGGTGACACACAGGACTAAGAAGGACTTGGGGATTGTGGATCACCCTGGGGACCAGTCTGTAATGGAAAGTACTTCTCAGAACTGTACAGAAAAAAAACACAGAATACTGTGAAGGATAAACCCCAAGATACTGCAACGCATCTCCAGAAATTTGCACATACATCAGAGATGGATAAAGAGGAAACTTTGTCTGCAGTACCCACTTCATCTCAGGGAGCAGCTATAGAGGAAACCTCTGCTGGTTCAGTTATGCCCCAGGTTATGAATGGAGAAGGAGCAGTAACTCAAGTGGAACATTCGGATACAATAGTGAGTAACGGAGAATGTCTTGAGCAAAAATTCTGATAAACCTTCAAATATATTGAATACCTCAGAGACAGAGTATGTAATTATGCTTATAGACATAATGAAGGCTATTAACACATATAACAGCTCTGTGAACACTCTTTACCATAAATTGGAAGGAATGAAGGAGGATCTAACTTCAATCAGACAAGATATGCAAACTTTTAAAGAGAGAATGACAGCAGCTGAGCAGAGAATAAGTACAGTTGAAGACTCCTTAAATACAGTTGTGAACTCTAATAAAAAGCTTACTCAATAATTTTCCATACATGACTCTTGATTGGAAGACATGGAGAACTGTCTTCGCCGGAATAATATCAGAATAATAGGCCTTCCTGAACGGGGAGAAGGAAATACTCCAGCTGAATTCATAGAGAAATGGCTCATATTCACAATGGGCTCAGAATGTTTTTCTTTTTCAGTGGAAAGAGATCATAGAGATCCCACTAGAAGATTACCTACAGGGGTGTACCCAGGACCCTGATTTTGAAAATGATGAACTATAAAGACAGGGATATTATCTTGCAGAGAGCTAGACAACTCTCAGATATACAGATGAACGGATCAAAAATAAGCCTTTTCCCTGATTTTTCAGCAGTAGTACAGCGCCAAAGAGCAGGATTTATGGAAGTGAAGCGGCGACAAAGGCAGATGGATCTATCCTACTCTATACTTTTTCCAGCTAAACTCAAAGTAACAGCACAGGGTATTACAAATTTTTTTGGAACCCCCAGAACTAGCTACCCAGTGGTTGGCTAACTATAATCGGTCAAATTAAATCCCCAAAAATAATTTCTTATTTTTGGGAGTATGATTGGACATTTTGGGAAGGGCGGAGAGAGTACAATTTTTTCTTGTTTAGCTTTCTCTATCAGATAGCCCCCATGTTTGTGTCTTGTTATGTTGTGTATGTCCTTGTTTGTATATATCTGTTGTATTTGTTTTGTTATGTTAATGTTTGTGTATGTTTATCTTGTATGTTGGTTCATGTGCACCTCTCAGAATATATTTTGTCTCGCCTTTTTCTCCCCCCACAGTCCACGCCTTTCCCCTTTCCTTTATGGGAGGATCCTGTGGGGAACTGGGTGATGGGTATGGCAGACTGGGGGGGAGGGAAGTAGGGTGACATGGGTTGGAGTGAAAAATGTTGTATTTGTTGTACTTGGCTTGAGTATTTTGGTTAGTTTATTTGAGATTGACTTGACATGGCACCTTTAAATGAAGTGTTAATTTCATGGAATATAAGGGGTCTTGGTAGCCCCTCTTAGTGGCAAGCAGTGTTCATCTCACTAGGGAGATTTACACCCTCAATCAAGAAACCCATTTAAACCCTGAGACGTTACACTACTTAAAACAAAACCGGTTTAACACTCAGTATCATTCTACGTATACAGTACATCATAGTCTAGAGGAGTGTCTATACTTATATCAAATGGATTGGATTTTACATGTAGACAATTTAAAAAGGATAGTAAAGTACAATATCAGGCCGCTCATATGTGATCGGAAATATATATATTGTTCCGCCATATACAACTGAAGTATTTAAAGAATATATTCAGTTCATATCTGACAAAATAGATAGTGTATGCCTATTGGTTGGTGATTTTAACAAGTATATGGACTCCGCAATAGATAAATATAATATAATGGATAAGCAAACTTCATTGTGACCCATGGCCTTTGCTAGATATATAACGGAATTGGGATTGATAGATCTCTCGAGACAGCAAAACTCAACAAATAGGCAATTTTCTTGTTTTTCTAGTAGTTACAAAACCTTCTCTAGAATAGATTTAGCGCTGGGAACATATTCTATGTTTCAATATCTTCATGATTTTAAATATGAGGCTGGGGTATTTCATACCATTCCCCTTTAATATTACATTTCTCTTTTAGGACTAAGCAAGGATGCACTTTATGGAAGGTGAACACATATTGGTTGTCATTATTTCCCTCATCGGAAGAAATTATGATGGAAGTAATTACTTATCAGAATATAAATAGAACCTCAGTCTCACTCTTAATGTATTGGGATGCAATGAAAGCGTTCCTTCGAGGTCTCCTCATTGCCCAGATATCAAAAATTAAGAAACAATCTAGACAATTGGAAAAAACCCTAGCCGATAATATGATGAGGGCCGAACTCCTATTTATAAAATGAAGATACAAAAAAGGAATGACTCAACAGCCAACTACATTATGCAGCAGTGGCTAAGAAGAAGGCAGAAAAGAAAAGATTTTTTTACAACAACCATATTTTGAGGAGGGAGAGGGGACAGGACATCTATTGGCAACTATTGTAAAAGCTCAGCGGCTGGCATCATACATAACTGGATTACAATCATCTTTATATAAGAGGGTTGATACTACCCCAGAGATATTTGGGGTATTTAGGAAATATTATCAGGTACTATATAAGAGCAGGGTATCCTATTCAGAGGAGTCCCTGAATATATTCTTTGATGCTATTGATTTACCAAATATCTCAAAGGAGGAAAGGGAGGCTTTGGGGAGCCCATCAACATTGGGGGAACTAAGAAAAGCAGCAGTTAACTTACCTAACAATAAAGCGACAGGACCAGTTGGACTTCCAGGGGAAATATATAAAAAATATGGGGATGTGCTATTACCTTAATTGCTTGATGTTTTTAACTATCCCATGGAGGTGGGAACATTACGCCCGTCTATGAATGAAGCAGTAATTATTGACCTATTGAAACCTGATAAGGACCCAAGTAGCCCTGACTCATGCCGTCCAATATCATTGCTAACATCAGACATCAAGTTGTTGGCAAACGTATTGGCGACTAGATTATCAAGATATATCTCCAAATTAATCTATGATGATCAATCAGGCTTTATCCCTAATAGATCGACAGCAAATAATATTAGACAGTTGTTTTTAAATTTACAACTTCCAACAGACAATATGGGAAATAGAGCTAAAGAATTTGACAGCATAGAGTGGGTCTTTTTGTGGAATTGTTTAAAACGATATGGGTTTGGTCCTAGATTTATTAAATGTATACAACTTTTGTATGATTCCCCAAGCGCAAGGGTACAGGTAAATGGATGTGTATCGACCCCTTTCTCACTGACCAGAGGGACAAGGCAGGGATGTCTCTTATCCCAGCTTCTCTTTGCTCTGGCCATTGAACAATCATTGGCTGAGGCTATTTGCTCGTCTGTAGATATTGTGGGATTTCGCAGATCTACAGGTGAAGATAAGATAGCATTCTACGCGGGTGATACTTTGGTGGTTTTGGGGGATACAGGCCCATCCCTATCTGCAATGATGTCCTTGATAGATTTGTATGGATACTTTTCAGGATTTTTTTATCAATTGGGACAAATTTGTAATGATGCTTGTGCATCCTGAGTGTACAGGACATCTGCGCAAGACTCATAAGATGGCCCTGGTTACATCATTTAATTACTTGGGAGTGGTAATTACACTGAATGTTATAGAATATACAGATAGGAATATACTCCCTCTTATTGTTAAACTTAGACAGTTGAGTAAATCATGGAGTGAATTTCCATTGTCTATGGTGGGGAAGGCAAATCTGGAGAAGATGGTGTGGATGCCCCAGATGTTATATATATTGCATAACTGCCCCATATGGTTGATGTTACAACTATTTAGGACCATTGACTCATTCTTTAGGGATTTTGTGTGGAGGGGAGGAAAACCTAGAATTAGATTGGAAATATTACAACAGCCCATCGATAAAGGGGGAATCGCGATACCTAATGCAAGATTATATTTTATTGCATCACAATTACAACATTGGCATGGCTGGGAGGCAGTGGACATGGAGGATCCTACACAAAAGATAGTAGCATCTCATATCGAAAAATACCCTTTAGTCCAATTAATAGTAGCACACCATTTTTATAATAATAATTTTTTTTATAATAAAAAAAGGTTCCCTACTTTCCACATGATTCATAAAGTATGGGAAGCAGTACGAACTATTACTCAACATAAGGGATATACGAAACAGATGCCGATATGGGATAATTATCGCTTTTATGAATTAAATAAACTTTCTGAATATTTAGACTGAAAAAGGCGGGCATAATATTTCTGTACCAGTTATATGAAGGGGTTGTTTTACTTCCTTTTAATATATTGAAAGACCGATATCAGTTAACGAATAAAAACTTTTATCAATACCTTCAAATACATCATGTATTAAAAATCCAAAGCTCAAAAAGTCAATTACAGTATGAACACTCTAAAATATTAACAAAGGCAACCTCAGTTTCCTATACAAAACAAGGACTAATAGGAGATCTGTATTCTAATTTACAAATAATATAGAACACTGAAAAAACATAAAAAAATGTTTTGTACGGTGGCAGGGAGACATGGGGGATCTAGATGAGGAGGAGTGGACACGTACCCTGGAAATACTTCCTAAGATATGTCTCTCGCCATCTCAAAGGCTATCTCGGCTTTTTATTTTACATAGGGCTCATTATACTCCACAAAAACTCTATGCTTGGGGAAAATATATAATATATATATATAATGCCCGAGATGCTCTCTATTCAATGGCTCCCTTATCCATATGCTCTGGCGATGTCCAAAGCTTCATCATTACTGGGAAAAAGTATAACCCTAAATGTATTATTCTCCAAGTCCAGCAGAGCATCATTCCTAGTCAGGGCCTCAATAAACTTTGCCTTATAAAATTGTCTTGTAACATGGATTGCACTGCCTAAAAATACAGATGCGATTCATTTTTGTGCAACATATACCACTGCACATATATGATGCAAACAGAACACCTAGAAAACTGTTTTCTGTGTGCCCTTGCATTGAGCCTACATTGTAAGAATTTTACCTCATTCATTACCCTCTAGACAGATTGTTAACCTCTGAAATAAAAAAATGAACAGAGGATATCTTCCATAGTGTGTATTTGCCTTTATCCAAAGCACAGAGTGGGATTTCTGTCTGCTGTCTCCTCCCTCTGCTATCTGCATTAATCACCTATGATAGTTTTTCTAGACACCAGCCCACCCCCCTCATCCCCCTCTAGCACACAGCAGATGATTGATCGCCCCAGATGTGCATGCTTCCTAATGAGGCTGTGTAGGGGGTGTGTCCTTTCCCTACTCTCAGGTTTCAGATTACACTCAGCTCAGTGCACTGTGCTGTGCAATGTGTGGTCCCTGCCCCCTGCCTACTGGAAGCTGAGAAATACCATCTAAACGTTGGAAAGCTGTGGAAAGCAGCTTTTGTAAGAGGACTTAATTTATTACGGTGTATCATCTGAGAAAAGTCACTTAATTTGGCTTATATAAGGGTTTATTATAACTTTAAAATATACATTAAAAATTACATGTGCTTGGCACCATCTTTGAAGGAGGATTTGCACATGTACTTGTAAATAAAATGCACTTGATTGGCACTTGATTATGAGTATTTATAGTGGTGGGATCAGCTAGTATTAGAGATTAAGACATTGAGATTCTTGAGTATTTTTCTTCAGTTTTGGATTTTCTTATGCGGGATGTGATTTGAATGTTAGTGGAATTTCTAATATATGAACACAATTGAACTATACAGAGTTAATAAGTTATTGTAAGATTTATTTGGCATGGAACCTGAGGAAGCGAAATGCCAAGACGCCACACGTTATTCTATTACTGAAGGTTTTTATTCATTATGTGATTTTAAATGTTTATTTTAAATATGGTGATAATAACATTTCGATAATGTATTAATTTTGTGTGATTTCTCAGTGGCACAGTCAAAAGTCACAGTTATTCACCTTTGCCACCCCTTTTCTTTTGGGTAGTCAAGGGCGCCCATGTTTTGATTGTTTGGCAAGAGATGGTGTCCACTGAGAAACATTTGATGTATACAGGGCATTTCCACATAATAACATTTATTATCACTTAAACCCTCATTGTGTTTTGGGGTGGTGGTGGGGGGGGGGGGGGGGGATTGCTCTAGCTTCTTATGTTCTTCACCTGAGTGAAGTTCCGTTTTTAAAAGTTGCATTTAGAATGGTGTTGCCCTTTAATGTATTGGCCACCTGTGCTGTACAGTATTGCGGCATTTATAGACTAGATAAATTCCACACCACAAAGATGTCCCAGTTTATCATTTTACAAATATGTGTGTCCCAATGAGACATTCTGCTTCAGCTTGGTATCCTTAATATCCCCTTTCCATGCCTGTGTTATATCATACATGCCAACAAAGAAAAGAGCTAAACAGATGGGCCAGTTCATTAAACCATCATACTCTCTGCAGGAAAAATGGTTTGATTTATAGTATTTTTAGAGCTTGGAGTCTGGTGAATAAATAATTTGAATCTGAGAGTAAAACCAGCATGTGTCGTTATTGTTAGCAGCTTTTATTAACCTCTTTAATGCTGGAAACCCAAAGCGGAACAATAGACCGCTTCGCGATTATTAGGAATGGAAAGGATGATGGCAAAGACAAGCTGTTACAAATTCTGATCATCTTTACTTCTACGCAGAAAGAGAACATTTAGAGGAAGCATCATTAAATGCCGGCACGGAGCCAAATTATGGGCAAACAAATGGGTCCTTAAAAACAAGCCATAAGACAAAACGGCAACCAAAGCTATTTCATTTTAAGTGTTATTTCCATATTATGCTTAAAGTTATGTTATAATGACATAAACATTTTAATTGTATATGTGTTATGCTTTTTTTGGACAGCATTCTTTATTGATGTGTACATCAACATCAAGTGTAAATCATCTATTAGTATATAGCAGGGGTCTTAAAAATCTTTGGTTTGAGGGCCACATGGAACATTTTACAAATATTCACGTTTCAAATAAATTAGTTTTTTAAATTAACAAATAAAATGTACATGAATGAATACATTTTACTTGCGTTTTTTTTTTGTAATTAATATGATATGATTTAGAACCACAGAGAAAAAAACCTTAGTAAAACAAAGCAAAGAAATAAAAAAATAAATTTAAGCTCATCTGAGTCCCCATCAGAATCCCCCACCCCCACCCACATTAGAGTCACCATCAGTGCCCCCTTACATCAGATTCTCCATTAAAGTCCCCCTTACTTCAGAGTCCCCTCTTACATGAGTCTCCATCAGAGTACTCCATGTAGAAAACTTGCAAGAAGGTTGGGACAAATTAATGGAGTGGGCAACTACATGGCAAATGAGGTTCAATGTAGAAAAATTTAGAAATAATTAATTTGGGTGGCAAAAATATAAATGTAATCTACTTATTAGTGGGTGAACCTCTGGGGGAATCTATGATGGAAAATGACCTGAGGATCCTAGTAGTTGATAGGCTCAGCAATGGCATGCAATGCCAAGCTGCTGCAAGCAAAGCCAACAGAATATTGGCATGCATTAAAAAGGGGATTGACTCCAGAGATAAAACGATAATTCTCCCACTCTACAAGACTCTGGTCCGGCCGCACCTGGAGTATGCTGTCCAGTTCTGGGAAACAGTCTTCAGGAAGGATGTGCTGGAACTGGAGAGAGTCCAGAGAGGGGCAACAAAGCTAATAAATGGACTGGAGGACATTTGTTATGAGGAAAGGTTACGAGCACTGAACTTATTTTCTCTGGAGAAGAGACACTTGAGAGGGGATATGATTTTAATGTAAAAATACCATACTGGTGACCCCACAATAGGGATAAAACTCTTCTGTAAAAGTGAATAAAAAAAAAACACGCGGCCATTCATTAAAATTACAAGAGAAGCGGTTTAACCTTAAACTGCGTAGAGGTTTCTCTGTGGAATTCTCTTCCACAGGCAGTGGTTTCAGCGAGGAGCATCGATAATTTCAAAAAACTATTAGACAGGCACCTGAACGACCACAGCATACAGGGATGTAATACTGACATAAAATCACACACATAGGTTGGACTTGATGGACTTTTTTCAACCTCACCAACTATGTAATTATGTAACTTTGTGTTTTTACATTATGAGTGACTTTCTCGATACTCACTGAAGGGGAGGCTTGTTTTACCCAAGCAGCCTCATCAGAGCCAGTGAAGTCATTGAATAATTTTGTTTTCTCCCTTTTACTGAATAAATAAGTTTTGAAGTCCCAGTGCCTCTTGGATATGATGTTTTTGAAGTACAGAAGAATTTAAAAATATGAAAGTGGGTTTAACCTTCTGTACTTTATTAACCACTTTAGCCCTGGAAGGTTTTACCCCCTTAATGAGCAGGCAAAACTCCATAACTGAATTATTTTAACAGACAATTGTGCGGTCGTGCAACGCTGTACCCAAATAAAAATGATGTCTTTTTTTTTCCACAAATAGAGCTTTCTTTTGGTGGTATTTGATCACATCTGCGGTTTTTATTTTTTGTGCTATAAACATATCCAATAAAAAAAATCAAATTTCTTCATCAATTTAGGCCAATATGTATTCTGCTACATATTTTTGGTAAAAATTGTTCCAATAAGCGTATATTGATTGGTTTGCGCAAAAGTTATAATGTTTACAAAATAGTGGATATTTTTATGGCATTTTTTTTTTTTTTTTTACATTACGTAGATGTGGTGTATCTGGATTTTGCAAAGGCATTTGACACAGTTCCCCATTAAAGTTTACTGTACAAAGTAAGGTCCATTGGCATGGACCATAGGGTAAGTACATGGATTGAAAACTGGCTACAAGGGCGAGTTCAAAAGGTGGTGATAAATGGGGAGTACTCGGAATGGTCAGGGGTGGGAAGTGGGATCCCCCAAGGTTCTGTGCTGGGACCAATCCTGTTTAATTTGTTCATAAACGACCTGGAGGATGCGGTAAACAGTTCAATCTCTGTATTTGCGGACGTCACTAAGCTAAGCAGGGCAATAACTTCTCCGCAGGATGTGGAAACCTTGCAAGACGATCTGAACAAATTAATGGGGTGGGCAACTACATGGCAAATGAGGTTTAATGTAGAAAAATTTAAAATAATGGGTTTGGGTGGCAAAAATATGAACACAATCTATACACAAGGGTGTGAACCTCTGGGGGAATGTAGGATGGAAAAGGACCTGGGGGTCCTAGTAGATGATAGGCTCAGCAATGGCATGCAATGCCAAGCTGCTGCTAACAAAGCAAACAGAATATTGGCATGCATTAAAAAGGGGATTAACTCCAGAGATAAAGCGATAATTCTCCCGCTCTACAAGACTCTGGTCCGGCCGTACCTGGAGTATGCTGTCCAGTTCTGGGCTCCAGTCCTCAGAAAGGATGTATTGGAAATGGAGTGAGTACAAAGATAGGCAACAAAGCTAATAAAGGGTCTGGAGGATATTAGTTATGAAGAAAGGTTGCAAGCACTGAACTTATTCTCTCTGGAGAAGAGACGCTTGAGAGGGGATATGATTTAAATTTACAAATACCGTACTGGTGACCCCACAATAGGGATAAAACTTTTTTGCGGAAGGGAGTTTAATAAGGCACGTGGCCACTCATTAAAATGAAAAAAAAAGGGGTTTAACCTTAAAATGTGTAGAGGGTTCTTTACTGTAAGAGCAGCAAGGATGTGGAATTCCCTTCCACGGGCTGTGGTTTCAGCGGGGGGCATCAATAGTTTCTATTAGATAAGCACCTGAACGACCACAACATACAGGGATATACAATGTAATACTAACATATAATCACACACATAGGTTAGACTTGATGGACTTGTGTCTTTTTTCAACCTCACCTACTATGTAACTATGTAACTTGAAACATTAACTGTGCTCAAGCAGTACTCTAAAATTGTACTCTCTCTCTCTGGAGAGAGTGCCAGGAATTCCTCATGAAAAATAGAAGTGCACTTCCTTGGAATGGAGCCTAATGCTGCATAAGATCATCTAATTCTAGGTTCACATCTATGCGGTTGCGGTTGATGTGGTTTTCAGACACATTTTGCGTGCAGTTTTCATGCACTTTGCTTTTTTTTTTCTCTTTAAACACACTGTTGGGTTAACGCCTCCTCTGGAACCTACAGGACCATCTATTCCTAGCTAAATAAATTACAGCCCTTCCCCCACTGAAGTGTTCTTTTTTTTTTGGTCATGCTCCAGGCCACCTGTGAAAGGTAAAGTGATAGAAGATGGGTTCACAGTGCCATGGGATTTTTTCTGTTGGTGTTTGTCTTCCTCCAGTGTCCTTAAAGGGGTTGTAAACCCTCACGGTTTTTCACCTTAATGTATTGTATGCATTAGGGTGAAAAACCTCTTGTGCTGCAGCACCCCCCCCCCCCAGACCCCCCCTTTTTCTTACCTGAGCCCGATGGTTCCAGCGACTGGGATGAGCACAGCAGCTCCAGCCGCTGACTAGCACAGCAGCTCCAGACCCCCCTTTTTCTTATTTGAGCCTGATCGTTCCAGTGACTGGGACGAGCACAGCAGCACCCGCTGCTGTCAATCAACCAGTGACACGGGAGCCGGGGGCGGGGCGAGTGCTCCAGTCTGTGTCAATGGACGCAGCAGCAGGACTCGGGAGCGCGCCTGCATGAGTGCCCCCATGGAATGCGGCTCTCAGTGGGGGCATTCGAGAAGTGGAGGAGTCAGGAGCGCCACAGGGGGACCCCAGAAAAGACGGATCAGGGCAACTCTGGGCAAAACCCCTGCAGAGAGCAGGTACGTATGACATGTTTGTTATTTTAAAAAAAAAGTTTTACAATCACTTTAATTATGAAGATTCTTCTGAAATTTGGACAGAAGACGTCTATGCCATACAGGTGCTTTCCAAGGAGGCCTTGGCTTTCATTGCTCCCCCAGATGTCATCAGCACCACCAATCCTGTTTCCGGTCAAACAAGATATTTTATGTCAATGACAGCACCCCAATCCAGTGAGACTCTTTTAATAGCCTGGGTATTGAATCGGCTGGACTAGAGGTGCAGGGATTCTCATCCGAGGTGGTTCAGACCTTGGTTCAGACCACAAGACCACGACTGCTATATATGAAAGGATAGGAATGAAGTTCGTTCAGCTTGCTCAGCAAAGTTTTTCTCTCCTGTTTTACCAGCTCTAGCCAATATCCAAGACATTTTCACAATCAGCGCTTGAGGTTGGTCTGGCATACAACTCCATTAAAGTACAGGTCTCTGCCTTTATCCTTTTTTTTTTTTAGGCTACAGATGGGTGGAAAAGCCATTGAACAAATGCTTCATGCAGGCAGTAATCCATACACGACCACCAAGTAAATCCTTGTTCCCTTCATGGGACTACTTAGGCTTGGTTCTGAAAGCACTAGTACAGGCATCCTTTGCTCCAATAGCTTAATTTCCATTGCGATTCCTAATGGTACAACTAGTTCCTCTGACAGCAGTTGCTTCAGACAGAAGGATGTTAGAGATTGCAGCACTTTCCTGTAAAGATCCCTTTTGTGTCTTTTTACCAGAAATGGGGATAATACGTCCATCTCCAAAGCTCAATTCTAAAGTGATATCCAGTTTCCAGGAAAACTGGGGGCAGTTCCTCCGAGCATTCACACGGTGCCCACAGCAGGATGACTTCAGTTCCTTACACATGGACAAGTTGCTAACTGTTTACATGCAAAGGTCAAAAGACATGAGAAAAGTGCAAAATCTTTTCATTTTGCGTCAGGTTCTTGAGTCATCTTCTATTGGTTTACCAGGGTGATTAGATTGGCATGCAGAAAGTAGGCCTTTCTGCTCGGGAACAGGTGCAAGCTCCTTCGATCTGAGGGGTGGTGGCAGCCTTTGGGGCAGTTATGCCAGGATTTCAGTGAAAGATATGTGAGTCAGCTAGCCCTGCATTCGACTTTACAGGCTGGGTGAGCAGTCAGCAAGTTCTGCAAAGTTTGGGATGAGACATAGAATTGTTTTTTTCTTTGCCAGCTATTCTTTGATTATCAAGGTTTCTTTTCATGTGTTCTCTCCCGCCCATTTATTCAGCTAGTTATATCCCATTATGTGCTGACATGAGGTAGGGCTAGGAATACGGAAAATTATTATCAAATACTTACTGTAATTTTCCTTTCCTGGCCTGTCCTCACGTCAGCACAGAACTCCCTCCCTAGTGGCCTGTCACAAGCTAGGTTAAAGAACGCTTCAGTGGGGGACAGGCTGTCTTTTATTTAGCTAGGAAGAGGTGGCCCTGTGGTTTCCAGAGGAGGCATTAACCCATTGTCTGCTGATGTAAGGATAGGCCAGGAAAGGAAAATTATGGTATTTGATAACAATTTTCCGTAATATAGCTGGTTGCCAAAAAACAATGTGGGGTCGCGGCGGTGTGGATTTGGAGGGGAACCCCACACCAATTGTTTTTTTTTTATGGCGTGGGGTCCCCCCCAATCCTTAACAGAACCTTATCTGAACATGCAGCTCGGCAGGTCAGAAGAGAGAGGGGATGAGTGAGCACCCCCCCTTCCTGAACCATACCAGACCCCATGCCCTCATCATGGGGCTCTGCCCCCCCCCACCCCAAAGCACCTTGTCCCCATGTTGATGGGGACTAGGGCCTATTCCCCACAACCCTGGGCTGTAGTTGTGGGGGTCTGGGGCAGGGGGCTTATCGGAATCTGGAAGCTCCCTTTACCCCCACTCCCCCCACCATCACTACCTTGATGCACAATTTTCTTCTGGATGCACAATGTTCTGTTCTTCTGGTCAAGTAGCTATTCTTAAGGACTTTTTTTGATCACAGCTTGCACAGTTCAAACTTTAGAGTTTTAATTCAAACTTTTTAGTGAGAACATTGTTAATGCTTTGTCAACTGATGCAAGTTCTGCTAAAAAGTCAATCAGAGGAGGAGTGGCGAAAAAATTTATGTTTCATTTAATGAAATTGTTACACAGAAATGTTAAAATGTTAAAATAACAGAAAACTCTATTTGAATTTAATTGAACTGTTACCTGCTGCCCTTAATAACAACTGACAAAGCTTTCTCACTGCCCTACTTTTTTTGCATTGCATTAAAGCAATACCATAATAATAGTAATCTTCATTTTCATCGGATACAAATTGATGAGATGTCTGCAAAACAAATCACTGCACCAATTTTGCAAGCTAACTTTAGTAGGCTTTATAATGTTTCAGGAGAAGTAATGCTTGTGTTTGAGCTATGAATTGGGTGAAATATTGTTTCAATATTCTTTCTGACATGGTGATAGATGATGTACTGCAAGTATGGCTGTATATCTGTCAACAGCATTCTTTAATTTCTACTTTATGCATCATTGTACCAAACTTGTAGATCCACCAACCTGCCAATGCATTTTTCAAAGATAGTGCACATAGAATCTCTAACCTAATAGGAAACCTAGTATTACATGCTTTAGTATAAGACAATAGAGGTTGTTTTACTAAAATTGGAGAGTGCAAAATATGGTTCAGCTCTGCATAGAAACCAATCAGCTTTCAGGTTTTTTTTTGTCAAAGCTTAACTGAACAAGCTGAAGTTAGAAGCTGATTGGCTACCATGTGGAGCTGCACCAGATTTTGTACTCTTGAGTTGTCATAAATCAACCCCAATATTTTGTTGTGCCTTCCATGTGCCCACTTCACCACTGCTATGGTTGCCATTATTCAGCAACAAAGTATCTAACCCTTTTAAACCAGAATTTTTTTTTCTTTTTTAGCCTAGACACCCAAACCAAGTTTAGCAGCATTGCTTTGCCTCAGATAAATTAACAATATCTCTATCACTAATTGATATCAGGATTGAGAACTATGAAAATTCACTGTTGCACATTCCCAGTTCTTTGTTGCAAGTAACATTTTCACATGCAAGGGAAATTTTACATTTGGATTTATCAGAGTTGATTTACTAAGCACAAATAGGATGTTCACTTTGCCAGGGAAGTTGCACTTTGTATGGGAATTTTCCCACGAGCTTAGTGAATGTGGTGAAATTTAATTTTGCAAAGAATACCTAATCAGGTGCAAGGAAAAAAAAGAAACACAGCATTTGCTTGTACATGACTGGGTGATGGTAGTCACAGAGCTTCACCTTGTGTACTAAGCTAAGGGAAAATTCCATTGCAAAGTGAACAGTCTTTTTGCCTTTAGTAAATCAACTCCATAAAGTCATACAGTAAATGGATGTGACCTGACACACACTATATGAAACACATGGCGGCTTCCATCCCTAATTTTGTAGATAAGAAGGAGGAATTTAGTGGGACTTTAAATGAGGGTACGCCATTAATAGGAGAAAATGATAACATAAAAATTAAATTACAGTACATGATTTATTTATTACAGTCTAACATACATATCAGATATTTTTTTATCAAGTAGATAGGTAGTCACCATACTTACACTAAATATGCTGCTACATAGCATGCAATACAAATAAAAAGTAGATATGACAAATATACATGGTATAGTAAATCGATGGAAGACAAATGTAATAAAGACAAGTAACTGTTGGCATCTAGTGGCACTCTACGCGTTTCTGTCCATAAAGTCATATTTCAGCCACAAAGGGGTTAAAGGACTAGTTCACTCAAGAGTGATATATTTGTTATAGGTGGAGTCTGTTGGCTGAGTTGGGCCCTGGTTACTTATATGTCTTGTTCACTTAAACAAGGAGATCCCTTCATCATAATTCCTGCCACTATGCCTGTCCTCCTGGGAGGTTTGAATGCCCTCACTCCACTCCACATTTCAAACCCTCTATGTTGTATTTTTATAATGTAAGACACATAAAAAAATAACATGGAGAGTGGAATTCCCCCATAATGGTCATGGCAGGTGTGTTCACGAGGAAACATAGCACAAAGATCTCACGAGTACAGTCTCTAAGAGGTATAAGAAACTGTCAGGTAGTGTAACTCTTCAGTTTTAACCAAAATACAGAAAGAATAAAATAGAAAAATATAGAAAAAATGAAATACCCCTTCCTCCTCTCCCAGTCCCGTCCCCCCCCTCCCCCCGCCCCCCCGATCCCCCCTCACTACCCCCCCCCCTTCTCTATTCTCCTGCTTCCTCCCCTATCAACTTCTTACCCTCTTCCGTTTTAAGGTATTCCTCCCATGGGGCCCACATCTGTTTAACCCGTTCTCTTCCCTCTAACGACCTTGGTACCAAACTTTCCATTATCCCTATTCTTCGGACTGTATTAAGCCACATAGAAATACTAGGGGCATGTAATTCCTTCCAACATTGAGGAATGCAGCTTTTCGCTGCGTTTACCAGGTGGCACACTATTGAGTTTTTATAGCTTTTAGAGGGAATTTGTGAGAGATGTAGTAGAAAAAACTCTGGGTCCCATGGAATGGAGAATTCCGTGAGAAGTTGGGTCATTCTATATACCTCTTGCCAGAATCGCTCAATTACTGGGCATGTCCAGAATATATGGAGAAGTGTACCCCTTCCCTGACAGCCCCTCCAACAACTCCCTGAGGCGTCTGGAAATATTTTGTTCAGCCTTGAGGTGGTATAATACCATCTTGTTAATATCTTGAAATTTAATTCCTGCATTTTTGTACACCTTGATGATCTTAGTGTCAGATGTATTATTTTCTGCCTTTGTTCTAATGTAAATTCTTTATCTAAGTCTTTCCCCCATTTGTCCAAACTCACTAATGTGTAACCTTCTGGGGGGGCTGTCAAAAGTGCATATATTTTAGAAATAACATGTTTCAGGGGCTCACTCTCTTCACAATATTTCTCGAACTTTGTTCGGGGTCTCTCATATTCTTCCACTGGCCCTAGTGTTTCTAAAAAATGTCTCACTTGTCTTGCTTGCCAGAATGGTATTTCTATCGGTCCCCCTTTTTTCGTCAAGTCCTCCATCGATAGCCATCCACTAGTTTTCAAAAAATGTGAGGCTTGGAAGATTCCTTTCTCCCTCAGTTTCTTAAACACCTGTGTGTGTAGACCCGAGGAAAATTTTGGATTCCCCAGGATCGGGAACAGAGGTGAGTTTGGGGTAGATAGCCTGTGTTTCTGAATAATCCCAGCCCCTATCTGCAAAGTTGGTCCGATCAGAGGATGGATTTTTAACTCGGAAGGTAAGTCTGCATAGCACCAGATGGCTCTGTTCAGAGGTAATTGACTTAATTGTTTTTCAATAGTGATCCATAATTTATATTCTCCATGTCTATTCCAGTCAATTATTCTGCTGAGATGGGCTGCTTGGTAATACCTAAATAGGTCTGGGGCCGCTATCCCTCCTGCTTCCTTTGGCCTAGCCAACAACTCTCTACTTATCCTTGGGTGTCTGCTTGCCCAGATAAATTTTGAAAATTCAGCCCGAATTTGACTGAAATAGTTCATGGGGACCCTAATAGGCACTGCCTGAAACAGATACAAAAATTTTGGTACTATACACATTTTTAAAATATTACTTCTCCCGAACCAGGAGTGAGTACCTTTATTCCAGCCATCTAGTAATTTCCTCACCTCTCTCAATAGTGGTGGGAAATTCTGCTCAAATATGTCTGTTAAATTTGGGGGAATTTGTATTCCCAGGTATTTCAATGCGGTTGTTGTCCACCTAAATTTGTAATTACTCTGCAAACTACTCTGCATGGGGCCCGCCAGGGCCACCCCCATCGCCTCCGACTTACTATAATTAATTTTAAAATTAGACAAAGCTCCATATCTCTCCACCTCTTTCATTAAATTTGGTAGTGAGATTTGTGGGTTCGTTACTGAAAAGAGGAGGTCATCTGCGTACGCCGAGACCTTATATTCCTGTTTTCCCACCTGAATACCTTTTATATCTGGGTTCTGTCTAATTCTATTAAGTAGCGGCTCCAACGTAAGAGCAAATAGTAGAGGCGAAAGGGGACAGCCCTGGCGGGTCCCATTAGAAATGGTGAAACTCTCCGAATATACCCCATTGACCTTCACTATAGCTTGAGGAGAGGAATACATCCCTGCTACCCAGCGGCTCCATCTATCTCCCAGGCCTACATATCTCAGTACTCCCAACATAAAGGTCCAATTGACCCGATCGAAGGCCTTTTCCGCATCCGTATTCACAAACACACTTGAGAATTTCTTTTGTTTTGCGATCTGGACAAGATTCAGCACCTTGATCGTGCTGTCTCTTGCCTCTCTTGTAGGGACAAAGCCCACCTGGTCCCAGTGTATCAACTGGGCCAGGTGGGGTTGTAACCTAATTGCAAGTGTCTTCGTGAATATTTTTAAGTCCACATTTAAAAGTGAGATCGGTCGGTAGCTGCTGCATACCGATCCATCGTTCCCTTCTTTCGGGATTACCGTAATGTGTGCTCTCAAAGTATCCGATGGGGGGTCTCTTGTTTGTCCTAATCCGTTGAACATATTTATCATGTATGGGCTCAAATTTTCAAACAGACTCTTAAAATATTGTATAGAGAAACCATCTGGTCCAGGTGCTTTTCCCTGTTTGAATGTTTTTATTGCTGTAATAACTTCCTCCAGTGTTATCGGTCTCTCTAATTCTTGCCGGGCAGGTGATGGAATTCGTACCAATTGTGATGTGGATAAGTATTCTTCTAGAGACGAGGTTGGTAAAGTAGTCCCCGGTAAATTATAAAGGGCCGAATAGTACTCCCTAAACTCATTTGCAATATCTTTCGGGAGCACCGACTTTTGGCCCTCTTTTGTTTTAATATATGGTATATATGATCGGGTCTGTTGCTTCTTTAGTTTATTAGCTAATAGTTTACCACACTTGTCTCCGGAGTCATATGTCATCCTTCTTCCTCTTTGTAGTACTGCCTTTGCTTTGTATCGGAGGAGGTCTGACAACTCTCTCCTCAGGGCTGCTAGTTCAATTCCCATACCCCTTTCTGATGACTTTTTATGTTGTGTTTCCATCTCCTGTATTTCTTCCAATAATTTTCTTGTCTGTTCTTCTCTTGCTTTCTTTATTCGGGTGCCATGTTTAATTAAGATTCCTCTGATCACTACTTTATGGGCTTCCCATATTATTCCTGGGTCACTCTCTCCATTGTCAGTTATCTCAAAATACCACTTAATTTCTCTTTTTAAATCCTCTCTAATTTCTGGTAACTGAAGTAAATTTTCATTTAAGCGCCATCTCCATTCTGTTGACTGGGTTGCCCCCGTCAACCTTATCTTCATAATAACTGGCGCATGGTCCGACCATGTTATATTCCCAATTGATATATCTTGTACAAAGGATAGTAGCTGATGTGGTATTAAAAAGAAATCAATTCGGGAGTATAATTGGTGGGGATTTGAGAAATAGGTGTAGTCCCTCTCTCCCCCATGCAATGCCCGCCATATATCTATTAATTGACATTTATGGAGTTTCCTTATAATACTTCTCCTGGTTCCCCTTGGAACCGATGATATTCCAGTGGAGGTATCCATTGTTGGGTCCAGGGGGACATTGAAGTCCCCCCCTACAATCAGTTTACCCTCCCTGAATTCCATTCATTTTGCCAGGGTTTTTTCTAGGAACCTGTCTTGGTGTGTGTTCGGGGCATAAATCGTGGCTAGGGTGACTTTTATGCTGCCTATAAATCCTTTCAGGAAGAGGTATCTCCCCCCCCCCATATCCACGCACTTCTCCAGTAGAGACCACGTCACTCGATTTGAAATCAAGATTGCAACACCTTTTGTTTTAGTCTGTGAGTTAGCGTGGTATACACTAGGGAAGTGTCTGCTTTGCAAATAAGTATGGGCTCCCAGCTTCAAATGCATCTCCTGCACCATTCCCACATCCGTATTTAAACGTTTTAAATCATTTATTAACATTCTCCGCTTCTCTGGGATATTGAGTCCTCTAACTCTCTCCCCTTTTTTTTTTGTGTGTTGTTTGGTTGTCCAGGGGTAAGGGAGGCCTCAAGGGTACCTTAGGAATCAAGGACCATACAATAACAAGAGGCAAAGGGGAACCGGGTTAGGGGGAGAATGCAAATAAAGGAAAAGAAAAGGGATAAGAACAACTCGATACAGGAAATCGGACAGAAATATGATTTAACAAAATTAAATAACAGTCAAGCGGAATGTTTGAAGAAATGTATATTTTGTATATCTTGTTTGTAATCCCTTTGCAGAAATAAATAAAGAATTAAAAAAAAAAAAAAAAAATGAAATACCCTCTTCCAGGTTGACTATGGAAGAAGGGTCTTATGGGAATTAATTCTCGAAGGAAACCAGATTTAAAAAAGGTGAGACTTGTAGCTTTATGGTAGAGGAAACATATTAACTATTGATGTGTCTCAAGGTGCACTTGTCCACTTCTTCAGAATTAGTGCTTCAAAGTTTTTGTATCCTCTGTGATTTGGAGCTTCAGCCCTTCTGCTTAGGGTTTTCAGTTGAGTTTCCTTCTCAATAAAGCATTTCTCTCAGAGTTCTCCACCACAGCCATCCTGAAGAGACAATTTTATTCTTCTCGTAACCTGTCACTCACCAGCATCACTTTGAAAGGCAAATGATCTCCCCCATGGGCACAGAGAGTGACCACATACAACATCCCTAAAGGTCTGTATGGAGACAAATATATTCTCCACAATCTTTACATCATCAAAGATTGCAGATCCCTTCCAGAAACCTCTGAAATTAAGTAAACTCTCGCACATCTACCCATCCAACCAACAGATTGAAAGCACTGAACTACAAAAGTCTCCCTCACTACATTCCTGCCTTGTTTGCTTTCTGTCATTTCTTGTTTTGGAGATTATTTTTTTATGATCTACAAAGAAATCTTTCTTTTAGCTAGACTAAGCATAATATCATCTGAAGCAGCCATAAAGTGCATAACCTTGTATAGTCATTACAATGCTGGCCAAACACATATAATAAGCAATCAATCATATTTGATTTTAAATGGTCTTTCTGAAAAATAATTGTTTAACCTACTAAAAAAACGTGCATTGGTTTAATTTGATTAGAGTTGCTGCTAGGACTGATCATTCTTTTTCTCAGCAATTTTTTTATCAAACCACCTATTTACTTGATACTAGACTAGACATGTGCACACTGAAATATTTCGTTTTGGAATTTCGTCCGAAAAATGTATTAATTTAGTTACTCCCGAAATTAGTTTTTATTTATTTTGTTTTTCGTTAAAAATTGCATTCGTCCGAAAATCCAAATTAATTAAGGTTGAATCTGTCATTGAAGGCTTATGGTGTCTGTCGAATGTTCAAAGAAGATTAGATGGAGCAGCTAAACTGTACGACGCTGTATAGGTTAGCAGCTCCGTCAAATCTTCTTAGAACTTTCGACAGACACCATAAGCCAAAGATTCGACGTATGTATGTTTTTCGCTGCTTTGTTGAATCTTTGTCGTTCATGTTGAATGTATATAGTTCAAACAGAAAATGGACTGGTTATAGTGATCACTGATCAGACAGGTAACACGATAGGGTATATAGAATCTTAATCTATAATATAGAATCTATAATAATAAATCCCCCCCCACAACACGGGCAGCCTCTGAGGCTATCACAACACTAACAACACTAGTATCACTATCAAGTTCACAACACTAACACAATAGTATTAGTATTATTATGAAAAAGTTAAGTTGAACTGTAGCTTGCTTCACTATTTTTCTGCTGCTGTGCTTATGCTTAATTGCTAAATAATTCAGGTTCTCTGACAAACGGACCAGGTAAGATTGACTGTCTTCTGAAATGATTCAGTGTGTGTGTCTCTCGCTGCTAGCAATCGTAAGTGAAAGTAAGTTAGCTGTACGTGTGTACTTAGTTCTAGCTATTTTACTGCTCCTCCTGGTTACAATCAGCCAATAACATTCATCATCATCATTATTTTTTATTTTACTTCCCCCACCCAATTCCAGCAGCGATCTTTTCTCTCTATGTCGAATCTTTTCTCTATGTCAAATCTTTTCTCTATATGTTGAAACTTTTCTCTATGTTGAATCTTTTCTCTCTATGTCAAATCTTTTCTCTCTATGTAGAATAATCTTGGACTAATAGAGTTAAGGTTAGGCACATTCGACCACAGGTTCGATAGACACAGATTGTTATTGTCAGCGTCATGTCGAATCTCCTATCTATATCGAACTGTTGTCACAACAAAAACGAAAATAAAGCATTTGTTTATGTCGGATCTTTCGTTTTTCGGATTCTGCACTTTCGTTATCGTTTGTTAAAACCATAACAAAAATACCTGAAATTCGTGCGAAAATGCATTCGGACGAATACACATGTGTACATGTACATGTGTACTCAGGATTAGCCCAGTCTGTTTAAATGTGTGGGTCTTTATAGTCCCATCTTCAAGCATACACATGAGGTTGATTTCAGGTAGAGAGGTCCACATACCCGGAACTTCATTGCAGTCAGCCTTATGGGAAAAAAGGGGAAGCACAGAAAGACAGGATTTCACAAGTAGACGAGGGACCTAAAGTTAATTTATACCCTAGTACTCAAGAGCTAGTGAGAACCTAACTAAAATTTTTAAAATACGTTTCATGTTAGCGAATATCTATAAGTGAGAAATTGTCACCTCACATTTTTGTAAACTGTAAACATGCTAATGATTTTGTCGTGTACCTGGTCAGTGAGCCTGATGTGTAGAGGAGAGCCTCTCATACCAATATCAGTAACCGGCTCGATAGTGAGACAGTGGCCACAGGCGCACGTTGACATAGGAGCACCTGAAATCAATCCGGTAGTCTGGGGGGCAGGCTGCCAACAGGTAGATGTGCAGCAGGCAAGCTGGTGGTAGGTAGGCAGGGCCAGAGCTTGGCAGACTGTGGTAAACAGCTGGAGCAGGAACCAGATGAGATTTGCTGAGATGAAGCTCTAGCGGACAGGATAAGCAGGTGCAGGGTAAGACAAGCTGGGTCGTTAATGTGGGTCGTTAACGTTCAGACAGATAAGCAGATAAGCAGAAACAGGAGGCAAAAGTGAAGTCCAAGACAAGCTAAGGTCGGGGTATCAAGCAAATAAGCACTCGTCAGAAGAAGCCGGATCAGGATCAGAGGACAGTAATAAAAACCTAATAGAAGTTCTAACCCTTCCACACTGCATCCAAAAAAATACATACCCTTTAAGAAATACAAATAATACAAATTGTGAAAAGTAAAATAAAACCCCAATTAAATATAAAAATAAAAGCATCTGATAATAATAGAAAAGAACCGTTCATTGACACTTGTGCCCCCTGGGCTTTATCTTAGAATTCTCAGGATCAAAGTAATATCTTATCAAAAGTGACATCTAATAGGAGATTCTCTTGGCTTTACGTTTAATCATCTCCAGATTTCATAATCCCATTATAGAAAAATTAATATACGTTGCCTTCCTTCTTTTTGTACATGATGTTAGTGTTCAGCCAGCTCTTCCTTGTCTCTTTTTCCATAAGACTTTCTTCTCTCTTACTGCTTTTTTTCTACATCTATTTCATCGGTTTCTTTTGAAATCTGGGGATCTTGTTGTTGTGTTGTGCACTTGGGAACATAAATATATAAAGACTAACATAGTCTTAGGAAATCTAACTGGAAACTTTTTTTTTTCTTAGGATTATGTTTGTATATCTTTGATCACAGTCTTCAAATGTATACATGCATCTTGTTGCATTCCCTGGTATTTGCATGTGCTATAGATTTTTGATTATATATTGTCATTAGCCCATGGTTGGCCTTCTACAACCTTTATACACAGACTGCAGTTAAAGTTTCATTGTTCAAAAAATAGAGATTATTGGCTACTATACTCACCAGATCTCCAGTGCTGTCCCACACACACTCACCAATCCAGCATAGCGCCTCTTCTAAGTTTAATGACACCCAGCCTCATTCAGTCAATTTCCTTTGTGCCCAGGGCATCAATGCTTTACCCCAACCTCTCGTCCCCCCCTCGCCCCACCCCTGATTCACAGGAGAATTCTGTAGAAAGCAGCACTATGTCATTCTGTGATGTAGCATTTAGGAGCCACCAGGGAAGCACAAAAGAACAAAGAGGACCTGTGACATCACAAGCCCAGACCCTAGATTCCTGTAAAATGTTAGTATGTTTATTTTTTTTTGGTGTGGAGCTGACTCCAAGAAGGGTAGGGGCAAATTGTGGGATTCAAGCCTGGGGTTTAGTTTAACCCAAGGCTTGTATTGGCCCCCAGGAGTAAAATTGGCCTTAAAAGTCCCCATAGTAATATAAACATTGTTTAAAATTGTGTAGTAACAGCATATATACCATTTACTAATTATGCATTGAAGTATAACTTTAAACCACTAAATCTTGGTGCTGTCCCCCCCATGCCCCAACTTACCAATCCAGATATGTTATTCTTCTTCCAAGGTAAATGACGCCAAGCATCATTCAACTTATTTTCTGTGAAAGGGAAGCATCAAATGTCCACACCCCACCCTGGAGGAGAATGATGCAGAGAACCATATTTAAACCTTGTATACGTATTTTTTTAAATGTTGATAGAATTGGAAAAGGCTAGAGTGTCTGTTCCTATTACAATTGGTTTTCCCATTGAGGAGATTTACAGCTATAACAGAAAGTGGGTAAAGGCTTTTTGTTACCCCTTCCCCCAGAACTATGCCCCTGCCATGCTTCCAGGGCTCCCACCTGCAGGCCTGGGACCCACATGGAGTGGCAGAGGATCAATAAAGAACCCAGAAGTGATGTGTATAATGTCACCTTTCATAGATGTCACTGATCAACAGTTGTCTCCCTTAAATGTTTTTTCCTTACTTCCGGCTGGGGTGACAACTGTTGAATTTCAGATTTCTTTTCCATTTCCATTTTGTTTCCATTGTCATCAGGACAGACGGTGAAAGAAACTCTACATTTCAGAGATGTTTTTATTAACATTTGGCAAAGGTTTAAACCTTTCAACACTCTTTCCATAACAAAGAATGGCATTCACTTTACCCTTATTTAAATTTGACAGACTTTTCATACCAGTATATTTTGGATATTTTGAATTAGGAAATGTCCTTAGTTTTGGATAGAGTAATGCCTCGTACACACGAAGGGACAATCCCGCGGGATTATCCTCTGGACTGAAGTCCAGCGGATAATCCCCTCGTGTGTGGGCGCCGGCGGACTTTTTGGCGCCAAAGTCCGGCGGACCAAAGTTTTAAGTTTGGTTTTAAAATTATCCGCTGGACTTGGCAGTCCAGCGGACAATCCCGCCGTTAGTAGGCAAGTCCGCGGGACTTTTGAAAATGAACGGACTTGCCCACACACGGAGCAGTCCGTTAATTTCGAACGTAACTTCAGGTACGTAGCTAGCGTAGGCAGTAAATGCCGGCGCGCTAGCTCCGTCACCTGTCATGGATTTAAAGGGAATCCCCACGCCGAAAAACGGCGTGGGGGTCCCCCCCAAATCCATGTCAGACCCTTATCCGAGCACGCAGCCTGGCAGGCCAGGAAAGGGGTGGGGACGAACGAGCGCCCCCCCCTCCTGAGCCGTACCAGGCCGCGTACCCTCAACATGGGGGGTGCCCTGGGGAAAGGGGGGCCGTGCGGCCCCCCCACTCCAAGGCACCTTGTCCCCATGTTGATGAGGACAAAGGCCTCTTCCCGACAACCCTGGCCGTTGGTTGTCGGGGGTCTGCGGGCGGGGGCTTATCGGAATCTGAGAGACCCCTTTTATAAGGGGGCCCTCAGATCCCGGCCCCCCACCCTATGTGAATGAGTATGGGGTACGGTGTACCCCTACCCATTCACCTAAGGTGTAAAATGTAAAGTAAAAAAAAACACCCACACTTTTGAAAAAATCGTTTATTGCACTGCTCCGGGGGTCTTCTTCCGTCTTGGGCGTCTTCTCGCCGGACTCCCCCGCCATTTACCAAGCTCTTTTACCGAGCGGGGGAAGTCCGGCTACCTTCTTAGTCGTCGCCGCCGTCGTCTGGGGGTCTCGATCCGCCTTCGGGGGTCTTCCGGGGGTCTCTTCTGTTCTTGCGGCGGTCGTCGTCTTTCGCGCCGCCGGCGCCTTCTCCTTCTTCTTGTCCTTCTTCTTGTCCTTCTTGTTCTTGTTCTTGTTCTTGTTCTTGTTCTTGTTCTTCTTCTTCTTCTTCTTCTTCCGATGTTGACCCGACGCTCTCTCTGCCCGGAATGCCTGTGCCGCTCTGCGCTAGGACTTATATAGGGGCATGGAGACAGGGTCACATGTTCATGTCACATGGTGACCCCGCCCCCTTGTGTTGTCACAGTCCCGGAGGATGCTGGGACTGTGACATCGCAAGGGGGCGGGGTCACCATGTGACATGAACATGTGACCCTGTCTCCATGCCCCTATATAAGTCCTAGCGCAGAGCGGCACAGGCATTCCGGGCAGAGAGAGCGTCGGGTCAACATCGGAAGAAGAAGAAGAAGAAGAAGAAGAAGAAGAAGAAGAAGAAGAACAAGAACAAGAACAAGAACAAGAACAAGAAGGACAAGAAGGACAAGAAGAAGGAGAAGGCGGCGCGGAAGACGACGACCGCCGCAAGAACAGAAGAGACCCCCGGAAGACCCCCGAAGGCGGATCGAGACCCCCAGACGACGGCGGCGACGACGAAGAAGGTAGCCGGACTTCCCCCGCTCGGTAAAAGAGCTTGGTAAATGGCGGGGGAGTCCGGCGAGAAGACCCCCAAGACGGAAGAAGACCCCCGGAGCAGTGCAATAAACGATTTTTTCAAAAGTGTGTGTGTTTTTTTTACTTTACATTTTACACCTTAGGTGAATGGGTAGGGGTACATCGTACCCCATACTCATTCACATAGGGTGGGGGGCCGGTATCTGGGGGCCCCCTTATTAAAGGGTGCTCCCAGATGCCGATAAGCCCCCGCCCGCAGACCCCGACAACCAACGGCCAGGGTTGTCGGGAAGAGGCCCTTGTCCTCATCAACATGGGGACAAGGTTCTTTGGGGTGGGGGGGCCGCACGGCCCCCCTTTCCCCAGGGCACCCCCCATGTTGAGGGCACGCGGCCTGGTACGGCTCAGGAGGGGGGGCGCTCGTTCGTCCCCACCCCTTTCCTGGCCTGCCAGGCTGCGTGCTCGGATAAGGGTCTGACGTGGATTTGGGGGGAACCCCCACGCCATTTTTTCGGCGTGGGGAGTCCCTTTAAATCCATGCCAGCTTACGGAGCTAGCGCGGCGGCATTTACTGCCTACGCTAGCTACGTAATCTGAAGTCACGTGCTAAATGAACGGACTTGCCGATGAGCGGCAAGTCCGTTCATTTTCAAAAGTCCCGCGGACTTTTGCCGGCGGATTATCCGCCGGAGAAGTCCGTGCGTGTGTGGGCAAGTCCGCACGTGTGTGGGCAAGTCCACACGCTCGGAAAGTCCAGCGGACCTAGCTGGAAAGTCCCGCGGGATTGTCCGCTGGACTAGGTCCGCCGGCAAAAGTCCGCACGTGTGTACGCGGCATAAGGGTTGTTTAAATCCCCTAACTTTTTGTTGATGCCTGTGCTCTGTTGGGGAAGTTTTTCTTTACTTCCTAGCCTGAATAACAACCAATCCACTCCCTGGTTATCTCCTGCCCCAACTAGTGCAACTCTCCTCTTAGTGGCCTACCTTCACACAGGCTATTCCCCCTTCAGTCTATCATGAATTCTACTAATAGACACTTCCACATTACTAACCGATCTGTGGCTGCAGCTCCACCCTTCCAATCCCTCCACTGGCCTCCACTAACCCAACATATAACATTTAAATGAATAACTACAACATAAAACTCTATACACAACTCTACTCTCAGCTATATCACCAATCTCATCTTGAAATATCACCCAAATTGTCCACTACACTCCTCCTAAGACCTCCTGCTCTCTAGCTCCCTCATCACCTCCTCCCATGCTGGCCTCCAGGACTTCTCCAGAGTCCCTCCCATCATCTCCCTGTCCATCTTTGATGATCCCTGAGAACTCATCTCTTCAGGGAAGCCTACCCCACCGCCACCTAAAAAACTGTACTTCTACTTTCACCATCAGCTTATCCCACAGTTATTACCTTTGTATCACTTGAGCCTCCCTTTTAGATTGTAAGATCCTTGAGCAGGGCACTCTTAATCCTCCTATCAAGTTTTATTGGCAGTGTTCTGTCTCCCTATAAATCCTGTATAATAATAATAGGAAGTGAGAGAAAATCTTTCTAAAGTGAAGTATAATGCCTTCATAAACAGCTGTCAATGAAATAGGTGCACCCCCTGGAAGCATCATTTTGGTATACAGCTGGAAGGTACTTAACCTATACTGATGTTTTAGAGGAGAAAGTAAGAATTTTATTGTTAAGAAAAAAAATGAATAGTTAATTTCAGCTTCAAAAAGTTTAACTACAGTTGAAGAATGCTCATTAACTGCAGTCTCATTGTGTTCTATTATACTGTACAACCTGATGACAAGGTTTTTCGCTGCCATGATTCCTCTTCCAGCGTCTTCATACTTTTCCTTAAGTGGTTTTCCGTCCTCAGATGACTTACATTTTTTTGGCTTGTATCTCTTGTGTCTTTCACTAAATGCATTGCTTTTCCTTTCCAGTTTCCTTCTGTAGTTTTGGCCACATGCATACTCAAGCAGAATGCTTTATTTTCCTGTTTTGTTCTACATGAAAATATTATACAATCTACATATGTTTACTCTATAATAAAGGTGTTTTAGAAATCAGTTTATATGTCTCATAAAGCTTTGTTATGCATACATTTTTGTGTGGATTATGTGAATTTTATATATATATATATTTAAAGACTGTATGAAACTAATAGGTTTTTGTTTGGCTTGTTTAAGTGACAATTGGGCATCTACATTAAACTGGAGAGAAGAAAATTAACACAACATTGGACTTTTAGCCCATGGTGACCAATAAAAATTGTTCATTGTTCTTCTGAGCTAATTTTCTTTTTGTAACCTCTACTGAAGTAGCCATAAAAGTAAAAATTCTTGTGATGACCAATAGTACGGGTCGCCTGGCTGTGGATTCAATTCAGCTCTAATTAGTAGGTTTGTGGGCAGGATCTACTTGCCCTGCACATGGGGGTACCTTTCACGCAGAGCATGCTCATTATTGCCAGGGACCAGACGGAGACTGCGGTCATGTGAAAGTCTAACATTCAGTCAGTTTTCTCTTAGAGATGAGCTATCACTACACTTGTAGTAAAAGTGCAGAATTCCTCTGAAAAAGTCCCAAAGTGTCACTACACACTGTCACTTGATGTAGGTTGCATTAGGAGCCCATGCCCTCTCCACCTGTCCAGCGTACCTCTGCCACCTCCAAGTGACAGACTGGGGTCCTGCTGTGTACATAGCTCAGACCTCATGTATGCACTTGATAACTCCTTAATAACTCCTATCTTCCCATACCCACATGACCAGATTGTGAATATCTATAACACTGGTTCAGTTCCAGTTGCTGCTGGAAACCAACCACTAGGGAGGGAGCCAGAGCATCGAACTCCTTGGTACCTGATGATCAATTTAGCTTTACCAGATACTACACCTAACAACGGCTTGCTTTGTGTCTTGAACTAGTGCTTGGTTGCTCATAGCAAGTTCACTGCTTCTCTTGTTTACTTTTAAGTAGACCTTTGTAGTGGCTGAGCTTAATGCCCCACATGTGCTCTACAGACCCTGATTATTTTAATATGCCAGAAACAACATGCACCCCTTTGAATAACTTCAGACCAGGCTCAGAACAATTGATTCAACTTTAGCTTCATGCACAGTCCAGTATCAAGCCGAGGCAAGTGTAAATGAGCCCTAACAGAGAAAATGGTGTTACCTTCTTGGATGTGTGGTATAGCTGAGATGGTCCCGATTGTCCCCAGTTTATGGCGAATTAAAGGTTTCCAACCTTCCATGTTGCCTGACTCATTTGTTCTGCAGAACATTCCTGCGTTAGAGGAGCATCTCCATGGTCTTCATTCCGCTTGGGCACAAGTCCAGGAGGCTTTGAGACATGCTAATGATAGGTACAGACTCCATGCTGACCGCAGACGCCTGCCTGCGCCTTCCTACCAGGTTGGGGACAGGGTCTGGATGTCATCTCTCAACCTCCGTCTTTGTGTTCACTCACTGAAGTTCGCACCTCGATTTATTGGGCCTTTCCATATTCTTTGCAGGATTAACCAAGTGGCTTACGCATTAGACCTTCCTTCTAATATGCATATTTTGAATTTATTTCATGTCTCCTTATTAAAACCTTTGGTCTGCAACCGCGTTACCACCTCGGTGCCACATCCTCACCCTGTACAGGTTAAGAACCATGATTATGAAGTACAGTCCATTGTTGACTCCCGTAGCTTCCGTGGGCGCATACAGTACCTGGTGCATTGGAAAGGGTACGGTCCAGAGGAACGCTCTTGGGTCTCATCCTCAGACGTAGATGACCCTGTCCTCCTCTGTGATTTCCATATACGTTTTCCCGTCAAGCCTGGTAGTCCTCCGAGGGGGAGGAGTTGTTGAGGAGGGGGTACTGTCAGGGCTGGGCTCAGCCTTTCCTTCTCTGACCTGGCCGCTTAGTTGTCAGCTAATTGTCAGCTCCCATCTCTCCACAGTTACTCAACTGTTGATATGCTTCTCGTCAGTCCCGCCTACTTAAGCCGTCCAGTCCAGAGGAGCTCTGCCTTCACCTTGGTCACCTCACATAAACTATCTCCTGCAATCCTGTTTAAGACTTGCTTTGCTGACATCCCTTCTGGCTCCAGATCCTGCATGCTGTTCCACTACATTGATCCCTGACTTCTGGCTTGGCTAACTATCTGTTCCGGTTACTGAACTTTGGCTATGTTTTGACTACATTTGTTCTTTTTACTTTTATTATTAAACAAGTGTGATTAAACTGTACTTCTGTCTTGGCCTGATTCATGGTTTCTGACAGCAACTGCTTCTCCCATTGGCCAATGTCAGAATGTAGAAGGGAGGACGAGATCTCCTCCTCACATGACCACAAATGCCTATGCTTTTTTTTTTTTGGTATTTAACCACTTCAGCCCCGGACCAATTGGCAGCCAAAGGACCAGGCCCCTTTTTGCGATTCGGCACTGCGTCGATTTAACTGACAATTGCGCGGTCGTGCGACGTGGCTCCCAAACAAAATTGGCGTCCTTTTTTTCCCACAAATAGAGCTTTCTTTTGGTGGAATTTGATCGCCCCTGCGATTTTTATTTTTTGCGCTATAAACAAAAATAGAGCGACAATTGTGAAAAAAATGCAAAATTTTTTTCTTTTTGCTATAAGAAATATCCCCAAAAAATATTTAAAAAAACTTTTTTTTTTCCTCAGTTTAAGCCGATACGTATTCTTATACATATTTTTGGTAAAAAAAAATCGGAATTAGCGATTATTGATTGGTTTGCGCAAAAGTTATAGCGTTTACAAAATAGGGGATAGTTTTATAGCATTTTTATTAATATTTTTTTTTTACTAGTAATGGCGGCGATCAGCGATTTGTATTGTGACTGCGACATTATGGCGGACACATCGGACATTTTTGACACATTTTTGGGACCATTGTCATTTATACAGCAATCAATGCTATTTAAATGCATTGATTCCTGTGTAAATGACAGTTGTAGTGAAAGAGTTAACCACTAGGGGGAGGGGAGGGGTTATGGGCTGTGACGTGTGTGTGTTTTTTTACATTAGGGGGCGGGGCTGACGTCTGACGTCATTGATCGGCTTTCCCGATGACCGGGAACAGCCAATCAATGACAGGCAGAGTAGGAAGCGCGGGGAGAGGTTTGTTTACACATACCTCTCCCCGTTCTTCAGCTCTGTGACCCGATCGCGGGACACCAGCGGCGATCGGGTCCGCTGGTCCGGCGGCTGGGGTCACGGAGCTCCCGACCAGGTCGCAAGCGCGCCGCTGGCATTTAAAGGGGACGTACAGGTACGTGCTTTTGCCTGCCCGTGCCATTCTGCTGACGTATATATGCAGTGGGTGGTCGGGAAGCGGTTAAAGACATAATATCAATACTAATAATAATATTCCAAAAAGAGAGAGGTGCACTGTGAAACATTGTCATTGCATCCTGAAATTTACCTAGGCTTAAAACCCAAATTTGTCATGTTTGTTTGCCATTCGAGTCCTATTATGAAGATTTCCTGTTCTGTAGATGCAACAGGAAGTTATAAAAATATGTGGCAATCCATCCAAAATATGGGTAATCCCCTTCCCTTCAGTCATCACCAGAGTGCCCATCGGAAGAACTGCTCTCTATTTCTTTTCTGGTGAGAACTCAAAATGTTGGATTTTTCCTTACTTTTATTTTCCACTTAAATCATAATATTGGACTGATTTTCAATAAGGGCATCATGTCTTCAACTGGATTTTACTATGAACATATGTTTTAGGAAAGTGGGACTTAAAGGTATCAATGTGCAAAAATCTATTTACAAAAAATGTATTGAAAGTCTACATTTATTTCATTCATACACATAAAAACGCACTTAGCATAGTGCTAAATGTGATTCAGTGCCATTGCAGAAATATCCTCTTTGCAATTTTCAAATGTTATCTATAAATACATTGTCCAAAATTTCAAAACCTACTGCCCGACTTATGTATATTAGATCTACTTACTGATTTAAAGATTTGATTGTCTTCACATTTCCAAGCCGGTGTTCTCAGATTATAAATCCGCTTCTTTGGGAGATAACTAGGAGATAATACATCTACAAAATATTATCAATACAATCATCAGTAGACTTATTTAGGAGAAGAACTCACATATAATGAAAAATATGAATAATATAATGCTCACATTTACAATTCTGTTTATGCACACCACCTATAGGTACTCAATCCAGCATCATTCAATTTATTGGGGGGTAGGGATGTGTGGGGGACATAAAAGTACTCTAAGGGCCAATATCAACAACCCATATAAATATATTGTATATCTGTGTATTAAATTGGCTCCCAAGTCTCTCATATATATGAAAAGTCCATACCAATTATGCATTTAATACATGGTTTAAAATGCTCTTACTCTAAGATAGAATTTCTCCTAAATGTATTTATAGTAATAATAGATTTCCAAGGTAGATCTAAAAATAAAGGAATATATAACCCTGACACTGGGAAATTAGATCTTAAAATCCATTTAATACAATCTGCATATCATAGTCAATGCAAAACTTAAAATGGCCATATGTGGTTAGATTTTTGTGGGAACATTCACAGGAAGATTTATACTTAGAACATTTCACATTTTGTTTGAAAGTCCTGAAAAATGTACCGTATTTATCGGCGTATAACACGCACTGGCGTATAACACGCACCCCAAGTTTAGGAGGGCATTTTAAGGAAAAAAAGTTTTAGGAGGGAAGTTTAGGGAAAAAAAACACTTACATTTAAGCGTCATTTGCAGCTTGCCCAGCGTAATTTGCAGCTTTGCCCAGTGTGATTTGCAGCTTGCCCAGCGTCATTTGCAGCTTGTCAGCGTCATTTGCAGCTTGCCCAGTGTCATTTGCAGCTTTGCCCAGTGTGATCTGCAGCTTGCCCAGTGTGATCTGCAGCTTGCCCAGTGTGATCTGCAGCTTGTCAGTGTCAGTTGCAGCTTGCCAGCGTCATTTCCATCTTTTCCACATTTAAAATTGCCGCCTAGAAAGACCGCGCGGCCGGAAAAGACCGAGCGTCGGCGGAAAAGCCTGAGCTGTCTGTTCGGCTCCTGCTCTCAGTCCCGCCTCCCTGCTGTTTCGGAAGCGAGCGCAGGGAGGCGGGACTGCGAGTGGAGCCGGAAAAGCCAGAGCCGTCTGTTCGGCTCTGCTTGCAGTCCCGCCTCCCTGCTGTTTCGGAAGCAAGCGCAGGGAGGCGGGACTGCGAGCAGAGCGGAACAGACAGATCGGTCTTTTTCGGCGGCGCTCGTTTTTTTTCCGGCGGCGCTCGTTTTTTTTTTCGGCGGCGGCCGCTGTTCTTCGGCGCCGTTTTAATTTTTTGGGCATTTTTTTGGGGGGTATCGGTGTATAACACGCACCCACGACTTTCCCCCGATTTTAAGGGGGAAAAAGTGCGTGTTATACGCCGATAAATACGGTAATTCAATTGCAATGACAATGTTGCAAATTTTAACACTTGATTTCAGGATGGACAGAAGTGAATGTAATTTCAAACATTGAAATTTTGTTCCATCAGATAAAAAAAAGGAAAGAAAAAATTCCACCCTTATCCAACAACAATCTTTTAAAATCACATACATTGTTAACATATATCTATAATTTAGTTAAAGAGTTTAATTAAATGGTAGTGTTGCAAAGGAAGCTTGAACTATTCCCATTCCATCTTAGATACCTAAGCATATTAGTATAAAAGAGGTTTATAAATAAATGCTTTATTCAGGCCCAGTGTTTGTATGGCTTTAATTTTTTTTTTTATCCATTTAGTTTCCCTTTTTTTTAATTAACTATAATGCTATAAAACCAATAACAGAGGTATTGAGCTGATGACAAAGTTCATCTTGTCTACTTACTGAGGGTTTGATAGATGTGGTCATAAATGTAGAGATGAAATTGGCATTTTATTTTCTCTATATAAAACATACCGCATTGACAGAGCATAAGATATATTGTTTCAGTAGTTTGACAATCAACAAAATTGTAAGAAAAATCTTTCTCTATTAGGTAACATAAAATCTCTACTTTTATCTATCCAGGGACATTGAATACATGTACAATTTATGTGTACTTCTAATTAGTGGTGCACCATAATGAAAATGTCGGTGCCGAAATCAAAGGCGCCGAGGAGGAGATGCAGGGGGAAACCACCGAAGCTGCCCGCAACCTGGATGGTAAGTGCGGGGCTGATGGGTGAATAGTCGAGCGACAGTGGGGGAGGGGGTTTATTCGCCAATCGACCAAGCTAGGGAGGAGGGGGGTGGGTGGTTCTTTTTCCGCCAACATTTAAAAATAGAGCAGGGGGCACATGCGCGGCGTGATAAGAGACGGACGCACTATGTAGAAGCTCCAGCGGACACAGAGACAAAACAGAATCACACAGGGCTATCTCACCTGTTTTTTTGAGCACTATACACCAAGCACCCCTGTGGGACTATAAGGTGCATGTCATCCAGCAAAAAAAAAATCTCAACAACGTAAGTCACAAAGGTCCCTAACTTCATATCTCCTGCAAGCTCAGGAACAGGCCGGCATGACTAAAGATGATGCCCAGACCCAGCAGGGTCCCGAGTCACCAGCCTCACCGCCAGCAGTACCCTGCACAGTTGATGAAAGCAGATCTAGAAGAAAGCCTGTCTGCTATTTACAATAAATGAGCTGAGAAGTTCCAGACTGAGCTGCACAAAACTACCAGCACACTGACACAGGAAATAACAGCTCTGGGTACACGCACAGATTTGCTGGAGACCAAACATGATGAGCTTGCCTCCACAAAGACTTTGAGGTACTGTCTGACAACTTTACCTTTATGCAATCCCAGGTAGAGGACTTGGACAATAGTAACCGAAGGAATAACCTTCGGCTGCGCGGCATCCCTGAGACTGTCACAGACCTAGTGTCTACAACAGCCAAATTATTCCACATATAAAAAAACACAAAAAAACTTCCATCGCTAAAGAAACAGTCTCATATAAATCAAATGTCTGGACAAAATCTGGAGTGGACTAAGTTCAGAACCCAAGCAGCTGTTTAACTTTCAGAGCAAAGTTCAAACAAAATAAAAAACAAAAAAAAACAGCGCTCAATGGGGTCATGAAAAAACAACATTTATTCAAGATGTGTTCCAATAACAAGAAGAACAGGAAACAATTCACTCAGATGCTGTTCAATTCTTCAAAGGAATATGGTAAAACAAAAATTAATTAAAACATAGCACCATACCGCCTCAGGTCCTGAAGACTAGGGATGTACCAAGATGTTAGTGGGGCTTCACTTCCTGCTATGTGCATGAGCCGACTCCAGGCTCCATATGCTATGGAGCAGATGAAGTTTGTAGGGAGGTGGAAAGGAAGTCGCTCTCCTCAATAATCTCCACAGGTGCCGCCGGACGAAGGGGAAAGAATGGAATGTACAACTATAATAAGTTGTACCCTGTCCGCCGTCAGCGCTAGCAGCGTCCCGCACGATTCCACAGTGCAATCGTGCGTGACGCTGACGGCGGACAGGGTACAACTTACCCTGTGGAGATTATTGAGGAGAGCGACTTCCTTTCCCCCTCCCTACAAACATCATCTGCTCCATAGCATATGGAGCCTGGAGTCGGCTCATGCACATAGCAGGGAGTGAAGCCCCACTAACATCTTGGTACATCCCTAGTCTTCAGGACCTGAGGCGGTATGGTGCTATGTTTTAATTAATTTTTGTTTTACCATATTCCTTTGAAGAATTGAACAGCATCTGAGTGAATTGTTTCCTGTTCTTCTTGTTATTGGAACACATCTTGAATAAATGTTGTTTTTTCATGACCCCATTGAGCGCTGTTTTTTTGTTTTTTATCAAATTATTCCACATCCTTCTCTCCTCTGCACAGGCCTTTGTGTGTGACAGAATCCTCAGGGCTCTGCGTCCAAAGCCACCTATTGATAAACCTCCCCGGGATATCATACTTTGTATGAAAGATTATCTCATGAAAGAAGAGCCTCAAGAAATACCAACAATGTTGAATTGGATGGGGTTAGAATTAAAATGTTTCCGGATATCTCCCAAGCAACTTTGGAATGCAAACTGAAGGAGGTTACTCCAATCAACACATATCCGCTGGGGTTTCCCCTTCAAGCTCACAGTTCCGCACAATGACACTACCTACATGGTATATAATGTGACTGAAGGGAAAGAGCTTTTGATTAAACTCGGCTTGTTGGAATCAGATGCTATCCTTTGGCTCCCCTCTACCCCAAGACCAAATCCAATATGGGCTACTCCCTCCCCCCGCAGGGATCAAAGAAGATGGCACCAATCGGTCAGAGATCTGACTGCTTAACAGACTCTTGCTATAGAATACAAAACTTCTTCATTATGGGACCCAAATAAAGTTTACCCACCTGTGGGAATCTCTCCTATGATGGGTAATTGAATCTAATAGGCCTGATCCTGGACTTCCATCTGCTCCTGGAAAAGCACATCTGCACTACACAGCAAAGGGAAGACAAAGACCCAAAGGTCAAAAGAGTGCTGCTCACCCCTAAAGGATAGCAAAAAGGAACAATCCCCCACGTTGGGGTTTTTAGGCAGCGTACAATGAAAGAAGTCAGAGTTGATATGTAAAAAAGTTTTAAAGTTTTTTATTATAAAAAATTGAAACAATTGGGTTAGAACATGAGCTCCAGTGGGAAAAATAATATATATGTATATATAAAAGAACATGGATATACATTAAGCAGACTAACGTTCACATAACAACAGTAAATACAGAATCTGTCGTATAAATGAGAAAATATCCCTGACGCGTTTCAACCCAATACGAGGGTCTTCCCCAGAGGGAAAGAGGTCTGCTAGACAGAAAGGAATACAATGTCAATGTTAGTGGTAACAATACAGTTTACAAAGTGAGAAGGCTCCAAAATGGGGAGCAAAAGATATCAAGACACCGTACGGTTTATATTTACCACAATAATGTATATCCTGGAGATAAAAGATGTATGATATTCCCACGTGGAGAGTTTTTAATAAGGAAGACACCATCCACTTGTAATGGGGTACGCCAGACGGATTCCGCTGAGGGTCACCCGGGCCCTGAGGCGCCAAAAGCCTTACGAGAGGTCACACGTTTGGGGTTCCTCTCCTTCTTCTCCCACTGCCAAAGCAGGAGTATCCAGAGGGGAGGAAATCAACCTGGGTGGGACCAAAGGACGCGCAGGCACCACCTGTGGCAGAGTCCAAAAAGTAGGGATTGTGTTAGAGATTAGTGTCTATCTTACCCTATTTGTTATGTAGGGGGAGGAGAGTGAAGCAGTATATTGAAGCCTAGAGGGGGCATTTCTTGAATAGGCATCTATATGTGGTCGTTATTGCCGTACAGGGTGGCCATAGCATGCAGTGAATGTAGTGTGTAGGTGAGAGAAAAAGCAAACCAAAACAGACCACAAGGGAGGAAAACTTAAATCACAAAAACTAAATGGAAAAGAGGTGAACAAGTGAGGGGTGTGTGTGTGAAGGAGTGAAGAGAATGGTCTCAGGAGGGGCGGGTCAGGGGATGGGGTGAGAGTGAGTGGGAGGGGGGTGGGGGGGGGGTTAGACACAGGGAGGGAAAGGGGGGTAAAAAAGGGGGATAGGGAGAGGGGGGAAAAGAGGGGGAGGGGGGGGAAGGGGAGCAAGGAGGGGGGGTTGGGCTGTGAAAGAAAGGGGGGGAAGAGCAGTGTAGGACATGGCTGGTCAAAGTGATAAAAAGGGGGTGAAACAATGTATGTGTATATTAAACAAATAGGTGGCTATGGTCCTACCAGGGGGTATAAGACACAGGGATAGTGCCACAAACTGCTGACGGTGAAACTATGTCACAATGGCCGGTGATGCGCTGGGAGGGAACCCCCGGTCCTGATCACAGACGTGGTAGTTTTTTAAGGGGACCTTGGGTCGATAAGATGAAAATCACCCAATCTGAAAACAAAGGATAGTAATATTCTTTAAAGCAAACAGAAAGTTAAGTGGACAAAACCGTCCCATTAGAGCATCAGAATGGTATGCGGAGGTGAGGGCAATAGGTGTAGCCTTCGGACAATGTCCATACGTACCGCATAGGAGTCTCGATGGGATGTGATCCTGTTTGGATGGTGGCAGTGGTGTGTAATGACTGCCAGTCCTTTATATGGGTAGGCAATCAGCGATGATTACCGGAAATGAGTCACAGGAAGTGGTCAGCGGAAAGCTGACCCTATTGGTGGATGGATGCCCGCACGTTCCTGGTCTTCATCCAGGTGAAAGAGGCCGCCAAATTGGGCAGGCCGCGTGTGGCGTCCCCGGCGTTCCTGTCGGCCATGGAGTGGCCCGTTGCTAACGTCATCCCTGGCGTAATTCACGTGACGTACGCTCGTCATGCGCACCAGCGGCGTCCCGCGCGTGCGCAATGGGGAGCGTCGTCCAGGGATGTCCAGGGATGCCGCCGACGAGAGTTGCTGCCAGCGATTGGTCGCACGGGACCAGCCTGGGTGCGTCAATCAGTGGAAAAGGGGAGGCGCGCGGAGGTGGAAGATAGCGCGACTCCTTACCCTCGTCAGGAAGGCGTAGTGGCGTCACCCAGCAGCCGGGGTGGTACAGCGGGGTCAGGCAAATCCCAAGGGTGGACAGATGTCTTCCTTAGATAGAGTTGGCCAACCTGCAGCGGAAAAGATGATAAAATGATGTTGAACTGGGGGTAAACAAAATAAATAGAATTAAATTAAATAAATAGTGAGTAAATGAAGGTGAAAAATGGTGGAGACATTTATTATATGTACAGAAAATGTATACATAGAACTCTGGTTGGAGACTGTCGTTTAGCTGTATGTAGTCTGGTATGGTCTAATTGTATAGTATCATACAGATGGGGGACATAGTATAGACAGAGTACTATGTTGTATTGGGTATCAGAAAGGAATATTAGTAGCATCTCTGCTGTCAGATCAACCCAGATGTTACTGAGCTGTCACAGAGGGAGAGAGGTGGAATGAGGAAAGACAAAGCAGGAGCTGCAAGGACAAACACGTCCAAGAGGGATCCAATGCATGAATAAACCATCGTAAACCATCGTGTGTAGTGGACGGGTGGGTACCCTTATTGGGTCTTGCCAGAGACAAAGCCCTTTAAAAAGGGGGCAAAAGAGATGGACTCATTTAGGCCCGGCGCAGCTGTGGCACTGAGTCTATAGATCCATCTCTGTTCGTACTGGAGTAGTACTTTGTTCCAGTCGCCGCCCCGGTCGGGTATGTGAATCCGATCGAGCGCGGCGAAAGCAACAGTAGGCATTTTGTAGTTATGTACGGTTACCACATAACGTCCTAGGGGCAAGTAATGGTTGCCATTCTGCATGCAATAGATATGCTTGGACATGCGTCTATGGAGCTCCTGCTTCGTCTTTCCTATGTAGAACGCACCGCATTCGCACAGCATAATATAAACAATCCCTCTAGTTTGACAGTTCACAAAGTGTGATGGGTGAAAAGTTTCCCCATTGGGGAGGGGGAATGTTTTTTCGCGTTTAATGTATTTACAGAATGAACAGTGGCTACAGGGGAAGGTGCCCAAAGTGGAACAATGTTTAAGCCTTTTGGCCTCGTTCTTAAATTCACTTTGTACGAGTTGGTCGCGTAGTGAGGTGGCCCGTCTAAAGGTTATTGCAGGGATGGCAGGGAGGAATTGGCTAACTTTCGGGTCGTCCTTTAAAATGGACCAATGTCGTAAGATGATTTTTTTGATGGTATCATGCTGTTTAGAAAATCTCATGATGATCCTGGTAGAATCCGAACCAGGGTCATTCTTGACCTTCTTTTGTGCAAGTAGGTTAGGCCGGAGTTGCGCAAGGGTACGGTTGTAAGCCTTGCGCAAACAAGACCGGCTGTACCCACGTGCCAATAGTCTAGACTGGAGTTGACCAGCCTCAGTGTTGTTCTTTTATATATACATATATATTATTTTTCCCACTGGAGCTCATGTTCTAACCCAATTGTTTCAATTTTTTATAATAAATAAACTTTAAAACTTTTTTACATATCAACTCTGACTTCTTTCATTGTACGCTGCCTAAAAACCCCAACGTGGGGGATTGTTCCTTTTTGCCATCTGCACTACTCTACCTCAAATACGCTGGATTTTTGCACTATATTCTTCCAGGTTCATGGCACCTATGACTTACGATCTATTTACAAGATTCCTACATCCACATGGACGACACGTGAGTACTGAAGCACTGCTAACATAGCAGTTTGGCTTTCCTGAGTGGGGTCTCCTCCACGTCCACAGTCACTCTCCACAGTTGCGCTCGGATCCAGCCTGGGACAGCGTTTAGGGCAACGTGTTATATGCGGTTGCCCTGCTCGCATTGATAAAAGCACCCCGCTAGCGGCGAATAACGCCGCTAAAATGACAGTAAAGCGCCGCTAAATATAGCGCGGCTTTACCGCCAGCGCCCGCAACACCCCAGTGTGAAAGTAGCCTTGCTCTTAGAAAACACTGAAAAGTCTCTGCGCTGGTCTAAGGCCAACTTTTTACTTTTCAGTAATTCCTCATCTACTATGTTCACAAGAAAGCTTAATCGTACGGTTAAACAGCCCCATACATATAAATTTACGAAATTCTGCTGGTACCCTAGTCTCCCATCCTAAGGATGTGTTGGAAGTATTTGCTGACTACTATCAGATATTGTTTACAGAACCCTTTAAAACTCCAGACCTGACCTCTTTAGCTTGGTTTGCCAACCTGAATCTTCCCACTCTTTCTAACCAGCAACAAGATATTCTTAATGCTTCCTGTACCAATCAAGAAATTACAGATATTATCAAATCTCTCAAGTCGTCCACGGCCCCGGGCATGGACTGTTATACCACCTTACACTATAAAAAAATTCTCATCTGCCCTAACCCCAAAACTGGCCAGTCTGTATAATCATATCCTACTAGACAATAATTTCCCATCAGAAATGCTTCTGGCTAATATGTCTCTCATTCCGAAACCCCATGAAGACAACTCCCTTCCCCAAAACTTGCGACCCATAGCGGTCATTAATAATGATCTTACAATTTTTGGTAGGCTGCCGGCGGATATATTGGCAACTGTGATCATCAAACTTATCTCTCCAAATCAGATGGGTTTTATCCCCGGCAGACAAATAACTGATAATAAACATCTGGTGACTAATATAATCCAAAATGTCAATTTATGCTCTACTCAGGTGAACCTCCTTAGCCTTGACATTCATAAGGCGCTTGACAGTGTCAGTTGGTCATACTCGGATTATTTGCTGCCTAAATTTGGTATCGTGGGAGCTTTCCTTGAAAGGTTTTTATGGCCTATATCAAGCCCCTCAAACTCGCATTAAACTGCCTTGCAATAACTTCCAATTTTTCCCATTACAAAAAGGTACGAGACAGGGATGCCCTCTATCCCCACTTCTGTTTGCCTTAGCGATAGAACCCTTAGCCAGAGCCATCTCAGATAATATCGACATCAAACGTTATAGTAAAGGTCCTGGGGAATTCAAAATTAGTCTTTATGTGGAGGATGTCCTCTTGTTTTTAACCAACCCATTTATTGCCCTACCAAATTTGACATCTTTGCTAGAATCTTTCCGTACAGTATCAGGCTTGGGTGTCAATTTAGAAAAATGCACAGCTATGCCCATTAATATACCTGCCAATTTACTTTTCAATCAGTTTTTATTGAATTTCATAACATACAGTAAAGATGCAAATTACACATTGTATGCCGTTAAAATAAATTAACTCAGAATAGCACTTATATAATGTCAACTCAATTATCAATGAAGTGTTACAGAACAAGAATTACTGTTATTAAAATGCTACAAAACGCAATACATTCAATATAGAAATATAAGATCAATATAGTAACATAAGATCAAATAGAAGTATATGTCCTCTAGACACCCCCATGGGGACTACACTGTGTCTAAGAGGAGAACGTTGCCACAATAATAGAACTTATCCAGGAACCTGTGTCCATACTCTAGAACCCAGAGTCAAAAGTGTATATCAATCTGTTAGATATGAGTGTTACAAAAAGTTAGTAATAGTCGACCATTGTTCCCATGATGCCCACTTGGTTTTTTCCTTGGGTAATTTACCCTCACTGGATGCCATCATTAATTCATAACTATAATGTAGGTTTACGGTATCTAAGAGGTGAGTGATAGAGGGAGTTGTATCTGACTTCCATAATCTGGTTATAGTTAACCTAGCTGCCAATAGGATATGTGTCGTCACATGACGAAATGAAAAGGGTATGTCTTCAATGGATAAATTCAGGATAGCTAGACCCGGAGACATTGGTATATCTATCTGGGATATATCTTTTAAGAGAAGAAAAACGGTTTTCCAGTAATCCTGTATGAGGGTACATTCCCAAAATATGTGGAATATGCTTCCTATGTTGGAATTACATCTCCAGCACTTATTAGATAATGTGGGATAGAATGTTGCCAAGCGAGAAGGCGTCAAATACCATCTAAGGGACAATTTTTGTGTGAGTTCCCACAACGCAGAGCTTTTCGTGGATTTGTATACACTTCGTGAAGCTTGTTCCCATTGTGATTCTGTATAAGTCGTTGCTAGATCATTTTCCCAGTGTGTATGTGGTGTGGATTTAGTAAATACACGCTTTTGGTTCAGGGTGTTGTATACAAGTGAAATACCCTTCTGTTTAGGAAATTCAAAGTGCAGGTATTTCCATATTACTGAAGAAACTGTATATAAGAGAGGTTTGATTTTGTTAAGGCATTTCAGAAGTTTGGAATATGCAATAAAGTCTGATTCAGGCAAGTGAAATTCATTTTGGAGGGTTGAAAAGGATTTTGGGTTTGAGTCATGAAATAGTTGATTTATGAATGAGATTTTTCGGTTAGACCAATGGGATGTAGATAATTCAGGTGAGATGTGGTTTAAGACTTCTATAGGTATCGGTATCTGTGTAGTAGTGGGTTCTTGATGGATAGTTTGGGTTAGAATTTTCCATGCTCTGACCGTGGCTATCATGGTAGGGGGAATTGCTTTTGGTATTTTAGCGTCTAATGGAGTGCTCAACAACCAATTTTTTAAACTAGGACGAAATAGTAAGGAAAGTTCTATATTGCACCAGTTTTTATTCGGATCTTGCTGAAACCACTCAGTTGCTTGAGCTATGATCGCTGCAGTGTGATAATCTGTAAAATCTATTGAACCTGATCCTCCCGCTAATTTGTGTATCCTAAGTATAGAATGAGCGCATCTAGGTTTTGTACCGTGCCAAATACATCGGTTGAGTATCGTTTGAAGTGACTTAAAGTAATATTTAGGAATAGGAATAGGAATGGTCCTAAACAGGTATAAAATTTGAGGTAAATGCATCATCTTGAACGCCGCTAATCTGCCAGACCATGACAGTTCCATTTTAGCTAATTTCTGAGATTCAGTACGTAATTTATCTAAGAGAGGCTTGAAGTTTGATGAAAAGAGGAGTTTAGTGGTTCTAGTGAGTTGAATACCTAGGTAAGAAATGCTGTGTTCAGACCATGTGAAGGGGTATTGGGCCTGTAATAGTAATTTAGTGGTGGAATTCAATTTGAGATCTAGTATTTGTGATTTGGTGACATTTAGTTTGTAAAATGATATTCGTCCAAACCAATCTAAAACGTCTCGGGCTGCTGCTAAGGAGGAGGTAGGATTTGATAATATTAAAATCACATCATCAGCAAAAAGACTAATCTTATGAGTAGTGTTGCCAACAGTTATGCCTGAGATGTTCGAGTTCGTGCGTATGTGCTCAGCTAAAGGTTCTATAGTTAGATCAAAAATTAAGGGCGACAATGGGCAACCCTGACGGGTACCGTTCGAAATTTGGAATGGATGAGATATCATATTAGCCGAAAAAACTTGAGCAGCTGGGCAAGTATATAGTGCCATGATAGCATTATAAATATTGTCTTTAAACCCAAATTTCATGAGAACTTTCTGTAGATAGGTCCAGTGCACCCGATCAAATGCCTTCTCTGCATCTAAAGAAAGAAGCAGAGAAGGTGTTCCACTGGAATTTACGCAATGGATTAAGTCAATCATGCGACGCTTCGCGTCGGATGCTTGCCTCCCTTTAATAAATCCTGTTTGGTCTTTGTGAATCAGGTCTGGCATAATCTTCATTAAGCGTCTAGCAATAGTTTTGGCGTATATTTTTAAATCAAGGTTAAGTAAGGAGATTGGCCGGAAGTTTTGTGGGGCAGTCGGATCTTTTTCAGGTTTTGGGAGAGTGATAATTAATGCGTTTAGCGATTCTACAGGGAATTTGGAAGAATATGCAGCTTGGTTAAGAAATTTCAGCAAGTGTGGAATCAAATAGGTAGAGAATTGTTTGAAGTATTCCCCTGTAAGGCCATCCGGGCCTGGTGTTTTGTTACAAGGCAGTGATGAGATGGTAGCTAGAAGTTCTGGTGCTGAAAAAGGAGCATTTAAATAAGACAATTGTGTTTCTGTCAGAGTCGGTAAATTTATCTTATGGAGAAAGTCATCAATTTCCTCTGGGGATGGTTGGTGGGTTGTAGGGTCATTCTTGAGATTATATAGGTCACTATAGTAATCGCTAAAAGCATTCGCAATGTCTTGTGGATTAGATAGCTTCACTTTCGAGTGTGGGTGGAATAAGAAGGGAATTTTAGATTTAACTCTAGCCCCTTTGATACGTTGTGCTAATCTTTTTCCTGCCTTATTGGATGTGGAATAAGAGATGGCTTTGAATTTGCGTTGCATATGTTCGTATGTATGGAGAAGAAGCAGCCTGAGTTCCTGTCTAAGCGACATTAATTGTGCTAGTGTAGTGGGACATGCAGATGACTTATGGTCTGCCTCCAAATGAGCAATTTGGGAAGTAAGGGAGTCTATTTGTTGTGTTCTTTTTTTTTTGTGAATGGAGCCCAGTTTTATAAGAACACCTCTCATTACCGCTTTATGCGCGTTCCACACCACGGCAGGATCCCCCACTGAATCAGCGTTTAATTCAAAATATTCTTTCAAATGAGTAGCAATTTCTTTGGAGTATGTAGCATGTTGTAATATGAAATTATTGGCTCTCCAGAGAAAAGAGTTCCGTTGAGGAGACGTATCATCAATAATTATCGAAATTGGGTTGTGGTCTGACCATGTCATGGTGTGGATAACAGAGGTAGTCACCTTTTGTAATAACAATTTATCAACAACAAACATGTCAATTCTGGAATACGACTTGTGTTGCGGGGAGAAATAAGTATAATCCCTCTCTGATCCATGGTGGCATCTCCAGACATCGTAAAGATCAGACGATGTCAGGATTTGCCCCAGGGGAGAGGGTCTTCTCTTATCCGCTGAAGTAGTGTCCATATAAATATCTGCAACCATATTAAAGTCTCCGCATACAAGGAGATATCCTTGTTGTAACTCTTTAATTTTGGTCAAAGTCTTTTTGACAAAATTTGCCTGTCTAGAATTGGGAGCATACAAGTTGAGTAAGGTATATTTAGTTCCATTAATCATACAGATTAAAATAAGAAAACGACCATTGGGGTCACCTATTTCTTTTATGAGGTGGAAGTCAGTGTCTTTCTTGATCGCTACAAGCACTCCTCTCTTCTTGGAAGAGAAATTAGAATAGAAAATATGGGGAAATTTGTTACTGCGACATAAAGTGGCTGAAAGTGGGGTCAAGTGTGTCTCTTGGACACATAAGATATCACTATCAAGCTTTTCAGCAGTATGCCACAAAGATTGTCTCTTTGCTGGGTGGTTGAGACCTTTGGCGTTCAAGGATACTATCGTGAATGGCATATTTCCTGTTGTGGCTAAGTGATGGATCGTGGGAGACTATAACACTTACAGTTTGCAGATATTTCTTGGTGTATACAGTAAATTCAGTTCCTTTCGGCTTATCAGGATACCTGGGTTCCGTAACTAGATGTATTTCTATAAAACCTGGAATGAAATTACAATTATATATAACAGCTATTTAAAAATATAGCAAAAGATATGAAAACAGGATGCGGCAGATTTGTGTCAAGCACAAAAAAAAAGCAAAGAGTCAGCTTTTACTGCTGCAGTGTGGAACAGTTAATACCAAAGGCAAGTGAGATCAAACAAAATTCCTGGAGGGGACGCTATAAACGTAGTTAGCGGACCGCTCAGGAGCCAGATACTTCCATAGGTTGATGATTCCGGGATCTTTGATTGTAGTGATATGTTGAAGGACGTTTTGGAAGAAGCGAAGTTTCATCTTTGTGGTATTCCGGGATTATTCCCCATTCTTTCAAAAGCTTCAAACCCTTGTGTAGGTTATTTATTATATGAGTGGATCCGTTTTTGGAGACAATTAGTGTGGCCGGGTAGCGCCATTTGTATAGAATCTTATGGTTTTGCATTTCTTTAGTTATGGGGTTCAAATCTCTACATAGTTGAAGCGTATATCTTGATAAATCAGGAAATATTTGAACACCCTCAAACGGACGTGGTAGAGGGCCTTTCAATCTGGCTTCTGACATCATTTTTTCTTTAATATGGAAAAAATGGATCCTCATAAGTATATCTCTAGGCACTGATGCAGCCAGGTGTGAAGGTTTTGCAATTCTGTGTATTCTGTCAATTATAATGTCACGTGGCGTAACTTCAGGTAGAATAGTGTGTATAAGTTCTTTGGCGTATTTGGGTAATTCTGGAGTTGTTATATTTTCGGGGACCCCCCTTAACTTGACGTTGTTTCGTCTAGAGCGGTCTTCCAAATTTGCTAATTTGCCCCTTATCCACTCTTGTTCATCTTTTACCTCATCAATAGAATCAATGATGTCATTGACTGTGGAGGAGCATTCCATCATACCTTTCTCAATAGTGGATACTCTGTTATCTATTAGACTGACATCTGTAGTGAGTTTAGTAAATAGAGTGGATAAATCAGTCACAAGAGAGGAATGCAGTGATATTAACATCTCTTTCAGTGTAGTGTCAATAACAGGCTGACCGCAGGTTGGGAAGGATGCCATTGAGGAATGTAAGGCCTGGTTAGATTGTAGTGGAATAAAAGCCTGGGGCTCAATTTCTGAGTGAGGTGGCCGCTGTGCTAGAGCATCCATTCTCATTTTTGCCTTAGCTGGGCTGTTCATTAAGGGATCCCCCTCTGTGTCATTGTCATGGGAGCTAGACATCTCCCTGTTTGGTGAGTCACCAGAAATGTTATTAGGGATTTCTGTATGTTTAGTCTGAGGCGCTGCTATGCCTTCAGCTCCATTTTGATTCTGACTGACCAGCGCTTCAGGAGGGTACAGGAGTGTGGTGAGCTTTTGGGGCTTGTAATCCCCAGTTCTCTTACGGGACATTGTTGTGGGTCACTACCGGACTAATGTGGGGAAGTTTTTGTACAAAAATACCGGCTCCAGCGGTCCCTAATCGTTCCGGTTCGTCTCCCTCACAGCAGAGCTCAGCACTAAGCGTCCATCTCTCTTGCCGGCTGGCCACGCCCCCCTATACCTGCCAATTTGATAACAACGTTGCAACAACACTTTTCGTTTACATGGTGCACCCACTCATTTCGTTATTTAGGAATACATCTTACTCCCACATTCCAGGCTCTCTCCCACCATAATTACTCTCTAATAGTCACTCACATAAGATCCCTGACAATTTGGACCACCTACCATAGCTCTTTTCTGGGCAGAGTCACTGCCATAAAAATGGCAATCTTGCCAAAATGTATTTTCTTTTTCAGAACTTTACCCATTTATGTCTCCAGTAGTATATAAAGGCCCTTCAGAGGGAAATCAACAAATTAATTTGGCACTCTAAAAAAATTAGATTCCACAAGTCTTTGTTGTATAGACCACAACCACTTGGAGGACTAGGCCTCCCCGATCTCTGAGGTTATTACTTAGTAGCAAGATTCACCCAACTGCTCAGTGGCACACTCCAGGGAAAGATATTCCTTGGCTAGCCATTGAATCACACTCAGTGTTTCCATACCACCTCCCAGGCTTACTACGGTCCAGATCTATTAGACCCAGTCATTTAGCTCCACTAAATAGCATAGTCTGTCAGGCTCTCTATCTTTGGACTCTATATAACACCAAATTTAAATTGGCTTCCCTGCTCGCACCCCTCTATTCCATTGTGGGTGACCAAGACTTCCCACCAGCCTTCCATAAGAGTGATGGAGTCCATATTTGGAGCTCATGTGGCTTAACTACATTTATGTCATTTAAATTTGGTTCACATTTTAAGGCCTTTTCCCAAATTAAAGAAGAACATAACCTACCCTCCTCAGAGCATTTTAGATATCTTCAGATTCAAAACTTTTTTCAGAGTAGATTCACACAAACATCCCGCTTGCATCACACCCAATTTGAGCATATATGCAAAAGCACATCCAGAGATAAAGGTGTAATTTCACGTATCTATAAATATCTAAATGAAACGTTTATTACTCAGAAAACCAAACCAATGATCAAATGGGAAATTGAAGCTGATTTCAATTTCTCTCCCCTAGAGTGGGGAGACTTGTTAGAAAATATGTATACAAACACAAAAGCACTATCTATCCGTAAAACAGCAATAAGACTTCACACCAGTTGGTATTTAACACCCACTAAGCTCCATATCATGTACCCTTCTTCGTCTCCCCAATGGTTTCGTGGCTGCCCAGACTTAGGCTCCTTTATCAACATTTTTGGGAGTTGCAAACACCTCAAACCTATCTGGCAACAAGCAGCCACAAAATCATCTACTATAGCAGGTGCCTCATAACTTTGACAGTACAGATGTGCCTTTTTTTTGCCCCTATTCCGGATGTTCCTATTTCATGTCAGAGATTAATCCATACCTTTTTGTTGCCATTCATTGGGTTACTGCATTAAATTGGTGCTCTTTCACCGCTTCTTAGTCACAGGTGCTGGCCATAATAGAAAGATCAGACTTTCAGAAAGAATCCATCACACCCTGTATGATATGAGACATCTATTTGACAAGAAATGGGAGCACTGGGATTCCCCATTTTAAGTAATATATTAATTGTTCTAGGTGATATGGTGAAGTTTGCATTTCAATATTAATACAATCACTTTTTGCTGTTAATATCTCTCTTGCATTGATGTTTTGTGATGAGCTGCTATGACATGGCATCTACATTCTAGTGTACTTCTTGTGCAACACTATATTTCTTCAATGAATCTGATTAATGCCAAAGGGTATATTATCTTGTTTCAGATTTGTACTATTCATGTAATACCAACCTGTTATTTACTCTCAATTTGTAAAATGATCTTCTAATAAAAACTTTGTAAACAAAAAAAAAAAAAAAAATAGAGCACCAGCCGCCACTGCCTCCCATACACAACACACACCAGCATTTATTATATGGAGCATAACGCACATGGTCTAGTGCGAATGGGCCCTAAAGGGCAAATGTATAAGTTACAATAAAGGTAATGATGGCCAACAATATGGTTGGATTCTGTTCTAAATTAGGTGTCTTTTTTTTTTATAATGGTATTCCCTATTATAATTAATAAGATTAATCAGCGAGGAGATTAATCCAGGCAGTTAATTTGATTGTATCAAGAAGGATATTTTTTCCTCTATGTACTGCAAAATTGACAGCCGTCTTTGAGCTTTTGATTTGATTCCCTGTAGATTAACAATAACAGAACAGCCTTAGAAGGAGAATAGACTAACATTGGTCTTTGGTCTGCTTTTTGATCTTTACTATATAATCTGCAGACTTGCTGCAGTCCTGAAAGACCCGGTACAATCTTGGATGGCGGCGAAGGTGATAAATTGTGGAGTGAAACTTAACAGCATGCCTTACCTTGATGTTCTTTGTAGAACTTCTGTCTTGGCAGACTACACATATACCTACAATACTTCTCAATAGAGGAGCATAGTTCTCTGTCATACTCTGTTCTCCAGCTCTCTCCTGTTCTCATCCATTTACTTTTGAAACACACTGGGAAGGCCAAAACATGCTATAGTAGTATCTGAATGCCCAGTTCTTTACTTATTTAACCCCTTCATTGCAGAAGACAAAACAAACCTTGACACCAAGACCCAATTTTGCAACTTTGACATGTGTTAGTAAAACTGTACATATGATCACAGCTACTTTGTGTATCCAGGTGAATTATTCCTTGTTTTTTTTTTTTTTCATGACAAACTGGGCTTTCATTTGGTGGTAAATGGGAACAGTTTTTTTTTTTATTATTATCCAAGGAAAACTGGCCTAACTTTTATTGGTTGAACTGGATTGACTTGTGTCTTTTTTCATCCAGACTAACTATGTGTAGCGATACCCCCAAATAAGAGGGCCGCAAGTTTGATTTGGGTCCCTGAGTACAGCTCCACCAACCCCCCGGCAATCTGCTCTACCCGCTCTGGCACAGTTAGTAAAGGGATATGTATCTATGCACATATAAAGATTACTTATACTCTAAATGTAATGGACTCAAACTCACAGGCAGACTGCTAGCTGAAATAACGGTCTTTACTTTTGGCAATGTGAAAAGTAATGGTAACATGCATTAAACATTTGACTTACAACACATGAGCAGGTCCCTGCAGTATGTACTATAAACATGCATACATATATGACTGGAAAGCAATGGGGAACGGAGCGCCACGTGTAGCGACCGTCTGCTAGGCACCCCTGAGGTGCAACAAATCTAACTGTGACTACCTAACGGACCAGGCCTGATCCCTAACAATAGAGCTCAGTCCTTGAGGGAACACAGTATTCTTCACCGGCACAAGAACTGTAGAGGTGGTGCACATGAAGAGTTAAATGGTGTGTGTTTGTAATCCACAAGAAAGAACAATCTTCTGCTCTGAGGTAAACGGCCTTGGCAGTCTGATAGGCATAACGTGAGATAACAGTATAAGATGAGCTTTTCAGCTCGCTCACCACTCCGGGTACCGTCCTTGGGTCTGAGGGCCCCACTGGCTGCGTCCGGCCGGGTTTGTCACAACCCCTGCGTTCCGGTCTCCGTTCTGTCTGACGGCTGCCAAGGGGAAGTCTCCGTTCTGCACAAGCTGACAGTGAGGTGTCAGAGTCTCTCTCAGTCTGCTGCAAGGCCCAGGCTTCAGGCCTTCAGCAGTCCCGGTCCGCACAGGTGTCTCCTCTCTCTGTGATCCCTGCGTCAGAAGAGGAAGAGGCGGGTTTCTGCCCTTCCTTATATCACCTCCCCCATCAGCCTCTCGGGCGGAAACAACCAACCTCCCGGGAGCCTGGGGAATTATGGGAATCGTAGTCTTATCCCCTAAAAGGGGAACAACCCCGCTACATATGTAACATAGATTTTTTTTAAATCTAGCTGTACATGTCTTGCTATTACCATAACTTACCACCAAAGAACAACCCCCCATAAATTCTCCTGCTCTTGACAATTGCACCGATACTATGTACAGTATCTCACAAAGGTGAGTACACCCCTCACATTTTTGTAAATATTTTCTTCTATCTTTTCATGTGACAACACTGAAGAAATGACACTTTGCTACAATGTAAAGTAGTGAGTGTACAGCTTGTAAAACAGTGTAAATTCGCTGTCCCCTCAAAATAACTCAACACACAGCCATTAATGTCTAAACTGCTGCCAACAAAAGTGAGTACACCCCTAAGTGAAAATGATCAAATTGGGCCCAAAGTCTCAATATTTTGTGCGGCCACCATTATTTTCCAGCACTGCCTTAACCCTCTTGGGCATGGAGTTCACCCGAGGTTCACAGGTTGCCACTGGTGTCCTCTTCCACTCCTCCATGACGACATCATGGAGCTGGTGGATGTTAGAGACCTTGCACTCCTCCACCTGCCATTTGAGGATTTCCCACAGATGCTCAATAGGGTTTAGGTATGAAGACATGCTTGGCCAGTTCATCACCTTTACCCTCATCTTCTTTAGCAAGGCAGTGGTGGTCTTGGAGGTGTGTTTGGGGTCGTTATCATGTTGGAATACTGTCCTGCGGCCCAGAATCCGAAGGGAGGGGATCATGCTCTGCTTCAGTATGTCACAGTACATGTTGGCATTCATGGTTCCCTCAACTGTAGCTCCCCAGTGCCGGCAGCACTCATGCAGCCCCAGACCATGACACTCCCACCACCATGCTTGATTGTAGGCAAGACACACTTGTCTTTGTACTCCTCATCTGGTTTCCCCCCCACACGCTTGAAACCATCTGATCCAAATAAGTTTACCTTGGTCTCATCAGACCACAGGGCATGGTTCCAGTAATCCATGCCCTTAGTCTGCTTGTCTTTAGCAAACTGTCTGCAGGCTTTCTTGTGCATCATCTTTAGAAGAGGCTTCCTTCTGGGACAACAGCCATGCAGACCAATTTTATGCAGTGTGCGGCGTATGGTCTAAGCACTGACAGGCTGACCCCTCCACCCCTTCAACCCTTCAACCTCTGCAGAAATGCTGGCAGCACTCATACATATATTTACCAAAGACAACCTCTGGATATGACGCTGAGCATGTGCACTCAACCTCTTTGGTGAACCATGGCGAGGCCTGTTCTGAGTGGAACCTGTCCTGTTATACCGCTGTATGGTCTTGGCCACTGTCCTGCAGCTCAGTTTCAGGGTCTTGGCAATCTTCTTATAGCCTAGGCCATCTTTATGTAGAGCAACAATTCTTTTTTTCAGATCTTCAGACAGTTTTTTTGCCATGAGGTGCCATGTTGAACTTCCAGTGACCAGTATGAGAGAGTGAGAGCGATAGAACCAAATTTACCATACCTGCTCCCCATTCACACTTGAGACCTTGTAACATAAATGAGTCACATGACACCGGGGAGGGAAAATGGCTAATTGGGCCCAATTTGGACATTTTCACTTAGTGTACTCACTTTTGTTGCCAGTGGTTTAGACATTAATGGCTGTGTGTTGAGTTATTTTGAGGGGACAGCAAATGTACACTGTTATACAAGCTGTACACTCACTACTTTACATTGTAGCAAAGTGTAATTTCTTCAGTGTTGTCACATGAAAAGATAGAAGAAAAGATTTACAAAAATGTGAGGGTTGTACTCACTTTTGTGTATGTTACTGGTTGTTTGTACACATAGTAGGACTCAGAAACAATAGTGCACATTTTGCTATTTTTATTATTATCCTACCTAAAACACTGGCACTAAGGGGTTGATTTACTAAAAGTGGAGAGTGCAAAATTTGGAACAGCAGTGCATGGTAGCCAACCAGCTTCTAACTTCAGCTTGTTCAATTAAGCTTTGACAATAAAACCTGGAAGCTGATTGGTTTCTATGCAGAGCTGCACCAGGTTTTTCACTCTCCGATTTTAGTAAATCCCCCCCTAAATGACATTGATACTAATTTTAAGAATGCTGCTTTTTTAAAATCCTACCAAAAAATATACTAACCTTGACTTTTGATCCTGGTCATGACCTTTGACCCTTACATTGACCTGTACACTAACCTAGATCAAACCTTGATCTAGCTATTTTTCTTTATTTTTACATTTTTTTTAATTATTTTTACACACTTTTGTTTGTTTACATCTTTCTCCCCTGGCAAGGAGAGAACAATGAGATGTATCTTTCTCTCCATTGAGAGGAAAAAGAAAATACATGGGTGGGCTGTGCAGTAACCGATCCCTGTGATAGCCAATCAGAGGCTATCACAGCGATCAGGTGACCAGGAACCGGAAGTCTCAGGTCCTGATTGTTAGTACAAGACCAAGGGCTCTCTGCTGTTCGCTTTGCAACACCCTCCCAGCACAAACACAAGAACACATATGTGTGGTGCCCAGGTTCAGCCCACCTCCTGGACCTCCATATATGTTTTACCGTGTTGTTTACAGGGTTAAAGATTTTTTTTTAAAGGTCAGGACACTATCTGCTTGGAGTTTGCGTGTTTTCCCTGTGCTTGTGTGGGTTTCCTTCAGGCTTCTTCGTCCCACACTCCAAAGACCTGCCGGTAGGTTAATTGGCTCCTGCCCAAGTTTTCCCTAGCATGTGTAAAACCTTAGATTACAAGATCCTTGTGGGCAGGGACTAATGTGAAAGGGCATTATGTAAAATTAGGTGTACATTGTTGGTACTATATAAATTACTGTAATAAATTTACAAATAGAAGCCAACTATGGTAATTAAATAATGTCTTCCGGTAACTGTATGTGGGTAAAACCTGTAAAGTGGTGTCACTCTATATTACTGGCCAGATCACCAGGTGAAAACAGAGGGAAAAAAACCTAAGAAAAGAAAACTGATGCAGCCACCACATCTAATGATTGGTAAGCTGCACTATATTACATTTTTGGTTTTGGGTTTAATACAGCTTTAATTTTAGGACACACACGCACATAGGCATCTGCATAACTTTTTTCGGGGGGGGGGGGGGGGGGCATCATTTTAAGGTCACCCATGCTCCGCCCCTTCTCAACTGTCATTATCACGGTCAGAGATTGCAGACATAGTACAGATAAACCCAGATACATTACACCCCCATACAACAGATTACACCCAGATACAGTACACCCCCATACACCCATATACATTACACCCCGATACACACAGATACATTACACCCCCATACACCCAGATACATTACACCCCCATACACCCAGATACATTACACCCCCATACACCCAGATACATTACACCCCGATACACACAGATACATTACACCCCCATACAACAGATTACACCCAGATACAATACACCCCCATACACCCAGATACATTACACCCCGATACACACAGAAGAATTACACCCCCATACACCCAGATACATAACACCCCGATACACCAAGATACATTACACCCCGATACGCACAGATAAATTACACCCCCATACACCCAGATACATTACACCCCGATACGCACAAATAAATTACACCCACATACACCCAGATACCTTACACCCCGATACACACAGATACATTACATCCCCATACACCAAGATACATTACACCCCCATGCACACAGATACATTACACACAGATACATTACATCCCGTACACCAAGATACATTACACCCCCATGCACACAGATACATTACACACAGATACATTACATCCCGTACACCAAGATACATTACACCCCCATGCACACAGATACATAACACCCCCATACACACAGATACATTACACCCCCATGCACCCAGATACATAACACCCCCATACACACAGATACATTACACCCCCATACACACAGATACATTACACCCCCATACAACAGATTACACCCAGATACAATACACCCCCATACACCCAGATACATTACACCCCCATACACACAGAAGAATTACACCCCCATACACCCAGATACATAACACCCCGATACACCCAGATACATTACACCCCGATACGCACAGATAAATTACACCCCCATACACCCAGATACATTAACCCCCGATACGCACAGATAAATTACACCAACATACACCCAAATACCTTACACCCCGATACACACAGATACATTACATCCCCATACACCAAGATACATTACACCCCAATGCACACAGATACATTACACACAGATACATTACATCCCGTACACCAAGATACATTACACCCCCATGCACCCAGATACATTACACCCCCATACCCACAGATACATTACACCCCCATACACACAGATACATTACACCCCCATACACACAGAAGAATTACACCCCCAAACACCCAGTTACATAACACCCCGATACACCCAGATACATTACACCCCAATACGCACAGATAAATTACACCCAGATGCATTACACCCCGATACACACAGATACATTACATCCCCATACACCAAGATACAAACATACAAATCAAACATTACAACACAACAACACAACAACATACAAACACAACAATATACATTACAACAACAACATTACAATACATACACATACAACATTACATTACAACAAACACCTTACAATTACAACAAATTACTATACAATTACATACATTACAACATTACAACAACAATTACATACAACATTTACATACAACACAAAACAACAACAATACCATTACACATTACAAACAACACTACAAACATTACACATACATACAAAAATTACAACATACAACACTACAACATACACCACAAACAACAACATACATTATTACATAACAATTACATTACAACATTACAAACATTAACATACACATTACAATTACACAATACATACATACAATTACACACATTACAACAATACATACAATTACAACATACAATACATACATACAAATACATACAACATACAAAACACAAACACCCCGATACACACAGATACATTACATCCCCATACACCAAGATACATTACACCCCCATGCACACAGATACATTACACACAGATACATTACATCCCCATACACCAAGATACATTACACCGCGATGCACCCAGATACATAACACCCCAATACACACAGATACATTACACCCCCTTACACCCAGATACATTACACCCCCATACACCCAGATACATTACACCGCCATACAAACAGATACATTACACCCCCATACACCCAGATATATTACACCCCCATACACACAGATACATTACACCCCCATACACCCAGATACATTACACCCCCATACCCACAGATACATTACACCCCCATACACACAGATACATTACACCCCCATACACACAGATACATTACACCCCCATACACCCAGATACATTACACCCCCATACATACAGATACATTACACCCCCATACACACAGATATATTACACACACAATCATTAGTATGGATTATATTGGTTTGTGATGTTTTATCATGTACTCTAAAAGGTCGTTAAACAATAATGTATTAATTGTCCATACAATTTTGGAACTAGTGATAAATTGGGGATGTCTATGAGGGGCTGTGGGATTTGGTACTGTAGCCTGTGGGCCCTCAGTTGGTTCCAACCTATAAGTCCTTTTCCCTCCCCATCCTCTATGTGCTCAAGGGTTTTATCCCAGCAATATGACATGCTGGGATGAAGAATTTTTTAATAACTTTGGTTGTTTTAGTTTAGATTATTATGTGAATAAATGTTTTGACGGCTTCTAAAGAAATGGATCAAGTCCAGGAAATGCATTGGGCCATAAGGATTCAACCAATTTTGATATAATATGTTGCTTCATTACATTTTGATGTTTTAATATTTGTACTAGATGATGTTATGTGGACAATTATGGGAAATCTGTTTTATGAATATTGATATCAAATAAATGATGTTTTTAGATATATGTTGTGCCTCAAAAGTCCCATTTCAGTTAATTTGTTCCTATTCCCCTTTTTTCTTTGTTTAATAATATATAGGAATGTGGCATTATCCTTTTTATTAATTTTATTGCTGCGGTAATAAGTTGTACTATTTGCAGACTGCATATGTAATTTTTTTTTTAATTCATCCATAATTCCATTTCACGTATCAGCAGAAAATCTGAACCACTGAGACTCTTTATCTTTATAATATTTATCTAATTAAAATATCTCAGCTGCAGCAAAGAAATGTATCTGAAGTATTGCAATGGGTGTGCAGTTTCTACTTTTGGGGATGGAAGTGGGCCATGCTGCACTCAGGGGACTGCTATATGGAACATACAAAGCTGCCAGCTTGAAGAGGTTTTCTGATGATGGAAAGGCCATTAAATAACCCTGTAAAAAACTGTGCAATTCCAAATAATCTATAAAATCAATTAGCAGGTAAAAATTAGCAATAGTGAGTTTTCATTTTCTCTACATGTTGGCAAAACTACAACACTACATATACCTGATATGTTCCTGCTGTACCATGTATTGTATGAGAAAGACTCCTGTTCTCTTTGTATTGCTTCCTTTATGTAAAATTCCTGTTGTTCCTGCCAGTCCCTTTGCTTTCCTATCAAAAACTGACCACACTATGCATTAGAGCACAGCATGGTCAGTTCTCTAGCTATGCTGGGAACTCAGTGTACTCTCCTCCAATGATCAGACTTGTCCTGACACGCCTCCGCTGCACAACCATTTACTGGGGAGATTAGAGTACTGCTGCTTCTCCACCTCCCAGCTCTTCTGCAGCTGAGAACAGAGGGAATGTGATCACTCATAAAAAAGGGAAAAAAGGTGTTTATAATGTTTTTTCTATACACAAATGTTTTGCCTTTCATTTCTATTTTAAACTGAATGGGTTGTTTTAAAAGGTGATCGTTTACAATCACTTTAAGATTACTTAAAATCTCCCAAATATTATATAATTTCTGAAAGCAGAGACCCTGGAGAGTAAAATGGTGGTAGTTTACATTTTTAGCACAACGGTTTATGAAAAGCAAAATTTCAGTAAAACATAAACTAAGTTTAAAATGATTGTAAAGTCTTGTTTTTTTTTTATAAAAATAATAAACATGTTATATTTACCTGCTCTCTGCAGTGGTTTTGCACAGAGCAGCCCGTATCCTCCTCTTTTCGGGTCACTCTTTTGTTCTCCTGGCCCCTCCCTCCTGATGAGTGCCCCCACAGCAAGCAGCTTGCTATGGGGGCACCCAAGCCGAGCTGCAGGTCCGTGTGTCCATTCAGACACGGCGCAGCAGTTCGGCTCCACCCCCTCTCTCTCCTGATTGGCTGACCGACTTTGATTGACAGCAGCGGGAGCCAATGGCGCCGCTGCTCTGTCTCAGCCAATCAGGAGGGGGAGTCCTGGGTGGCTGAGACACTCGTGGACTTTGCTGGACAGAGTTGGGGCTCAGGTAAATATTAGTGGTGCTAGGGTGGCAGCTTCACACAGAAGGCTTTTTATGTTAATTCATAGAATGCATTAAGATAAAAAACCTTCTAGTACACCCAGTTGGAAAAACTGTGTATCCGGGGGGACGCGAGGCATAGTATCTCTCGAATCTATAAATTTTTAATAAATGAAGATGGATTGGACGTGCCTCCATACGTCAAAAAATGGGAAGAAGAATTGGGGTCACAGTGTGGTAAAAATAGACTGGAGAAAATATTTAAAACAATTCACAGCACGGTATTTCCCATTAATTTAGTGGAAAATAATTTCAAATGTCTGTCAAGATGGTATATTACCCCCGACAAACTGTGCAAAATCCAGGGTGGGGTGTCCCCGGAGTGCTGGAGAGGGTGTAAATTAAGGGGTACACTGGCACATATACTATGGGACTGCCCGGAGATAAATAAATACTGGAAAGGAATATTGGACTTGATATATCTGATCACTGGGGATGTTGTAGTGGAGGATCCATGGGTGTGTCTTTTCCATGGGACGGAGACACCATGGACACAGTATAAGATTTCTCTGACCCCGATTCTCTTAAATGAGGCAAAAAATCTTGTCCCGAAGAAATGGCGGGAAGCTGCGGGCCCGACTATTCGGGAGTGGATTTTAGACGTCAATACGATTCAAAGAATAGAAACAGCGGAAGTAAATTCGGGAGATGACAAGGCAGACTCGAAGCATAGATGGATGGCTTGGGATAAATTTAAAGATTCCTGGAGATATTTTTTTGAAGTTACGACTTAGACCCCCTATCACATTTTTTTGTTAGGAGCCACTACGGGCAAGAAGGGACTGAGACGTGGACCCCCCTTAGAGAATTAAGCAAGGTTGGGAGGGGCGCGGGGGGGGGGGGAATGGGGGAAAATAAGTATGTCTAAAATGAATTAAGATATTATGAAATGTGTTATTATGATGATGTATTTTGGAAAACAATTATAAATAAAGATTTAAAAAAAAAAAAAAAAGATAAAAAACCTTCTGACTTTACAACCACTTTAATTTTAGGGCACACAAACAAAATATACTATAAAACAGCGACATCAGTACTATAAATTTTCCATAGACAACACTTTAAAAGTCCCTACAGGTTGTCAGTTTAGCGTTAAGAGCCCTTTCACACTGCCAGAGCCCAGGCATCAGAGGTAAAGTGATGCTAGTATTAGCAGCACTTTACCGTAGTTTTTGCAGTGCTTTTCGGGTGCTAGCGGGGCACTTTTAAGGAATGGGGAACTAATGCGCACAACCAAAGTGTAGGCTAAATAAAAATATAAGGATAGGAGAAGCCGCCAAACATATATAAGTGTTCCCACACAGAAAAAGGTAATTAAGTAATAAGAAGTATGTGGCGCTAACTAAAGTGTATAGATGAATTATCTACACAATTAATCAACCTAAAACGTGTATCTAGTGATGTCTAGTGATGATTCTTCAATGTGACATCAAAAAGTATATCAAAATAATATAAAAGCGTGGCGTGGCCTGACGCGAGTTCCGGATGGCCGCATAATCCCGGAGCTCCGGAGTCAGGGGACTGCAGCGGCTAATAGCAGAAACATCCGAACTCAGCAACCGCCGATAAACCGAGCGATACCCCTTAGGAAACCCCCGGTGCCATGCCGAACAAGCGGCGGAACACAGGGAAGCCACAGCGGCTCACGGGCTTCTAGGCCAGGATACCGGAGAGGGGGATCCAAGATGGCACCCGGGCCTACACTACAGGCGAGGCGGCACAGCGTGAGACGGCTCCCAGGCAAGGTAATGCCAATACCAAGCATATCTCCCACAACAACCACCACTGCTCCTACCCCCCATCCCCATCCACTTGCAGCCCAGCAAAGTCCAAGCCAAGGATGGATGGAGATAGATTGAGCAATGAGGGCAGCCCAGCCACTGACTCTGGGGATGACACGAGGGAGCTCCCTGAACCCATCGAATCATTTCCCACTCAGAATCAGCCTGTTCTGGACACAGTTCTGAAGGACATGCTAATGTCCCTCCGCAGCACTATCCAGTCTGACATGGCATCCTGCATGCACAACTTTACTAAAGAGATTAACGCCATAGGATCCAGAGTAGATCATATTGAAACCAGAATGGGGGAGTACGCAGACACCATAAATGATCTGGTGGATGCCAATGAGGAAAAAGAGGGGGAGGCAGAATGGATCAGGGACAAACTGGCAGATATCGAGGACAGGTCAAGAAGGAATAATATAAAGATAAGGGGGATCCCCGAATCTGTCCAACAGAATGACCTACAAGCTTATACAGCAGACATCTTTAAGCAAATCTTGCCAGACCTGTCTGACTTGGACGTCACTATAGACAGGATCCACCGCCTACCCAAACCGCACATCTGCCAGATCATGTCTCCAGAGATGTTCTGCTCCGCTTACACTTTTTTCATATAAAGGAAAATTTAATGATGTCCATGCGGAAAAAGGACCAAATACCCTCACAACTACAGCACCTCCAATTCTTCGCCGATCTGTCCCAGCACACACTTCAGAAAAGGAGGGCTCTGAACACAATCACCAAAGCTCTGAGGAACAACAAGATTATCTACAGGTGGGGATATCCCACAAAGTTATCCATAACCAAAGATAACCACACGCATACAATCACCTCACTGGCCAAGGGTATCGAGCTACTCAGAAGCTGGGATATAATTCCTGAGCTAGAACCAGGGGCTCCTGACACTAGTACTCCGAGGCAAGTTGACCATGACTGGAAAACAGTAACAGCTAGAAACGCCAAGTCACATACATAACAGAAAAGGATGGTCAGGTAATTTTCCCTAAGTCCCCATGTCTCTGTCCTTAGGGAACTTAGGGCTGAACTTATTCCCCCCAGCTGAATACAGCAAGTTATGCTGTACACACTTGACTCTTGTGCACACACCAGGCTAGGTGTGCACTAATGTTAACACGGGATCAGTGTTATGTTGCCTTGTTTTTCTTTTTCTTTTTTCTTTTCTTTTGTTTTTACCACTTGCTACCAAAGAACCTTGAAGACGCCGTATCCAGGTCATCAGTTCCCCAGAACCAACCCACCAGAAGACATACTCCAGGTACAGTGCAGCACCAAAGCCATCGGAGACATCCGAGACAGCTCTACTACAGCTCGACATCAACAGTGAGTACCTTGATGCACACACTCTATGCTGCCCTCCCTGTGCCGTGTGGTATATCTGCAGGACACAGGGAGACTCCTCATCACATCAGGAATGCTCTCTCGACTACAACTTGCCAAATATCTATTTTTACTAATCTAACCAGATGGCACTGAACATATTGTCTATCAATGCCAAAGGGCTTAACCTCCCTATGAAAAGGAATTCCTTGTGGAAAGAAGCTAATACCCATAAGTGCGATATCATATGTGCCCAAGAGACTCACTTTTTGGCCTCCAACCCTCCCAGATGCTCCCACAAGAACTTTCCCCACATATTTACAGCAAATGCGGTCTCCAAAAGGAAGGGAGTCCTGATAGCCGTTAAAGATTCGGTAGCGTTTAAATTACTTGACTCCATATGTGATACACAAGGAAGATATCTGATCCTAATTTGTGAACTGAATTCTACCATCTATACGATAGTGAACGTATACTCCCCTAACAAGCACCAAGTCCACTTTTTCAACAAGCTCCTGCAGAGAATACAAAAAGTACGCCAAGGTCTATTGATCATCTGCGGAGACTTTAACCTTACCCCGGACCCGACCATAGACTCAACGTCTAAAGCTAGGAGAGCTAGCTTAGCCCTGCTTCCTTCCATTAACAAAATAATATAAAAGCAAACAATACATTTAAATTAATCCAATATTCTTAAAATATTCTTAAAGTGCATAAAAGTGCATAAAGATCAAAAAAATTGAGTAAATCACATAAATTTGAAAAAAATCGCATACAGTGAAAAAAAGTTGCATAAGTAGAAAAAGTTGCATAAATTGCAACAAAGTGAAAAAAAGTGCCTGGCATTTTTAACTCCACTAGCGGCGGAAAAAAAGAGTTAAAATCGCCTGCAAAGCACAGCTGCCTCTGATTACAATGAGCAGGGGCGCTTTAGGAGCGGTGTAAACATTTATTTTGGGGGATTTAGGTTCTTGGGTGTAACTTTTATTTTACACTTTTCTTTCACTAAACTTTATTCTTTATCACATAGGAAACCAAAAGTCCCCTAAGTGATGCTCTTGTGACAGGTTATCTTTAATGAGACATCGGGGTCTAAAATGAGACCTGAGCCCTGATGCCTCTCTTGCTGTCCATTAAAACTAATGGAGTGCAGATCCAGAGCGGATGTTGCTTCCAGGTTCTTTCTAGGTAGGGAAGATCAGAAAAAGGATGTTTGCTGGTCTCTCTCCCCTCTACCTAGCAGTGTTGGTCATCTTACTTTAAAAAAGTAATTAGTTAAGTTACAAATTACTTCTCCTAAAAAGTAATTGTGTTAGTAACTCGGTTACTACATTGGAAAAGTAATTAGTTACTCAGCAAAGTAACTGTGACAGGGGTGGCAGCGGTGGTACTTGAGGGGTGGCAGCAGTGGCACTTGATGGGTGGCAGCGGTGGTACTTGAGGGGTGGCAGCGGTGGTACTTGTGGGGTGGCAGCGGTGGTACTTGGGGGGTGGCAGTGGTGGTGGTGTACTTGGGGGGTGGCAGTGGTGGTGGTGGTGTACAGTACTTGGGGGGGGGTGGCAACGGTGGTACTTGGGGGGGTGGCAGCGGTGGTGGTGCCATCCTCTCCCACCACCACCTCTGCCTCTTACTGATCCCATCCCCCACCACCACTGATCTCATCCCTACCCTATCTCCCCCATCACCTCTGTTGTAGAAGTGATGGTGGGTGGGTAGGGATGGGATCAGTAAGAAGCAGAGGTGGTGGAGGACTTGGGATGGATTGATTGCACTGCAATTCGAATCGTCAGACAGTCACTTACCTGAATGCCTCCAGGGATGCCTTTCCACATGGGGAGAGAGAGAGACCCTCCCCTTCACTCGATTGGTGTCAGCTGATCAGCTGACTTCATTTTTCAGCTTCCGCCCCGCCTCCCTCCATTCTCTCTCTCTGTATAGGCGGGGCAGGATGGGGCGGTCCAGACAGTCTCTCTGAGTCTCAGCCTCTTCTCAGCTCAGCGGGCGAAAGCCCCCCTCCCCGCGGCGGAACGAACGGCCAGGCAGCGTGGCTACGGCGGGCCTCCCGGGCAGTAGATGTAATTGCGGTAACGCCGCCCAAGTAATGGGAACTGCGTTACCATGAGGGGAAGAGTAATCGGTTCGATTACTTGTTACCCTCTAAAGTAACTGCGTTAAGTAACTCTGTTTATTTTAACTGAGTTTCTTACATCACTGCTACCTAGTGACATCTGTCATGCTGGTCCTATGTCTGCAACTGCATTTTTTTATACCTGCAAAATAATGTGCATTTATAATTTTTTTCTAAAAAGTGAACTTTTCCTTTAACCGTTTGCCGACCGTATACTGTTCATATACGGCGGCAAGGCGGCTCTCCTGCGCAGGATCATGCACCTAGTACATGATCCACTCCGGGGTTGGGAGCAGGCCCACGCGCCCTCGCCAAACCAGCTGTGCTGCGATTGGCTGCAGCACGGTGACCAATCAGCGGCCGGCACCCAAGGATCGGCTCCGGACATTACACAAGGTTCTCTTCTGACAGCACCAATGTGCTGTTTTTTTCTTCCTGCAAAGCAAGAAGTAAAAAACAGCACATTGCTTAGTAAAATCAGCACACAGAGTAACACATGTTGGCCCCAGGTTTAACCCTTTGATCGGCCAAGATGTTAACCCCTTCTCTGCCAGTGTCAGCATAGTGACAGTCAGGGGCGTAACTAGAAATCACAGGGCCCCATAGCAAAATGTTGTATGGGGCCCCCCCTGCCAATGGTCCCAAAAATGTGTAAAAATTGTCCGACGTGTCCGCCATAATGTCGCAGTCACGATAAAAATCGCAGATCACCGCTATTTAAAAAAAAAATTATTAATAAAAATGCCATAAAACTATCCCCTATTTTGTAAACGCTATATCTTTTGCGCAAACCAATCAATAATCGCTTATTGCTTTTTTTTTTATTAAAAATATGTAGAAGAATACGTATCGGCCTAAACTGAGGAAAAAAATAATTTTTTTATATATTTTTGGGACATATTTATTATAGCAAAAAGTAAAAAATAATGTGTTTTTTTTTTCAAAATTGTGCTATTTTTTTGTTTATAGCGCAAAAAAAAAAAAACAAAAACACAGGGGTGATCAAATACCACCAAAAGAAAGCTCTATTTGTGGGAAAAAAGGACGTCAATTTTGTTTGGGAGCCACGTCGCACGACCGCGCAATTGTCAGTTAAACCGATGCAGTGCCGAAACGCAAAAAGTGATCTGGTCAGGAAGGGGGTAAATTCTTCCGGGGCTAAAGTGGTTAAAACAGAAGTTACTATGACAGTAGTGCAGGACATTTACCCCCCCCCCCCCCATGTTGCATATTAGAAAAAAATAATTGAAAAATCAGACAGACAGTCATCAGAATCTTTAGACCTATGGCATCACTGCATCAGCTTAATTTAGCTTGTTGTACCTAGAAATTGGAATGGAATGATTGCTATGCAAATTCTGCAAAAAACGTGGGTTCGTCCTCAGCGGCGCTGCCTGGCTTCTCTTGGATGCAGCTCAGTCTCTCGAAGCTCCTCCCATCACGCCCCCGGCCGAGTGACGTCAAGACGCTGGCGCCGGTGTTCTGACAAGAACAGTCCGGCTATCACCAAGGGCCCGTTGTGTACTGCGCATGCGCAGCGCATGCGCAGTACGGAGCAGAAGGGGGACGGAAAGTGATAGTAATGTGTATAGGACAGGTCACAGCACAGGAGCTTGCCGATGCCGAGCCCGGACCACTCGGCAGCGGGCCCCGGCTGAGGGCCCCACTCGGCAGCGGTCCCCACTCTGCAGCGGTTTCCACTCAGCTGCGGGCCCCCTAGCGGCCGCATGTGTTGCTATGGCGGTAGTTCCGCCACTGGTAACAGTGCATATTTTTACCACTGATCACTGTATTAGTGTCACTGGTTCTCAAGAAAGTGTCAAAAGTGCAATGTCGCAGTCCTGCTATAAGTCACTGATCGCTGTCATTACTAGTAAAAAAATAAAAAATGTAATAAACAAAAATTCCATAAATTTATCCCATAGTTTTTGGACGCTATAACTTTTGTGCAAACCAACCAATAAATGCTTATTGGGATTTTTTTTTACCAAAAATATGTTGGAGAACACATGTTGGCCTAAATTGATGAAGAAATTACATTTTTGAAATTTTTCTATTGGATATATTTTATAGCATAAAGTAAAAAAATATTGTTTTGTTTTTTTTCAAAATTGTCAGTTTTTTTTTTTTGTTTATAGCGCAAAAGATAAAAAAACACAGAGGTGATCAAATACATCCAAAAAACACTATATTTGTGGAGGAAAAAAAGGGACATACATTTTATTTGTGTACAGCGTTGCAAAACCGCGCAATTGTCAGTTAAAGTAACGCAGTGCCGTATCGCAAATCACAAATGGCCTGGTCAGGAAGGGCGGTAAAGCTTCCGGAGGTCAAGTGGTTAACTGTTAGAAAAAGTACAGTTATCCTTTAATTTGTAACCAGCAGCTGTTTTATAACAAAGTGTTATCAAGTTTTCCACCAGAAGTTTCTACAAAAAGGTTAAACCATTACAGGCAATTTTCTAATTGACAGTGGATTTCCTAAGTTTAGTTTAGAAACCCTTAGAAAAGAAGATAGCGTTCTTTGAAATAAGGGGTCTCGGAGATGTAAGATCTTTTACTGTCTCACGTATTTAGGCTCCATTACAGTTGGCATAGGCACAAAGGATTTCCAGGCTCCATTAACATTAATCACTCTGATTTGTTGCACCATTTATGACCCTAGCAGTGAAGTGGAACGCTATGTATAGCAGTTACATTATTACATCAAAGACATCATACCAGGCTTGTCCTATTTGGACATGGCAAGCACAAACAAGCACACTGTGGGGCTGATTGTGGTGCCCAGTGTTAGCTGGCACAGACAAAAAAACCTTTTATACTCTAATTGAAAGAACACTCTAGTACAAAATGAAAACTTTGCATTTTATCTGACTCAGAAATGAGCGGCTTTAATTTTCAATCACCAAGTACAAGAATGCCCAGATATGTAAAACGTTCTAGTTTTCTTTTTTCTGTCTGACCCTAAATCTGGGACTGGTCTGTTTCAAATGCTACTTTATGCCATGACGTATCTGGTCTGTCTGGACAATATGGTCACCTGCTGACTTGGCAACATCCACAGGCAGCATAACTCAAAATGTGAATGAGGGGTTAAAAAAAAAAACAGAACCAGCGCAAAGTGGAAGGATAATTAGTGCAACTAGAATAATTAAACAAGTGAAAGTTGGTAAGGAGCAGCACGTTGTAAAAAAGATAATGGATAAGTAAAAATCAATACTAAATTGATTAACCACATGCCGTCCGTGCTATAACCGAATGACAGCCACAGCGCCGACCTGAATTTCCAGGAGGCTGTCATATGACGGCCTCTCTTGTGCACGCTCCCTGCGCGCGCCGTTAGCACTGAGTCACTGAGACTTTGGGGATCGCCAATCCGAGTAAGGGGCTGGTCCCGGCCCCTTACCATGTGATCAGCTGTCAGCCAATGACAGCTGATCACATGATGTAAACAAAAGTTCTGTAATCCTTTCTTTTTTCTCCTCACGCTGACAGCGTGAGGAGAAAAAAAAGCAGATCACTGGCTCATCTGCAAGGGACATTGGTCCCGAAGAGGAAGAGGCAATTATGCCTCATCTGTGCCACCTGCCATTGCCACCTGACAGTGCCCACAGTGCCACCTATCAATTCCCATAAGTGCCACCTATCAATGCCCACAAGTGCCACCTTTCAATGCCCACAAGTGCCACCTATCAATGCCCACAAGTGCCACCTATCAAAGCCCACCAGTGGTGCCAATCAGTGCCACCTAGCAGTGCTGCCTATCAGTGTAACCGATCAGTGCCCATCACTGCCACCCATCAGTGCCCATCACTGCCACCCATCAGTGCCCATCACTGCCACCTATTGGTGCCCATCACTGCCACCTATTGGTGCCCATCAGTGCCTCCTCATCAGCGTACATCAATGAAGGAGAAAAATTACCTGTTTTAAAATTTTATAACAAAAAATAAAAACCGCAGAGGTGATCAAATACCACCAAAACAAAGCTCTATTTGTGGGAAAAAAAATGATAAAAAATTTATTTGGGTACAGTGTCGTATGACCGCGCAATTGTCATTCAAAGAGTGACAGCGCTGAAAGATAAAAATTGGTCTGGACAGGAGGGGGGTTTAAGTGCCCAGTAAGCAAGTGGTTAAACTGTACTCCTTCCCTAATAAAGTGCAAACATGCAAAAGTGATTTAAACTGAGCACCAACGTGATAATATAATAACATGTGTATAAAAAGTCCAAACCCAAAATAAGTTCAGTAGTGCAAATAGTGAATGTTCAAACAATGTATCAGTCTTCAGACAATGTATCAACTTCTTCAGGTAGTGTACACAATCTTCAAATCCCCACTGAACAGTAGGTAAATTTGACTGAAATATCTTCCACCACCATCACCTGTCACATATCCTACTCACCAGACTTACAGGTAGTCATAAAGCGCATAGGGATATATCCAGCGGGAATTTGTGCACGAGCCCAATGTTGATCCCAGCGTTTAACCGAACTCCAGGACACACAAACCAAAGTGAATCCAGATCGTTTGAGCACGTTCCCAGGAACAAAACGATTTGAAGGGATTTGTCCAACAGTTAGTGGGAAAAATTAAAAAGAAAGGGCTTCCATAGTGAAGTATGTCACAGTTTTATTCCAAAAAAAAACAGGAAAAAAAAAATGATAAAAGCAGCTTAGAAATCCATTTGCATGGAAACGCAGTGGTGTGTTCCAACTGCGCTTCAAAAACAGCGGACATGACGTATCTAAATCAATCACCCTTTGTGTTGCTATGGGCATTTGTATAGTGACTTTATTGCAATAATATAGAGTTTTTAGATTTAGTAACAGCATATGTCTACAAAGTTCTCTTCCACCTCCATTGATATGTAAATAAACCAGATAGAAGATGAGCAGAGGAGGTTGGTGTTTACAGGAAGTGGGTGGGGGAGGCATGGAGAGGGTTTGAAAGAGACATGTGTTTTGGGAGAGAGGAGCAGTTGGTGTTTGGAGGACAAAGAGAAAACACATGGCTTCCAGGAACTGGAGAACGTTGGAGACGCATTTGTGAGAACAAGGAACTATGAAGGACATCTTAACCCCTAAGTTGAGTAATTGTTTAGTTTACCTAATGTGTACATATTATACATGCTTATATGTGAAGCTATAAGTTGTGATGTATTGTATTGTTCATCCTACAGTTTGTATGTGCAGATTTTTCCCTGTTTAGTAAAGCATTAATACACTTCAGAAGTCTTCCTTGGTTTTACCACAAGAACCTAATAGATAAACGCAGGCATAACATTTGGGGGCTCGGCCGTTATTTGTGCTAAAATTTCAACTGAAGCAGACCTGTTTTATATTGTGTGTTTTGTTGCTTGTGCTGGGGGAAAAATGCTGCGTACACTGTTTAGGAGGAGTAAGGCTGCAAAGATTTCTGGTGTCCAGGAGGACTTGAAGGCGTGCACCCTTCCTATCTGGGCCAGAAATAGTCAGTGGATGCCTGTTGCAAAGGAGCTAGCTAGATATGCGTCTCCTTTGAACAGAGCTTGGGGGGATGGAGTCTGTGATCTTTCCTCAGATTTTAGTCTCAAAAGTTTTGGGTTCAGTAAGGGAGAGATGCGGGCAGTTGCTGTGTTTGGTTTGCACTTCCTGCATGCTCTACATATTGAATCTGAAAAGAGGGAAAAGGCGGAATTAGAAAGAGATTTACTGAAGGAGCAGCTTGCAGTGGCATCCAAGTGTTTGGAAGAAACTGCAAGCAAGGAAAAAGATTTAGAAAGGAGGGTAATCAAAGTTAAACCTGCAGTGGCTTTGAAGTGTGTTCAAACCCCTGTAGGCCGAGCTGAAGATTTGAATGAGCGGTGTGCAGCCCTCAAGACCAAGTCTAATGATGCCCTAGCAAAGGACAAAGGCCCAAAGCCTGTAAGCAGAAGTAGGACATGTGCCACTGTTACTTCTCATAACCGGGAAGCAGAGGATTTGATCAGCTCAAATGACCGAGTTGAGTCAGATACAAGGAAGGCAAGGCCTATGATCTCCAGGAGACACATGTGGATTGATTTACTTAAGGTGGGGGTCCCTAGAGAGGAAATAGATGGGATTCCTACACCAGCATTGTTTAAGAAGTGGAAGCAAATGGTTGGGAATGGTAGATTCAGTCACATTAAGTGTTTCTGTTGCCATAAAATGGGGCATTTTGCAAAAATGTGCCATGCTGTGAAGGCTGAACAACAGCAGGCCTGTGTGCTTCCCAGGACAGCACGGAGAGACATGCAAGTTTATTCGTTACGTTGGAAGTCAATGCCTTTCCGTGAAAGTATTTCAAGGCAACAGTGGGCACCCTACAATAGTTTTGCAGTTAGAAATGGGCAGATAGAGTAATGTGAGCAGTGAGCTATGTTTTTTGGCACAGTTGGAAGGAACATATAATCTGCTTTGTCTCTTACTCTTTTCAGGTATTGAGCATCGAGAGGTGGAGCAGGCAGAGCAGATGACCATGCTGGATGGGAGGAGACAGACCAGAAGAGAGCCTGAGAAAAGGTGGCTGAATTGGAGTGGACTTCCATCTGAGCATTTTCCTTATGACCAAGAAGAAAAGAGACTTTTCATCTGGGACTTTCTTTACAAACTGCCAAAAGACATTGTTAACCCTGCTCAGAAAGTCAGCCTTCCAGGGACAAACCAATCGTCTGACCGCCCACAAGATGGGGGTCGAAAGGGAATTTTTTCCTCCCATTTATACGGGGGGTTTATTTTGCCCTTTCCTGGACAAAAGGCTTGAAGAAGTTTCCTATATTATCCTATAAAGTCAAGAGGTGGTATGTGTTGCTATGGGCATTTGTATAGTGACTTTATTGCAATAATATAGAGTTTTTAGATTTAGTAACAGCATATGTCTACAAAGTTCTCTTCCACCTCCATTGATATGTAAATAAACCAGATAGAAGATGAGCAGAGGAGGTTGGTGTTTACAGGAAGTGGGTGGGGGAGGCATGGAGAGGGTTTGAAAGAGACATGTGTTTTGGGAGAGAGGAGCAGTTGGTGTTTGGAGGACAAAGAGAAAACACATGGCTTCCAGGAACTGGAGAACGTTGGAGACGCATTTGTGAGAACAAGGAACTATGAAGGACATCTTAACCCCTAAGTTGAGTAATTGTTTAGTTTACCTAATGTGTACATATTATACATGCTTATATGTGAAGCTATAAGTTGTGATGTATTGTATTGTTCATCCTACAGTTTGTATGTGCAGATTTTTCCCTGTTTAGTAAAGCATTAATACACTTCAGAAGTCTTCCTTGGTTTTACCACAAGAACCTAATAGATAAACGCAGGCATAACACCCTTTAATACGGTGCTTGATTGTAATAGGTTAAGTTAGGTGCCATATATTGTAAAACTGCCTCTCAGAGGTACCTCTTCAGGAAAATATACATATACCTACACTTAGGGGAATATAATGTACACAGAGTGCAATCTGGGAAACTGAACATTTGTTGCATGGGGATACTGATAACATTTTCCAGTATGGTTTGCTGTTAACGCTGCTCTTTACCAGTACTGCTGATGCTAGTTAGATTTTGCTTGGTAGTATTGTGATCTACATTACTGCTATATTATAGGTTGTGTAGCCAGCTGCTTGGCTAGGGGGAGAGAGTGAAACTACACTATATACAGGATACTATGCTGCACTGGTAACACCACCTCACCACCTCACCTCCATTCACCGTGGGAGCAGAAAAGCATAAGAAGGTAAAGTGGGCAGCATTGAATCATGGGAGATAAAGTTCAGGAAAGTAACTTTACTATGGCAGGCTACGGACAATTGTACTACAATTCCCAATGCGAGCCAGGTATAAAAATAGAGCTGTATTTTTCACCGGCTGAATGCGGTGAAAATGAAATGAGACTCTCTCTTTGCTGTAAGGAGAAGGAGGTGTGGACATCGCTGCTCCTGTGTGCACATCAACCTGCCAGAAGCCTGCAGCCATGTACTGAGGACCTAAATTAGAAGTGAACTGGCATCTAAACAGTGAGACCCCTATTGCTGTAGTGCTGGGACTAGCGAGAGGACACTGCTGCCAAAAACCTGTTGCTGCTGGCAGAGATTGAACACATAAGGACTGGCCATCTAACTAGCATCATTATTTACTGCATGAAGACTTTACTGGGGCTATACTCATGTGCACCACTGTAAAGACTAGGCCCCAATACTAGCCAGCTGAAGAACTAGGACTAAGGACTGCTCACTCAGCTGCTTGACAAGAACTTTGCCTACTGAACATTATAAAAATGTTTAAATTTCACTGCTTCCATTCATATAGAGTGCACTCTAAAATGGATATAGCCTACTATTTTCAGATGACTTATCACAATATCATTGCTGTTACTATTTTCTAATGTCACCAACAAAAACCCTACACCTGAAATGTAGTACACAAACAATTCATTTATATGTAAACTCAATTAAGAAAATCTCATATAAGCTTTTACTTCTTAAATTCATATCAAAGGTAATTTTCAAAATGTTTTAAAACCACAGCTTTCTTTAATTTTAGAACCTGGTAATCCTGCCATTAAGGTCCTTGTGCAGGCACTTGATCATAGGATGACAATGCTCCATCCCTGTCTCCTGCATTGTCAACCTGCTTGTCTCACTTTTCTCCCTGAGAAATGATGTGCAGCAGTTGGAGGGTATGTTCACACCAGCCCCTGCGTTACAACGTAGCGCCTGGTATGCGGTGTGGTGCTGTGAAATAACTTCAGTGCCACATTGTTCACTTTTTTTTAACTAACTTTATTGAAATTTCACACAGTGCAGTGAAATTTAATTAGGTCCTGTTGGCCACCGTGCTGTGGATTTTCTCGCACTGCGCTGGGAAGCACCCCCCCCACACACACACACATCACTACACCGCAGTGTTGTGAACTGGCCACATAGGAGACAAGGCGTTTTGCCTTATTTTGTGGTGGGACTGCACTGGATCAGCCACCCAAAGCAGTCCCACCACACCTGCTGTGAACAAGTCTGGAGTGCATGTAGACAGCAAGTGATTGTAAAAGACTGCAGGAAATCTGCAGTCCTGAAATGTAGTAATGGATAAAAAAAAAAATTGTATTTTATTTAATAAAAAATTGTGATTGTTTGTGACATGCAATGTTTCATTAAATCGGAGTTCCACCAAAAAATGGAACTTCCGCTCATCTGTCTGCTCCCTCCTTTCGGTGCCACAATTTGCAGTTTTTGGGGGGAGCGGGTACCTGTTTTTGACAGCTACCCTGTCCCCACTTCTGCCGGACCTCGTCGTAGTGTGGTACGTCAGAAGTCCGGCTCCCTCCTCCTCCTTCCTTCCTTCCTCCTGGCCAGTAAGAGAGCACAGCATTCTTCACGCATGCACAGTAGGGACCCGGCCGCGAGGTACGTCAGAAGTCCGGCTCCCTCCTCCTCCTTCCTTCCTCCGGGCCAGTAAGAGAGCACAGCGTGCTTTGCGCATGCACAGTAGGGACCCGGCCGTGAGGTATGTCAGAAGTCCGGCTCCCTCCTCCTCCTTCCTTCCTCCGGGCCAGAAGAGAGCACAGAGTGCTTTGCGCATGCACAGTAGGGACCCGGCCGTGAGGTATGTCAGAAGTCCGGCTCCCTCCTCCTCCTTCCTTCCTCCGGGCCAGTAAGAGAGCACAGCGTGCTTTGCGCATGCACAGTAGGGACCCGGCCGTGAGGTATGTCAGAAGTCCGGCTCCCTCCTCCTCCTTCCTTCCTCCGGGCCAGTAAGAGAGCACAGCGTGCTTCGCGCAGTAGGGACCTGGCCGTGAAGCTGCAATGCTTCACTGCCATGTTCCCTTACCTGCAATGGAGGCGGCAGCACCCGACAGCCAATGGAAACATCAGCTGCGGTGCCAACATTGCAGGACTCCAGGACAGGTAAGTGTCCTAATATTAAAAGTCAGCAGCTACAGTATGTGATCGGGGTGGCACTCCACTTTAAACTAAGTGCCGTTGTGGTACATTGGTGCCCAGAATTGGTTTTACATTCTGCACCCAAAGCTTATATGTGGCTTATTGGCTTCAAGAAGTTACTGCACATCATTACTCTTGGCTTCGCCTTCATAAATAAGCCTACACCAGAGCGAAAAATATGACGACTGAATTTCAATTTCCTGCACCCCCACCTGATAAGCACTGCTGTATGTAAAGTTTATAATGACATGGACCTCATGTATGCCAGGCAGTACGTGACTCAGGCCCTTTCACAATCCACTGGCTGTAGTAAGTGATTAATCGAAGATTGGTTTTATTATTCTGCACTAGCATATTCTCTTCTATCGTTTTTATGCATTTTTAATTTCCACTTCTAATATTTTTTTTTCCAAGCAGACAGTGATGAAATGCTCATATCAAAATTCTGTCTCGAGCATAATTTATTATACCGGCTTTACTGTGCTAGCAAGAAGAAGAAGAAGAAAAATGTTTTCCCTGATCTTTTTTAATTATTTCCGCATTTTTTAAGTAGCTCTGGGCCAATATAAATAACACTAAATCTTCCAAAAGTTAAACAGATTATATAAATATACTTCTGCCTGTCTATGCCACTACATAATTGTGATGGCCTTCAAATTTGTGGTAGGGTAAGCATGACATTTGTTTAGCTGATTGATGGATGCAGCTAATATTGTAACCAGTCTATAAAAAAAAAAAGAGCTTTTCTACATGAAAAGGTGTGACATAAAAACATAAAAACAAAGTCATAAAAAAATGATAAAGGACCGGTAGAGAAAGCAGGTTACGTGTTTTATGCCTACATAAAGTTCTTACTCATGTCGACACAGCTAGTGCTGGCAACAGCCTATGATACAATTAGGATGGCGGTTCTATCTATAACGATTAAACCTCTCTGTGTATGAAGCCATTGCATCTACCTTATATCTCACCATGCAACCCAGGCATGTTCCTGTCTCCTCCACATCCAATTTTAGTTGTACTAGTGTAATGTATATGTCAAGGCAAAAAATAAAAACATATGAAGTACATCTCTCCAATGTAAGCACATTTCCCAGTTTATTTTATATTATAGATCTGCAAATAGAGAAAAAATACATGAGTGCAAGAATGGACTCAGATCCCAATGGCGCCCTACACACAAGCTTTCTAAGCGATCGTACAACAATCTGATTGTTAGTAGACATGTGCGATTAGTTTCGTACAAATAGAAAATTTGTACAAATTTCCGTAAATTCGTACATTTGAGAGGATCCGAAATACGAATTGCTATGCTTCCGAATTTTGTACGAAATACAAAAATTTCGTTTACGAATTTTGGATCCAAATTTCGCTACAACGGAGACCTGACTGGTGTTTTGTTAACCAATCAGAGGTTTTCTTCTGCTGCTGAGGGAGGGTTGGGAAAATGACCTTATTAATATGGGAGTGGGAGACTGGTACTGGTAGACGATGGGAGATTCAGAATCGGACAAAATAAGAATGTTTGTTAAATGTTTGTTAATTACGATTATTCGTTATGATGAAGTTAAAAACCCAGGAAGTCAACACAGCATAGGGATGGTGGGAGCCCCTCATAATGAGCACAGCACAGGAATGATAATGATAAATTGATCATAACGAACGTTCGTAATTGTTACGAAAAGTTAACGAACCTCATAGCTCATGACTAAGCACTGTTAAGTGTGAAACGCGTCAGCTCATTTGTCTCATTTTTTGCTGTGGCTTGTATCTGTTGGACTTTTTACAATTAAAGGCTATATTCCAGAGTGCGGCTGTCTAGAACTTCCTTTTTGCCTCAAAGTCCACGTTATAGTTATAACCAGCTTTTTCTTTCTCAGTATACACTGCACCCCCCCCCCCAGCTTTCACCTCTGCACCCCCAGCTCTCTGACCTCTGCAGAACATCAACAACCTCACAGTCTCTACTCTCTCTGCACAACCAGCACCCCAATTGTATTAACCCTGGAAGTTAATACTGGTGGCTGCACTTGCACCTAGTATATTGGGGAGAGGGGGGCAGAGGAAAGGAGCAAAACAGCAGCCATTAGCACAAGTGACACTTGTCATTTATCACCAAAACCGCTTGGTTCCACCCCCACCCACTTTCTAGTACAGTTCCTGTTAAAGAATACAGAATCAAGTATAATTTTGCGGTGCTAGGCAAATTGTATGGAATTTGTTCATGATAACTAAATAAGCAGTAAAACAGAACGCTTGCAGCCAACAACAATAGATCCCCCAGCAACAATAGACCCCCACCTACAACAATAGATCTCCCAGCAGTCAGCAACAATAGACCCCCTCCGCTAACAGTGGATTCCTCTTAGCAGCAACTGAACTCCCAGCCAAATGAAACCTCACAGCAACAATATATCCTTCATCATCAACAATAGACTTCCCCAGCAATAATAGATTCTCCATCATCAGCAATAGACTTCCCCAGCAACAATAGATCCTCCATCATCAACAATAGACTTCTCCAACAATAATAGATCCTCCATCGTCAATAATAGAGTTCCCCAGCAACAATAGATCCTCCATCATCAACAATAGAGTTCCCCAGCAATAATAGATCCTTCGTCATCAACAATAGATTTCCCCAGCAATAATAGATCCTCCATCATCAACAATAGACTTCCCCGGCAATGATAGATATTCCATCATCAACAATAGACTTCCCCAGCAACAATATATCCTCCATCATCAACAATAGACTTCCCCAGCAACAGTAGATCCTCCATCATCAACAATAGACTTCCCCAGCAATAATAGATCCTCCATCATCAACAACAGAATTCCCCAGCAATAATAGATCCTCCATCATCAACAATAGACTTCCCCGGCAATAATAGATCCTCCATCATGAACAACAGACTTCCCTGGCAATAATAGATCCTCCATCATGAACAATAGACTTCCCCAGCAATAATAGATCCTCCATCATCAACAATAGACTTCCCCGGCAATAATAGATCCTCCATCATGAACAATAGACTTCCCCGGCAATAATAGATCCTCCATCATGAACAATAGACTTCCCCACCAATAATATATACTCCATCATTAACAACAGGCTTCCCTAATAGCTCCTCCATCATCAATAACAGACTTGCCCCAGCAGTCAGTACCAATGGACCCTCCAGCACACACCAAAACCTCTTGCCATTACATGCATTTTGTGCTGGAGGTGCCAGAACTGCACTCCCACTGAAACAAAGCCCTGCCTAAACTTAAAGAGTTGGTGTACAGAACACCCCCAAAAATTGAATTTCTTGTTTGTGCAACTGACTCACTGATTTCCCTGAAGTCTGCACTAAGATGCAAGCCATATTTTAAGCGCCCCCTGCAACAGGAATTTACGGGTATGGAAGTGGTTAAATCTTCTGCTCTTGTTGTTTTAACTTTGGATGATAAAAAAAAATTTCAGCCAGTAAATACCTTATACAGCCCACTTCCTTTTTCTTGTCTGGTAAAAAGCCTAGGCTTATGACATCATGCACAGCTCTCTCTCTCACTTTCATGAGAGTTTGCCAGGAAGGGAGTGGGACGAGTCATAAGAGGGCCAATGAGAGCTGGAGGTGTGCCTCTGTGTGTCTGTGTAAATCCAAGAAGTGAACAGGCAGCAGCTTTAGCTGCCCACAGTTAAAATGGATGCAGCCAGACTCAGTGGAGGGAGATTTCTGCAGCATATTTGGCAAGTACAGAATCACAGTATATATAAAAGAAAATAGTTCACAGTGCCCTCAGCTTATAAATCGTATTTTTACTTTAAAATACTGCCACTGATCTATATACCACAGTTACATGATAAACTGCACAGTGTCTCCAGTGCTGAGAGTTCAGATAGGAGGGGATTTCCACTACAGCCTGTATACATGCCCACATGTGTGATGTCAATATCATGTGACCTGGCTAGCTCTGATAACAAGTAAATATTCTCTCCAGCATGAAAGACACAACCGAGCATGTGCAGGTCGGCTACCCTGCCTGTGTTAGCTGGCCTTCCCCAGATAGACAGTGCAGGAGGCGGTTATGTGCATACTGGATAAAACAGCCTTATTACACAATGCAGAGGATTAACCCCTTAAGTTCCACAGTGAGTATAACAAGCATGCTATGCTGCATATACTGACTGATTTACTGTTATGGGTTTAGTAACACTTTAAAGTGATTGTAAACCCTCACCTTGTAAAACAACCCATTCATTTTAAAATAGAAAGAAAGGTAAAACATTTGTGTATAGCTATAAAAAAAACATAATTTCCCCCCCCCTTATTTTATAAGAAATCACATTCTCTCTGTTCTCAGCTGCATAGGACAAGAGAGAGGAAAAGCAGGAGCACGCTGATCTTCTCAATGCATGGCAGTGTGGATAGAGGTGGGGGGGGGGGGAGGGGGTGCCAGAACAAATCTGATCATGGAGGAGAGCAGTCTGAGTTCCCAGCATAGATAGAGAACTTACCATGGTGTGTTCTTCTGCCTAGTATGGTAAGTTTTTAATAGGAATGCAGAGGGACTGGAAGAGACACCAGGGATTTCACATAAAGGAAGCAATTCAGAGAACAGGATACTTTTTTCATATAAGTACATGGTACAGCAGGCACATATCAGGAATATGAAATGTTGGGTTGACATATTCTTTAACCCAATCCAGCTGGAAGGAGCCAGTCCTTTAAGGGGTTCTTAATACTAGGTGGTTGGGAAGCTGTTGGTGACATCATGGTCACTGTGCTGGAAGAGCTGAGTGAGTGGCCTCCCAGCACACAACAGCAGTATTGGCTGTGCACATATATCTGGCAGCCCAGCATTAAAGTGGACCTTTACTTAAAAGGTAAAGTACCACTCATCCTTCTCTTCCCCTCTTCCACTAACAATAATTTTCTTGTCTGGGAGCGGGTACCTTTTTCTGACAGGTACCCGCTTCCACTGAATTATGTCAACTTGCCCCCCCCCCCCCCAACCTTTTGGGTCATTTCACACATTCCAGGATGCTGTGGGACCAGTACCAGTGCCATGACTCTTGCATGAGCAGTTAGGAGCCAGCTTTGAGACTTCAGAAAGTCACAGCCAGCCCCCATAAGATGGCAGTGCCAGAGAACTGCCAGAGAACTGCAGCAAAGAATCAAGGAAGATAACGCTGGACTCCATAAGCTGTTGAATACCTATTTTAAAGAAGCCAGAAGCTACAGTATTTATAGCTGATGTCTTTTATTTTTTAAATCAAGTGAAAATCCTTTTTAAAGCCCACCACTGTGATGTCACATATGTAGCGCTGGCTCCTGACGAGCAGGCACTATTGTTTTTGAAAATTAAGTTGCCTGAAGCCACAGTTGGGTTTCAGGATAATTCTTCTAAAATTCCTGGTTTCAGTACCAGTCTAGCTGGGTTGCACTGGGTTCTCCTTGACCGGAGGTGTCGCTGTCACCGCCGGCAAGAGTAGAAAGTAGTCTAGCTGGATGCATTTAATGCCACTTACCTCTCGGAACCAGCCCAGTGGGAGTGTTCTCCCGCTTTGCATTCTGGGGGGGGGGGTTTAAGGTACCGACACCATGTGACCAAAAAAGCTTTTCCTTTCGGCGTGGTGCTGGTGGTCCTCCTGACTCAGCCTCATGGCCCTCCTGGCCTGGGGTGCGAACCATGCATCCTGTGTCTCGGGGCTTGCTGGCCCGAGGCAATGTAACTGTAGGGGTAGGCCAGAGTGCCTTTGGAGCCTACTGATCCAAGGAAGGTCCGGTGCTGTCTCAACGGAATGGAGAGGCCCAGCAACTGAAGTACTCCAGGGGAGGACCCTTTCAGGAGAAGGCCATGCGCAAGGCTGGATTCTCTGAAGGAGCCTGGAGGCTTAGTTGAAGGACGCGACCTGGAACATCCCTCATATGGTATCGGCTGAGAGAACCTGGTACCGTATGACAGTTACTTAAAGTTCATCTAATACTTCAGTGACGTTAAAGTGTAACTACAAGTCTGTGGCAGAGACTTTACCGAGTATCCTACCTGCTGCTAGGCCTAGTGAGAGAGACCTATCCGGGGGTGCTGAATCCAGTTGTGAAACAGTTTAATCTCTGGATTCATCTGATATCTTCACCCAGCAATCTAAGTACCTGAACTCACCCCTAAACCCTCTACACTTTATCAAGAGACTGTGTTCTATTTTTCTGAATAAAAAACCTGAAAGAGGATTCAGCATCAGTCTCAACCTTTTCTCTGGGTTACTTTCCACGGGATCCCCAAGACTGAGCTACAACAGGTGAGGTAACGGTAAGCCCAAATTTAACCAGCAGCTCCTTCGGGGTTTAGTGCTACACATATATGATATGGCTGGTGTTAAGGTGTTAAAAACATATATGTAACTTTTTATTTAAATTTTTTTTAATTTTTGGTCTTGACCATAATAAAGACAGAAATATGTCGATAAATACTATACATTTACTTCAAAATATCTTCTTGGACTGGAATTGACCTTTAAAAGAGAGAAAAATCATCAATACCCTTATGTATTATCTTGATAAGTGCACTTGACATTTTTGATAAAATAGTTGTCAGTTACAGAAGCGCCTGCGGTCATGAAGATTGTTAATCCTTCCCTGCAGCTAAGCAGGTATCCAGTTTAGCAAAGCCCACATGGGGGCAGTGACCACTGTTAGAGGATGCTGCTTTGTGCGCTATAGATAGTTGGTTCTCCGCAGTGGAATGTTGTTGGTTGTAGGTTCCATTTCTTGCTATGCTACTTCTTGCTACGTGAAGACGTATCTCTTTATGGAGTGGGACAGGGCTCAACCCTTTTGGGGACCAGAATTTTCTTTACTACAGTAAGATTGTATCTAAACACAAAGCCAATATTGCAGCCTATTAGTTCTTGGTGTTGTGGTTGCATTTGTTTTCTTTTTTGTCAAGCTTTTTGTTTACTTTATTATCATCTGGTAATTGTACAAGTAACACACTTTCTGTCCTTGGGTGACGGATGTAATTGCTCCACTGTGTCGATGGAGGAAGCCATAGTGGTCACCCGAGGCTGCTCTCCTGATATAGACCACAAACATACACTATATTGTCAAAAGTATTGGGCCACCTGCCTTTACACGCACATGAACTTTAATGGCATTGCAATCTTAGTCCGTAGGGTTCAAAATTGAACTGGCCCACCCTTTGCCGGTCTAATAGCTTCAACTCTTCTGGGAAGGCTGTCCACAAGGTTTAAGAGTGTGTCAATCGGAAATGTTTGACCATTCTTCCAGAAGCGCATTTGTGAGGTCACACACTGATGTTGGACGAGAAGGCCTGGCTTGCAGTCTCTGCTCTAATACATCCCAGAGGTGTTTGGGTTGGGCTTTTGGGTTGAGGTCAGGACTTTGTGCAGGACAGTTCCTCAACCCCAAATTCGCTCATTCATGTCTTTATGGACCTCGCTTTGTGCACTGGTGCGCAGTCATGTTGGATCAGCAAGAGGCCATCCCTAAACTGTTCCCACATAGTTGGGAGCATGAAATTGTCTTGGTATGCTGACGCCTTAAGAGTTCCCTTCACTGGAACTAAGGGGCCAAGCCCAACCCCTGAAAAACAACCCCACACCATAATCCCCCCTCCACCAAATGATTTGAAGCAGTGCACAAAGCAAGGTCCATAAAGACATGGATGAGCGAGTTTGAGGTGGAGGAACTTCACTGGCCTACAGAGTCCGGACCTCAACCCGATAGAACACCTTTGGGATAAATTAGAGCGGAGACTGCGAGCCAGGCCTTTTCGTCCAACATCAGTGCCTGATCTCACAAATGTGGTCCTGGAAGAATGGTCAAACATGGCCATAGACACACTCCTAAACCTTGTAGACAGCCTTTCCAGAAGAGTTGAAGCTGTTTTAACTGCAAAGGGTGGGCCAACTCAATATTGGACCCTACGGACTAATGCCTCGTACACAGGGCCGGTGCTACCACTAGGCAAACTAGGAAGCCGCCTAGGGCGCACTGCTGCCTAGGGCGCCCAGCCACTAGTCCGTTTGCACATAGTGTCAGAGGCGCAGCGGTGCCGGAGGACTGTGTCTGTGTCCCGACTCCCGAATGTATGGAAGCAAGCAAACATTCATTGATGGGCCCTGGTGAGGCTGCATTGATGGGTGCAGGTAGGCTGCATTTGATGGACGCTGATCGGCGCTGGTAGGCTGCATTTGATGGGCGCTTGTGAGGCTGCATTTGATGGGTGCTTCATTAAAAAGGTGGGGTATACATGGACAAGGCAAAAGGGGTGGAGTCAGGGGGGGAGCCAAGGGGGGCAGCAAAATGAGGTTTCGCCTAGGGTGTCAAAAATCCTTGCACCAGCCCTGCTTGTACACACGGTCGGATTTTCAGACGGAAAATGTTCGATGGGAGCCTTTTGTCGGAAATTCCGACCGTGTGTAGGCTCCATCAGACATTTTCCATCGAAATTTCCGTCGCACAAAATTTGAGATATGGTTCTCAAATTTTCCGACAACAAAATCCCTTCGCGTAAATTCCGATCGTGTGCACACAATTCCGACGCACAAAGTGCCACGCATGCTCAGAATCAAGCAGAAGAGCAGCACTGGCTATTAAACTTCATTTTTCTCGGCTCGTCGTACGTGTTGTACGTCACCGCGTTCTTGACGTTTGGAATTTCCGACCAACTTTGTGTGAAGGTGTGTATGCAAGACAAGTTTGAGCCAACATCCTTCGGGAAAAAAAACATTGGATTTTGTTGTCGGAATGTCCGATCGTGTGTACAAGGCATTAGACTGGGTGTGCCGATAAAGATAATGTGGGTGTAAAGGCAGGCGTCCCAATACTTTTGACAATACAGTGCATCTCTTCGTTTCCATTACTTGGGGGGTAGTCAAACAAAACCAAAGAAAATTCCCAGCCCTACTTACCAACCAGCCTGCAACCAACTGAATAATCCTGTCTAACAGTATGCATTAAATTGCATACTTTTAGACAGGATGATTTGGTTGGTTACAGACCCGTCGGTAAGTAGAGCTGGGAATTTTCTTAGGTTTTGTTTGACATGCATTACCATTCCATTTACGCCTTGCTGCAAAGGCCAGTTATAGTTGGGAGCAGTGACCCTTTGTTTGTACTGTTGGAATACTGGTGAGGGGACGCACTGGACACTTTTGCTGCCATTGTGCTATATGCTGGGTGTCCAGTGCGCCCCTGTGCCTTTAAGGAGGGGTGGGCTCCCTTTAGGCTCACCTGCCCTCTGCCTATCCCTTATAATGCATGTGCTTCCAATGTGGAGACTCTCAAAATGTAAAGTTAGCACTGCAGATGACACTGGGGTGATGTGAAGAGGCTCTGCAGCTTGCACATTGTATTTATTGGCGTATAACACGCGCCGGCGTATAACACGCACCCCAAGTTTAGGAGGAAATTTTAAGGAAAATACATTTTTAAAGGAAAAAAAACTTACATTTAAATGATCATCAATGCAGCCTTGCACAGCGTCCATCTGCATCCTTGTCGGTGTCATTTGCAGCCTTCTTAAGCCCCATACACACGGTAGGATTTTCCGATGGATTCTGTCCTATCGGACAATGTTGTCGGAAATTCCGACCGTGTGTAGGCACCATCGGACAGTTTCCATCAGATTGTCTGACGGACAAAGTCCTATCTCCTGCTGGATAGATTTTTTGACAACAAGGTCCGATCACACCAAATCCGATCGTGTGTAGCGAATTCCGACCGGACAAAGTGCTACGCATGCTCAGATCACATTACAAGACCAAAGCTATTGGCTACTAGCCTCTACGTAGTCCCGTCGTAGGCAACAAACGTCACCACGTTCAGAATGATCGGATTTTCCGACAACTTTGTCCGACCGTGTGTATGCAAAACCAACATCAGACAAAGTACGACGGACATGGTCTGATGGACCTGGTCCTCGGATAATCCGCGCGTGTGTATGGGGCTTTAGTTTCATTTGCAGCCTTGCCCAGGCTGCAGTTAAACTGCAGTGACGTATCAGTGTCACTGCAGTTTAAAAATTGGCTCCATTGGCCGTTCTCGCAGCTTTCGGGCGCCTTCGGTCTTTCTCGCCCACCTTCGGTCTTTCTCGACCGCCTTCGGCCTTTCTTGACAGCTTTCGGCTGCCGAGAACGGCCGAAAGAAGCTGAAAGCGGCCGAGAAAGGCCGAAGGCGACCGAGAACGGATGAAAGTTGCCGAGAAAGGCCGAAGGCGGCCGAGAAAGCCGATGAGAAGGGCCGAAGGTGACTAGAAGCCGCCCGGAGCCTCACAATGAAGGGGGATCGGTGTATAACATGCACCCCTGATTTTCCCCTGATTTTAAGGGGGAAAAGGTGCGTGTTATACGCCGATAAATACGGTATTTGCAAGTGTATGCAGACTTAACCCTGTTTTTAATGCATACTTTTAGACAGGACAATTCAGTTGTTTGCAGGCTGGTCGGTAAGCTGAGCTGGGAATTTTCTTTGGTTTTGTCTGACATGTTTCACCCTTCCATGTGCTCCTTGCTGCAAAGGCCAGTTATAGGTGGGAGCAGTGGCCATTTGTTTGTACTTGGGGCGGTAGGGCTATCGGTAATTTACAGAAAATAACTAGGAAGGAAGATATTCTTCAGGGCAGCTCACAGGAAGTGACAAGGACACTACATTTTTGGCAAGATCAGAAGGGATTTTCTGGGGCTCAGAGCTTGATCCTTATTGACTTTCTGATGGGGAATCTTTTTCCACCCTGTTATGGCTCTGAACAGCTGAGGTGCTTGTTATTCCCGTACTCTCATATATTCACATATATTCTCAGAAATAATGAAATAACACAATAAATAAGCAAAGCCTGGTCAAGATTGCATCTGTTGAAAGCAACTTTGGTGTTAAAAATACATTTCCATGTAATCTGGTCCCGTAGAGAAGGCCAAACCTTTCCTTTGGCCATTACTGCTAACACCGCAGTGACGATAAATCCACATGGGACGATGTGATTAATCCTCTTCACAGCCTTGACTTTAAACCTAGACTGGAAAAAGCAGCTGGGGTATAAATATTTAATCATGGGTAAGTAAAAGTGTCAAAAGAAGCATTGATTAAAGGGGATTATATTTCAGGTGTTCTCAGCTAGCAGGAGAAGATGCTGGGCAGCATGAATCTTACAGGGTGCATAACAAAACACAGCATAAGTTATAGCACATAGACATTTTACATGATGCAAAGTTATTTCCACCGGCTTCATCAACATATGGATCAAACCCCCGTGGTCTAGGCTGTAATACTTTGTTTTAGTAGTAAGTTATCTTGCGCTTTATAGAACATTTCTATTACCCACTGCCCCAAATTTCTCCATGTCTACAATCCCATGCTGTGAAAGAAAATTAAAGAGTAATCTACTCCGAATTCAGAATGCACAATGCACAACAAGAACCTGCAAAGCATAGAACCAGATTTTTGTAGCAGATTCACAAAACAGAGCAGGGTCTGTAGGCTTCAATGACCCCTACATTTGGCTGATATTTATAATTATGGCCAAACAGTTAAATTGATATATATACAGTAGCTCACAAAAGTGAGTACTCCCCTCACATTTTTGTAAATATTTTCTTCTATCTTTTCATGTGACAACACTGAAGAAATTACACTTTGCTACAATGTAAAGTAATGAGTGTTCAGCTTGTATAACAGTGTCAATTTGCTGTCCCCTCAAAATAACTCAACACACAGCCATTAATGTCTAAACCGCTGGCAACAAATGTGAGTACACCCCTAAGTGAAAAATTGGGCCCAATTAGCCATTTTCCCTCCCCGGTGTCATGTGACTCGTTAGTGTTACAAGGTCCCAGGTGCGAATGAGGAGCAGGTGTGTTAAATTTGGTGTTATCACTCTCACTCTCTTATACTGGTCACTGGAAGTTCAACATGGCACCTCATGGCAAAGAAATTAAGGATCTGAAAAGAATTGTTGCTCTACATAAAGATGGCCTAGGCTATAAGAAGATTGCCAAGATCCTGAAACTGAGCTGTAGCACAGTGGCCAAGACCATACAGCGGTTTAACAGGACAGGTTCCACTCAGACCAGGCCTCACCATGGTCGACCAAAGAAGTTGAGTGCACATGCTCAGCGTCATATCCAGCGGTTGTCTTTTGAAAATAGACATATGAGTGCTGCCAGCGTTGCTGCAGAGGTTGAAGGGGTGGGGGTCAGCCTGTCAGTGCTCAGACCATACACCGCACACTGCATCAAATTGACCTGCATGGCTGTCATTCCAGAAGGAAGCCTCTTCTAAAGATGATGCACAAGAAAGCCTGCAAACAGTTTGCTGAAGACAAGCAGACTAAGGACATGGATTACTGGAACCATGTTCTGTAGAAAGATGTGGAGAAGCTCGGGGGGGGTACCTCGTCCTGAATTTAGATATAAAAAAAACGAAGAAGGGGGGTTTTTAGCCAACCTATCGGACTATCACGGTACCTGAACGGATGTATGTCTCAATACCAAAGATTGATTCTAAATAGTTTTATTAACACATAGTATACAAAAAACATATCATATATAAAAACAGTGAGGATCCTTGCAGTCCAAAGGCATACATATACATAAAGCTTGTTGATAGATCAGAATGTTTAGACAAAACTCGCTGATTCAATGCTGGTTGACGCGTTTCGCTTAGAGCTTCTTCAGAACCAGAGCATAGCGGTTCGTGTATCTTACACTTCTTGTTGGAAAGGTAGGAACTGGTATATGTCTATAGTACCCAATAGTTTATCTAAAAGTAAGTCTCTCAGGAAGACCGTCGAGAACTCGCCGAGTTTGGGATCTAGAGCCAGCAAACAGGGCATGAGATAAAAAAGTAAGGAAAAGAAAGAGTAATAGTAGTGGAGCTGGGGTGTGCCGAGTCGGCCAGTAACAGAGTGGTATTCTGCGGACAGATCTGTGATGCCGATATCCTTAAAGATCCAGTTGGGTCCTCCCCGTGAGTCTCCTTTTGGGAAGTGGTGATATCAAGGGATGATAAGAACACTATATTAAGTCCAGCATCACAAGGATAAGCTGATAGCCACTTGTAAAGGAGGGGAACACCCCAGCTGGGAAGGATCACCAGCTCTGCAGGGTCAAACTCCAATGGCTGAATCCATTAGTTGCAGATCCTGAACAGGGTATGGTGAAAGCAGCTTCCCAGCACTCCATCTCAAAAGAGATGGAGTGCTGGGAAGCTGCTTTCACCATACCCTGTTCAGGATCTGCAACTAATGGATTCAGCCATTGGAGTTTGACCCTGCAGAGCTGGTGATCCTTCCCAGCTGGGGTGTTCCCCTCCTTTACAAGTGGCTATCAGCTTATCCTTGTGATGCTGGACTTAATATAGTGTTCTTATCATCCCTTGATATCACCACTTCCCAAAAGGAGACTCACGGGGAGGACCCAACTGGATCTTTAAGGATATCGGCATCACAGATCTGTCCGCAGAATACCACTCTGTTACTGGCCGACTCGGCACACCCCAGCTCCACTACTATTACTCTTTCTTTTCCTTACTTTTTTATCTCATGCCCTGTTTGCTGGCTCTAGATCCCAAACTCGGCGAGTTCTCGACGGTCTTCCTGAGAGACTTACTTTTAGATAAACTATTGGGTACTATAGACATATACCAGTTCCTACCTTTCCAACAAGAAGTGTAAGATACACGAACCGCTATGCTCTGGTTCTGAAGAAGCTCTAAGCGAAACGCGTCAACCAGCATTGAATCAGCGAGTTTTGTCTAAACATTCTGATCTATCAACAAGCTTTATGTATATGTATGCCTTTGGACTGGAACCATGTTCTGTGGTCTGATGAGACCAAGATAAACGTATTTGGTTCAGATGGTGTCGAGCGTGTGTGGCGGCAACCAGGTGAGGAGTACAAAGACAAGTGTGTCTTGCCTACAGTCAAGCATGGTGGTGGGAGTGTCCTGGTCTAGGGCTGCATGAGTGCTGCGACACTTGGTAGCTACAGTTTATTAAGGGAACCATGAGTGCCAACATGTACTGTGACATACTGAAGCAGAGCATGATCCCCTCCCTTCAGAAACTAGGCCATAGGGCAGTATTCCAACATGATAACAACCCCAAACACACCTCCAAGACTACCACTACCTTGCTAAAGAAGCTGAGGGTAAAGGTAATGGACTGGCCAAACATGTCTCCAGGCCTAAACCCTATTGAGCATCTGTGGGGCATCCTCAAACGGAAGGTGGAGGAGCGCAAGGTCTCTAGCATCCACCAGCTCTGTGATGTCATCATGGAGGAGTGGAAGAGGACTCCAGTGACAACCTGTGAAGCTCTGGTGAATTTCATGCCCAAGAGGGTTAAGGCAGTGCTGGAAAATAATGGTGGCCACACAAAATATTGACACTTTGGGCCAAATTTGGACATTTTGACTTAGGGGTGTACTCACATTTGTTTGACAGCGGTTTAGACACTAATGGTTGTGTGTTGAGTTATTTTGAGGGGACAGAAAATTTATACTGTTATACAAGCTACTTTGCATTTTTGCAAAGTGTAATTTCTTCAGTGTTGTCACATGAAAAGATATAATAAAATATTTACAAAAATGTGAGGGATGTACTCCCATTTGTGAGATACTGTGTATATATATCTATATATATATATATATATATATATATATATATATATATATATATATATATATATATATATATATATACTTGTAGCACCCTGGGGTTTAGTCAGGGAGCTCCTCACCAAATTCCTTGTCAGGAGTATCTACCATAGTTAAATTGTTAGAGATCCATTGATTCCTCAGTAAGTTTGACCTTGTTGTACTTTTCTCTTCTACCACTAGGTGGCCGGGCACTTGGTGGTACTAGATATGAGAAGGACAACTCAAGGTCAGGTTATGGGTATATGGGGTACCTCAGCCAATGGGCAGGGGTTTTTATTGAATCCCTTGGCCTGCTGGGAGAGCCTATGTATTTGGGTGGAGTCAGGTGATCTATGTTCTGTGCCACCTGGACGCCTGTCTCGGTGGATGTTTGTCGTACGCCCGGGCTTCTAGGCCAGAGATTGGGCCTATCCCGGGGACATCTGGCTGCTAGACTGTGTGAGGGCCTATCCAGTGAGAGAAGTGAGAGAGCAGCACACTGTTGGGTTGCAGCTTGCAATCTAACCAGAAGTGACGGTTCTGTCGGCCGGAGAACCTGTCGTGGTCAAAGGTAGCAGGAAAGCTAACCACCTTTAGCAGGGACCACAGTGAGTAGTGAAGCAAGTACCAGAACCATATTCTCTCCAAAAGGGCAAGGTGGAGAATCGGGGAACTTCAGGCGGTGATCAAGTCAGGGACCCAACCAGCAGAGGAGATGCTTGCAGAGCAGCCTTGTGTGTCAAGCCAGGGACCGAGCTGGTTAGGAGAGGTGAAGCTTGAGAAGTATCTGGAGTGCCAAGTTAGGGCCCCATCAGAGAAGCATGGGTGACACTTGAAGGAGATACCATCGCAAATCTTGGAGGAGCTCAAGGGATTCAGAGTCAGTGAATCAGAGGGTCTATTGAGAGACTGGGAGCTCAGTATTAAAGAACTACAAGAAGCAGTTGTAGTGGAGCTGAAAGAACTGTTATGTGTGAGTTAGGAACTGTTAAAGACTGTTGCCATAGGAGACAGCAATCCTGCACATGCGGAAGTTGCGCCTTGCTGGGGCCTTTCCCTGCATAGCTGTTCTCCTATTGAAGTCTCGGAGTCTGCCAATTGAGTTTGCTACTATCTAAGGGTGTCCTGGACCTAACCCTCTTTCCCCCAAAATATACAAAAAAAGGACTGTCAAAAGAAATAAATCCTCTTTTACATCCAAGAAGTGTCTGGCGTCCAATGACTTTCACCATCTTTGCACCCACTATGCCTCACAACCCACCACATATTGAAGGATGTCAGCTAACTTTGGCCTTTGAGGTCCTCATTAGACCAAAATAGTTAAAATACCTTGCTACATTTGGCGCCCAACATGGGGCTAAGGTGTTGTCTTTGCAGCAGTCGCCCATAGCAACCGGCTTCAGTTCCATCAGGACTTCGTCTGGCTCCATGGGAAGGTGGCAAGTATAAGAAAAAACCTCTAAAGGTGGGACTATACCGGCAACTATAGAAACCATATAGGCTACATGAGATAATTTTTATGTATTTATTATACAAAATTTATAGAAAAACATATATAGATTTTAAAAACAACATGACAAATGGTACAAAATGATATGCATATCTGAAGTAGGTGAAGAATTCCGACGCGTTTCCAAATGGCTGAAAATATGCCTATCTTCCTCAGGGAATTATAGTCACCATCTACAGAATATCAAGACATGTCAATTATATAAAGAAAAGTTCTGTACCCCACTTTGACATAGAGTAGAGAATCATATATTGCATAAAAATATACAAATATTCAGTATATATGAATAATACACTATGAATAATACACTTACATAGTCATATATAACATCGCATATATAGCATTGCCTCCCATTCACTTTCCGAGAAGAAAGGACGTCCAAATGCTGGCAAAGGGAAAAGGTCGCATTCCCATACTCTCTACAAGACGGCACGGATAAAAAAGTTCCATACATCTAATGGCATGAAGACCTAAAAACCACCAATGGAAAAACGGGAGTAAAAAAACAGAACCTGGGTATAAAATCTGGGAAACAGTGGTGCTCTTGGGAAGAAACCCAAGATACCCCCCGTTTGTCCCATATAAGTAACTCACCCTGGGGTCCATAATCAAAGGGTCCAAAGGTGGAGAAATTCCAGGAAAAAGACTCCCAAGATGTCCCAAAGGTAGAGAGCAGTTCACACAGCACGGTGCTGTGGAAGGGAATGACGCCATATGCCGTCTCAGGCGTCCTTATGTAGGTTAAAAAAGGCTCTGTCCCGCCCCAGTGGGTGTTACCGGACGACGTCAGACGCAAAAGGCGTCCGGCGTCGTCACGCAAAAGCCCGCCCAATGGGCTGCGTCTCATCCCTGATGGGAAGAAAGGGAAGGTAATCCATGTAGCGGAGGCGGCGTGAGTGTGCGCGTGCAGCCATCCGCACCCAAGGGAGCGCTGTCCACACGGCGTCTAAAGACGTCCCTGCCCCATACAACACTATCGCGCATTGCATGAAGCGCATGCGTGATGTGAAATCCCAGCCAAAAAAGGTTTGTTTGTGGCGCAAGCGGCCCATGAAAAGGGTGCGCATGCGCAGGGTAGTTTGCATGGGACAAGAACGTCAAGACCGCAGAAGTGGAACCACGCCACCCAGAATGCAGGTGGCCGCGCGAGCCACCCAAAACAGCCACCTCCGTCACCACCCCCTCTGCCCAGATTGGACAGAAAAGGTGGGACACGGAAAAGGGGAGACAACTGGGTAAATAGATCCCCAATGCCCCCAGGAAAGCGGAAATCTTCCGCACCAAGATGTAATAGGCTGGGGGGTAGAGGGTCGATGCTGGGAGAGAGTCTGTTGTTGCATGGAGGTAAATCGGGGGGCCCCCCCCCATCCAATGTCCTAGAGCCTAATAGGGGCCCAGGTGCACTGGTGGGCGAGACCCCCCATCCCCCCAAATTAAAAGCAACAATGAAGGGCTAAAACCACTGGCAAAACAAAAGGGGTCAACACCTGAGGGTCAGAAAAAAAAAAAAAATTATTCCTGAACCTCTGGGTGGCCACTACCCCAAGAGACCCAAAGTCACCTCCAGTCTAACCATCGAAGATGAAAGATGAAGGGACTTAGCCCCCTAAAAGGAGAATTCCCACGATGCATCGCGGGATAGGGAGCCTATGGGTCTGTTGGGGTTGAGATGCCAGGTAGAGAGTAATGGAAGGACACAAAGAGAACCCCTGCCAAGCAAAAGATTGGAACATCAACATTTCTATTCCTCGGTGAGTAGAGCCCCAGGAGGCAAAGCCATTTACAATGACAAAGTCAAAACATACATTTACAAGTATTGTCCAATAAGGATATATAAAGAAAACCCCCTGACTGAACCATTCACCCCACCCAGTAAATTGCTAGAAGAGAGACAAGGAGTCTCAAAGGGAACCCCCCCCTAGACTGAGGGACCTGCAGAGAAAAAGGACTGGAAAAAAAAAAAAAAAAAAAAAAAAAGGATTCTATAAGTTTTTGGATTGTTTTTTATTATTATTTATTATATGGAGGGAACTTAAAGCTACCTCCAGTGATAATTTAATCAGTTTTTCCCGAGCTGTAACCATCCAGAAATGGTCTAAAGCTTTCCACTTCGTTTAAACCTGGAGGAGTGGTTGCCTTCAAGGTTCTAATCCAACGCATTTCCCGTTGAAGAAGAACCTTGTTCCAATCTCCTCCTCTGATTGGAATATGCAATCTGTCAAGGACAGTGAAATTCACTTTCGGTAATCTGTAGTTGTGTTTCTTGGCTATATGGGAAGGTGGCAAGTAACATTTACTCTTCTTATAGACTGTGTTGTCGTGTGTACTATCAGTGTGGGGAAGAACCACCAAGTCTCATTGCTCATGGGAAAGAATCAGCCTGGTCTTTTGACACTTCCCGCCAGTGCTGTAAGGGTTAAAACAGACCCCAAAATGGACTCCATGACAGTTTTGGTGCGCAGCAGCAAGACGGAGGTGGGCGCCACAGTTCCCAAGAAACATTTGCACCAATCCGTTGGCAGGGGGAGGAGCTCCCGCTCTGGAGAGGGGGAAGCGCTATTGTTCAGGTCACCATCTTGGATCCGCATGCTGAGCCCTCGTGGCCTAAAAGAAATCATGGCTCACCTAGGAGCTCCAAGACTGGAGGTCCCTCAGCCCATGTCAGCTGAATATGACCCACGGGAGATCGCCAGTTTCTTTGCCTCAGGAACCACGGTTACTGACACGGGTATTCGGATGGTACCAAAGGGCCCTGTATATTTCTCAAAGCTCTGCAGCAATGGGGATTGTTTGTCGGCGGTGTTCCAGATTTGCCCTCTTTATGCGCCCCTGGAGCCGATGCTGTCAAAGTGGAGAACTGCTGCTGATAGCTTCCAGACTGCCATTGCCGTTGCGGGTGATAAGGGCGGATTGGGCCCATGGGTATGCCTCTGTGGGAGAACCCACATCCAGTACTGAAGCTGCTGAGTAGGGCAGTTCTACTTCGGCCTAGGCGGACTCTTCTTCCGAGGAACTAGACGTGTGGGGCGAGCTTGTAGATACTGCAGCGGAAGTTTTAGTTCCCACTGCCATCGCTCCTCCGGAGACACCCACAGTGACCGATAGTCCGGAGACGGTGATGCTGATACCATCTCTCTCTATTAAGGAGGCTCAAGCCGGTAAGCGAAGACGAAAAGGGGGATGCACGGGACAAATAAGGTAACGGTGCTGTAAAGTCTATATCGAGTATCAAAGTTTGAAAGACTGTGTTTCGCTCACTAATCCTAAAGTAAGAAATGTGTCTATGTGGGCGGAGCCCACTCATTGAACTAAAGTTAACCATGTTAGTCTCACAAAATGACTTTAAACATCACTATGGTATTTGCTAAGAGAAACCTCGATCCTGCCTGATCGCAGGTAATACTGGAAATTGTTATGGAGATTCCACCGCCGTCTCTCTTGAGGAATTCTAAATGTGCACTTGCAGAGTTAAAGGAAGCTCTGCTGAAATTAGTTTCCTTTGTGTCAAGTTTGCAAGTGGGAAATACCTTTCAATGCTGAATATCTGGGGCTACGGCCATAACATTAATATGGACAGCGTGATCCTTTGCAGGCCAGGCAAGAAAGATGCTAAATATTCTGTTGTCATTGTAAATGAGATGTAACCCTGCCATATGTCAGATACTATTAGCCTTGTCCAAATAATACCTTGTGGATTACAAATATGGGGTGTGATGCAAAGGACGCTCTGCTCACAGTTACCTTACACACCCATTTAAAATGTTACTAATGGGAAAAAATCCCAGAAAGCTGTAACGCCAGAACGGTGCTGGACTAAATGTTGCTGGCAGTTACAGGAAGCAATCATTTGAGCCATGTTGGGTAAAGATTAAAGTTGTTGGGGTGTTTCACCCTGAAGAGCGATCTGTGAACTTCAACAGGTTGTTGATAACCAAAAGGGGAAGAAGGTTCCTGTCTTTAGCTGCCATGTGGGCAGACTGAAGGTATTCTTGCAAGGGACCTGTGTCCTGAAATGTGGTCTCTTGCCATTTGGCCTGACTGCTTGCTACTTGAAATGCAGTTATGCCCTGTGCCCGGAGTTCCTTTTTAAAGAAGACAAGGGAATTGCTGGGAACATCTACCAGTACTGGGATCTCTTTCTTATCATTAGGTATTGATTGCACTCAACACGTGCAGGAGGAGAAATCTCTTCTGTATCCTTGATGTCTGATATGAATTCTTCCCTAGCAGTAATTCTTCCCATGGTTTCTAATGTTCCAGCACATGTGTGCAATCTGTAAAAAAATACTTCTCCCTTTACATTAAGCGTGTAAAAGAACTCCTAAGTTGCAAATAAATGACTGCTTTGATCATCTAAAACAGTCTACATTGATAGCTTTCTCTTGTTGTCCCTGAGGAAACACTTTCACCAGAAACCTTTTAGCACTGGTTTTCTATAAAAATCTATCATGACGTAGCTCACTGCATTTCAATGTAATTGTTGAAGATGACTGATCATGGCTCTCCCTGGTATGATCTGATGGAGATGTAAGATCTTCAGTAGAAGTAGAGTCACGTTTTAAAGGGCCTCTGTGTTGAAGCTGACACATGCATGTCGCTGTCACGTTCCGAGCACTCAACTGTAGCCTTGCAGTCTCTGGCAAACTGCTTTGTAGATGCACATCTGAAGCAAATGGCAAGGCTCCACAGAAACACCTCTTCAAAGAGCTTTCCCTTAAATGCATGATATTTCCTGAGATGATGTGTTTTTTTGTGGACAAGACTGTGGGAGTTTTGGTCTTTTTGCCTTTCTTCACTGTCGCAGAGGGCAGTGGGTGTAACTTCCATATTTCTAACATAGACAAGATTTCTAGTAATGGGCTAAGACTGCGATCCACAGTTGCATCCAAAATTAAAACTTTATTTGAAACCGCCACACCAGTTATATGACACTGTACTGCACTGGTGTTGGTATGTAAGAAAAAAAAATGAATTTTTTTTATTTCTTCCTTTTCCAAAAAATGTGCCAAACAAAATACAACTTAAAAAAGCTTGCCATGCCTCTTACTGAATGCCTTGTACTGTCCACTTTCCAAAAAGGGGTCATTTGGGGGGTATTTGTACTGTTCTGGCATTTTCTGGCCTCAAAAAATGTGTTGGTCATCAGTACAGTATCAGTAGATTTTTCAGATATACTGTACTGCATATACCATAGTTTATGGATTAAATACCACCAAAAGAAAGGTCTTTTTATGTGAAAAAAAAAGATAAAAATTTAATTTGCGTACAGTGTTGCATTTGTCTTTCAAAGTGTGACAGCAGTGAAAGCTGAAATTTGGCCTGGGCTGGAAGGGGATGAAAGTGTCTGGTATTGAAGTGGTTAATAAGGCTTCATAAGCGAAACATCTAAAATACGAATTCCTTTAAATAGCATGATTTAAATCTGCACTTGAAGTGACACACCTATAGTAATACAGAAAAAGTGGCATTTAGAAAGAAACACGTGTTACTAAATTACTAATTTACTTTCCGGCTTTCTTTTTTTCTTTTTCTTTGAATGCCATGAATACCCCACAAAATTAAACAAAGGGTGTGAAGAGATGGGCATTGCCCTGGGATAACTATACCAATGCAAAAAAAATAAAACAATGAAAGTGGGAAGCAGCTTCTTTAATAAGGCTTACAGTGAGAAGTTAAAAATATAAAATTCTCTTAAATAACATCTTTGGGGGAATTCCCAAAACTAGGGGACTTGATGAAGACAAGTGTCTCTTCACCACATCCCTGGCCCAGTGGATTTGAGGGTCTGGAAGTTAATGTAATCCTGAAGCACCCCCCCCACCCCCCAAAAAATAGCGCGCCCCTGGTTATTCATTCACAAAAACAATTACAAAGTAAATAATTACATATAAAGCCACTCTAAAACTGTATCCAAATATGATCATGGCCATATTTGGTCAATGACATTGGCCAGCATCCCTGGCCCCTTTGTTTACTTTCTGCTGCTAGCTGGGTGTTTTAGGTGTTGGAGAAAAAAATGGAGTATCAGATGGGTTCAGTCCAGGTAAAGGCTTGACATGTGGATGTCTCGTGGTGTGGATCTCGAGAATCATGTCAGCGGTTCCAGGAGTCTGTGATGGCACCAGTTGCTGCATAGGATATTAGTAACTTGGGAGGTAGAGAAGTATTTGATGCGCCAGAGTCACCAATGTGGTTGATAGCTGCAGCGTCTATTGCTGGAGTCTGTGCTGTGGGTTGATGCACAGGATGTAAAGTGTCCAGAGCAATTGTGTTGTCATTGTTCTGGCTTAGGATAGATTGCAAGGTCATCAGAGGTTGGCTAAGGCTTCTGCTTATTTTCTCTGTGCTTGTACCTGGGTAGTTTGTTGGCTAGTTTGTTGGCTAGCGGTGGGTAGGGTGCTGTGGTGGTTGTCATGTCCTCCATGTTTTCTTGGTGCATGGGTGCCAAGCAAGGGTCACATGAGAAGCCTACCTCAAGGTGGGTTCTTCTGGGCTACACTAGGCACCTGTAACAGGATCACTCTGCTCTACACATTTGGAACCTTTAGGCTGCATTCACACCTGAGCGTAGCTTTTCAGGCAGAAAATCGCGCGAATTGCGGCGTTTTTTCGTGGCGTTTTTTACCGCGATTTGCAGAGTTTTTTACTTTTGTGCAGAGCAAAAGGTCACCAATGTAAAAAGAATAAATCTGCCCGATTCGCGCGACAAAAAAGGGTCCGGAACTTGTTTGAGCTTCAGGCGTAGGGCTTCAGGCGTTTTGGAGTGGAGATGTGAACAATAGAGAATAATGTATTTTTTCCCCTCTAGCTTTTGTAGCTTCAGGCTTCAAGCTACAAAACGCTCAGGTGTGAATGCAGCCTTACTCTTGTTTCATCAGTGCCCTATGACAAGGCTGAGGGCAACCTTTTAGAGATGAACGTACACTTGAACCGCAACTGTTCTCCAGTTAACTCTGGGGTCCTCGTGACAATGTACACTTTCTCTGTGCCTGCATTTGGAAGGGACATGCTGAGCCTTGTCAACATCAACCTGTCCAGTGTTTTGCTGCTACCTCACTCCCAGTAATGGTATGGGATCCCGCCTTTCACATAGCACAGACTCCATGCATGCATTTAACTTCACTTAACTCTTCCGTACCTTGGCACAGGCTGGGGTCCTCTGCGTTGGGAGCCTGCTCTCAATGCTATGGGAGATGGACTGCTCACTGAGAGAATGCTGACAACAACTCCCTCCTGCAAGAGGCTTTCCCACCTATCCCAGGCACACGCTTAATGACAGACTACTTGTAACTTTTGTTAACCTAGGTAAACCATATTTCTCTAGTACTGATGTCTTAACTGATGTCTTAAAACCTAAGTACCTTAGTGACCTGAACTATGGAATGGTTCCGGTTACTTGCATTACACCCCTTTTAGTAACTTCAGATCAGGGGGCAACAAGGTTTCAAAACTTTACTTGAAAAAGAGCAAATGTTATTGCAGACTCCAACATATAGAAACATTATTTCTTCCTACATCCCTAACCCTAACTCAGGCTTCGACATATCTGTGAAGGTAGAATTCATGTATAGTAAATCAGTGGCATACTCCAGCAGCTAGTGTCTTCCTGGCGAACCCCAAGTTCTGATGACCTTTACATCTCGGCAGTGGTAAGTGGCATTCTTTTGCTCCTCATGGGTGCTATTTTCTGTCTCTTTCCCGTACGGGCACTGGGCACTGGGTCTCTGGGGAAATGCTCAGCGCTATCCATGTGCCCCCTCTGGACCACTGTCCCACCTTATATCACAGGATCAGTGGGTTGGACCCAGAGAAAAACCTGCCAAAACTCAAAGACCTGGGAAAGTATTAACTCTTACCCTCCTGTCCTGGGGCAGCATCTAACTTACTATTTCTAAACCACTTATGAGCTTCTATCTCTGATTGTGTATGAGCTTGGACATATACTCCTGATGATGCGTATGTGCGCGAAATAGCTGTAGAGGTTTAAAACTGTACAATGCTTGAGGTCCTGGCCAACCACTCTGCAATAGATTGCGTTCCATGTAAGTGCAAGCCTACTACTTACACATAATGTTTTGTGCTTGAGGTCCTTGTCGCCATTTTCCCTGGCTGGATTGGGCTCTTTGCACATGTGGTTTTATGTTTGTTCCTATATGCTAGTTCACCAATAAATACTGCACCATGAGAGTTTCTCGTTGTTGTCATTGGTGACTTATTGCTTCAGATGGGACACACTGAGTTATTTTTACTATGAAAAAAAAAGCTTTCTAGTTATGATCCATATACCCTGATACATTCTAAAAGAAGGTCCCATAATTTGGATAAGAGTGGAAAGTGGGAGCTGATGTTGACTACATACCTCTAAGGTCCTGGATCTTATCAGATGTGATTTTTGCTGTTCTAATTCTAGAAAGCAACTCCATCTGGTGAGTGCGTTTCTCTGGCAATGGTGGAAGTCAAATTTTGTGTTTGTCACACTGAAGGAGAGAGATCACTTGAAATACATCACCTGATATTTCTTCATGGAAGTTTATTTGAACTTTTTCTTATGTTTATTTGAATATATTCTCACTTCATGGACACAAGTATAACACTTTATGTGTTCTGAGTTTCTTTTGATATTGTTATTTAGCGCTGCAATTTTTCTTTGTCACTGTTTACACAAGTGTTTGTATATCTGGACTTATCTCTAGCAGCTATATATGGCATTAAGCACTGACATTCATTTTGCTATAAGCATGGTCAGTTTTCACCTTCCTGTGCATGAGTTTCTTCTTTTGCATGGACTTGGACAGCTTGTGCATTGTGGTTGCTTCCTTTTAATGCAATACAGTTCTGCATTTGCTTCTGTTGTAATTGACTCCTAGGCGACTGCTGTGAACAGGATAAGAAACGGGAGTGGGGCCATCATAGATGTGCGCAACCTATTGCATTAGGGTGTGCACATCATATGTATTAAAACATGGACAGTGTTAGTAACACAGTGGATGGTGTCAGCAGAGCAGTGGATGGTGTCAGTAGGGCAGTGGCTGGTGACAGTAGAGCAGTGGACTTGTCAGTAGGGCAGTGGTTGGTGTCAGTAGAGAAGTGGACTTGTCAGTAGGGCAGTGGTTGGTGTCAGTATGGCAATTTTTTTTAGGAGCCCCGTCGGGGGGCTTTGCTGAAATATCAGCAGGGGGAATCTGCAACTCACCATCCCCAACATGGTGGTGGCAGCATCATGTTGTGGGGATGCTTTTTTTTCAGCAGGGACGGGGAAGCTGTTCAGAGTTGATGGAAAGGTGGATGGAACCAAATACAGGGCAATTTAAGAAGAAATTGCTGTTCACGGATGCTCTTCATCCAATCTGACAGAGCTTGAGCTATTTTGCAAAGAAGAATGGGCAAACATGTCACTCTCTAGATGTGCAAAGCTGGTAGAGACAGCCCCAAAAAGATTTGCAGCTGTAATTACAGTGAAAGGTGGTTCTACAAAGTATTGACTCAAGGGGGCTTAATACAAATGCACGCCACACTTTTCAGATATTTATTTGTAAAAAAAATTGGATAGGTGCACTACAGAGAGTGTTTTCCAGTCTTATGGAGTGTAAGGAGACATTGAAGTTCCTAAGCCCTGTCTCTGCCTGGAAGTAAAACTGGATATCTGAGCAGCAGAGAGATGCAGGGATTGCCTAATTCAACTAGCACCAAAGAGGAGGGGGGAAATGGGAACATACCAAAGATGAACTGGGTACTAATAAAGAAGTGATTGCAGCCATTGCTGGGAAGCAGGGCAAGCTCTGGCTGTCATTTTGACAGCTGGAATTTGCAAGCAAAATGTCAAGAGAAGCATTGGTGGAGGAAGAGTAAAAGAGCATACGTCACTGAAGATTTTTAAGGTGTAAGCGATACTCCATAAATGGTAAAGTGCACTCTCTGGATAGATGAGTGTAAGGGCGTAGCCTAGAGGTCAAGAAAAGTTAGGCCCTCATAACTAAGTGAATCTTAATCAGGGAGGGGGGCAGAAAAGATATGTAATAATAGGTAATATCAGAAATTGCATCTAATTATGTGTGGCTTGATCTTAAGAAGGACATTTATCTTTAAAACATTAAAGGAGAACACATTTTTTTTATGTATCAAACTATATAGCTGGAACTCAGTGTAGGAGAATTACACTAGCTCAATTAGCACAAGCCAGAGATGCAGAACTCATCCTATCAAATTTTCGTTTTGCTCCCATGTTTCTTTTCTTCTCTTCCTCCTTTTTCTCATCTCAATAAACTACAAACTATATATACACTACACTAGTTGATTTATCTATGACAGCAAGCTTTGACCTGCTCGCCTGCTCACTATGTTGTGATTTATCCTTATTGGAGGTAATTTCACCCAATTTGTGTGTGGACAGTATTTTACATTTATGGGGGTCAGTTCTCTTTTGAAAAGCCTGGTGGCTTGGTAATGTCATGTTCCACAAAGTGAACAATGGTTCACATGATTTAAGATGGTCAATTTTGTTTGGTTTATGGTGCTTGAGTCTTTAAAGCTTAACTTCACTCAAAAAGCCCTGCTGGATCATTCCCTCCCCAAAGCCTGTAACTGAGGTACAGATTTTTTTGGATGGAGGGTAAGTGTGAGTACCAAGTTTTATTGGTACCCTCTCCAATTCTGAAATCCTCGCTTAGGCAAAGATGGCTTCCCTTGCCCCACGCCCTCCCCTCCTACAGTCTTCTGGGACACATCATATGTCCATGGAGGCTACAGGACTATTCGCAAAACACAGCATGAGTAGGTGCATGCACAGTGGGGAGCTGGCTGTGGTACCTCAAGAAGCCACAGCCAGCTCCCATATCCAGTATGGTGCTGCTGGAGACCCACAGCAGTAAGAAGAACCGACTGTGGGAAAAAAGCACTGGACCCCAGGCACTGGTATGTACCTAAGCTTTAAAAGTCTGCATCTATAGTAGATGCTGACTGTTAAAAAGTACAAAACAAAGTGAAGCTCCTCTTTAAGACTAATAGTGTTGGTTATACAATGTTTGTACAAAATACATTTAAAGTTTTGATTTAAACTCTAATAAAGAGTCACAACTTTTCCACATTTATATGACTGATGTTGTATTGCTTTATTACTAGGGTTTATTTTGTGCATTTCAGGATGGAGTAGTCTACAACAATTAACCAGCATTTGCCATTAAAAAAAATACCATGAAAACTTATGGTGCACCCAAAATCCCAACAAGGTTTACAAGGTTAAAACCTTTGATGACAAACTGTCCATTTTATCTATAAATGATATAAAAATGATGTATATTCTTATGAATCTCACAGGGAAGGGCATTGGTGAACTAGTGGCCGTTGAGTCACTTTTGACTGTTCGCTCATTATGTCTAAAGATAGAAGTCAAGCACAACCAGCTGCAATCCATTTTAATGACAGTCATCTGACAAAGCAAATCAAGACGGGCAGCTCTAAGCCTCTTTTCAATTGAAAGCCTTCTTACATGAAAACACTCAGAAATGGGAAAGGGATTAGAAAGAGGGCAGTAGTTGCTAATGCAATAAGACGGCAAAGGCTGTTTCCTGTCCCATAACACCAAAACCATCAGAGGGATGATTCCCTGGGCAGGGATAAAAATCAATGTGAAGTCTGAAAAGGAAGGCACAGCGACAAAGGACAGAATAGTTATGTGCTATAGATTATGCATTGTATGCCTAAATTTCATTTAATGCATTGGATAAATACAATTACTATTTGTGCTCAGTGTATTCCAGAGTTAAATTGTTGCAGCTTGTCTTGCAGGTTGTCGGGTTTGTTAGCTTCCTTACTCCAAATATATCATGTGAAGAGGTAGCGGTTCCCAGTAAATATATTTAATTGATTTACTTTCTCTGGGAGCACCATCCAACAAAATATCATATGCTAAATCCAAACAAATAGGACTTTCAATGTGCCACAGGATAACACCACACATAATTCAAAGATTAAAAATGTATCGCTCAACATATTAAAAAAATTCCTATACTTTGCCAACATCTGTATAGAAATAAACGTAAAAGCGAAAAAATACATTACAATGGAAAAGTGAAGTCCCCAAGGGTCAACGCGTTTCACGGATATACCGCTTCCTCAGGACTAGGGCACATAGACTGTTGTTTTCAATTGTAGTAAAATTTTATCGTATAAGAACTCCTAAGAGCGTGTATCATCACCAACTCCTAGGGGGACAGCTAGTCTCCTATTGTCTGCTTTGGCTGTTCAGCGAAGTCAGCAACAGTGGTGTTGTCCCAAACGATCATGGGGCAGCACAAGTCAGCAACAGTGGTGTTCCCATATGCGAGGAGATGTCCTCTACTCTGCCTCCCTGCGTGCTTGACATAGTGACAAAATGTTCTGCCTGCTGCATGGTCTCTCTCCATCAATGTCATCACCACATCTGACCTTAACTTTCCTCCCCAGTCATATTGGGATGGTTAGTTTTATTGCCGATCTGATACAAAGGCTCAGTCTGTTTTAGAACTACATCTCCCACATGTCTAAGTTCTTCCTTACAGGCTCTTGTTGACCCAGGATGCTCAGCAGCCCATATCACCTTTCTCTGTGTTCTCCTTTGGCCAATCACAATTTGTCCAGCATACATACTGGCTCACCCAAAATGGCCACCCCTAGGATTGAAGACACTCCATAGATGAGCAGGGAAAAACTACTTGCAAAACTTGGCTACATGCGTAATGTGTAAATGGACATGGCAAGCTGCCTAGTGTCACATAGCTACACTTTGTTTATCTACTTTGAGACCAGGATTTTTCTGGTACTTCTTGTTTACAAGTTTAATTCAGTATTTTTTTTCCTAGAAAAATACTTATAACCCCCAAACATTATACATTTCTTTTTAGATAAGACCCTAGGGAATAAAATGGTGATCGTTGCAACTTTTTATGTCACACGGTATTTGTGCAGCGGTTTTGCAAACACAATTTTTTTGGGAAAAAAAAGGGTCTGCATTGAATATAGACCCTGTTAGTACAATGTATATGTGGGGTTCTAATAAAACTGGTGTAGGCTTAAGCACCATATAGCAATATGGTGTGACCAAATACCCATATTTTTTGATAATGTTTTTTGAAAATGTCTAGGTGTTTTAAATAGCCTTGCAGGAGGTAAATGTCTTTTTTGCATGTGTGCGCTGTAATATTTTGTTCTAATAAAACTGGTTCACACTATGTGATGTATTCCTTTTTTCTGTCTTACCATGTTTTATTTGGAGTAATTATCCCTTTGAGCATGGTCTGGAGGTTGAGTGGTCATAAAGGAGCAGAGGATTACAGTGAACATTTGGAAGGAAGATCTTGGCCATAGTGCATGAGTGAAAGCTCAAGGGAGTAGGTATGTATGTTTATGGTAGATCTGATCACTAAAACGCGCATCTTGCCTTTATTGTAATTCGCAAGGTGTCAAATGGAGTCTGGTGAGTGTGTTGTGTGGTGGCGTGGTCCAACGCACAGGTTTTTTTTTTTTTTTTACTTTTTCTAAAGACGTGTGGACTAATATAAGAGCACAGATCACCATTTAGATGTGAACCTATTTGTTATCAGAGCACAGAGCACTAAGGAATATATGTGGACTTAGTTATTTATGAATTTTGTTTATATACTGTATGTGATCATATATATATATATAATACACAAATAATGAATTAAGAGGTTATGTGTGTAGTGCTGTCTTACCCTATGGTATAGTGGTTTATGATTTATACTCACAATTTGTTAGAGGAGAGGATAGCGTGGGTGTTATATATAATTTACTCTGTGCAGGTCACTTGAGTTCCTCCACCCCAAACTCGTCAAACCATATCTTTATGGAGGTGGCTTTGTGCACAGAGGCACGGTCGGTCATGGTAGAATAAACAAGGGCTATCCCTAAACTGTTGCCACAAGAACTCACAAAAAGGAACGATAAATTATTTATGATCGCCAAGGTCATCATACCATATTTAATTCCCAGACTGATGTCTGGTGGTTATCACATTTCTCTCGTGAGGGGTATGCATCCATTTAGAGACTATACATGGGTAAATAATGAGACTTCTCTTATTGTCACACCAAGAAAGCAACTCACCCTTTTACTTTATGTGAATCATTTTTGTGGTTTAATGATGTCTCCTTATAAGGTGCTGATCCTACAATAGGAGTATAAGTTGATGACACCAGTGAGAATGGGGTCAGATTCACCGGATCATTTTCCAACAATTAGAGTGTACCTTGCAAACATTTAATTAACTTGCCATCTTAAACATAGCTATTATGCTATTACCGTGCACTTTCTTTGTTTCCATAACAACCTGTTCTTATCAGCAGCTTGGAAACACAGCACTTCACTTCAACTTTCCAAAACTCCTAATTAATGGACCTGTTTCAGGGTCAGATCACAATTTCCCGTAGAATATTCCATTATTCATAGAACAGAACATTTCTCTTCATAAGCAATTAAAGTATTTTAAACAAGTTAAAAAGTAAGGTCTGCTCATTCTACATTCCATTTTGGGCAGCAAGTCAAAAGGTAAAACCCAAACCAATGTAACTTTAGGTGCCTGAAGGTGTTAGATGTTCATCATCTCAGACACATAATTGTGGCTGGGTCAAGTAATAACTATGGTGTCCAAAAGGGATCTTTATATGTTGTCGAAGCACTTGGTAGAGGTCAAAAGTGTGGAAAGAATGCTGGCTATATTAGAATTTCTAGGATAACAACTGGTTATTCCTGAGGAGCAGTGTCACCAGGATTGTAAAGCATGCATGTTTGTTGATCTTGGGTAAGGGATAACATTTTTAGAGGGGTCTAGAATTTAAATCTATGGTCAGTTTTTACTATTGGCAGAGGTTTATTAAAGCGGTGCTCCACCCTAAAGTGGAACTTCCGCTCATCAGATTCCTCCCCCCTTCCGGTGTCACAATTGGCACCTTTCGGGGGGAGGGGGGACAGGATACCTGTCTTTGACAGGTATCCTTTAGCACTTCCGGAAGTACGCCGCAGCACGATCGCGCCGTGACGTCACCGCCGGGCTAATAGGAGAGAGGATCGGGGCCTCACGCATTGCGCAGTAGGGCTCCCAGTGTGAAGCCGAAAGGAGCGGGGCCTCACGCATTGCGCAGTAGGGCTCCCGGTGTGAAGCCGACATTGAGGGACAGCAGGACAGGTAAGTGTCCATTTATTAAAAGCCAGCAGCTGCAGTATGTGTAGCTGCTGTCTTTTAATTTTTTTTTCCCGGAACACCCCTTTAAATCAGAAAGTCTGTCCTAATAAGCAGATTCATTCAAGGGATGTTTAGTGTTTTATAAATATAAACTTTATTTATTACATTTGTGACACAAATATTTTTATTTATCAATTTTTGACATGTAAATCTGAAATATTATACATATTTTCTACTTCAAAAGTTTTATTAAGGTTTTATGAAAAAAAAGGAGAGAGCATACAACTCGTATACAAACAGTAGTATCAAAATAGAGATAAGATACGTTCACATCACAGAGGTGGTCGATATCAGTATATCAATGTTAGCCCTTTTATGCCTAAGCCTATTTTTGACATTTGTTGCTTACAAGTTAAAATCCGTATTTTTTTGCTAGAAAGTTACTTAGAACCCCGAAACATTATATATGCATATTGTTTTTTAGGAGAGACTCTATAGAATAAAATGGCAATCATTGCAATATTTTATGTCACAGGGTATTTGCGCAGCAGTCTTTAAAACCTTTGGGAAACCTTTGGGAAACCTTTGGGAAAAAGACACTTTAACGAATTAAAAAAAAAAAAACAGTAAAGTTAGCCCAATTTTTTTGTATAATGTGAAAGATGATGTTATGATGAGTAAATAAATACCTAACATGTCATGCTTTGAATTTGCTTTGAAATTGCGCACACTCGTGTGATCAATGTGTCCTACGGCAGGGATGGGTCCCCACTCCCCCTTGCTGGAAGAACACAATAGATTCATGGGAGGAATCAAGCAATTTCCTTTCCTGCAATGAAAATTGCATAATCTATGGTTTGCCAAACCTATTTTGGAAAGTTTGGAAGTAGTGGTCCATCTGCAAAGCTTTGACACACCCCTTGCTGATTCAGAGCTAGAGCTCTCCAATTAGAAAGGGAGTATGGGGTTTTCTGGTTACATATCTATAGGTCTGACTGCTTCCACACAGGGAGAAAGGGACCATTTCCATAGCATGCTGGCAGTGACAGGCTTTTCTAATCAGGCTGTGTCTGTTTTCTAAAGACAATTACCTGTAGTATTTTGCACAGCTTTTGTTTTAACCACTTCAGCTTCAGAAGGTTTTACCCCCTTCAAGACCAGGCCATTTTTTTCTATTTAGTCTTGTGTTGCTTTAACTGGTAATTGCATGGTTATGCAATGCTGTACCCCAACTTATGTCATTTTTTTTTCAAACAAATAGAACTTTCTTTTGGGGGTATTTATTATGAAAATAAAAAAAGACCAAAAATTAAAAAAAAAAAAAAATATTTTTTTTTCCACAAAATAGTTTATTGAAAAAATAACACTGGGTATACAAGTCAGTAACAGAAACATGTCAAATTCAAAAATGCCACCATGACCTCTTATAAAGCAGAAAACACAGAATGAGTTATAGAGGTGTGGGTCATGGTAAGTAGATTATTGCGATACAGATTAAGTCATATATTGCTAATATATATGTATATTCAAACATATGGGTGTAACCAATATATTGAGTTTTTAAGGGGGAGACATCCGAGCTACGTCAAGTATCCTTATGAAATTGCATGGTACCCATGGGACGAATATCAGCAGGTCCACCTGGGTACATGGGATGGTGTATGTCTGGACCCTGATGGAGTGGCAGTTGTTCCAAGGAGTTCAATGGGGTGTCTCCGGATCATTTTTGGTTAACGAATGTGCTCTAAAAGCGGAGTACGACTATAGTATATAAGGGTAGGGATAGGGAGGGGAAGAGATAGGGGAAAGAAAAGGAGAAAAAGAGAGTGGGAAGAATTAGGTTGGGGGAAAGGTCCATTAATGTAGCAGACTTTTGTGTGTTATCTAGATAGCTTTAGCTATTAGAGGGCAGTATGTCTTATATTTTTCTGTGGTCTGGAAGTGTTTCCAGCAGGCCCAAATGGTAGAGAATTTCTGCAAGCGTTCCTGGGAGGTATAGATCAATTCTTCCATCTCCTCTATTTTCGCAACCCTGGTCAACCACTCCCTTATGGAGGGGACATCTGTAGATCGCCAGTGTGTTGGAATACACAGTCTGGCTGCATTGACCATGTGCATGGCCAGTGATTTGAAGTAGACTTTTTTTAGAGAGGGTTGAGTGGTGTAGGAGGTATTAGGCTGGATTGTAGTTTAAGGTATAGGTGGTGACCTGTGAGATAATTGAGTGGGCTTTTGCATCTCCAGCAGATATTCGGAATTGAGGGTGAGAATTTGTGTAAGCGGGCAGGCGTTCTATACCATTTGGTTGCTATTTTGTATCCATTTTCTTGTATTGCAACGTTCATTGAGCCTTTGTGTGCAAATGCATAAATATTTTCCCAGTTATCCTCTGTGAGAGTTATTTTTAAGTCTTTTTCCCATGAGCTGTGTGAGGGTTTGGTTGTCGTCTGGACGGTTTCGTCTTGGAGTAAAGTGTAGATGTAGGAGATCAGGTGTCTTTGGGGTGATTTACGTGAGCATAGTAATTCAAGTGGTGAGAGTTGCCTACACCACGTCGTGGCTGGGTCTTTGCTGTTAAAAAGTGTCTTAGTTGCCTATATGTCCAGAAGGGAAATTCCTTCATTTCCAGAAACGAAGTCTTCATAGGGGCGTAGTTGCCCCTTTTTGAAAAATTGGTGAGCTAGCACTTCTTCATGTGGCCATGTCGATTCCCCTGAGTGGAACTCTGGATTACCTCATAAGGATGTCAGGGGACCCGGTTGCGAAGATAATTTAAATAGGTGTATGACTTGTCTGTGGGCCATTAACGAGGGGAAGATGAGAGGGTGTGTTTTGATAGATTGGGCCCAATGGCTGGGTGAGAGCCAGGGGAGGATGTGTATTTGTGTTTTTGTGAATTGATTTTCTAATGCTATCCATGCTTTTACTGCCTTATGGACCTGCCAGTCTACAATTCTGGTCAAGTGGCACGCCAGATGGTATTTGTATAGATCGGGTAAACCGATTCCCCTTTATCTTTAGAACACGTGAGGCGAGAGTACTTGATGCATGGAGCTGTGTTCTTCCAGATAAAGGATGAGCATGCTTTTTTGTACATTGCGAAGAAGGCAGGTGGAAGATGGATTGGGATAGTTTGCATTAGGTATACGAGGCAAGGAAGGACTATCATTTTCATTAATGCCGACCTACCAAACCATGAGACGTTAAGGTTGGACCATTCTTTCAGTTCCTTTTGGATCTTGGCAAGGGCAGGTCCAAAGTTCTTATTATATAGATCAGTCATATTCCAAGTTATTTGGATGCTGGGTGATGTTTTTACATTGAAAAGGGAAGGATTCCTGGCAATGGGCTACTTCTAATGGGGGTAGTGAGACGTTTAGAGCATGCGATTTGGTATAGTTCATTTTCAGGTGTGATAGTTCACCAAAGTGTTCTAGGTCACTTAGTAAGTTAGGCAAGGACACTCGTGGGGATTGCAGGGATAATAAAATATCATCGGCAAAAGCCGCTACTTTAAATTCTCTTTTTTCTAAAAGGCATCCCCTCACCGGAGGATTGGCCCTCAGTCTATTCAGAAAGGGTTCCAAAGTCAGAACGAAAATCAGGGGGGACAGGGCGCACCCCTGTCTTGTCCCATTGCTGCTAGAGAAGGCATTCGACAGGAGATCATTGACTTTTACCTTGGCCGAGGGATTGGAGTATAAGACGTTTATATGAGTATACATGCGTGATAAGAGACCTACTCCTTTCAGTACTGCCTGCATATAATCCCAGGCTATCCTGTCGAACGCCTTAAAACAATATTTTTTACTTTTTGCTATAAAGCATTTCTAATAAAAAAATCAAATTTCTTCATAAGTTTAAATGATTTTTCCGACAGATTTTGTCCGACACTGGTGTTGCATACACATGGTCGGACAAAGTTGTCGGAAAATCCGATCATTCTGAACGTGATGACGTTCGTTGCGTACGACGGAACTACGTAGAGGCTAGTAGCCAATAGCTTTGGTTTTGTAATTTGATCTGAGCATGCGTGGCACTTTGTCCGTCGGAATTCGCTACACACGATCGGAAAAAGTCTGATCGGACTTTGTTGTCGGAAAATTTGAGAGCAGGATCTCAATTTTTTTCCGAAGGAAAAAGTCCGATGGTGCCCACACATGGTCGGATTTTCCGACAACATGGTCCGATAGGACATTTTCCATCGGAAATTCCGACCGTGTGTACGGGGCATTAGTGTATATTGATTGGTTTGCGTGAAAGTTATACTATCTACAATCTACGGTATATATACTGGAATTTTTATTTATATATTTTTTAATACTACTAATGGCAATGATTAGTGACTTATATATAGTTACATAGTAGGTGAGGTTGAAAAAAGACACAAGTTCATCAAGTCCAACCTATGTGTGTAATTAAATGTCAGTATTACTTTGTATATCCCTGTATATTGTGGTCGTTCAGGTGCTTATCTAATAGTTTTCTTAAAGTATCGATGCCCCCCGCTGAAACCACCACCTGTGGAAGTGAATTCTACATCCTTGCCGCTCTTACAGTAAAGAACCCTCTACACAGTCTAAGTTAGGGTCAGATTGTCTGCTGCACTATCACTGTCCCATTATGAGGGTAAAATAATACTGGGAGTATGCTATAGGCCCCCTAACCTGAGGGAGGAGGGGGAGACGGACCTCCTATCACAATTTGGATTAGCAGGAAGGATGAGAAGTGTCATCGCAATGGGGGATTTTAACCAACAATACAGACCTGATCATGGATGTGGAAATAAGAAGTACAGTTAAATCACACTTGCTAATAATAATAAAAAAAGGTAAACATAGTCAAAACATAGCCAGAGTTTAGGAACCGGAACGGATAGTCAGACAATCCAAACCGGCTTTTTTCAATCTCAGGAAGATTCTTGAGAAAAAATCCTCTCTCCATTGGCATATTCACTCCTTTGATCAGTACATTGATAGCAGCATCACCCCTTTTGGATTACGCCCCCAAATGTTTACAACTATGGAGAATATTAGTCCCTCCTTTAAAAAGGCTTGGGAAGATAAATTACTTTTATGTTCCAAAGGTATTCTGCTATTGACGGAGGAATATGCCAAAAGAGCTAGACAAAGATTTGGACTCCATATATAGTATGCTCTCCCAACATAGAGAACACTCTGCATATGCACAGCTAGATAATGAGCGAGTTGAACATCTGTAAAATTGTATATACAAGCTGTCAGCTTACTAAATTGCCGATGATGCAATGCGCCGCACTACCGCACAGCACGGTGTTGCGAGATGATGTCATAATTAGGCGCCGACCCTAGTGTGATAATTGCCGTAGACACTATGTGGTCAGGTAATTCTGAGTCAGGTGTCTGCAATCCTATATCACTTACCAATATACATATATAGTGCACAGTGCTTCTATTAGCCCCTGTTTCACCCGGCAGATGCAAACAGCCACACTATTCCATCCTGGATATAAGGTAAGTGTATCATGCGGTTGGGATGCTAGGGCTTGCCATTTTAATGTATTTAACTTGAAGGTCACTGTACCACAAGTCTAACGGCGCCACAAAGAGTTTTTGTATTCTGTGTACCTAACAGATTTTCTTTCTGTGGCTGTTTTTAGATCAATAGCTTCTCCAGCCATCAGGTAGATCCCTGCACCAGCTCATAGCCTGAGATGGTTTGGATGCCTGTATCCAAGATACAGATTCCTTCCTACACCGACCTGATCCATGTTTTTTGGGGGATAATTACTGTACATCTCCTTTAAAGTCACTGTGAATGTAGGTATGATGTTTTGGTTGCTTGATATGAGGTTCCTGTTCATTTATTTTAGGAACACGATTTTTTGCCAACAGTTCAGGACTGAACTAATTGGTGGATTTATCTATTTACCTGTATAGATATACCACAGTCAAACATCTAGGCTATTAGCTTTTCCTCAGTGGGACTACTCTGTCTTATGTGGATCACTGGCTGCCGCTATGTTCCTGGTCTGATGCCGGTGTGCGGCTCGGACGGACATATCGCTCTTTTCATTATTGAGTTATGATCTCTCTCTGTATGGGTGGAGCACTAACACTTGGGGTCAGTATGCTCAGCTGTGATTTTATTGTTTTTGTTATAATATGTATTGTAAAGTTGGGGGTTATTTAGCTCAAGTGTAGCACCCGCTAGCGAGAACAGTCCATACAAATGATTCCTTTTCAGGGCTTGTTGGCCCACTTTTATTAAAGAAAATCAAACAAAGTTCCAGAAATGGAAACAAAAGTGGTTTCCCTCGCAGGGGGTTTTCACCACCAGCAACAAATAAAAGGATAGTCAGCCTCCTGGTTTACACATTCAACATTGCAAACAAAATCTTAAGCCACCTGGCTCTCTTCAGCAGCAGATGCACCACTGCTCAGGCTCCCACACAAAGCTCTCCTGACTACTGTCAGCGACCTCAGACTCTGGTCTCTGGTTTTCACAGTGCAGCCTGCACTTTCTGGCTACTCAAGTGCACACCTGCACTCTCTGGGTTCTCCCTTGCAAGCCTGGAATCCTCGGGAGGGTGGAGCCCAGAACCATGGTCCTGACTCTGCTATCAGGCCAACACACACCTGAACAATCAGTGTGCCCGTGAGTCTCAAAACTCGGACCCAGGACTGGGGATTTCATCCCACCCGGATCTCTAAGAAATCCCCGGGCTCCAGGTCCCAAAGTGGACTAAATAATGAGGAAACTGAAAAGCCAGTTTCCTCCCAAACAAGCAAATACACTGATACCCCTCAACCTGCCTGGTCGAGAATCCTAGCCCCATACACTGGTGGGGTACCACACTACCACAGTATGTATATTGTTTTGTTCATATCTGAAATGTTAGATGCTGTATGTCTCTGCATCCATGCATATTTCTGATGATATGTATTTTGTTATCATAGATATAAGCTACAGATTTGGAACTCGTAAGCCCTCTGTCCCTGAAGAAGATCTGCATTTTTTTTTTTTGAAACGTGTTGGAGGTTCTGTCTGACAGTTTTTTGGCTTTCTCTTCAGCTGTTTCCATTTCTGCTCCCAATATATGTGTTTGTTTTTATTGCAACTTTGATGTTGTTGATTGGTATCAATGTTAAATAAATTAGTATATTTTTACTAAATACTGTTTGTGGTCCGTTTAAAGTCCCTACTTTTACACTTTTTTGTCTATAGTGCAAAAAATAAAAAACGCAGAGGTGATCAAATACCACCAAAAGAAAGCTATATTTGTAGGGTAAAAATTATGTCAATTTTATTTGGGTACAGCATTACGTGACCGCGCAATTGTCAGTTAAAGTGACACAGTGCCATATTGCAAAAAATGGCCTGGTCAGGAAGGGGGTAAATCTTTAAAAATCGTAAAAAAGTGGTTAAATGGGCTTTAAATATTTATTTGTAAATTTAAAATTATATGTAAAGAATAAAAAAGTATATAAAAGATCAGTTTGGAAACATATAAATTAGAAAATAAAGAATTAAATTGATAGCAAACCATTATAGTTTCCTTTTAAAATAGTAAATAAATATGGAAGAGCAATGGGACTAACTTAGATTTCTGAGCTATTATTTCAAACCCTTTTCAGTTGACCTCATGGTTCTTTCAGAAAAGAAAATCTTAGTAACATTGTTTCAAATGGTGTTATTCCCCGAGTGTCTTTGCAATGAAGTGCAGACTTATTGTATTTACAAGGCAAGGTTAACATGTTCAGCAAAGTGTATTTAACCATCTATACAAATGCTTTACTCAGAGGCAGAACTTTTATTCTAAAAACATTTTGACATTTTCAATTTAAAAATCAAGGACTGTACATGTTGACAGGCGATTGTTCAAGGATGAGCATAATGGACATGATCTAGAGTTGCTCAGAAAACATTCTATTATACATTTTGTGGATCTGTAAATTGAGTGCTTGTATTGTGTTCTTAGTGCACACATGAGAAATAATGCTTAGAACTCTCAAAGTTATTATTTGGCACATGCAAGTTTTATCTTGATTTACAAATGTTACATACGGTTATCTTGTTTGATTGTTTCCCAAATATTTTAGGCAAAAAAGTGGTAGAAAGCTATGCTGACCTGTTAGAAATTCTGATCAGTGCTGAATAAAGCAAGTTGAATAAAAATATATCATGCAAATCAGCCCCTGATGTTGTAAGTCTTCTCAAAGAAAAGTTTCCATTGAGGTTTGGTAGCTTTGCATTTCGGGGAGTAGATAAGGGGGGGGGGGTATGAGGATCCACAAAGCATCCTGGCTGGTGGTCACTTTAGGGGTTGCCCAACCCAGGTATTCTTCAGTGTCACAAAATATACTGTGCGTGCAAATAAATAATCTATTTAGATGCAACAATGTACATTAAAAAGTCCATGCAAAAACGGTTGAAAACAAGTGTCCACATGATCAAACTTCTGTGCACCTCTTACGTAACAGTGATCTCCAGCAAACAAAAGTCCTGCCTCTCCAGACCTCCTGGGATGGACAAAATCCTCTCAGGGAAAAGATATCTACAGCACCTCAGCCCAGTAATCCATGTTTTATGTAAAGGTATCAAAGCACAAAAGGCACTTCCATAGTGTAAAACTCATAAAATCCACTTTTTATAAAAAAAAGAAAAAAATGCACTTACAAGGAATAAAAGCAGTAAACAGCAGTGTTCCAATACAAAGCCACAATTTTCCCACTTCCAAGATTGCCAATGGATGGCACACGTGTGTTGTGTTGTGTTACCTAGCTCTGGCCAACTGGTTTTAACAGACATAATATCATCAGGGGAATCTTAATGGAGGGGAAAAAATGCCTTGGGACTTATATTCAAACGGATAAATTGAGGGCAGGTATGCCTTAAAATAGCCCATTTCTTCTTAGAGGCGCAAGGACATACCAGAAGCCCAGCATGGCTTATTGGCAGCTGCAGACTATGAATGATCTAAGATTCAGTTTGACTCAGACTTGTCAGAAACTGTCACATGGTAGCGGGCCAGTAGCCCAATCAGCTGCAGCCATGGAACTCCCTGCCCAGCAGCTGCACATAACAAAGTAGCACAGATTATAGCATGCAGATACTGCCACACACTTTATTCAACTCCAATGTAAGATGAAGGAAAAACTGACTTTAGCTCAGATACCAGCCTATTGGTCATGCCCCTGTGACGTGTTTCACATTAGATCCAATCTGCTGTGTACTAGGTGTCCTTGAGGAGGTAATTCAAGAGAAAATGGTTAGAATTGCTTTTTCCTGAGTCCTATTCCAAGCCGGAAAGGTTATTTTAATGGGATGGAAATCATCCTTACCACCCACGATTACCTCATGGATAATTCATATGGGAAATACTCTTATTATGGAGCGCTACATCTATCAGCATCCGTTTTCAATAAATGCATAAAAAAAAAACATGGCCATATAGCCATATTAGGTCAAATATGTTACTAGAATACCTAATTCTTTGTTATGTGCATGTATGATAGGGGAGATTCAATGGTCATAGCTGAATGGGCTGGGTGCCTACTATCATGTGGCAGTTTCCCATGGGTTCGGGACAAAATTAGTTGAGTCTCAAACTTAGCTCATCCCTGCTGAAGACCTCCAGTGTGCCCCTGTACCATGCAGTGTAGCTTGCAGATATATTTGCAGTTTTGCACAGGTATGCAACTAAAAACTCTGTTTTTAACTGTAGAATTTTTGGCTAATATTTTTATTGTATTGTTCTGCTTAATTACAAGCATAGTTTTGTGGTAGACTAGGCTGCAACATACAAAGGAATATATTTTTTGATGGAAAACCGAAATGTTGGACTTTTAAGGTACCAAAACAAAAACATATTGATACAAATATCAAACAATATTAAAATTAAAGTTTATTTTTATAAGATTCATAACATTTGGGGTATCAAGTTTTCCCTGTTTTGGTAGGAAAATCTATGCCAGATGCAATACTCGCTTTCCCAGGCTAGCCACAACAAATTGGAAAGTATATATTTTTTCCTTAAATATATCATTCCATTTTTTTTAGCAAATTTCATTCTGTAGAATGCCAGTGCCAGTGAAAGTAGTGGCTTTATATAGAGAAATGTATTACCATTCTTGTTAAGAGATAGTTGTTAGACATGTGCGATTTAGTTTCGTACGAATTCGTAATTCGTACGAATTTTTCGAAATTCGTCCGAATTTTTCGAAATTCGTCCGAATTTTTAGAAATTCGTACGAATTTACGAATCCGTAGTCCGAATTTTTTCGAATACGAATTCCGTACGGAATACGAAATTCCGTTTACGAATTTCGTCGCCGAATTTATTCGAATCCGACTACCAAATATCGAATTTCAACTAATAAGAAAGAAATGATTATAGCGTATATAACGAATGATTTGAATGAATTCGAATGAATTTGAATGACAAAGTGTAATTTTTGCAAAAAAAATTCCGTTTACGAATTTCAGCTCCAAATTATTCGAATCCAACTACCAATATCGAATTTCAACTAATTCGAAAGAAATTATTATAGCAGATATAACGAATGAATTCGAATGAATTTGAATGAATTCGAATGACAAAGTGTCATTTTTGCAGAAAAAAAAGCTATTTAAAATCACTCGCGGCTATTGCCGGCAAATGAAATGTCGGCTCCGTAACACAGAGAACAGTCATTCATTGATATAAAAAAAAAAAAGCGTAGGGGTCCCCCCAAATTCAATAACCAGGCCCTTCAGGTCTGGTATGGATTTTAAGGGGAACCCCGGCCAAAAAAAAATAAAAAAATGGCCTGGGGTCCCCCTCAAAATCCATACCAGACCCTTTATCCGAGCACGCAACCTGGCAGGCCGCAGGAAAAGAGGGGGGGACGAGAGCGGCCCCCCCTCCCGCCTGAACCGTACCAGGCCACATGCCCTCAACATTGGGAGGATGCTTTGGGGGTCTGAGACCCCCAAAGCACCTTGTCCCCATGTTGATGAGGACAAGGGCCTCATCCCCACAACCCTGGCTGGTGGTTGTGGGGGTCTGCGGGCGGGGGGCTTATCGGAATCTGGAAGCCCCCTTTAACAAGGGGACCCCCAGATCCCGCCCCCCCCTGTGTGAAATGGTAAGTACCCCTACCATTTCACCAAAAAAGGTGACAAAAATGGTAAAAATGACAGGAGACGGTCTTTGACAATTCCTTTATTAAAATCTTCTTGTCTTCCTTTCTTCTTCTCCTTCCGGCATCTTCTTCCATCTTCTTCTTCCTCCGATCCGCATCTTCTTGTGCCGGTCTTCTCGTCCTTCTCGTCCGGCATCGGTGTCGGCGTCTGTTCTCGGGCCGCTCCTCGCAATGAGAGGCTCCCGCTGTGTGAGGCTTCTCTCCTGCTGACAGGTCTTTTATAACGGAGGGCACTTGGTGACCCCGCCCCCTCTGACGCACGGGGACGTCATGGGGACTTCCCTATGGCTTTCCCCATGATGTCAGATGGGGGGCGGGGTCACCAAGAGCGAAGCCTCACAGAGCGGGAGCCTCCCATTGCGAGGAGCGGCCCGAGAACAGACGCCGACGCCGATGCCGGACGAGAAGGACGAGAAGACCGGCGCAAGAAGAAGCGGATCGGAGGAAGAAGAAGATGGAAGAAGATGCCGGAAGGAGAAGAAGGAAGGAAGACAAGAAGATTTTAATAAAGGAATTGTCAAAGACCGTCTTCTGTCATTTTTACCATTTTTGTCACCTTTTTTGGTGAAATGGTAGGGGTACTTTTGTACCCCCTTACCATTTCACACGGGGGGGGGGCGGGATCTGGGGGTCCCCTTGTGAAAGGGGGCTTCCAGATTCCGATAAGCCCCCCCGCCCGCAGACCCCCACAACCACCGGCCAGGGTTGTGGGGAAGAGTCCCTTGTCCTCATCAACATGGGGACAAGGTGCTTTGGTGGTCTCAGACCCCCAAAGCATCCTCCCAATGTTGAGGGCATGTGGCCTGGTACGGTTCAGGCGGGAGGGGGGGCGCTCTCGTCCCCCCTCTTTTCCTGCGGCCTGCCAGGTTGCGTGCTCGGAAAAGGGTCTGGTATGGATTTTGAGGGGGACCCCACGCCATCTTTTTTGGCTGGGGTTCCCCTTAAAATCCATCCCAGACCTCAAGGGTCTGGTATGGATATTTAAGGGGACCCTACGCCATTTTTATTTATTTTTTGGCTGGGGTTCCCCTTAATATCCATACCAGACCTGAAGGCCTGGTTATTGAATTTGGGGGGACCCCTAAGCTTTTTTTTTTATCAATGAATGACTGTTCTCTGTGTTACGTAGCCGACTTTTTATTAGCCGCGAGTGATTTTAAATAGCTTTTTTTCCTGCAAAAATTACACTTTGTACAGGAACAGTTCTCTATATTAGATATACTGAATCTCGAATTCATTCGAAGCATTCGTTATATCCGCTATTATAATTTCTTTCATATTAGTTGAAATTCGATATTTGTAGTTGGATTTACTAACAATTCGTAACTATTCGTAACGATTCGTAACTTGAAATTGAAATTCGATATTCGTAGTTGGATTTGAATTGTTCTCTGTGTTATGAGAACCGACAATTCATTAGCCACGTTAACGATTTGTAATGATTCGTAACGATTCGTAACTTTACTAACGATTCAAAAAAAAAATTACGATTCGTACGAAATTCGTATTTTGTACGAATTCGAACTGAATTTCGTACACAAATTACGATTTTTTTTATATACGAAACGGGATGAAACGAAACAAATTTTTTGACAGTTCCCATGTCTAATAGTTGTGCAGACTTTATTTGCTACTCTACAGTAGTGTCCACAGTTGCTATTGATACGTAGAATGTTTACATATGTGTAGCTTTTGATGTTCCTCCCTGAAGCCTACTGCAGAGGGGAGATGTGACTGGAGTGAGCCAAGGCATCAGAAGGATTAATAATGGTATAGGGGTTAGTGTGGATGGGAGGAATTGCTGAGGAGCAGACTATGAGTGAGGTAAGTTTAAAGCCCATGATAGGAGCTCTGGTGGGTACAGTAGACAGCTTTGTGTACATAGCAGCCACTTTACCTGGCAGAGCAGTGTGAGCTTTCCCACCCACCCTCCTTAGTTGTCTGCTTTTTTTCTTATTTGGCACAGGTGTGGTGTTTGGGAGAAGGGACACACTTTAGACACACTTTAGTTAGTGGAGGGTGGTGTGTCCACTTTCATTGATTAAAAGGTCTATGTGTTTTTCTTCACTATTTGTTGGTAGGGCAGGCTTCTGACAATGCCAACTTACAACACGACAAAGATCTTGGAAGTGGTGGAGAAGGTAAAGGTGGAATATGGGTTTGAACATTACAATAAAGCTTTGGTCTACTTATGGCTATTTTAGTTTTGAAGGGCACTGAGACCTGATGTGCAGTATAGGGGCATGTGGCAAGTACATGGATTACATGGTTACAACTCTGATCATAGGAGTATAGTAAGGCATTGTCAGGGGCCTGGTTACTTCTGACATGTTATAACATTACACTTTCTATTTACAGATTATGTTTTTCTTCACTATTTGTTGGTTGGATAGCCTCCTGACTAGGGATGAGCCGAACACCCCCGGGTTTGGTTCGCACCAGAACCTTCGAACCGACCGAAAGTTCGCGCGAATTTTCGAACCCTATACGTTATAATGGACGCGAACGTTCGAAATCAAAAGTGCTAATTACAACGGCCAATATGCATGTTAATGTCATAAAACAGGTTTGGGGACCCGGGTCCTGCCCCAGGGGACATATATCAATGCAAAAAGAACTTTTAAAAACTAAAGTTTTTTCGGGAGCAGTCATTTTAATGATGCATAAAGTGAAAAAAAAAAAGTGAAATTTTCCTTTAAATATGGTACCTGGGGGGTGTCTAAAGTATGCCTGTGAAGTGGCATGTGTTTCCCGTGTTTAGAACTGTCCTTGCACAAAATGACATTTGTAAAGGAAAAAAAGAAGCCATTTAAAACCACTTGCGGCTTTAGGTTTGTTCTTAAGTAGAATCTGAACAGGTACATTATGAAGTGTAGCTCCATCCCCAAAAAATCTATTTTTAAGCTTTTTGGAGAACATAGGGAGGGGTTATCACCCCTGTAACATTTGCTGTCTTTGCACATCTGTTCAGAACATGTCACCTAACTTTCCGTCCCAATGACAAATGTTTTTGGAAAAAGTGGGGTTTTAATTGAAACAAGGATTGGTGATAAAGTATCAGTAGAGAGGAGATACCTTTTTCCCAAATTAAATCTAACAGGATAGAATTTCCCTTCCTAGGGGTAGATTTCCTCTCACTTCCTGTTTTCTCTTTCCATTTGCAAGTAGGAGTCGTTTGTAAGTTGGATGTTTGAAAGTAGGGGCCTGGCGTATATACTCTGCAGAAATTTGCCCTATTAGATGTTGGTGTAGCCACAAGACTGGTGGGCACAGGAATGGGCCCTGCTGTGAGTTAATAGATCAAGATTTGTAATTGCATGCACCTGTTGAACAGGGCAGAAAAATTGGGGGTGGTGGTGGTGGTGGTGGACGGTTTTGCCACAAGACTGTAAGCTCTCACAGTTACTCTTGGTGGGCGCAGGAATGGGCCCTGCTGTGAGTTATTAGATCAAGATTTGTAATTGCAAGCACCTGATGAACAGGGCAGAAAAATTGGGCCTTTGGCGGTGGTGGTGGACGGTGTTGCCACAAGACTGTAGGCCCTCATAGGTACTCTTGGTGGGCGCAGGAATGGGCCCTGCTGTGAGTTATTAGATCAAGATTTGTAATTGCAAGCACCTGATGAACAGGGCAGAAAAATTGGGCCTTTGGCGGTGGTGGTGGACGGTGTTGCCACAAGACTGCAGGCCCTCATAGTTACTCTTGGTGGGCGCAGGAATGGGCCCTGCTGTGAACTATTAGATCAAGATTTGTAATTACCCGCCCCTGTTTAAACAGGGGCTGAAAAATTGTGCCTTAGGCACTGGTGCTGGTGCCACAACACTGCAACACGGCCCTCACAGAGACTGTACTTGGAGCACAGCAGTCACACGTGTTGCGAAGCATTTTTTTAAAAAATTGTAAGTACCCGCCCCTGTTAAACAGGGGCTGAAAAATTGTGCCTTAGGCACTGGTGCTGGTGCCACAACACTGCAACACGGCCCTCACAGAGACTGTACTTGGAGCACAGCAGTGACACGTGTTGCGAAGCATTTTTTTAAAAAATTGTAAGTACCCGCCCCTGTTAAACAGGGGCTGAAAAATTGTGCCTTAGGCACTGGTGCTGGTGCCACAACACTGCAACCCGGCCCTCACAGATACTGTACTTGGAGCACAGCAGTCACACGTGTTGCGAAGCATTTTTTTTAAAAAAATTGTAAGTACATGCCCCTGTTAAACAGGGGCTGAAAAATTGTGCCTTAGGCACTGGTGCTGGTGCCACAACACTGCAACCCGGCCCTCACAGATACTGTACTTGGAGCACAGCAGTCACACGTGTTGCGAAGCATTTTTTAAAAAAATTGTAAGTACCCGCCCCTGTTAAACAGGGGCTGAAAAATTGTGCCTTAGGCACTGGTGCTGGTGCCACAACACTGCAACACGGCCCTCACAGAGACTGTACTTGGAGCACAGCAGTCACACGTGTTGCGAAGCATTTTTTTAAAAAATTGTAAGTACACGCCCCTGTTAAACAGGGGCTGAAAAATTGTGCCTTAGGCACTGGTGTGGTGGCATGGATCATTGAGGAGGAGGAAGAGGATAGTCAGTGAACATAAGAGGACAGTCACTCAGCATCAGCATAGGCAGTCTTGAAGGGATGTGACATTAAAAATTATTCGGTTATATCCGCCTCAGGTGCCTGGTAGCTGGTGGTGATCCAAGACTGATTCATTTTGATGAATGTCAGTCGATCAACCGAGGCGGTGGACAGGCGCACCCTATGATCAGTCACAAATCCTCCAGCAGCACTGAATGTGCGTTCGGAAAGAACGCTGGAGGCAGGACAGGCCAGTAGCTCAATTGCATACTGTGCAAGCTCTGGCCAGTGATCCATCCTCAGGACCCAGTAAGCCAGAGGATTTTCGGTGGGAAAGGTGTCCAAGTCTGACCTTGCCCCAAGGTATTCCTGCACCATGTATATCAGACGCTGGCGATGGTTGCTGGAACCGATCATACCTTGGGGCTGCGGACTAAAAAATTGTCTGAACGCATCGGTCAGACGTCCACCTTCCCCACCGCTCCTTCTGCCACTGACCGAAGCCTCAGCAACTCGTCGCCCAGGACCAGGAGTTTGTAGCCTCCCAGTTTCTGGGAACGCGTTGCACAGACCTTTCTGCAAGGCCTCCCTGAGATGTCTCATCCTCTGCTCCCTCTGCGACGGCAAGATAAGGTCCGCAACCTTACCCTTGTACCGCGGATCAAGGAGAGTGGCCAGCCAGTAATGGTCCCTCTCCTTGATCCGAAGAACACGAGGATCCTTCCGCAGGCTTTGCAGGATCAGGGAGGCCATGCAGCGTAGGTTAGCTGAGGCATTCGGTCCGGAGTCTTCTGGGTCACTGAGGATGACATGATCGCCAGCCACCTCCTCCCAGCCACGTACAAGTCCACTGGTTTGTTGGGACTGTACATCATCCCTAAAAGACTGCTGCTGCTGATGCTGAGTGCCAGGCTCCACCTCCATGCTCACACAATCCTCCTCCTCCTCCTCCTCCTCCTCCTCCTCCTCCTCATCCTCTTCCTGTGTGATGGGTGGGACAGAAGGAACACTGTCCGGATAAAGGGGGCCTTGAGAGGCAAGGAAGTCCTCCTCTTCCTGCCTCTGTTCTGCCTCAAGTGCCCTGTCCATTATCCCACGCAGCGTATGCTCCAACAGGTGGACAAGAGGGACAGTGTCACTGATGCATGCACTGTCACTGCTCACCATCCTCGTGGCCTCCTCAAATGGTGAGAGGACAGTGCATGCATCCCTGATCATGCTCCACTGACGTGGGGAAAAAAAAACAAGCTCCCCTGACCCTGTCCTGGTGCCGTAGTCGCAAAGGTACTCATTGATGGCCCTCTGCTGCGTGTGCAGTCGCTGCAGCATGGCCAACGTTGAGTTCCACCTGGTGGGCATGTCACATATTAGGCGGTTCTTGGGCAGGTTCAGCTCCTTTTGCAGCTCAGTCAGCCGAGCACTGGCATTATAAGATCGGCGGAAATGCACACAGACTTTCCTGGCCTGCCTCAGGACATCCTGTAAGCCTGGGAACCTGCCCAAGAACCGCTGCACCACCAGGTTGAGGACGTGAGCCATGCAGGGCACATGGGTGAGCTGCCCCTGTCGCAGGGCGGAGAGGAGGTTGGTGCCATTGTCAGAAACGACCATTCCTGGCTTAAGCTGACGTGGCGTCAACCACCTCTCGGCCTGCCCCTGCAGAGCTGCCAGAACCTCTGGCCCAGTGTGGCTCCTGTCCCCCAAACACACCAGCGCAAGCACGGCATGGCATCTTTTTGCCTGCGTACTTGCGTAGCCCCTTGTACGCCTACGGAGCACCGCTGGTTCCAAGGACAGAGCACTGGAGGAAGAAGAAGAGGAGGGGGTGGAGGAGAGAGGTGTGTCACAACCAGTAGCAGTAGTCGCGTTTTGGAGGCGTGGTGGCGGAACAACCTCCAACACTACTGCACCTTGTCCTGCATCCCTCCCAGCTGCCAATAGAGTGACCCAATGGGCCGTGAAAGAAAGGTACCTTCCCTGTCCATGCCTGCTGGACCATGAGTCAGCGGTAATATGCACCTTACCGCTGACCGCCCTGTCCAGCGAGGCATGGACATTGCCCTCCACATGCCGGTAGAGAGACGGAATCGCCTTCCGCGAGAAAAAGTGGCGTTTGGGAACCTGCCACTGAGGAACCGCACATTGAACAAACTCACGGAAGGGGGCCGAGTCTACCAACTGAAAAGGCAGCAGTTGAAGTGCTAGCAATTTAGCCAGGCTAGCATTCAACCGCTGGGCATGTGGATGGCTGGGAGTGTACTTCTTTCTACGGTCCAGCAGCTGGGGCAGGGAAATTTGCCTGCTGCAATCGGACGTCGGTGTACTGCAAGTACTTGGTTGTGACACACCTAATTCTACACCTTCAGTCCTCTCAGAGCAGCTTTCAGAGAGGACTGAAGGTGTAGTGGGGATGGAGATCCCAGCTGAGGAGGAGCAAGGAGAGGTCCGCTTAGTTCTTTGGTGTGGGTCTTTTATGTGTGCCTGCCAACGAGCTGCATGGCAGGTCGCCATATGTCTGGTCATGCTTGTGGTGCCCAAGCGGCTGATGTTTTGGCCACGCGAGATACGCTTGAGACAAATATTGCAAATAGCAGTGGTGCGATCTGCTGCACTCGTCTCAAAAAAGGCCCACACCAAAGAACTTTTCTGATAACGTGCAGAGGCAGCGCCCTGCACAGGCGGAGCTCTGCGGTGTTGTACAGTTGCTGTGCTGGCCTCTACCTGGCCTCCAGGGGGCATCCTGCCTCGTTGGACATGTGACGCCGCATCCTCCTCCTCCTCGTCCTCCTCCTCATCCTCTCTCCCTTCAGGCACCCACGTGGAGTCAGTGACCTCATCATCCCCTCCCTCTTCACCACTAGAGCAAACCTGGCAGTAAGCTGCAGCTGGTGGAACAGTACTGCCAGATTCCTCAAGCTGGGTATCATCATCCGAGCCTTCGAATCGTTGGGCATCCTCCTGGAGCATGTACCCAACACTGTGCTCAAAGAGTTCGGGGGACTCCTCAGGAGGACATGGTGGGTCTAGGGAAGGGGTGGCTGATGATGCTCTGTCAGTACCCTGAGCCTGGGTGAGAGAGGATGAGGAGGATGAGGAGGGCTTGGTCATCCATTCTACCAAGCCTTCAGCATGATGCGGCTCCACATGTCCAGCTGCCGAAAACAAAGACGCGCGTGTCCCATGGCCACGTGCTGATGACGATGCACGACCACGTCCACGTCCACGGCCACGTCCACTAGAAACAGAGCCTGCCTGCCCTGTGTTCTTGGCTCTGCACGCTCTGCCTCCCCTTGGTGGTCTTCCAGCCATTGTAGTCGGTAGTCCTGTGGGTGCTGCTGAGAAGAATATATAGGAGCTCTGTGTGATGCCACTAACACACTAGAAGTCCTGTGGGTGCTGCTGAGAAGAAAATATAGGAGCTCTGTGTGATGCCACTAACACACTAGAAGTCCTATGGGTGCTTCTGCAAAGAAAATATAGGAGCTCTGTGTGATGCCACTAACACACTAGAAGTCCTATGGGTGCTTCTGCAAAGAAAATAGAGGAGCTCTGTGTGATGCCACTAACACACTAGAAGTCCTGTGGGTGCTTCTGCAAAGAAAATAGAGGAGCTCTGTGTGATGCCACTAACACACTAGAAGTCCTGTGGGTGCTTCTGCAAAGAAAAGAGAGGAGCTCTGTGTGATGCCACTAACACACTAGAAGTCCTGTGGGTGCTGCTGAGAAGAAAATAGAGGAGCTCTGTGTGATGCCACTAACACACTAGAAGTCCTGTGGGTGCTTCTGCAAAGAAAATAGAGGAGCTCTGTGTGATGCCACTAACACACTAGAAGTCCTGTGGGTGCTTATGCAAAGAAAATAGAGGAGCTCTGTGTGATGCCACTAACACACTAGAAGTCCTGTGGGTGCTTCTGCAAAGAAAATAGAGGAGCTCTGTGTGATGCCACTAACACACTAGAAGTCCTGTGGGTGCTTATGCAAAGAAAATAGAGGAACTCTGTGTGATGCCACTAACACACTAGAAGTCCTGTGGGTGCTTATGCAAAGAAAATAGAGGAGCTCTGTGTGATGCCACTAACACACTAGAAGTCCTGTGGGTGCTTCTGCAAAGAAAATAGAGGAGCTCTGTGTGATGCCACTAACACACTAGAAGTCCTGTGGGTGCTTATGCAAAGAAAATAGAGGAGCTCTGTGTGATGCCACTAACACACTAGAAGTCCTGTGGGTGCTTCTGCAAAGAAAATAGAGGAGCTCTGTGTGATGCCACTAACACACTAGAAGTCCTGTGGGTGCTGCTGAGAAGAAAATATAGGAGCTCTGTGTGATGCCACTAACACACTAGAAGTCCTATGGGTGCTTCTGCAAAGAAAATAGAGGAGCTCTGTGTGATGCCACTAACACACTAGAAGTCCTGTGGGTGCTTCTGCAAAGAAAATAGAGGAGCTCTGTGTGATGCCACTAACACACTAGAAGTCCTGTGGGTGCTGCTGAGAAGAAAATATAGGAGCTCTGTGTGATGCCACTAACACACTAGAAGTCCTATGGGTGCTTCTGCAAAGAAAATAGAGGAGCTCTGTGTGATGCCACTAACACACTAGAAGTCCTGTGGGTGCTTCTGCAAAGAAAATAGAGGAGCTCTGTGTGATGCCACTAACACACTAGAAGTCCTGTGGGTGCTTATGCAAAGAAAATAGAGGAACTCTGTGTGATGCCACTAACACACTAGAAGTCCTGTGGGTGCTTATGCAAAGAAAATAGAGGAGCTCTGTGTGATGCCACTAACACACTAGAAGTCCTGTGGGTGCTGCTGAGAAGAAAATATAGGAGCTCTGTGTGATGCCACTAACACACTAGAAGTCCTATGGGTGCTTCTGCAAAGAAAATAGAGGAGCTCTGTGTGATGCCACTAACACACTAGAAGTCCTGTGGGTGCTTCTGCAAAGAAAATAGAGGAGCTCTGTGTGATGCCACTAACACACTAGAAGTCCTGTGGGTGCTTATGCAAAGAAAATAGAGGAACTCTGTGTGATGCCACTAACACACTAGAAGTCCTGTGGGTGCTTATGCAAAGAAAATAGAGGAGCTCTGTGTGATGCCACTAACACACTAGAAGTCCTGTGGGTGCTTCTGCAAAGAAAATAGAGGAGCTCTGTGTGATGCCACTAACACACTAGAAGTCCTGTGGGTGCTGCTGAGAAGAAAATATAGGAGCTCTGTGTGATGCCACTAACACACTAGAAGTCCTATGGGTGCTTCTGCAAAGAAAATAGAGGAGCTCTGTGTGATGCCACTAACACACTAGAAGTCCTGTGGGTGCTTCTGCAAAGAAAATAGAGGAGCTCTGTGTGATGCCACTAACACACTAGAAGTCCTGTGGGTGCTTATGCAAAGAAAATAGAGGAACTCTGTGTGATGCCACTAACACACTAGAAGTCCTGTGGGTGCTTATGCAAAGAAAATAGAGGAGCTCTGTGTGATGCCACTAACACACTAGAAGTCCTGTGGGTGCTTCTGCAAAGAAAATAGAGGAGCTCTGTGTGATGCCACTAACACACTAGAAGTCCTGTGGGTGCTGCTGAGAAGAAAATAGAGGAGCTCTGTGCGATGGGACTAACACACTTCAAGTCCTATAGGTGCTTCTGAGAAGAAAATGTAGGTCTGTGTGTAATGGGACTAACACACTTCAAGTCCTATAGGTGCTTCTGGGAACAAAATATATGATCTCTGTGTGATGGGACTAACACACTTCAAGTCCTATAGGTGCTTCTGGGAAGAAAATGTAGGTCTGTGTGTAATGGGACTAACACACTTCAAGTCCTATAGGTGCTTCTGGGAAGGAAATAAAGGTCTGTGTGATGGGACTAACACACTTCAAGTCCTATAGGTGCTTCTGGGAAGAAAATGTAGGTCTGTGTGTAATGGGACTAACACACTTCAAGTCCTATAGGTGCTTCTGGGAACAAAATATATGATCTCTGTGTGATGGGACTAACACACTTCAAGTCCTATAGGTGCTTCTGGGAAGAAAATGTAGGTCTGTGTGTAATGGGACTAACACACTTCAAGTCCTATAGGTGCTTCTGGGAACAAAATATATGATCTCTGTGTGATGGGACTAACACACTTCAAGTCCTATAGGTGCTTCTGGGAACAAAATATATGATCTCTGTGTGATGGGACTAACACACTTCAAGTCCTATAGGTGCTTCTGGGAAGAAAATGTAGGTCTGTGTGTAATGGGACTAACACACTTCAAGTCCTATAGGTGCTTCTGAGAACAAAATATATGATCTCTGTGTGATGGGACTAACACACTTCAAGTCCTATAGGTGCTTCTGGGAAGAAAATGTAGGTCTGTGTGTAATGGGACTAACACACTTCAAGTCCTATAGGTGCTTCTGGGAAGGAAATAAAGGTCTGTGTGATGGGACTAACACACTTCAAGTCCTATAGGTGCTTCTGGGAACAAAATATATGATCTCTGTGTGATGGGACTAACACACTTCAAGTCCTATAGGTGCTTCTGGGAAGGAAATAAAGGTCTGTGTGATGGGACTAACACACTTCAAGTCCTATAGGTGCTTCTGGGAAGAAAATGTAGGTCTGTGTGTAATGGGACTAACACACTTCAAGTCCTATAGGTGCTTCTGGGAACAAAATATATGATCTCTGTGTGATGGGACTAACACACTTCAAGTCCTATAGGTGCTTCTGGGAAGAAAATGTAGGTCTGTGTGTAATGGGACTAACACACTTCAAGTCCTATAGGTGCTTCTGGGAACAAAATATATGATCTCTGTGTGATGGGACTAACACACTTCAAGTCCTATAGGTGCTTCTGGGAAGAAAATGTAGGTCTGTGTGTAATGGGACTAACACACTTCAAGTCCTATAGGTGCTTCTGGGAACAAAATATATGATCTCTGTGTGATGGGACTAACACACTTCAAGTCCTATAGGTGCTTCTGGGAAGAAAATGTAGGTCTGTGTGATGGGACTAACACACTTCAAGTCCTATAGGTGCTTCTGGGAAGAAAATGTAGGTCTGTGTGATGGGACTAACACACTTCAAGTCCTATAGGTGCTTCTGGGAACAAAATATAGGAGCTCTGCCTGCCTGCCACGAACACACTACAAGTCCTATAGGTGCTTCTGGGAAGAAAATGTAGGTCTGTGTGTAATGGGACTAACACACTTCAAGTCCTATAGGTGCTTCTGGGAACAAAATATATGATCTCTGTGTGATGGGACTAACACACTTCAAGTCCTATAGGTGCTTCTGGGAAGAAAATGTAGGTCTGTGTGTAATGGGACTAACACACTTCAAGTCCTATAGGTGCTTCTGGGAACAAAATATATGATCTCTGTGTGATGGGACTAACACACTTCAAGTCCTATAGGTGCTTCTGGGAAGAAAATGTAGGTCTGTGTGATGGGACTAACACACTTCAAGTCCTATAGGTGCTTCTGGGAACAAAATATAGGAGCTCTGCCTGCCTGCCACGAACACACTACAAGTCCTATAGGTGCTTCTGGGAACAAAATATAGGAGCTCTGCCTGCCTGCCACGAACACACTACAAGTCCTATAGGTGCTTCTGGGAACAAAATATAGGAGCTCTGCCTGCCTGCCACGAACACACTACAAGTCCTATAGGTGCTTCTGGTAACAAAATATAGGAGCTCTGCCTGCCTGCCACTAACACACTACAAGTCCTATAGGTGCTTCTGGGAACAAAATATAGGAGCTCTGCCTGCCTGCCACGAACACACTACAAGTCCTATAGGTGCTTCTGGGAACAAAATATAGGAGCTCTGCCTGCCTGCCACGAACACACTACAAGCCCCTCTTTCTTAATCAATCTTTGTAACTGAATCTATCTAACTCAATCTCTGTAAGTAAATCTCTCTAACTAACTAAATGCAGCAGAGTGTCACAGATCTAGCCTGCTCAATCTGCGCCGGAACAGCATGTGACCGGCGCAGACGGCGTGGCGGCCTTTTATAGGGGGGGGCGTGTACTACAGCCCCTGAGCTGTAATTGGCTACAGGCGTCCTGCCTGTAGCCAATTATGGCTCTTCGAAATTCCGGGGCTGTGATTGGCCAAGCATGCGGGGTCACAGTGCATGCTTGGCCAATCATCAGCCAGCAATGCACTACGCCGGCCGTGATGCGAGCGGCCAAAATAGTTCTGGGCTCGCCGAGCGAGCGAACGCCCGGTGCTCGATGCGAACGTGGGTTCGCATCGAGCACCGGGCCCATCCCTACTCCTGACCATGCCAATTTTCAATGCGACAAAGATCTTGGAAAGTGGTGGAGGAGTTGATGGTGGAATATGTGTTTGGAACATCTAACGGGGTTTAGTCCCCACGTGGTCAATTGGTTTTGATTGTGGTACCCACTGAGCCTTAGTGTAGAGTGAGGGGGCCATTGGCAGGTACAGAGTAATTGGGTCACATAGTAGCTACTACTCTGATGGTACATTCGTAAGAGTTATTTTTTCGTTGATTCGTTTTTTCGTTAGTTTAATTTTCGGACGCATTTGTATTTATTCTTACATTCGTAACATTCGTAACATTCGTAGATTCGTAATCGGAGCATAATTCATAATTTTATGTAATGTGTATGCTATTTTTACATTTTAATAATTTACGAATCGAAAAAAAAAGTTACGAATCGAAAAAAAAAAAGTTACGAATCGAAAAAAAAAAAGTTACGAATCGAAAAAAAAAAGTTACGAATGTACGAATTTTTTTGTTCAATAGAGACACGGAAAATTACAAATCGAAAAAAAAAAAAAAAAAGTTACGAATCAAAAAAAAAGTTACGAATCGAAAAAAAAAGTTACGAATGTACGAATTTTTTTGTTTAATCCATTCGAAGCACGTTTAGCAGCACCATTGTAAGGGACACGGAAAATTACCAATTCAGCAAAAAAAAAAAGTTACGAATGGACGAATTTTTTCGTTCGTTTTCATTTTTCCGATTTTCTTCATTAGTACATTCGTTGTTTCTAATTCGTTTTTTTCGGATTTTCATTGTTTTTCGGATTCGTTCCATTCGAATGATTCGTTAATCGGATCCGTACGATTCGAACGATTCGTTATTCGGATTCGTAGAATTCGAACGATTCGTTCATTCGTACGATAACGAACGAACGAAAATAACGAAAAAAAAAGAAAAAAAACAAAACGAATTGCACATGTCTAATATTAACATGTGCTGTGAGTCTCACAGTCTAAAGCAGTCATTGCTGGTTTGGGCACAAAGGACCCAAATCTGTGTGTTTCGGGGAGACATAGACCCAAATACGAAGCACAACCACTCTAAAGCCCCATACACACGGTCGGACAATCCGCGGACCAGGTCCGTCGGACCATGTCCGTCATACTTTGTCTGATGTTGGTTTTGCGTACACACGGTCAGACAAAGTTGTCGGAAAATCCGATCATTCTGAACGCGGTAACGATTGTTGCCTACGACGGGACTACGTAGAGGCTAGTAGCCAATAGCTTTGGTCTTGTAATGTGATCTGAGCATGCGTAGCACTTTGTCCGGTCGGACAACCGTACACACGATCGGATTTGGTGTGATCGGACCGTGTTGTCGGCAAATCTTTCCAGCAGGAGATAAGACTTTGTCCGTCGGACAATCCGACGTACACTGTCCGATGGTGCATACACACGGTCTGATTTTTCAACAACATTGTCCGATCGGACAGAATCCATGAAAAAGTCCGACCGTGTGTATGGGGCTTAAGGGTCCCCCAGGCACACACCTCCGAAAGAGTAGTGTTCCCTTAAAATCCAAGGCCCATAGGCAGTAGGCAAGAGACCACCCTGCAGTCTCCTCCAAAAGCCTCTGTCCCGGTTGGGTCTGTCACAGTGCCTGTATGTTTGCATTTAGACATAGTTCTATTTATTTCTCCTTTTTTTTCTCTAGTTCTCTTTTTCATACATGTTTATCTGTCATGCTATTGCCTAAATCATATGTGATGAAATAAAATATTTAAAAATGAACCACAATATGGGGGTGTTTATTTAGTGTCAGTTTAGGTCAATTTGGTCCTATCACAGGTCATGTACATGTACAACATTGGGCAAGACAGCAAGCAACATGTGAATATTTCCCTTCAGGGTAGAGTGGTTGCTTCCAGAGCCCGTATAAGCATAATGAAGCAAGACAGGTAAAGAAAATATGTTTTGCTTTATTTTTTTACAAGATCGATCTACAATGTCAGATGAGTCGGAAAACTGGAGTTACATTTTTGCAGGACAATTTGTATGTTTGTTTATAAGCTAGCTCATTTCTAAATTTAGAATTTACAATGTAATTATAAATTATGATGGAGCAGAGTACTCCAAGCCCCTAAACAGCATGTCCTACTTTGAGATCCAAGTCACTGTGCTTCCTAGAGTCTCTGGAAAATAATCGCCAGAAATATCCATATTTATTTTACTGGCTGTTGGATGGAGAGAATTGCACTATCAGTCAGACGAACTATTTTACATGTGCTCCCTCGGTGAGGCTTTTAATCATCATTTTCTCACAGAACAGCCAGTGCGCAGGGATTATCATGACCAAAAGCTGTTTTAGTGTGGTTAGAATAACTTAATCAGCCAAATACGCAGCAGGGCCCCCACTCCACACTTCCACCTCCGCGTCTACGATGTCTAAGAGCCTGAGACATATTTCTTGCTGTTTGCTTCATTATTTGTTAGCTTTCGGCCAGATAAAAGAGAACAGCCCAGCTTAATTCCAGAGACAAATCCGCAGTGGATATTTAGCTATGGACATGCTGCCGCTCTATTTTTTTATAATAAGGGTCACTTAAAGACCCTGGATGGACGAGAAGAACCATTCGTATTTGTGATTTGGTGCCTGACGCTCTGTAAGATGATGAAAACAAAAGCCTAACCTTCCTCTGTTACCTTGCAGTACATACAGCCCCTGGCTGTTAGCTACATAATAAGTTGTTAAAATTTCCTTCTTGTACTCAATCACAATTCAAAAGGCATTATCTGCATTATCAGCACACCACAATTCCCAGGATTCCCTTTAGTTCATCAAAACCTGGGGTACGTTCATTGTAAACACAAATGTAGCGCCCTGCTCCTGATGGGCAGACGCTATAAGTAAAAAAGTGTTGTTTTGTCTGAGCTGTAGTTTAGCTCAGACTGATTATTTTTAAATTCTGATTCTGTTCCAGTTCAGCTGGGTTGTGTGGTTTTCCACTTGGCCAAGGGGTGGCGCTCTTATTGTTGGCCAGGGTTGGAAATTGCAACAAGCTGGGTGTATTGAGTGCCTCTTTGCCCGGAAACAGTCAGTGGGAGTGGTCTACCCACTGTGCATTCTGGGAGAGGGTACTTAAGGGACAGACCCCGTGATCGGGTGTGTTCCGACCTAATGGCCCTCCTGGCCTAAGGTGTGCTGCTGCCATTCAAATTGTCTCGGGCCGGCTGGCCCAAGGCTTCATTATTGAAAGGTAGGCCCAGAAGTCCTGGGGCCTACCGATCCAGGGGTGGTCCTGTGCTGTTTTGCCTGCAGGGAGAAGCCAAGCAGTTGGAGAAACCAGGGGAGGACTTTTCAGAGAGAGGACCAAGCAACAAGGCTGGTATCTCTAGAAGAGCCTGGAGACTCAATTGGAGGACGCATCCCGGGTCATCTACCTCACAGTATCGCCAGCTCGGCTGAAAGAAACTGGTACTGTGTGACTGTACTTTGATATTACAAAAGTTACTGGTTACACAATCCTGTGGCAGAGGATTGTGCAATGGTTCTACTAATTCTTCAAGTCTTTGGCAGAGACTATGACCGAGCATCGCATCGGCTGCTAGGTCAGTTAGAGAGGCCTACTCGGTGGTTGCTAGATCCAGTTGTGGAGCTGTTTGTCCTCTGGATCAAGAAGTACCCCTGACCCGCAATTATAAGGTACCTGAATTCCCCTTAACCCTCCATCCCTCTATTGGAATGTCTTTTCTGTCAATAAAGCATTGGAAAAAGGACTAAGTGTCGGAGCTAAAATCTGTGAGCAACTCTTTAATGGGACCTCTATGACGGACACAGTGGAACGGTGAGGTAACGGTAAGCCCAATCAAATACCAGAAGCTCCTTCGGGGGTAAGTGCTACACATACTGAATATGTCAACAGGTAAATCAGCCAGGGCATTAAAATAGGGCCCCTTTACATTAGCGATCAGTGAGAAGTGCCCCCTTATAATGGTGGTCATAGGATAAATGTTCCCTTATATGAGTGGTCAGTAGAGATTGGGCCAAACACCCCCCTGTTTGGTTAACAGCAGGACTCCCGAACAGGGGGAAAAATTCTGCCCCAGACATTGAACTCCATTGAAGTCTATGGGAGCTGAATATGATTAATCAAAAGTGCCCATTTTGAAGGCTTATATGCAAGTAATTGGCCCTGAAATGGGTATAAGGGTCCAGGCACTGCCCTGAGGGACATGTATCAATGCAATTTTTTTTTTTTTTTTTTAAACAAAAGCAGGGATTTTAATGATGCTTATAGTGCAACAATAAAAATAAAAAATTCCTTTAAAATAGTGCCTGGGGGGTCCCCTTAGTCTGCCTGTAAAGTGGTGCATCTGTATCATGTATAGAACCTGCTGCAGCAAGAATGAAATTTCTAAAGAAAAAAAAAACATTTAAATTGACTTGTGGTTGCAATTGCCGACACCCGGCTATTTAAAAAAAAATTAGGAAAAAACCCTTTGGGTCTGGTATGGATTTTAGGGGGAACTGCAGGCCAGACCCTTATCCCAGTATGCAGCCTGGCAGGTCAGGGAAGAGGGGGGCGAGTGAGCACCATACTAGGCCACATGCCATCAACATGGGGGGATGCTTTGGGGCAGGGGGGGCATGTTGATGGGGACAAGGATCACTTCCCCACAACCCTGGCTGTGGTTGTGGGGGTCTGCAGGCAGGGGGCTCATTGGAATCTGGAAGACCCCTTTAACAAACGGGCCCCCAGATCCCGGCCCCTTTTTTATGTGAATGAGTATGGGGTACATTGTACCCATACCCATTCACCAAAAAAGTGTCAAAGTAATAAAAACAAAGACATTTTTTGACAATTCCATTATTAAAAAATTTAAAAACAGCATCCCCTGATCCATCGTGAAGGCAAGCCAACAAATGGCTGGATTGCCATTTGACGGTTCTTATGTAGGTAAAGGCGGGGCCACCTGGCGATATCACCTGGTGGCCCCACCCCTGTGTGATGTCACTGACCCAGCATACACCGGTTGGTGACGCCACAAGGGGGGGTGCCATCAGGTGGCATCGCCATGTTGACCCGCCCTTACCTATATAAGAACTTTCAAACGGAAAGCCAGCCATTTGGCAATTTGCCTTCACAGCGGGTGGAGCGTTTTTTTGGGCTCTGACGGTGGCGCTATCATTGTGATTGACAATGGATCTACATGGGGATACACTGTGTTTTTATTTTTTTTAATAAAGGGCTTGTCATAAAGTACTTTATTTTTTTTTTACTTTTTGACACTTTTTTGGTAAATGGGTAGGGGTACTATGTACCCCATACTCATTCACATGGGGGGCATGGGATCTGGGGGCCCCCTTATTAAAGGGGTCTTCCATATTATGATAAGCCCTCCTGCCTGCAGACCCCCACAACCACAGCCCAGGATTGAGGGCATGTGGTCTGGTATGGTTCAGGAGAGGGGCACACTCACTCATTCCCCCCTTTAACTCTTTCCTGGCCTGCCAGGCTGCATGCTCGGATAAGGGTCTGGTATGGATTTTGGGGGGGACCCCACGCTGCTTTTAAAAAAAAAAAATTGGCATGAGGTTCCCCTTTAATTTTCATACCAGAGCTTTTTTTTACCGGCAAATGCTTTTTTTTAATTCAGCTGTCAGCAGGGAAGCCCACTGACAGCTGGTGGCTCATCGGTTGTTAAGGATGCCGAGGCTGGCTTAACAACCAGCTTTTACTGAACCCGGATTGGGAAAAGCTTCTTGCAAGGAGTCCTGCAAATTTGGGTGTTCCCCAAATGGGGCAAACAGCCAATGCTCAGGCCGAACTGTTCGCCCAACACTAGTGGCCAGTAGAGAAGGCATCTCTTTACAATTGTGGTCAGTGCAGTGTCTTTTTTCATTGGTCCATGTAGTGCCCCTTTACATTGGTGGTCAGTAAGGATGAGTCAAACCCCCCCCCCCCCCCCCGGTTCGGTTCGCACCAGAACTTGCAAACAGGCAAAAAATTTGGGCGAACATACAAACACCGCTAAAGTCTTTGGGACACGAACATGAAAAATCAAAAGTGCTAATTTTTTTAAAGGCTTATATGCAAGTTATTGGGGAGCTGGGTCCTGCCCCAGGGGCCATGTATCAATGCAAAAAGAAGTTGTAAAAAACTGACGTTTTTTCGGGAGCAGTGATTTTAATAATGCTTAAATTGAAACAATAAAAATTAGATATTTCTTTAAATATTGTGCCTATAGTATGCCTGTAAAATGGTGCAGTTTTCCATGTTTAGAACAGTACCACAGCAAAATTACATTTCTAAAGGAAAAAAGTAATTTAAAACTGATAGCAGCTGTAATGAATTGTCAGGTCTCGGCAATATAGATAAAACGAATTGAAAAAAATGGCATGGGTTCCCCCCCAGTCCATTACCACGCCCTTTGGGTCTGGTATGAATATTAAGGGTAACCCGAACCAAAAATTTGCGTGGGGGTCCCCCCAAAATCTATACCAGGCCCTTCAGGTCTGGTATGGATTTTAAAGGGAACCCTTCACCAAATTAAAAAAAAAAATAGCGTTGGGGCTCCCCCCAAAATCCACACCAGACCATAATCCGAGCACGCAACCTGACAGGCTGCAGGAAAATAGGGCGGATGAGAGAGCGCAGGGTCTGATCTGAAGGGTCTGGTATGTATTTTGGGGGGGACCCCAACACCATTTTTTTTTTACATTTGGCGCAGGGTTCCGCTTAATATCCATACCAGACCTAAAGGGCCTGGTATGGATTTTGGGGAGACCCCCATGCAACTTTTATTTTTATTTTTGGTTTGGACCCATAATATTCATACAAGACCCAAAGGGCCTGGTAATGGACTGGTGGGGAACCCATGCTGTTTTTTCAATGAGTTTTATCTATCTATATTGACGAAACCCGACAATTCATTACAGCCGCGATCAGTTTTAAATTCCTTTTTTCCTTTAGAAATGTCATTTTGCTGTGGTACTGTTCTAAACACGGGAAAACTGCGTCACTTTACAGGCATACTATAGACACCCCCAGGCACGATATTTTAAGGAATATTTCATTTTTATTGCTTCACTTTAAGCATTATTAAAATGACTGCTCCTGAAAAAACGCCCATTTTTAAAACTTTTTTTTGCATTGATACATGTCCCCTGGGGCAGGACCCGGGTCCCCAAACACTTTTTATGACAATAACTTGCATGTTAGTGTCCCAACAGGTTCCGCGGCTTTTGAATTTGCAGCGAACACCACATAATGTTCGTTGTTCTCCGAACGTCCGAACAACCAAAGTTCTTCCGGAACCTATGCTCGGGTCGAACAGTTCGCCAATCCCTAGTGGTCAGTGGGGAAATGCCCTCTTACATTGATTGTCAGTGAGGTGCCCTCCTTCTTTCCTATTACATTGGTGGTCACTGTAATGTCTTTTACATTGTTGGCGGTACGTGGAAAAACATCCCTTACCCCGAGAAATAGGCCCAGACCAGCCACTGGCCTGTTTATATCTGTGGAGTTAGCTGTATCACTAGACTGACTTGAGGGACATCATTAGATGAACAAAAACAATTACTGGGTGTGATGGTGCATTAGTGGGGGCTAATGTTCTTTATATGCTTAAGCCAAATCTTTTTAAGATTCCAGCCAGATCCTGGAGATGAGCCCAACTTATTCCTGCGGATGGCAGAGAAAAATGTGGATGCTCAGAAGTAGAACATTGGTCTAGGATTGTTACCCTTAGGGAAATTAATTTTAAGTTAGAATATGTAATATTTTCCAACATGCCAAAGCTTTCAGGAAAGAAAGTGTAGCTTAGCTTCTTTTCTGCGAAAATCAAGCCAAGGCACTTCACAAGACCGATACAACTTCTCTTGAACGTTTAGGAAAAACAATACAAAATAATATTTAAGAAAATACATTTATTTTTAAAGAAATATATGCTTATAGAAATATATGTGCTGCCATTGCTGACCTCCATCTTAAAATGAAAGCTGCCTTGCAACCATGATAATGTCAGGGTGAAGTCTGAAATCCTTATGGACATACTTGTCTCTGGACAGAGGCTCGAAGTATCTAAGTCACTAGCTCCTCATAACACCAAGGGTACCACAAATGTCATACAGAATAATCAGCAAAGCATTCTACCTTATTTTTCTCAGCACCGAAATTTGCTTAACCCTTTGACTGTGAAGAACATGTACTACACATCATGGCCATCCCTCCCCAGATAGCCAAAGACATGTAGTACACATCATGACAGTCGTAATGGTTAACCACTTCAATACTGGGCATTTTCACCCCCTTCCTGCCCAGACCAATTTTTAGCTTTCATCGCTGTTACACTTTGAATGACAATTGCGTGATCATGCAACACTGTACCCATATGACATTTTGATAATTTTTCCCCCCACAAATAGAGCTTTCTTTTGGTGGTATTTGATCACCTCTGCGGTTTTTATTTTTTGCGCTATAAACAAAAAAAGAGCGCCAATTTTGAAAAAAACACAATTTTTTAAACTTTTTGCTATAATAAATATCACATTAAAAAAAAAATGTTTTTCTACATATTTTTGGTAAAAAAAAAAACACAATAAGCGTAAATTGATTGGTTTGCTGAAAAGTTATAGCGTCTACAAAATAGGGGATACATTTATGGCATTTTTATTGTTATTTTTTATTTTTTACTAGTAATGTCGGCGATCTGCGATTTATATCGTGACTGCGAGATTGTGGCAGACACTTTGGACACTTTTGACACTAGTTTGGGACCATTCACTTTTATACAGCGATCAGTGCTATAAAAAATGCACTGATTACTGTGTAAATGTGACTGGTAGGGAAGGGGTTAACATTAGGGGGTGACCGAGGGGTTAATTATGTTTCCTAGGGAGTGATTCTAACTGTAGGGGTTGGGGACTCACAAGGGGAGGAGACCGATCAGTGTTCCTTTGTACTGGGAACACACGATCGGTTTCCTCTCCTCTGACAGGATGTGGATCTGTGTGTTTACACACACAGATCTACAGTCCTGCTGTGTTCACAGGCAATCGCGGGTGCCCCGGCGGACATCGTGGCCGCCGGGCACGCGCATCGGATGCCTAGTGACGCGGCGGGCGCGCAAGCCCCCTAGAGGCTCAGGAAGAAAAGATGTCATATGATGGCGGCCCATAGGGACAAAGGGTTCCTTCTGCCGTCATATGACTATGTGCGGTAGGGAAGTGGTCTTGGATGGTGGATGTAGGTGAGTATAGCTTACATCACAAGGTACGACGGAAAGAAAGTGCAGAATGGGTTAATATTTTCTTAGAGATGGGCTTTGGAGTGGCCCTATTTCCAAACCAACGTAAAAAATAAAAAGACTGAATATTTGCCTCTCCTGCTGCCCATGCCCTTGAACACTGTAAGGCCCCGTTCACACTTGAGTGTTTTGTAGCCTGTAGCTTAAAGTTCAAAAACGCTCAACAGGCAAAAAAATATTGTTTTCAATAGCCCTTGTTCACTTCTGAGTGTCCTGCCACTGGTAGCAAAATGCCTGTTTCTCAAAAAATGACACGAGCTACTTTTCAGGCAGAATTGAGCGTTTTAGTCACCATAGAGTTAATTGGAAATGCCTGAAAAGTGCAACATGAGCTTTTATTGAACGTTTTATCAAGTGTTTTCTACCCAAACAGCAACTCTCTTGCCCTTTTTTAGCCGCACTCCACAACCTTTTAGTTGAAAAATGCCAGAAAAAACGCCTGACAAAAGCTGCAAAAATGTGCATATCTGCTCCATAAAACACTCAAAGACACTTGAAAAATGCTTAATAACGTGACACTTAGCTTTGAATGTTGCCAAGCTCATTTGAAATGGTCCCCCGAAGTCTGTTGGGAAACTGACATTTTGCGAGTGTGGATCTCCTGTGATCCCATGGATCCCATGGATACTTGTCACTACTGTATTTCTCAATGAGGAACCAGTGAGCACTGCAGGGGACCCAGAAGATTGACAATCTGAATTTGGGGGAGTATTTCTATTAATCAGAGTGGTGTTCAGGGACATAACAATGTTAGTTGCATCCCTGTAAGCAATATCATTGGAAAGTGAGTTAAGAGAGATTTTCTGGCCCATGTCTATATAGGCAGAACAGGATTCTATAGTATGAGCACCATTTCAATAACCTCCATAAAGAGTAGGGTAGTAATAAACTGTTCTGTGGCTAGTGCAGAGCAAAGGCCTGCAGTTCCAGAATGGCAACAGGTAACGTCAGAGGCTATTCTCTGCAGAATGTTATGTGATGTGCTTATAACAACCTCAACCTATCTTTACGTGTCTCAGTGGTCTACAGTACAGCTGTCAAAATGTAAGCTATACCCTTGTCTCTCCTTAACCACCTCCAATCTGGGACTTTTCTGGCACTTTTTTTGTTCACATATAATCATCAGTATTTTTTTCTAGAATATTACTTAGAAGGCCCTAGAAAATAAATTGATTGGTTTTGCAATTTTTTATGTCACACAGTATTTGCACAGCGGTTTTTAGAACGCAAGTTTTTTTAATGCAAAAAACACAATACATAACCCATTTTTTTTTGTAAAATATAAAAGATGATTTTACACCAAGTAAATACATACCAAACATGTCACACTTTAAAATTGTGCACACCTGTGCACTGGCAACAAACGAGGTACATTTTACTATACATAGGCATTGCTTCAAAAGCCTTTACAGGTTACCACTTTGGAATTACAGAGGAGGTCTGCTGCTAGAATTACTGCCCATAATCTGATGTTCGCAGTGATATCTCATGTGTGGAACGATCGCTGTTTGAATTCGTGCAGGACCGATGGGCGCGTTCGTCTTTGTGCGCAAGCAAAAAATTCACTTTTATTGCTGTCACAAGGAATGTAAGCATCCTTGTGACAGCATTAGGTAGTGCCAGGTACTCTTTATACAGAGATCTGGGGTCTATAAGACCCCAAATCCCTCCTCTGCACTTAAAACCACCAAGATCTGTGTTTTTGAATACTTTCGATTTTTAGAAAATGGCGCCAATTGTTTCCGAATAAACCGGGAGTGATAGCACGTCATCACTTCCGGTTTACTGTTAAGAACAGCAGATCAAAGCCGATCCCAGCTTTGCTTGGCTGTCTGGCCTGCCGGAGATGGGGGACGGGAGGGACAATAATAGCGGGTGTTACGCCTATATCCGCATTTTTCACAGACACATATTTTTTGGGGTGATCATTTGGTAGAGGTACCAGGGAGGACATACGGAAAATGCCTCTCATGCAGCCGGCTCACTGCATTTGGATTGGGAGGTTGGGCCACAGTACCATCTGGAAACAGAAGGGCTGCGATGATCTTTTCCTGGAATTTAAGGAAGGATTCAGTTCGTCCTGGCGCTTTGTATAACACATAAGCTTTCAGCAGAGCCAATAGAAATAGGTATACAGACACTTTTTTGTACCAGCATCTGGCCTTATGGGGCAATTAAGTACGGCGCCATCAACTGGTCGTTGAGATCCACCCCTCCCATATTAAGGTTATATTCATGGAAACAGAGGGGTTTCTCCACAACACCAGTCGCCGTTGGATTTTGGACTGTCGTATCTGTGTGAAGGGAGGACAAAATGAAAACATTCTGATTATCCCTCCACTTCACTGCAAGCAAATTTTTACTTCTCAAGCAGGCTCTCTCTTTCAGTCTAAGTCGGGATTCTGCAAGCCATTGGGGGAAGCCCTGGCTATTAGATCGCACAGTGTCACATGCGCCAATTCCATGATCAAACAAGTGACTAAAAAGTGTCACACTCGTGTAATAATTGTCCATGTACAAGTCGTACCCCTTTGGGAATAAGGGTGATACCAAGTCCCAAACAATCTTGCCAGCAGTCCCTATGTAGTCTGGGTAGTTCTCGGGCACCACGTGGCTATCTCTTCCCTCGTAAACCATAAAACTATATGTATAGCCTGTTGCCCTGTCACAGAGCTTATACAGTTCTTGACCCCATATCTGACAGTCACTCTCATCTGTCTTGCTCAGCAACGTGTAGGCCTCTTCACTATTGTATACTCTAAATTTACTGGTACAACTAGTGCGACTCACAGGCAAAAAAAGCAAGCAAAGAAATAGATCGAATCACTCAAGTTTAAATAAATTTGCGGTATGGTACTACACAACCTATATGTTAGTACTGTACAAATAGCGTGACAAAAAAATGTCTTGGTGTGGCGAATTTTTAAAAATCATGCCAGCACACGATACTAGTAAGGGAGCTATATAGTGTGTGCGTGGTTGTTAGCGCTACTGGCACTAATCTGACACTGCCTGGGAATGACGCTCACCCTAACTGATGCTAAAAACCTAACTGATGTCACCCGCCAGAAACCTTATTGGGTAATATAGGGTGGCTAGGTACCCTGACGCTATAAAAAACAAACTAACTAACCAGTGTCACCCGTGACACTAATACGGTGATCACTGGTGACAGGGGTTGAAGGTTGAGCAGCCCATTTAAAATTATTGGCTGCCTATAACACACCACATAGGAACACACAGGAGCACACAAAAAACGCACACGCTTGGATGCACCTTATGGTGTGAATGAGCCCTAAATGGCAATGAAACACTGCTTTGTTTACATTTTATATAGTGTGTGCGTGGTTGTTAGCGCTACTGGCAATCAAAAACCTAACTGATGTCACCCGCCAGGGGATCAGGGGGTTAAAACCTTTATTAGGTCACCCGTGACACTAATACGGTGATCACTGGTGACAGGGGTGAAAGGGTTAACTAGGAGGCAATCAGGGGGGTTAAAACCTTTATAAAACCTGATGGTGAAACTAACAAACTAACTGGCTAACCCGTGACACTAATACGGTGATCAGACTATAGATCTGTACACTATATCAGTAACACTGGTGACAGGGGGTGAAAGGGTTAACTGGAGGCGATCAAGGGGTTATTAAACCTTTATTAGGGGGGTTTAGGGGTGTACCCTAAAGCTACCTGGGCCTACTACTAACTGCCCTAACGCTGATTGGATTCACAAGTGAAAACTGCATTTGGTGAAAAAGTGACAGGGAATGAAGGGGTTAACTGGGGGGCGATCTGGGGGGTGAAAAGTGTGCCTACGTGTACTGGTGTTAGTGTAGTGTTGGTGCAACTCACAGTTAGATGTCCTCTATCCTCTTTCTGGAACCAAAAAGAATTCCAGGAGGGGAGGTGACATCACTTCCTCTGCCTGTGTTTACACTTACAGGCAGGGGAAGCATTTCATTCGCCAGAACCGAGCAGGTCCTGGCCTGGACCTGAAGACTGATCGGTTCTGAAACAAATCTGATCGTTGCGGGCACGAGCGCCATACGGGTACCACCAGTGCCATTCTGCCAACGTATATCAGCATGAACCGGTCAGGAACCAGTTAAGCTAAAAAAACCTTCAGTGTGCAGCAGCCCCCCTCAGGCCCCCCTAATACTTACCTGAGCCTCATCTCTATCCAGCGATGTCCACGAGTGCCTCGGATGTCTGGGGACTCTCCTCCTGATTGGCTGAGACACAGCAGCGGCGCCATTGGCTCCCGCTGCTGTCAAAGTCAGTTAGCCAATTAGGAGAGAGAGAGGGGTGGGGCAGAACCACGGCTCCATGTCTGAATGGACACACAGAGCTGTCGCTCGGCTCGGGTGCCCCCATAGCAAGCTGCTTGCTGTGGGGGCATCCGGCAGGAGGGAGGGGCCAAGAAATCAAAGTAAAAATATGTAAATGTTGCTGGTATTAGGGGGATTAAAACAAATCTATTGCTTTTTGTAAACATTTTAGAAAAAAATAGATTTTTGCTTGCACATGAACTGCTCTTGCAGAGTGCAACTGCAGTTTGCAAAGCATACAGTCTATTTGCCTTTAGTAAATCGTAGTCAAACAAAAACACACCACATAGGAACACACAGGAGCACACAAAAAACGCACACGCTTGGACGCACCTTATGGTGTGAATGAGCCCTAAATGAATGGCTTTGTTTACATTTTATATCTTTCTAAACATATCTGAGGGTCCAGTTATGGTCGTAGTCAAACAAAAGATTATCTTGAAGGTTCAATGGCTAAGCACTGCAGCTTCATTAAACTAAAGGAAGACCAAGTGAACACAATTCCCTGAGTAGCCAATCAAATTTCAGCCCTAATTTTACAATAATAAAAACAACCATCTATTTGGTGCTGGGCATTACCTGCGTTTGTTATTCCCTCAATTTAAATTATAGCAGGCTCAGTTAGCATAGGGCCTCTTTTATAAAATGTCAATGCAAAGAACTTTCGTTATTGCTCCCAGTCCCAATCAGATTCAACTTTCATAAGCCAACTGTCATGTTCCAGGGCAGACTAGAATGTGATTTGTGTCTGCGGGGAATTACCAGTTCTTTATGCTGACAGTTTGATACATGAGGCCTGGTACTAGAGAAGCATTGCCCTTTTTGACTTCCAGGTCAGTAGATTCCTTGTAATGGTTATTCATATGTACTGTATTCTATGCTTGGCAGTAGAACTGAATAGATTTCCTATATTTGTATTCACAAGCTTGATAAAAGGCTTGACAGCATACATATGCATGCATAGTTATGGATTTATAATGCATCTAAAACACCTATTTTATTCAGTTAAATAGTGCCAACATCTTCTGCGTTATTTTTTATATTGTTCATAGAACAATTTACACCAGCTTCCATTCCACTTGGGAATTGCAAGCTTCTGTTTCTATTACAGTCCTACAGACACACTAGGTCCAGTTTGGGTCAAAATGCAATTTTTTTGGACTGGGAAGCTGATTTATTTTGGGATTAGTAAATTGGTTCTATGCGCCACTTATAGGAAGATGATCTTGCTTCACAATCTCATGTGTCTTCCACAAGCCAGTAGAAGGAAATCTAGGGTCAGATGATAAAGGCCATGGGTTAAAGTGAACTTATTTCTGGACTAAGGTCCACCAACTCGTTGGTGTGGCCCAGGCTTACTGCCCACATGGAAACTCACATGGAGGCTGGTTGATGCAGCGAAGTGTATTAATGTAGTAATATGGAAAGCAAACAGCAAACTCTGCAGACACAGCCACACCGGACCGGAACAGTTGCAATGAACCACACAGACAGTAGGATGCACGCTGGAAACACCTGACAGCATCTGGCAGGGAATACAGACCGGGAACCAGGCCAAACACAGGAAGACTGCTATTGGAACACATCAACAGTCCCTGCTCTGTCCCTTATTTACCAGAACCTGACCCTATGCCACTCCAACTGTCCCTAGCAAACAGGGGATCTGTCCCTGTCCTACCCACTATGCGCTAACCCAAAGGGGACAGTGCTTTCTATAAGCACTGCCAACCTCAAAGATGGCTTGCAGGTCAACCAGGGCAACAGCATCCAATAATATTGTTTGTTTCACCTGTGTGATGGTCGGAGTTCTAGGCCACCATGCTCTTGCTAGACTCTATTTAGAAATAGTGAAGATAAAAGTCAACAGCTTAAAGGGGTTGGGCGTACATTCATACGGTTTTAAGTTCCAATAAGTGTTCAAAGGGATTTTTAGGTATACTAGCTCCCAGGACAGTATAGATTTGTTTGTAGGAAGGTCCGGTGCAACCACACTGCAAGGGTGGCACTATCCAGCGGCTTCCCTTAAGAGACCTATGGAGGCCTTGGGGGAACCTGGTCCTTCACCCTCTCTGCATGGTGGCTGCTGGATAGCACCACCCTTTGCAGGGAGGCTGCACTGCACAGGCACAGGCCTAGCATGCAGTGACAGGAGCCATTCCTTACCACGCTTCCCTTAAGTGGAACGCACGCCAGATCCTGTTGTCGGTGAACGGGATAGGAGCTTTCAACCAGGGGAAGCTGAACATGTTTTATGCTCATATGTTCCTGTAAACATGTGAGTGGATACAATTGCAATTACAATTTTAATGTGTTACTTTTATTAAACAATATCACACTATATATGTCCCTCTTGTGGTCCATTTTGGAGCCCTTTTACAGTGCTAAAATTGGGGAAGAGGAGTTTGGAGATCTAGTCGAGGAATTGCCTATTATCTTCAAGAAGAGGAATTATATATGCAGTAAATGGTTGATGGTCGCGTGGTGGCCGAATAGTTCTGGTGAGTGCATATTGGTTTTTTTGCACTTTGGGTGAAGCACTTTTTTGAAGATTGGAGCACTTATCACAGTATATTCACTGTTTAGGAACACGGTGACTGGACGCTTCTTTTTGGAGATTTTATTTTTATTTTTTTCTGGACTTATTTACTAATATAATTTGCATATGATATTTTGTACTAATTGATGTACACCTTATTGTTATTTTTACTATATTGCAATTTATTTATAGGTAGTGCCTTTTTTTTCACTTTTGATATAATAGTAGAGTTTGTCACTGTCAAAGGCACAGCAACATAGGTCTTTAGATCTTTTGGGGTTTTGTGATCTTATTATTGGTGCCCCTATTAGTTTATGAGTAGTTCATAATGCTTTTCTCCCTACAGGAAAATTTCTATCCATTTCTTTATGTTTCTAATTACAACTCCCCTATTTTTACTAATTCATTGTACCCAGAGACTGCAAGCACCAAGATTTTACATTCTAGTTACACACACGCTTTCCCTCTGAAATACATAGTCCACTATATACAGTATGACTGAGCAGGCTCCACACAGAAGTCTACTTTTAAATAGATAAAAAATATTTGTAAATTGAGTTCACTTGTTCATCTTTTTCCAGCTAAAAGCTCATACTAAGAATTAATACGACAATTCTGAGTGCCTTGTATAAGCTCTTGCTAAAAACCAGCGGATCATTTTGATGAATGTACCTGTGTTCCTGTAGGATTACGCATAAATCCTTCTTTGCAAACTGCGTCTATGGTTTATAATATCCCAAACCTTCCTCCTGCTAGAAAATAACATGACAGTGATGAATTTTCTGGATAATGAGGTCAAAGCCTCACAGGAACAAAATAATAACAATGACGGGTTATGGGAGACAAGAACACAGCAATCTCTGGGCAGTGTTTAATTTAGAATGATGGCACTGCAACTAGCACACATGGAACAGCTATTCAAATTTCCATGCTGTGTATACATCCTAGGATTTATCTATCTATCTATCTATCTATCTATCTATCTATCTATCTATCTATCTATCTATCTATCTATCTATCTATCTATCTATCTATCGATCTATCTCATCTCATCCTATCTTATCTTAGCTTATCTATCTTATCTTATCTCAGCTTAGCTATCTTATCTTATCGTATCTATCTTATATATCCTATCTATCTTATCTTAGTTCAGCTTATCTATCTATCTATCTATCTATCTATCTATCTATCTATCTATCTATCTATCTATCTATCTATCTATCTATCTATCTCATCTCATCCTATCTTATCTTAGCTTATCTATCTTATCTTATCTTAGCTATCTTATCTTATCGTATCTATCTTATCTATCCTATCTATCTTATCTTAGTTTAGCTTAGCTATCTTATCTTATCATATCTATCTTATCTATCCTATCTATCGTATCTTAGCTTAGCTTAGCTATCTTGTCTTATCTATCTTATCTATCCTATCTATCTTATCTTATCTTAGCTATCTTAGCATAGCTATCTTATCTTATCTATCTTATCTTATCTGTCCTATCTATCCTATCTATCCCAGTTCAGGAGGGCTCTATACAGTAAGTCCAAAGCATAAAGTCTCATGCACACTTGGCTTAACCACTTGAGCTTTGTGAGGTTTTACCCCCTTCATGACCAGGTCATTTTTTGCGATTTAGCACTGCTAATTTAACTGGTAATTGCGTGGTCATGCAACGCTATACCCACACAAAATTTATATTTTTCACACAAATAAAGCTTTCTTTTGGTGGTATTTGACCACCCATGTTTATTTTTTTATTTTTTGTGATATAAATGAAAAAAGACCAACAAAAAAACAATATTTATTTACTTTCTGCTATAAATCACATCCAATAAAATAATAAAAATAATACAATTTTTATATAAATTTTGAGCAAAGTGTATTCTGCTAAAAAAAATCCCAATAAGTGTATATTGATTGGTTCAGTGAAAGTTACAGTGTCTACAAACTAAGGTGTGTATATATACTGGAACTTTTATTAATTTTTTTATTTTTTTATTTTAATACTGCTAATGGCAGCGACTTATCATGGGACTGTGATAGTGTGGCAGGCAATCTAAAACTGACGATGGCGCAAACTGACTAACTGCCACTGACATCACCTGTAACACTAATACAGTGATCAGTGCTAATAACATACACTGTGACTGTACTAATCACACTGGCTGGGAAGAGGATAATATCTAGGGCGATCAAGGGGTTAAATGTTTGCCTAACAATGTGTCATATGTGTAATGAGCACTGATTTTTACTACAGATCTTATTTTTTCTTATTCCTGATTTGCAGAGATCAGAAACAGAGAGATTGTCCCCTCTGTACAGACCCCTGTGTTGATTGTCTACACAGGGCTCTGGGCTGTGATTGGACACAGCCGATCAGCAGGTGGTTCACGGTTGGGACTTGATGTAGACTCCCGCTGTGTACAGTCCCAGCAGGTGTCAGCAGAGGGGGCCGCAACTGTGCGCCCATGGGTATGTCTCTTTTCCTGTGCAGGTCGCCTGTCCGCAGTACATTGCAGGCGGGCGGTCTGCAAGTTTTTTACCACTTCCCGCCCGGCCTATAGCAGAATGACGGCCGGGCGGTGGTTCCGTTATCCTGACTGGGCGTCATATGACGTCCTTCAGGATAACATACCTTGATCGGTGGAGCGGTGTGTCAGTCTGAAACACCGCTACACTGATCTTGGTAAAGAGCCTCTGGCGGAGGCTTTTTACCATGTGATCAGCTGTGTCCAATCACAGCTGATCACAATGTCAACAGGAAAAGCCGTTGATTGGCTTTTTCTCACTCGCGTCTGACAGATGCAAGTAGAGGAGAGCCGATCGGCGGCTCTCCTGACAGGGGGGGGTCTGCGCTGATTGTTTATCAGCGCAGCCCCCCCCCCCCTCAGATGCCCACACTGGACCACCAGGGACTCTACTAGGACCACCAGGGAAGTGGGCAACATGTGGATGGCCAGGTATGTACCCCATGGCTATCCACATGTGCAAATGATGCCCAATCTGTGCCAGTCAGTGCCCACAAATGGGTAATGACTGGCACTATCATGTACCAATAAAAATGATGATGCCCAGCAATGCTACCCATCAGTGTCCAGCAGTGCCACCCATCAGTGTCCAGCAATGCCACCTATCAGTGCCCATCAGTGCCCATCACGGCCCATTAGGGTTGAGTGAACCCGAACTGTAAAGTTCGGGTCCGTACCGGACTTTAGGGTGTTTGGGTCCTGGACCCGAACCCGAACAATTGACTGTATGTATTGACTGTATGTTCGGGTTCGGGTCCGGTGTTCGGGGATTTAATGTTGCTTTTTAAAATGTCTTTTAAAAGCACTCGCGGCTATATGAATTGATATTCATATAGCCGCGAGTGCTTTTAATACAGAGAACAGTCATTTAGTCATTTATTTTAAAAAAGTTAGTCATAAAAAGTGTTTGGGGACCTGGGTCCTGCCCCAGGGGACATGTATCAATGCAAAAAAAACTTTTAAAAACGGCCGTTTTCTCAGGAGCAGTGATTTTAATAATGATTAAATTGAAATAATAAAAGTGTAATATTCCTTTAAATTTCGTACCTGGGGGGTGTCTATAGTATGCATGTAAAGGGGCGCATGTTTCCCGTGTTTAGAACTGTCTCTGCAAAAAGTGTAATTTTTTGCAGAAAAGAAAGCTATTAAAAAACAATCACGGCTATATGAATTGTCGGCTCCCGTAATACAGAGAACAGTCATTCATTGAAAAGTCATTCATAAAAAAAAAGTCATTGATAAAAAAAAAAAAAAAAAAAGCGTAGGGGTCCCCCCAAATTCAATAACCAGGCCCTTCAGGTCTGGGATGGATTTTAAGGGGAAACCCAGCCAAAAAAAATGGCGTGAGGTCCCCCTCAAAATCCATACCAGACCCTTATCCGAGCACGCAACCTGGCAGGCCGCAGGAAAAGAGGGAGGGACGAGAGCGGCCCCCCCTCCCGCCTGAACCGTACCAGGCCACATGCCCTCAACATTGGGAGGATGCTTTGGGGGTCTAAGACCCCCAAAGCCTCTTGTCCCCATGTTGATGAGGACAAGGGCCTCGTCCCCACAACCGTGCCCGGTGGTTGTGGGGGTCTGCGGGCGGGGGGCTTATCGGAATCTGGAAGCCCCCTTTAACAAGGAGACCCCCAGATCCCACCCCCCCCTGTGTGAAATGGTAAGGGGGTACAAAAGTACCCCTACCATTTCACCAAAAAAGTGTCAAAAATGGTAAAAATGACAGGAGACAGTCTTTGACAATTCCTTTTAATAAAATCTTCTTTCTTCTGGTCTTCCTTTCTTCATCTTCTCCTTCCGGCATCTTCTTCTTCCATCTTCTTCTTCCTCCGATCCGCTTCTTCTTGGCCTTCTCGTCCAGCATCGGTGTCTTCTGGGCCGCTCCGCGCAATGGGAGGCTCCCGCTGGGTGAGGCTTCTCTTTCGTATCTTCTTCCACAGCACCGTGCGAGGAGTGGCCCAAGAAGAGACCGACGCCCTGGAAGAAGATACCGGCGCCGTGGAAGAAGATACCGAAGAGAAGCCTCACCCAGCGGGAGCCTCCCATTGTGCGGAGCGGCCCAGAAGACACCGATGCTGGACGAGAAGGCCAAGAAGAAGCGGATCGGAGGAAGAAGAAGATGGAAGAAGAAGATGCCGGAAGGAGAAGATGAAGAAAGGAAGACCAGAAGAAAGAAGAAAGAAGATTTTAATAAAGGAATTGTCAAAGACTGTCTCCTGTAATTTTTACAATTTTTAACACTTTTTTGGTGAAATGGTAGGGGTACTTTTGTACCCCCTTACCATTTCACACAGGGGGGGGGGGGGCGGGATCTGGGGGTCCCCTTGTTAAAGGGGGCTTCCAGAGTCCGATAAGCCCCCCGCCCGCAGACCCCCACAACCACCGGGCACGGTTGTGGGGACGAGGCCTTTGTCCTCATCAACATGGGGACAAGAGGCTTTGGGGGTCTTAGACCCCCAAAGCATCCTCCCAATGTTGAGGGCATGTGGCCTGGTACGGTTCAGGCGGGAGGGGGGGGGGGGCGCTCTCGTCCCCCCCTCTTTTCCTGCGGCCTGCCAGGTTGCATGCTCGGATAAGGGTCTGGTATGGATTTTGAGGGGGACCTCACGCCATTTTTTTTTGGCTGGGTTTGCCCTTAAAATCCATCTCAGACCTCAAGGGTCTGGTATGGATTTTGAGGGGGACCCTACGCCATTTTTTTTTTTTGTCTGGGATCCCCCTTAATATCCATTCCAGACCTGAAGGGCCTGGTTATTGAATTTGGGGGGACCCCTACGCTTTTTTTTTTTTTGTTTTTTTTTTTTTTATCAATGACTTTTTTTTTATGAATGACTTTTCAATGAATGACTGTTCTCTGTATTACGGGAGCCGACAATTCATATAGCCGCGAGTGATTTTAAATAGCTTTCTTTTCTGCAAAAAATGACACTTTTTGCAGAGAAAGTTCTAAACACGGGAAACATGCGCCCCTTTACAGGCATTCTATAGACACCCCCCAGGTACGAAATTTAAAGGAATATTACACTTTTATTGTTTCAATTTAATCATTATTAAAATCAGTGCTCCCGAAAAAACGTCCGTTTTTAAAAGTTTTTTTTGCATTGATACATGTCCCCTGGGGCAGGACCCAGGTCCCCAAACACTTTTTATGACTAACTTTTTTTAAATAAATGACTTCAATGACTGTTCTCTGTATTAAGGGGGACGGGAGCCGACACATTATTATAGCCGTTCGGGTCCCTATTGACTTCAATGGGGTTCGGTGTTCGGGGTCAAGTTCGGGTCAAGTTCGGTCCCGAACCCGAACTTTTTTCTGAAGTTTGGCCGAACCTGCCGAACCCGAACATCAAGGTGTCCGCTCAACTCTAGTGCCCATCCATGCCACCTATCCGTGCCCCCATAAGTACCCATCAGTGCCCCCCATAAGTGCCCATCAGTGCCGCCTAAGAGTGCCCATCAGTGCCACCTATCAGTGCCACCTATGAGTGGCCATCAGTGCTGCATACCAGTGCCACCTATCACTGCCCATCAGTGCCACCTATCAGTGCCCATCATCAGTGGCCGTCAGTGCCACCTCATTAGTACCACCTCATTGGTGCCACCTCATCGGTGCCCATCAGTGCTGCCTTGTTAGTGCCCGTCAGTGCAGCCATATAAGTGCCCATCCTTGATGAAGAAAACTTACTTATTTACTAAAAATTTTAACAGAAACAAAGAAAAACTTTTTTTTTTCTCAAAATTTTCGATCTTTTTTTATTTGTTGCACAAAAAATAAAAATCGCAGAGGTGATAAAATACCACCAAAAGACAGCTCTATTTGTGGGAACAAAATTATAAAAATTCTGTTTGGGTACAGTGTAGCATGACCGCGCAATTGTCATTCAAAGTGCGACAGCTAAAAAGCTGAACATTGGTCTGGGCGGGAAGGTGTCTAAGTGCCTGGTATTGAAATGGTTAAAGAACATCACTTTTACAGGCGTTTGGCATTTTTATTTCAGCCTGAAAAAGAACATCGTTGTGAGCCTTCATGCCCATGCACACACAAGGGTTAACAGGCATATTAGAAGACGAGCGTTTACAGGTGAAAAAAAACATCAAATTCATGTTCTGCTAAAGAGCAAAAAAAACACTAAACTTGACTAAACGTGTAAATGCATCTAAATTTGCCTAGACGTTAGACTCATTTAGGCGCCTTTGAGCGTTAATGCATTCTAATGGGTAGAATAAATGAGTATTCTTACCAATGGAATTTATTAATTTTCAAAGGTTTGATGCACCAAAACACGCCTCATGGTGTGTTCAATACGTGGTTTTAAGGGTATTAGGGACATTTCTGCTCTCTCTTACTGATCCCACCCCCTTCACCACCACCACAGATCTCAGCCCTATCCCCCCATCACCTGGGTTGCAGAGGTGATAGGGGGGATAGGGATGAGATCTGTGGTGATGGGGGAGTGAGATCAGTAAGAGGCAGCGGTAGTGGAGGATGGGATCAGTTGCACTGACATCTGGCAATTAGTCACTTATTCAGTCAGTCCATTCCCCCTCAGTATTTACCTGTCTTCAGTGATGCCTCTGTGTCATGGGGTCTCATCGCAGAGGGGAGAGCCCCTCCCCCTTCACTCTATTGCCTTGAGGCGATTCAGTTCGCATTTGCAGCACTATACAAATCATTCATTCATTCATTCATTCATTCATTGGTCATCAGCTGGTTAGCTGATACCTCCCTTTCACTGCTCAGCCTCCCCCAGCGGTGGAAGGAACAAGCGGACGGACGGACAGGCCCTTAACAGTGGCACAGCCAGAACGGGCGGGCGGGCACCTCACTGCGGGAGAATGGGCGGGGGCGCCCCCCCCCCACAGTGTCAGAACTCCAGGGCCCAGTCGCAAGTGCAAGTTCCACCACTGTTTCTGGCGTTTAGAGGAGAAAAGCAAACACCCTGTGTGCATGAGGCCTAAAACAAAATAAAACAGCTGTTTGTCTGAGCAACTGGCTAAACTTAGGTCAATTCCTGACAAACAGAGTGCCCCCTAGTGGGTTCCTCAAACATACAGGCAGCACATATACCTTTATTAGTGTTTGGTCAGCAGTCAGCCTTTTCACTCAGCAGCAAACTCTCACAGCAGATAGAGCAAGAGAGAGAGAGAGCCATGAACATAAGTCAGCTCACATTGATATATAAAAGCATGTGCAATGCTGAGACTAAAAATGGGATATGACTACCAGGTAAGAGGTGTACCTAGGTGTACCTAGGAATGGGGGCTTTATCCCACCAAAGCTCTACAGTGTCTCCAGTCGCCAGGATCCATTCAGAAACTATTATGATACTGAGCAAAACATGTTTTCTTCATATCGGTGATAAACCTTGGGGCCCCTCAGCATGTGTAAATGAGAAACATAAGTGATGCATACACATGTCCACATTCCTACCAGCCAGTGCCAATTTGGGGGGGGGGAGGGGTCTCTGGTTGTTATAGCAACTCATGTTATAGCAACATGGCACATGTTTATGGTAGATGGTCAGCTGATACCTCACAGAAAGGCAAAGCCGATCCCACCTATACCCAATTGCAACAAGTGCTATAATTTGGGTCTGAGAATTCCAACAAGACTCCAGAACAATATCAAGGTTGGCCAATCAGTCCAACATTAGTTTAAAAGTATGAATTATTTATCTGTACATACAGTATCAGTTTCTAAGGCATGCTAAACTGACTACTAACTGAATAAAATATAGTCAGCTAGATGTTCCTAATATGAAAATTCCAAAATTCCAAGGGGCGGAGAGCTGGCTAGTGCTCTGCCACCTCTTGCACCATCATGTTAGCCAGTGTGGTTCCCAAAACTGTGATGGGCCAGTAAAGAGATATGGTGGAAATTAGGAAACAAAGGGAAAGGACCAGCTCTCAATGTCATCAGATGTTATGCCGCGTACACGCGACCGGACTTTCCGGCAGACTGGGTCTGGATATTCCGATCATGTGTGGGCTAATCCGATCGTTTTTCGTTAAATAAATCAGACGGACCTAGAAATAGAACATGTTTCAAATATATCCGACGGACTCAATTCCTATCCGGAAAACTGTTCGTCTGTATGCTGGTCCGACGGACCATATACAACGCAAGGGAAGCTATTGGCTACTGGCTATTGAACTTCCTTTTTTAGTCCCGTTTACATCATCACGTTCAAAACGAACTGACTTTTTAATGGACTTAATCCGTTTGTTCGGAAAGTCCGTCGGAACTCCGCTGAAAGTCTGTCGGGAAGACCGTCGGACCTAGTCTGCCGGAAAGCCGGGTCGTGTGTATGTGGAATTAGAATTAGCATTCAAATTATAAGTAAATGCTTAAGCAATGTTTCTTTAGCCTTTCCTCTAAACTAATAGAGCCTACCCTCCTACCCAAATAACGAAAGTATACCTACCTAGAACTGGCTGGCCATGCTCACTCACGCCTGGGGCATACAGTGTGCTTGTGAAGGTGTTTAAAGCTAAATTCTAGGTATGGCTTTTTGCATAGTTACATTTCTTCAGCTTGTACCAATGTGAGTATCTATATTTTATACCTGTGGGATGCCTTTGGAAGTGGAAAATCACAGTAGTTGTCACCGCTACTCTATTGATCACCACTGTTATCTGGCTCCTGTGCTGAGCTGTTGCCCTTATTTAAAGTGAACACAGGGAGCCAGGATAGGTGCCATTCACAGAACACATTGCATTTTTCTCGAAAGCGGTAGAAAGGTGGAGTGGTGATGTCACAATTTCCACCACATCACTAACCAAAATGCAGGCACCCGGAAGACACCAATGATCACTGTAGACATGACTGCAAGAGTAATTCTCCACTTTCACAGGTATCACTAATGCCTCGTACACACGCTCGGACTTTCCCGCGGGAAAAATGCGGACAAACCGCCGGACCTTCCAGCGGGGCTTCGCCGGACTTTCTGAGCGTGTGACTTGACCACACACGCACGGACTTCTCCGGCGGACAATCCGCGGGAAAAAGTCTGCGGGACTTTTGAAAATGAACGGACTTGCCAACACAAGGAGCAAAGTCTGTTCATTTAGAACGTAACTGCAGGTAGACGGGGCTAGCGAAGGCAGTGAATGCCGCCGCGCTAGCCCCGTCACCCGGCATGGATTTAAAGGGATTCCCTACGCCGAAAAAACGGCGTGGGGGTCCCCCCCAAATCCATCTCAGACCCTTATCCGAGCACGCAGCCCGGCCGGCCAGGAAAGGGGTGGGGACGAGCGAGCGCCCCCCCTCCTGAGCCATACCAGGCCGCGTGCCCTCAACATGGGGGGTGCCCTGGGGAAATGGGGGCCTTGCGGCCCCCCCACCCCAAAGCACCTTGTCCCCATGTGCTCGCTCGTCCCCACCCCTTTCCTGGTCAGCCGGGCTGCGTGCTCGGATAAGGGTCTGAGATGGATTTGGGGGGGACCCCCACGCCGTTTTTTCGGCATAGGGATTCCCTTTAAATCCATACCAGGTGACGGGGCTAGTGCAGCGGCATTCACTGCCTTCGCTAGTCCTGTCTACCTGCAGTCACGTTCTAAATGAACGGACTTTCCCATGATCGGCAAGTCCGTTCATTTCCAAAAGTCCAGTGGAGTAGCGTACTAACCGCGGGATTGTCCGCCGGACTGCCAAGTTCAGCGGACAATTTTAAAACAAAACTTAAAACCTAGTACACCGGACTTTTGGCGCCAAAAAGTCCGCCGGCGCCCACACATGGGCGGATTGTCCGGCGGACAATCCCGCGGGAAAGTCCGCTCGTGTGTACGCCGCAATACAGTACATATTTACATTGGTCCAAGCTAGACCAATGTAGCTATGCAAAAAAAAGCCATACCTGGAATTCAGATGTAAGGTTCTACTGGGACTTCTAGATATCTGAATTTTATTAGTTTAGTTAGTTTATATACTGTATATAAAGGAGGGGGTTGAAGGCAGACCAGATTTTTTTACTTAGTGACCTTTTTTTCTCAGGCTTATTCTCAGACTTCTCAATCACTTGCCTTAATCCCCTTTATCAAAGCATAGCTTCCTGCCAGTGACACAGTTAATGGGTCCTAATTTCCATGGCCATGCTCTAGACAGTGTACCCAATCTAGCATGCCAGGAAAATCAATGCTGCAATTCAATGCATTTTTAGCATGCAGCCAGCACATGCTTTCCTTTCTATCTCATAGGGCTTCATTGGGATCTTGGAGACAACTGGGCTCCAGTTAACTCTAATGCCCCGTACACACGGTCGGAAATTCCGACCACAAAATCCGTCGGATTTTTTCCGACGGATTTTGTCCGACACAGTTGTTGCATACACACGGTTGGACAAAGTTGTCGGAAAATCCGATCATTCTGAACGTGGTGACGTTCGTTGCGTACGACTGAACTACGTAGAGGTTAATAGCCAATAGCTTTGGTCTCGTAATTTTTTCTGAGCATGCGTGGCACTTTGTCCGTTGGAATTTCCTACACACAATCGGAAAAAGTCAGATCGGATTTTGTTGTGGGAACATTTGAGAGCAGAAAAAGTCAGATGGAGCCCACACACGATCGGATTTTCCGACAACATGGTCCGATCGGACATTTTCTGACCGTGTGTACGGGGCATAATTCCGCGTACACATGAGTGGAATTTCCATCGAAAAAATCTTGGATGGTTTTTCCGACGAAATTCTGCTCAAGCTTGGCTTCAGACAAAAGTTTGCTGAACTTTCGACCCTCAAGAACGCGGTGACGTACAAGACTACGACGAGCCAAGAAAATTAAGTTCAATGCTTCCGAGCATGCGTCAAATTGTTTTCGAGCATGCGTAGGAATTTTACACATCGGAATTGGTACAGACAATCGGAACATGCTCTCAATCTTTTGCTGGCTGGAATTCCACCAACAAGAGTCCAATGGAGTATACACATGGTCGCATTTTCGGACCAAAAGCTCTCATCAGACTTTTGCTGGCGGAATTTCCGCTCGTGTGTACGGGGCATATTCCTCAATCCCAGTTCTCATCACCATTCACACAGAACTCTACCTGCCTCTTGTTCTGTTCACTACAATGATCACTGTGTTATCTTTCAACAGGTCCTCATAACAGTGCAACAGGAGCAAAGGAAGTCATGTAAACTGATTTCTGAATTGAGATACAATTTTTTTTCACTTACATTATTATTTTTTTTCAGCAGCAGACATAGTTTGTCTTCTTTTCAAAAGATAAGTTGAAAGCTTCATTGTCGCTATTGTCTCGATTGTCTTTATTTCACAATTTCCCACTCAGCGTTATATTAACCACCTTTGTAACAAAATGTTTCACCATCTTAAAATACCAGGTAATTTCTCGGTGTTAAGTGATAGTTTGAATGACAATTACTCATTCATGCAACAATGTACCCATATTAATTCTATATCATTTTTGTTGAGACAATTAAAGCTTTCTTTTTATGGTGTTTAATAACCACTAGGCTTTTATTTTAAATGTTTTACTGTATAAAGGAAAAAGATCCAAACTTTAAAAAAAAAAACAAAAACAGTTTTTCCTACTTTCTGTTAGAAACATATCAAATAAATAATATTATATGTATATATATATATATACTATGTTGTTAACAGTATTGGGACGCCTGCCTTTACACACACATGAACTTTAATGGCATCCCAGTCTTATCGGACCCTTTTGTCGGAAATTCCGACCGTGTGTGGGGTCCATCGGACTTTTTCCGTCGGAATTTCCGATGGAAAAAGTTTGAGATCCTGCTCTCAAATTTTCCGACAACAAAGTCCGATCAGACTTTTTCCGATCGTGTGTAGCGAATTACGACGGACAAAGTGTCACGCATGCTCAGATCACATTACAAGACCAAAGCTATTGGCTACTAGCCTCTACGTAGTCCCGTCGTAGGCAACAAACGTCACCACGTTCAGAATGATCGGATTTTCCGACAACTTTGTCCGACCGTGTGTATGTAACACCAGTGTCGGACAAAATCCGTCGGAAAAAATCTGATGGATTTTGTGGTCGGATTTTCCGACCGTGTGTACGGGGCATTAGTCCGTAGGGTTCAATATTGAGTTGGCCCACCCTTTGCAGCTATAACAGCTTCAACTCTTCTGGGTAGGCTGTCCACAAGGTTTAGGAGTGTGTCTATGGGAATGTTTGTCCATTCTTCCAGAAGTGCATTTGTGAGGTCAGGCACTTATGTGGACGAGACGGCCTGGCACACATTTCCCGCTCAAATTCATCCCGTGTTCAAAGGTGTGCTATAGGGTTGAGGGCAGGCCAGTCAAGTTCCTCCGCCCCAAACTCGCTCAGCCATGTCTTTATTGATCTTGCTTTGTGCGCAGTCATGTTGGAACAGGTCCCCATACACTTTTTATGACAATAACTTGCAGATAAGCCTTTAAAAGGAACACTTTTGATTTTTCGTGTTCCATAGACTTTTATAAGGTTCTCAAAGTTCGCACAGATTTTTTGCATGTTCGCAAGTTCTGGTGCGAACCGAACCAGGAGGTGCTTCGGCCCATCCCTATTCAGGATCAACTCTACAGAACATATGAAAAGTCATTAAGAAGTAGACTGCCCTTGTACAAACAGCTTTCTGGCATCTAGAGCCATGTTGTTTCTTGCTTCCTTACAGCGTGTTTTTCTGCAGATCTTTTCTCGTTGTTTGTATGACGTTACAGCCAGTATATTGCTCATATCACAAAAAGATATCTGCCATATTTTCTATTACAATCATCGTCACTGGAGAATGACACACGTGGATTCAGAAATTCTCCTCTTTTATCTGGAGAATGCAGGCATCAGTAATGTACCAAGCCAACACTCTGATAAATGGACGGAAGAGGAGTGCTCATTGTATCTACAAAGTATATATGGTAGAAGTTCTGCCACTTGAACTTCTTAGCAATGTTATCTTTTCTAGTCATCTTTATTACATGTATGGTATGTTATGTTCACCGAATACTGCCAAGAAAAATGACCTACATACATTTTATATGTCTGCTTACTGCAGTCATGTGTGCATAGTTATTTTTATTTTATTTTTTTACAATAAATTATTTGTATTAAATGACATTCCTAATGCAAGTGAGATGTGTATGCGTGGCTGTTTCTTTTTAACTTTTTTATTATTAATATCCTAAAAAAAATATATTGGTTCCACACTGTCAAAGAACTGGAGCTATAAGCTTTTGAACCTGCGTAATGTGTCGGAACACTCATAATAAGCAAACGCAATGCTATCTACTAGCATCTAATGATGGTAAGTGTCTTGCTATGTTTCCCAAAATGCAAAAGCAGACTTCAAAGCCTTTGTAAATAACAAGTAATCACTTTGACAGGTTGACACTAGGGATGAGAAATTGTGAGTTTTCTATTTGCCGAAATTCCTTCTCAATTGAGACCTTTTTCATTGAAATTTTGCCATTAGGCAAAATAAAAAATAATACCAGTGAGTGGAAGGGGGGCCCACAATGCATCCATATCCAATTAGTCAACAAAACAACAATAGTCACATCAAATGGACTTTGGAGGACATCATTGTAAAGGCAATCAGAATAATTATCGCAAATTACCATAATTAAAACATCCTAATATTTTATTAGTTTTAGTGCTTAACATTCAGTACAAATTTAATAATTTAGCACCAAACAGGTCTTATTATTATACTCATCACTTCGTAGAGATTTCTATGTCATGTGCCATTGTACAATGTACTGTGCATCAATGTATTATAACATGTAGCCATTGTTAGGTCTTCTGTATTGTCCTCTGCATCAACCCTAGCGAACATATTACAGCGCACACATTCAAGAATGACATTTCCTGCAGGGCTAGTTAAAAACACCTGAACATATTCAAAAAATACGGTGGTTTGGTCACACTATATGGTTATATAGTGCTAAGCCCACTTACTGCGACAAAGTACCACGAATTAGTGGGTCCTACCCTAGTAATAGAATGAAAGATCCTGCGTCTCAACCATGGGAGCCAAACTCCTCTATGTGGGAGAACTGAAAGTATTCCTCCTACACACTGGTGGCCACTAAATAAGAGGTAATGAAGAGGGGGAGGGGTGCTCTAACCCCAAAAAAACGTATATATACCTATATAACCATATAGTGTGACCAAACCCCCGTATTTTTTGAATATGTTCAGGTGTTTTTTTAACTAGCCCTGCAGGAAACGTCATTCTTGAATGTGTGCGCTGTAATATGTTCGCTATTGCTTGTTGGTCTTATGGTAGCACCATCTTGAATTTAAACGCATTGGTGAGTGCTTCCCAAATATGTTTTTGTACTCTGCATCAGCCCCTCTTTCCCTCAACTGGACTTTGACAGTCAATGTAAAACTCTCACCCTTTTTCCTCCCCTTGTCTGTCCGGACAGACAAGGGGGGAAAAAGGGCGAGAGTTTTCCATTGACCGTCAAAGTCCAGTTGAGGGAAAGAGGGGCTGATGCAGAGGACAATACAGAAGACCTAACAGCCATGCCCCCGTAGGGTGTTGCTGAATGTAGTGGTTCGCCTGTCACCCAGCCAGACATCCATTTCTCAGTCACTCAGAGACATAGAACAGTCCATAGCTTTGTTTTGCTTTTGTTTTTTTATTGAGGGGATTAAACGTGGATGGGAAATTGGGAATTATGGAATGGCCAGAAATATTCAGTGCAAATTTGCTTGGGACTTCTATATACACTCCAATCTACTCTCCGGCACAAACACTTGCTGCCCACCGTTTCTCCTCCAGCACTGGGCCCAGGAGTAAGGGCATCCCATAAAATAAATTGTAGCGGAAAAGGGAACAAACTTGGATGGGACATATACAAATAAGTTACCTATAAAAAAAATATATACTTCTCTTTGACATTTACAATATGTACATTGTATTCCTAACTATAGGCCCCTATAGCTACAAACAACCACACATAAACATAGGACCAGAGCATTTCCCCCTCTCTGTCCGCAAGATTGGTTGCTCCAGCCGGAGATAGATAGACAGGCGCCCCATCCTAAAGAGTCCTGCAAAACAGATAAACATCCTAATCTACCACTACCTGTACACTTTGCAAAGTTTCTGTCAGAAGGTGGTTATAAATCCTACTGACATAAAGAACAGCAACAACACACAGATCACTTTAAAGTATATTCCACCTGCAGTTCTGTCCGAAGAGGGTTATAACCTGCTGACAGAACATCAAAGGGAAAACACAATATATGTATTTTTTTCTTTAGAGATAACATTCTTCTTGGAATTCCTGGTAGGAGGGGCCCCTCCCCGAGCAAACAGGTTCCTTAAAGAGTTAGCTCCAAGAATAGACCTTACCCTTAGTGCCCCTACAACGGAATAGGTCTCATGCGTTGGGCACCCAGGGTGGCAGGCCAGTCTGCTCCTGCAAAGTCTGGGAGAAAATGAAGGACACACTCACTCTGCGACTCCTCAGCAATCAATGTGGCACTTTATAGCGGCTGTACTCCAACAGTCCCACTCAGGCATAAAAGTGTGGGTCAGACAGCCTCTTCCTGACACCCCTTTTCTCCCTGATGGAGGCAGAGTGACTCTTTGTAGGCCGTCCCATAATGGCAACCATCACTCTGTCCCTATAGATGGACCTGCTTAGCCGCCATTCCTTTTGAATGTCCACAAAGCAGGCCCAGGTCACCCCACACTCTGGCACCCGCAGCGGCTAAGGGACGTGCAGAAACTCCCAAATCAGGTCATCCTCCCACTCTCCCCTGGAGTCCTTAATGATGTCCATGACTTTGGGAGGGACATAGGGGAAATCCAGGCCCCACTCTAGAGCAACCCTTTTTTGAACCTCCCGTTGGAACTGGGAAAACCTGGGCAGCTCTCTGGGTTTTCCTTTCCCAGGCAGGACACAGGCGTCAGGGGATCTCTTCACCCATTGCCTGTAGGTGGGCGCTCTGGTCTGGGTGGTGGAGGGTCTCCGGATAAACAGTTGTCTGCTGCAGATAAGGGTTCCTGTAGCTTCTCTGACTCCTCTCCTTCCTCAGATGGCACATCCAGGACCTGGGAACCTCCTGTCTCCTATTCTTCCTCTGAGCAGCTTTCAGGAGATGACCATTCCGCTAGTTTCTATAGGGACCTAAACTGCGCTATCAGTCTGGGGGATCCCCAATCTATGGCTTTGCCCCCGCACTCCCCTTCCAGCTCACCTGAGGGCAGACTCCCCTCCAATGCTGGCTCCTTCTGGTCAGGGATAGCAAGGGGCATAGACAAAGCAGGCATTTCAGGGACATATGACTCCTGCATGGCAGTACTCACAGTTGTCAGGTCCCTGACCAGGCCACAAGCCATAGCAGACTCCTCTTCTCTTATGTAATTTTTCTTCAGAGTCACCAGGCTCAGACTCGTCACCGCCTCTCTGGGAGGACTCCAAGTCCGCTTCGGCCTTCCGGGATGTCTGTCGCTGTAATGTGCAGAGTCCTGAATGCAGGTCCACTTGGTAGTATTGCGGATCCTGCTGGCTGGATGCAAGCCGAGTTAGCGGTTCATCAAAATGGCCACACCGGATCCAGGCACTGAGCACCGCGGTTGGTATCCGGCACTCAGGGCACAGCCGCTCCATCCCCTTGATCATCCCCAGGGCGAAACTCCCAGGATGCTCCAACCAGACACCGGTGTCAACCAGCGTCAGTTCATGCCAATCAGGCAACCAGGTCAGTGCGGGAAGCATGCGTCCGCTCTCTGCCAACTGGCTCCTCTGCCTCGTGGTGTCTGCTGCTAGCAAGGAATGCTGGGTCTCCTCTAGAGCGTGGCGCGCCCCCCCCCCCACGCCCCCCCGCGCCCCCCTGCCCTTTCAGATACACTGGTGTCTGAAGAACTGATAGGCAGGCCCCTCCCTGAGCACACTGTTGTAACCCCTTTTTTTTTCCTCAACTAATGGTGGAACAAAGCACAGTTCCCCGCTCATTAAATTTTGGTTGCTTGGGGTAATGGCTAGCAGGTTAGCTGTGAACAGGTGTAGCCATGCCCCGTAGGGGTTGCTGAATGCTGTCACCCTGCCCAGCCAGACATCCATTTCTCAGTCACTCAGAGACATAGAACATAGCTTTGTTTTGTTTTTTTATTGAGGGGATTAAACTTGGATGGGAAATTGGGAATTAGGGGATGCCCAGAAATATTCAGTGCAAACTTGCTTGGGACTTCTTTATACACTCCAATCTACTCTCCAGCACAAACACTTGCTGCACACCGTTTTTTCTCCAGTACTTCACTTTCTGCAGACTGTTACTCCACCAGCACTTCCCTTGCTGCAGACTGTTACTCCTCCGGATTAGCTAGCACCGCATGGGTCGGCCTGACACTGCTTCAGCCAAGCCTCAATGAACTGCCTTTTGCGGGCAGGGACCTCGGGCCACTGTGGTGTAGAAATAGTTCAGGTGCTAGCTATCCTCTATTCAGCTACCACTAAGTTGCCTCAAGATAATTGTCTTCCAAAGTCCATTTCATGTGACCATTATTATTTCATTAGGCAACACACATTGGGGTTGATTTACTAAAAATGGAGAGTGCAAAATCTGGCGCAGCTCTGCATAGAAACCAATCAGCTTCCAGGTTTTATTGCCAAAGCTTAATTGAACAAGCTGAAGATAGAAGCTAATTGGCTACTATGCACAGCTGCGCCAGATGTTGCACTCTTTAGTTTTAGTAAATCAACCCCATTGTATTCCATTTGGAAGGACAATTAAAGTGATTGTAAAGGTTCTTTAAAAAAAATATATAATAAACATGTTATGCTTATTCTTACTTGCTCTGTGTTATCTTCCTCTTCTGTGGTCCTCCACTGGTGCTCCCGTCTCTTATTTATGTCTGTGCTCCACCATAGGAAGCTGCTTTCTATGGTGGCACATGTGCAGGCTAGATCTCGAGCTGAACTGTGTGTGTCTGGATCAAGATCTGACTCAGGTAAGCATTTGGCTGGGGAAGGAGCTTCACATAAAAGGTTTTTCTATCTTAATGCAGAGAATGCATTAAAGTAAAAAAACTGAAGCCTTTACAATCACGGTACAGAATGGGGGGTGAAGTATACACATATATATATATATGTATATCTATATATATATATATATATACAGTGGCGGTGCATCTATAAGGGCGCACGGGCGCCTCCCCCTCTCTCCAGCCACCCCCTCTATCACCAATAGATAGATTCATGCATTGAATCTATCCATGGCCACCGCTGTCACCCCCTATTCAGGCGCCCGACCCCTTTTCGGGAGCCGCCTGAATTGCAGTGGCGGGGGGTGTTTTTGAAGCACCTGATTAGACCCATAGGCTCTAATAGGTGTCAAAAAAGGTAAACAGCAAGCACCATGCTTGGCGCTCACAGTTCACCCAGCTGTGTTAGAAAAGCGAATGAATATTCACTTTCCTAACACCCTAACACTGATCCGCCTCTACGCCAATCAGGTACTCCGCCTCTACGCCAATCAGGTGCTCGGGTCTGTTACCTGAAACGACAGGTGCTGTGATTGGACGCCTATTAGTCATCCAATCCTAGGAGAGGATGGGAGGATAAGACGGGAGAAGACATCGAGGACATGGAGGAGCATGGAGGACACCGCCGGCCCAGTGGCAGCATTCGATGGGCACAGTGGGAGCATTTGATGGGCACAGTTGCAGCATTTGATGGCACAGTGGGAGCATTTGATGAGCACAGTGGTAGCATTTGATGGGCACAGTGGTAGCATTTGATGGCACAGTGGCAGCATTTGATGGGCACCGTGGAAGCATTTGATGGGCACAGTGGCAGCATTTGATGGCACAGCGGGAGCATTTGATGGGCACAGTGGGAGAATTTGATAGGCACAGTGGCAGCATTTGATGGCACAATGGCAGTGTTTGATGGGCACAGTGGCAGTGTTTGATGGGCACAGTGGCAGCGTTTGAGGGGCACAGTGGCTGCATTTGATGGCACAGTGGCTGCGTTTGAGGGGCACAGTGGCAGCGTTTGATGGCACAGTGGCTGCGTTTGATGGGCACAGTGAGGCTGCAATTGATGGGGTTTTTTTTTTTCAGAATTTTTCAGTTTGTTTGTGCCCCCCAAAAATTTTGAGCATCAGCCGCAACTGTATATGTATATATATATATATATGAGCTGCTCTGGACCTCTCTACCTCAATCTGTCCTCAGCTATCTCCTACTTTGGCTGCCTTTAGGCGATCCCTGAAAAATCATCTCTTCAGGGAAGCCTATCACGCCTCCAACTAATCTTAACCTTTTGTACCACTTGTGCCACCCTATTAGATTGTAAGCTCTTATGAGCAGGGCCCTCATAACCCTCTTGTATTTTATTGTATTGCAATATACTGTCGTCCTTTTTTATATTAAATTAAAGTAAAGTAAAGTAAAGTGTTGACGCTATATAAATCCTGTGTAATAAAAATAATAACAATTTAGCAAAATTGTAGCTTCTGATGTGCTTTCTCATTGGAAAAAAACCATAGTGTTTTGTGAAGCATGTGTCATGGGTGTACCTTGTGTAAATTAAAAAAAAAAAAAAATAAAAGTTTAAAAAACTTAATAAAAACTAAAAGAACATTTACCATAAACCATGGGTTTCCCTTTGAAGCTGGTCCTAGGAAGAACAACCCTCTACTCTTTCTCACCCCTTAATTAAACATTGGGTTTTATTTAAAAAAATAAATAAAATAAAAAAATAAATAAAGTAAAAAACCCAATTTTTTGGCTGAAATTGTAGTTGAGGTACCTGTCGAGGTCCTCCTGAGTCTTCTTTTTTCTGGTCGGTGGTATGGGAGTTGATGTTTTATTTCCAGAGATATGCTTTAAAGAAGGCGTGTATCATACTGGAGGGACTGAATAAAAAATAAAAAACAGAATTACCTTTAGCAAGCTGCAAAGTGAAAAACTGGCAAAAAAGTTTTCTGCCTGTAAAAGAAAAATGATCAAAATGTGAATATATTTAATGGTTCGGTTTCAATCATCTACACAAGAGAATAATATTTTGGCAGTTTATCCTATTTTCTTAACCTTGTTTCTTGGGAGATGAATTAGTGCATTTTATGATGAATTACATCTTCCAGTATGTAGGCTAATGAACAACAAACAGTCTAGTCTTCATAATCTATGGTAATAAGGAGCAAGCTACACTATGTTCAAGTCATTAGAGTTTTTCTATAATTCGCAGGGTTTTATACAGGAACTTTTAAGATTTTGTACCAATATTAACTGTAAAACTAAAGCCCCCATTCAAGGAGATTTTTATCACAACACAAATCTTCTTTTCCTTTATGACCCCTCATTGTAGTAATATAGAGGTGCCCCCACATCTCAAGAACCCCATGTAATACAATGTAATACAATAGCAGGGCCATTATCACAATGCTTTTCAGACTGGAGGTCAAAAGTGTAAAGTATATGTAGAGCCAACTAAGTAGAGCAAGGAGAGAATAAAAACCTGCCCTAGATCTCCTTTAGATTAGCTTTTAAAGTGATGCTAAAATCCAAAGGATTTTTACCATTCCATGCATGAAGTTAAAATACCTTCTGTGTGCAGCAGCCCCTCTAATGCCGCGTACACACGAACGGACTTTCCCACGGGATTGTCCGCTGGACTCGAGTCCGCCGGACAATGCCCCCCGTGTGTGGGCGCCGACGGACTTTTTGGCGCCAAAAGTCCAGCGGACTAGGTTTTAAGTTTTGCTTTAAAATTATCCGCTGGACTTGGCAGTCCGGCGGACAATCCCGCCGTTAGTATGCTAGTCCGCCGGACTTTTGGAAATGAACGGACTTGCCGATCATCGGAAAGTCCGTTCATTTAGCACGTGACTTCAGGTAGACGGAGCTAGCGAAGAAGAAGAAGACCCTAGAAGAAGACCCCCGGAGCAGTGCAATAAAATATTTTTTAAAAATTGTGTGTTTTTTTTTTTTTTTATTTACACTTTACACCTTAGGTGAATGGGTAGGGGTACATCGTACTTATTAAAGGGGGCTCCCGGATTCCGATAAGCCCCCGCCCGCAGACCCCGACAACCAACGGCCAGGGTTGTCGGGAAGAGGCCCTTGTCCTCATCAACATGGGGACAAGGTGCTTTGGGGTGGGGGGGCGCACGGCCCCCCTTTCCCCAGGGCACCCCCCATGTTGAGGGCACGCGGCCTGGTATGGCTCAGGAGGGGGGGGGGCGCTCGCTCGTCCCCACCCCTTTCCTGGCCTGCCGGGCTGCGTGCTCGGATAAGGGTCTGAGATGGATTTGGGGGGGACCCCCATGTCGTTTTTTCGGCGTGGGGATTCCCTTTAAATCCATGCCAGGTGACGGGGCTAGCACGGCGGCATTCACTGCCTTCGCTAGCCCCGTCTACCTGCAGTTACGTTCTAAATGAACGGACTGCTCCGTGTGTGGGCAAGTCCGTTCATTTTCAAAAGTCCCGCAGACTTTTTCCCGCGGATTGTCCGCCAGAGAAGTCCGGGCTTGTGTGGGCAAGTCACACGCTCGGAAAGTCCGGCGAAGCCCCGTTGGAAAGTCCGGCGGCTTGTCCGCTGGACTAGGTCCGGCGGACAAAGTCCGAACGTGTGTACGCAGCATAATGCTTACCTGTGCTCCCTCTCAATCCAGCTATGCGCACAAGAGCATCGGCTCTCGGGGACTCTCCCTTCTCATTGGCTGAGATAGATGGGGGAGCCATTTGCTCCAGCTTCTGTCAATCACAGCCAGATAGAAAATGAGGAAATAGAGGGGGTGGGGCCGAGCAACGGCTCTGTGTCTGCATAGACACGCAGAGTGTTGGGAGCCTGCTTGGGTGCACCCATTGCTAGCTGTTTGCTCTGGGGGCACTCAACAGGAGGGAGGGTCCATGAGTGCTGGCGGGGGACCTGAGAAGAGGGGGATCGGGGCTGCTCTGTGCAAAACCACTGCACAGAGCAGGTAAGTATAACATGTTTTTTAAAATTAATTTTGTTAGTTTTTGCCTTTAATATCACTTTAACGTGTGGGTAAACCATAGCAATGAACCTTTCTTGTTTGCCCGCTTTTAGATTGTTAAATATACCATTGAAAGTGTTTAATTATAACTGTTGGATTAAAAAAATAAAAACAAATACCCAGTGATCCAACCCGAAATCTTGCAAGCAGGTAACTTCCTGTGCCAAATCCTATTAGTTGCATGTTATGAAGGTGAAAGAAGTGAATTCAGGTGTGAGTGGCTGACATAGATTTCCCCAGGGAAAAGAATATAAGGGCGAGCCGGTTTTCCACCAGGGACCTCTTCACACCTGAGTCAACTTTATTCATCTTTGTGATAGACAGTTTTGGCCTTAGCGGCATGCTGATCCTTGGTGCAACCCCTAGCTTCACCCCATTGTAACGTGTGGAGACTATCCTACATCAGATGAGAGCAGGGCATTCTATACAGCAGTGAAGACAGCAACCTTAGCATAGAAAGAGTCAAAGCCTCAACAGGGCAGGATAGAATCTGGTCATAAAGGAGGAAGAAACAAAGGTCAGAAGTCAGGCAAGTGGCAGGCAAGCTAATCCAAAAGGAGACTCATGGTTGGTACATGAGAAGTCAGGCTTAAGATGTGCAAGCAGAAAGCAAGCACAGAAGCAGACTTAAGACCCACTCATTGCTCCGCCTCCCATTCACATCTAAACTTCTAGATCTCTTAGTCTACAACTGTCTTAGCTCTTACCTCATTCAAAATAACCTTAACCCCTTACAGTCTGGCTTTCGCTTGCAGCACTCCACAGAAACTGCCTTACTAAAGCTCAGTAACAATTTACTAACTGCTAAAACCAATGGCCACTGCTCCAAACTCCTACTACTTGACCTCTCTGCAGCCTTTGATACTGTTGACCACCGGCTTCTTCTCAATAAAGTTTGTTCCCTTGGCCTCCAAGATTCTGCTCTACTCTGGTTCTCCTCCTACCTATCACAGCGCTCCTTCAGTGTCACCTACAACTCGGTCTCCTCCTCTCCATTTCCTCTTTCTGTAGGGGTCTCCCAAGGCTCTGTTCTTGGACCCCTTTACTTCTCTATCTACACATCCTCCCTTGTTCACTTGATAACTTTCCATGGCTTACAATAGCATCTCTACACAATGACACCCAAATCTATCCATCTACTCCTTACCTCACTCCTTCACATTACTAACTTACTAACTGACATATCAACATGAATGTTGCACCACTTCCTTAAGGCCCTTTTCGCACTGGGGCGGTGGGTGCGTCAGCGCTTTACCGTCAATTTAGTCGCCGAGAAAGGGTTAAATCCACAGCAAAATCGCTGCTGCAGCAGCTCTTTGCCGGCAGTATAGCCATGCTGCCCATTGATTTTAATGGGCAGGAGCAGTGGAGGAGCGGTATACACACCGCTCCTTCACCACTCCAAAGATGCTGCTACCAGGACTTTTTTTAGCGTCCTGCCAGCGCACCGCTCCAGTGTGAAAGCCCTCGGGGCTTTCACACTGGAGACACAAGAGCGTCTCTTTCAGGGTGCTTTGCAGGCAATATTTTTAACGCTGTAGCGCCTGCAAAGCGCCCCAGTGTGAAAGGGGTCTCAATGAATTCTCTCTAAAACCGAGCCGATATTATTCCCTTCATTAATTTTCCATCAAAATCAATAATGCAACCATAAATCACTCCCCCCCATGCCAGGGTACTAGGTGTAATCCTAGACTCTGATCTGTCCTTTCAGCCCCAAATCAAATTGTTTTCGGAAGCTTGTAGACTTCAGCTCTGTAACATCTCTAAAATACGCCACTTATTAACTAATTAAACCACCAAGCTACTCATTTACTCCCTTGTTTTCTCTCGCTTAGACTATTGCAACTCTCTCCCCATAGGCATACCTCTTCATAGGCTATCCCCTCTTCAATCCATCATGAATGCTGCTGCCAGACTCATTTACCTTACCAACCGCTCAGTGTCTGTCACCCCTCTACGCCAATCCCTACACCGGCTCCCGATCGCTCAGCAAATTCAATTTAAAATACTAACTACAACATACAAAGCCATTCACAACTCTGCCCCGAGCTATATCACCAATCTTATCTTCAAATATCACCTAAACCATGCTCTCCACTCAAAAACTCCTGCTTGTCTCCTCATTCCATGCTCATCTCCAGGACTTCTTCAGAGCCTCTCTTATCCTCTGGAACTCTGTACCTCACTCTGTCCGTCTATCTCCTACTCTGGCTGCCTTCAGGCGATCCCTAAAAACTCATCTTTTCAGGGAAGCCTACCACAACTCTAATGCCCTGTACACACGACCGGTTTTGCCGTCGGAAAATAAACTCAGAAGATTTTTTCGACAGAGTTCCGACGGAATTCCGCTCAAGCTGTCTTGCATACACACGGTCACACCAAAGTCTGACTGTCAAGAACATGGAACATACAACACGTACGATGGGACTAGAAAACGGAAATTCAATAGCCAGTAGCCAATAGCTTCCGTCTTGTACTTGCTTCAGAGCATGCGTCGTTTTTGGTGCGTCGGAAGAGCATACAGACGAGTGTTTTTTCCGATAGTACATTTTTCTGTCGGAAAAATATAGAACATGTTCTCTATCTAAGTCCGAATTTGTCAACGGAAAAGGTCAGATGGGGCATACACATGGTTGGTATATATGATGAAAAGCTCCCATCGGACTCTGTCGGAAATTCCGCTTGTGTGTACGTGGCATAACTAATCTTTTATCACTTCCATGAGCTAATTTCCCACAGTTACAACCACTTGCCCGACCCTTTTAGATTGTAAGCTCTTCTAAACAGGGCCCACTTACCCCTCTTGTATTTTATTGTATTGTAACTTTACTGTCTCCCTTATACATTGTAAAGCACTGAATAAACTGTTGGTGCTATAGAAATCCTGTATAATAATAATAATTATAATAACTTACAGTTCAGAAGGGATATCCCACCTAAGGTTACTGCTCTACAAGTGCTAATGAAGGGGAAGTGCTGAGCCCCCAAAACACATTGGCTTTTGTGATTTTTTTTTTCTTCTATGACTGCACAACCTGCAGTGCATGAACTGCACTTTTCCTTTTTTTTTTGTATTCTCCATTAGGGTCCAACAAGACACCACAGTGGTTGATTATAAGTCTCCAGGACCACAGACTACATATAACGTCACACATCACAAGGTTCAGCACTTTTGAGTAAAAAAAAACTGTAGGTGAAAATAAAGGGAAAGAAAAGCAATGCAGCCACCACATCAGCCACCATTCTTCAACAAAGAAGATAATGAACCACACATGTGTGCAGGCTTCAGAGCTCACTCCTGCGATGGTGTGGTGGGCAGTGATGGCTGGGAGTGTCTTAGCAATGTCCTAGCAACAAGTAAGAATGGGATAATGCCATCTCTGGGAGTTTTTCTGCAAGGCTTTGGGGGTACGTAAATGGCCTACACCTATAGCAAGGGCATTATATAACATTATTTAAGCTGCACACTTTGTTTTTATCTGCAGACGTCCCTTGTCTGCATAGGGAGTTTTTTGGTAATTAGGTAATTATAAAGCACCATCAACTTACACAGCGCTTCACATATACAGTATCTCACAAAAGTGAGTACACCCCTCACATTTTTGTAAATCTTTTATTATATCTTTTCATGTGACAACACTGAAGAAATGAAACTTTGCTACAATGTAAAGTAGTGAGTGTACAGCTTGTATAACAGTGCGCGAAATGCATTTCTTTTTGCACTGGAAATAAACCTACAAAATATTGTACCACAAATAAAACATCAAGATTTCAAGATTTAGGATGTTAGGTTGGATTTATCTTTTACATGTAACAGGCCAAAGGACATGGATTAAAGTGGATGTAAACCAGATTCATGAAATCTGAGTTGGGCACATGCAGTATCTCACAAAAGTGAGTACACCCTCACATTTTAGTAAATATTTTTTCATATATTTTCATGTGACAACACTGAAGAAATTACACTTTGCTACAATGTAAAGTAGTGAGTGTACAGCTTGTATAACAGTGTAAATTTAGTGTCCCCTCAAAATAATTCAACACACAGCCATTAATGTCTAAATCGCTGGCAACAAAAGTGATTACACCCCTAAGTGAAAATGTCCAAATTGGCCCCAATTAGCCATTTTCCCTCCCGGGTGTCATGTGACTCGTTAGTGTTACAAGGTCTCAGGTGTGTATGGGGAGCAGGTGTGTTAAATTTGGTGTTATCGCTCTCACTCCCCCATACTGGTCACTGGAGGTTTAACATGGCAGCTCATGGCAAAGAACCCTCTGAGGATCTGAAAAAAAGAATTGTTGCTCTACATAAAGATGTGTAAATTCTAAAATAAGTATCTACCGGCGCAAATTAAAATAATATTATAATCAAACCATCCAAATTTGTGAAGATGTGTGAATTTATGTGGTTTGCTGCAGTCAAATAAGGTTCTACTAAAATTAAAACCTGTAAAAAAGTATGAAAAAAAAATATAAAAAAATATATATGTGTTGACTGCGCTACCCCTTGTATTGTGTGTTTTTAAAGTGCTTCAAGCAAAATATGCATTTAACCACTTCCCGACCGCCCCATGTACATATACGTCAACAGAATGGCACGTACAGGCAAAAGGACGTACCTGTACGTGCCATTCTTCAGGCGGTTGGGGGGTCCGATCGGACCCCCCTCCGCCGGCGGGGACGGTCGGGATCGCTTCAGGAGCGATCCGGGACGAGGGGACGGCCAGTGGTTTCTGGCCACCCCCTCGCGATCGCTCCTGGCGAATGAGAAGCTTCCCCTTCCTGTCTATTGTATAGACAGGAAGGCGGAAGTGATGTCACGCTCGGTGCGCCGGTCTATGTGACCGGAACGCCAAGGAGAGAACATGTACAGGTTAGTGCACAAACAGTACACTGACACCAGTACACATAGGCACACAATCCACCCCCCTGTCACCCCCAGATCACCCCCCAGATCACCCCCTCCCCCCCCAGTCACAGTGTCACTAATTGCAGTGATCATTTATTTACTGATCACTGCATTTAGTGTCAGTGTGACTGTAATAACTGTCAGGGCAGTTAGTTTTAGGTCCTAGGTAGCCCCCTACCCCCCCCCTAATAAAGGTTTAACCCCCTGATTGCCCCTAGTTAACCCCTTCACCCCCTTTTGCCAGTGTCACTAAGCGATCGTTTTTCTGATTGCTGCATTAGTGTCGCTAGGTAACCATTTTTTTTTTTTTTAACCGCCATGTTTATATAGGTTCATAAATAGGTTTATAGGTCAGGTACCCCCATATTACAACCTAAATAAAGGTTTTAACCCCCTGATTGCCCCTAGAGTTAACCCTTTCACCAGTGATCACCGTATAAGTGTCACTGGTGACGCTGGTTAGCCAGTTAGTTATTTCGTTATTTAGGTTCCCCGTCAGGTTTTTATATAGCGTCAGGTACCCCCATATATTACCTAATAAAGGTTTTAACCCCCTGATTGCCCCTAGTTAACCCTTTCACCCCCTTTTGCCAGTGTCACTAAGCGATCGTTTTTCTGATCGCTGCATTAGTGTCGCTAGGTAACCAGTTTTTTTTTAGGTTAACCGCCATGTTTATATAGGTTCATAAATAGGTTTATAGGTCAGGTACCCCCATATTACAACCTAAAGGTTTTAACCCCCTGATTGCCCCTAGAGTTAACCCTTTCACCAGTGATCACCGTATAACTGTCACTGGTGACGCTGGTTAGCCAGTTAGTTATTTCGTTATTTAGGTTCCCCGTCAGGTTTTTATATAGCGTCAGGTACCCCCATATATTACCTAATAAAGGTTTAACCCCCTGATTGCCCCTAGTTAACCCTTTCACCCCCTTTTGCCAGTGTCACTAAGCGATTGTTTTTCTGATCGCTGCATTAGTGTCACTGGTGCCGCTAGGTAGCCAGTTTTTTTTTTGTATTACTGTTACGGGTGACGCTGGTTAGTTAGCTTGTTTTTTATACTGTCAGGGCACCCGCCATTTATTACCCAATAACGGTTTAACCCCCTGATCGCCCGGCAGGTGATATCAATTAGGTTTTAGGGTCAAATAAGGTCTGCGTCGCCCCAGGTTAGTGCCAGTACCGCAAACACCCACGCGCAAAGCATACACCTCCCTTAGTGGTATAGTATCTGAACAGATCAATATCTGATCTGATCAGATCTATACTAGCGTCCCAGCAGTTTAGGGTTCCAAAAAAACGCATTGTTAGCGGGATCAGCCCAGATACCTGCTAGCACCTGCGTTTTCCTCCTCCGCCCAGCCCAGCCCAGCCCACCCAAGTGCAGTATCGATCGATCACTGTCACTTACAAAACACTAAGCACACATAACTGCAGCGTTCGCAGAGTCAGGCCTGATTCCTTCGATCGCTAACAGTTTTTTTGTGGTAGCGCTTTGATTCAGTCGCTTCAGTCAGGAGCTTTTTTACCTGTGAATCTCAAAAAAATAAAAAAAAATAAAATAGTTGTCGTTTTATTATTCTCTCTCTCTCTCTATTCTCTCTCTATTGTTGCTCTTTTTTTACTCCATTCTATTCTGCAATGTTTTATTATGTTTTATCATGCTTGCTTTTCAGGTATGTAATTTTGTTTACTGTGTTTCAGTGTTAAGCATTTTTTTGTTTTCAGGTGCGCCATTCAGTTGCAACGCGGATTTATTTATCTTGACAGCAACAGCGTTTGCTCCCACGATACATAAAGCCGCGACTCCAACGCTGTAGGAGGTGATTTCACCACCACAGTTAAAAAAAAGAGCATATATGCCGAAGCATGGGGGCAGCAGGGGGGGGAGGAGCGATTGGCTCCTAATGCCACGTACATACGGTCGAAATTCCGACCGTGTGTACACGGCATAACTTTTGCGGGAGGATGCCCCCATGCATCGGCATATATAAATGGTGCATGTATGCCCATCATTAGAAGTGGGTGGATGAAGGGAGGTATTCTAATGGTGGGCATACCCACCAATCAATCTCTTTTTTTCGTTCAGCCAAGAGGCTGCATGAAAAAAAAAAGATTACAATATATGTCCAGTATGTTGCTGGACTTTGAATGGTTATACCAGAATGATGCCTGCAGGTTTAGGTATCATCTTGGTATCATTCTTTTCAGCCAGTGATCGGCTTTCATGTAAAAGCAATTCTAGCGGGTAATTAGCCTCTAGATTGCTTTTACAAGCAGTGGGAGGGAATGTCCCCCCTCCCGGATATAAACCGCGCCATTGGGAAATTGGGAAAGCATTTTATCACACCAATCTTGGTGTGGTCAGATGCTTTGAGGGCAGAGGAAAGATCTAGGGTCTAATAGACCCCAATTTTTTAAAAAAAAGAGTACCTGTCACTGCCTATTGCTATCATAGGGGATATTTACATTCCCTGAGATAACAATAAAAATCATAACAAAGAAAAAAAATGGAAGGAACAGTTTAAAAATAAAATAAAAAAGCTAAATAAATAAAAAAAAAAAAAAAAAAAAAAAAAAAAAAAAGCACCCCTGCCCCCCCTTCTCTTGCGCAAAGGCGTACACAAGCGTTGGTCTGGCGTCATATGTAAACAGCAATTGCACCATGCATGTGAGGTATCACCGCGAAGGTCAGATCGAGAGCAGTAATTTTAGCAGTAGACCTCCTTCGTGAATCTAATGTGGTATCATGTAAAGGCTTTTAAAGGCTTTTAAAAATGTATGTAGTTTGTCGCCACTGCGTGTTTGTGCGCAATTTTAAAGCATGTCGTGTTTGGTATCCATGTACTCGGCCTAAGATCATATTTTTTATTTCATCAAAAATTTGAGCAATATAGTGTGTTTTAGTGCATTAAAATAAAAAAAAGTGTATTTTTTCCACAAAAAATGCGTTTGAAAAATCGCTGCGCAAATACTGTGTGGAAAAAAAAAATGCAACACCCACCATTTTAATCTGTAGGGCCTTTGCTTTAACAATATATATAGTGTTTGGGGGTTCAACGTAATTTTCTTGCAAAAAAAAAAATATGTTTTCATGTAAACAAAAAGTGTCAGAAAGGGCTTTGTCTTCAAGTGGTTAGAAGAGTGGGTGATGTGTGACATAGGCTTCTAAATGTTGTGCATAAAATGCCAGGACAGTTCAAACCCCCCCCAAATGACCCCATTTTGGAAAGTAGACACCCCAAGCTATTTGATGAGAGCAATGTTGAGCCCATTAAATATTTTTTTTTTTTTGTCCCAAGAGATTGAATAATGAAAAAAAAAAAAAAATATATATATTTTTTTTTACAAAAAGTTGTCACTAAATGATATATTGCTCAAACATGCCATGGGCATATGTGGAAATACACCCCAAAATACATTCTGTTGCTTCTCCTGAGTACGGGGATACCACATGTGTGGGACTTTTTGGGAGCCTAGCTGCGTACGGAACCCCAAAAACCAATCACCGCCTTCAGGCTTTCTAAGGGTGTAATTTTTTTATTTCACTTCTCACTGCCAATCACAGTTTCGGAGGCCATGGAATGCCCAGATGGCATAAAACCCCCCAAAATGACCCCATTTTGGAAAGTAGACACCCCAAGCTATTTGATGAGAGGTATGGTGAGTATTTTGCAGATCTCGCTTTTTGTCACAAAGTTTTGAAAATTGAAAAAAATAAAAAAAAATTTTTTTTTCTTTACTTTCTTCATTTTCAAAAACAAATGAGAGCTGTAAAATACTCACCATGCCTCTCAACAAATAGCTTGGGGTGTCTACTTTCCAAAATGGGGTCATTTGGGGGGGTTTGTGCTATTTTGGCATTTTATGGCCTTCGAAACGGTGATAGGTAGTGAGGAGTGAAATCAAAAATTTGCACCCTTAGAAATCCTGAAGGCGGTGCTTGGGTTTCGGGGCCCCGTACGCGGCTAGGCTCCCAAAAAGTCCCACACATGTGGTATCCCCATACTCAGGAGAAGCAGCAAAATGTATTTTGGGGTGCAATTCCACATATAACTATGGCATGTGTGAGCAATATATCATTTAGTGACAACTTTTTGAAAAAAAAAAAAAATCTTTTTTTATTTTTGTCTTTATTCAATCACTTGGGACTAAAAAAAAATATATTCAATGGGCTCAACATGCCTCTCAGCAAATAGCTTGGGGTGTCTACTTTCCAAAATGGGGTCATTTGGGGGGGTTTTGTACTTCTCTGTCATTTTAGCACCTCAAGAAATGAAATAGGCAGTCATAAATTAAAAGCGGTGTAAATTCCAGAAAATGTACTCTAGTTTGTAGACGCTATAACTTTTGCGCAAACCAATAAATATACGCTTATTGGCATTTTTTTTTTACTAAAGACATGTGGCTGAATACATTTTGGCCCAAATGTTTGACTAAAATTGAGTTTATTAGATTTTTTTTTTATAACAAAAAGTAGAAAATCTCTTTTTTTTTCAAAATTTTCGCTCTTTTTCCATTTATATCGCAAAAAATAAAAATCACAGAGGCAATCAAATACCATCAAAAGAAAGCTCTATTTGTGGGAAGAAAAGGACGCAAATTTCGTTTGGTTACAAAATTGCATGACCGCGCAATTACCAGTTAAAGTAGTGCAGTGCGAAATTGAAAAAAGACCTCTGGTCCTTTGGCTGCCAAATGGTCCGGGGCTGAAGTGGTTAAATATACCACAATAAATTTATAAGTTTGTATACATTAGTGATAATAGAAGTAATAATAATAATTAATAAAAATCAATATTTTCTTCTGCTGTTCACCCTTGACTTCCAATATTAATTATTGCGTGCCAAAAAAACGGAAAATTGTATACTTACCTTTCCGTAATTTTCCTTTCCTGACGCATCTTCATGGCAGCACACACTGGGTTGTGACTCCGCCCCCACAACCTGACAGGATTGGATAGCTATAAAGTTGAAGGGGAGATCCCCCGCTGTATTCTCTGTATATATCATCACAAAAACGGGGTGGGAAATTGTGTGCTGCCATGAAGATGCGTCAGGAAAGGAAAATTACGGAAAGGTAAGTATACAATTTTCCGTTTTCCTGACGCCTTCATGGCAGCACACACTGGGAAATAACTCGCCAGTCGGGTGGGTGCAAGAAAAATAATATTTATTCCTATAATGCGGAAGAATTGGCTCTAACAACGGATCTTCCGAAGTCTGACATGGACAAATGGGCAGAATCCACTTTGTAGTGAGAAATGAAAGTATGTCTGGAAGACCACGTTGCTGCTCTGCATATTGTCTCTGGTGATACCCTGCAATATGCTGCCCAGGAGGTAGCCACTGCCCTAGTAGAATGAGCCTTGACATCTTCAGGGATCGTCAGGTGCTGAGTGGAATATGCCTTCTTAATGGCTTTAACTAGCCAGGACGAGATGGTCCGTGAAGAGGCTGCTTGCCCGCGTCTGGTTCCATAGGGAATGATCATGAGGGAATCCGTCTTCCTAAAGGAGGTGGTAGCTGCCAAGTAGTTAGAGATCGTTGTTTTGACATCCAACGGATGCGGTTCACCCTGATCGTTGGTGAAAGATGGCAGAATGATGTCTTGGTTGTAGTGAAAGGAAGTTACCACTTTAGGTGTGAAGCGCTCTGATGGTCTTAGAACTACTCCGTCGGGTAGAAAAACTAAGTGGGGTTCCGAGATCATTAGTGCTTGTATCTCTGACACTCTCTTAGCTGATGTTATTGCTATGAGGAATGATAGCTTCAAGGTCAGGTCCCAAAGAGATACAGTTTCAAATGGAGTAAACGGAGGGTTGGAAAGAGCGTGGAGAACTACTGATAGGTCCCATGACGGAAAAACTGGTTTTCTGGGGGGTTTTATCTTCAGGCAGGCCTTTAGGAATTGTATTACCAGTGGGTGGAATGCCCACCTAGTTCCCGTCTTTGCTGACAGAGCCGACACTTGTACTTAAAGGGTACCTGAGCTTAGGCCTTTGCTTACCCCTGATTGGAGAAACTCTAGAATTTGGTAAGGTTCTGGAGAGAGGTAGTTCCACCCTTTCTGTTGTGCCAAGGAGCAGAATCTCTCCCAAACCCTCGTATAGATGGTATTAGTAGATACTTTCCGGGCTTGCATCATGGTTGATATAACCTCTTGTGAACAGCCTTGCGCCCTTAGCCTAACCCTCTCAACCTCCAGGCCATCAGATGTAATCTCTCTGGTGCTGGGTGAAGGAACTGCCCCTGAGATAGAAGGTCCGGGGTCATTGGAAGAGGAATTGGAGGTTGAAGGCTGAGTTGTAGGAGGGTCGTGAACCACGGTCTTCTCGGCCACATCGGAATTACCGCTATTACTGTTACCGACGATCTCCGAAGTCTGGACAGGAACCTCGCAATCAACGGGGTTGGAGGAAATATGTACCCCAACTTGAAGTCCCACGGGTGGATCAGGCAGTCTATCCCCTCTGCTGATGGAAATGAGCCCCTCGTCAGGAACCTGTGGCACTTGGTGTTCACTGGAGTGGCCGCCAGGTCTATTTCTGGCATTCCCCAGGCTTCTGTCAGGAGAGAAAATGCCTGCGGACTCAAGGACCACTCGTTGTTGGACAACGTTTCCCGACTTAGGTAGTCGGCTAGCATATTCTGGGCCGCTGGAACGTACACTGCCTTTAGACTTGCCAGGTGTATTTGAGCCCATTCTAGAATGGGTCGGACTTCTTCCATCAGGGTGGTACTCCTGGTACCTCCTTGCTTCTGAATGTAGGACACTGCTACCTTGTTGTCCATCCTGATCAGCACATCCTCCCCCTCTAGCAGCGGTGTAAATGCCTTTAATGCGTGGAAGGCTGCCCTGAGTTCCAGGATATTCGAGACTATCCCCTGAGCCTGAAAGGGCCATCGGCCTTGGGCTGCCCGATCTTGGAAGTGGGCTCCCCAACCGCTCTGGCAAGCATCCGAGGTGATGACTTTGGGATCTGGAGGGATTATGGGCTTGTATCTCCTGAGGTTGCCTTGACGCGTCCACCACCATACTGATCGTTTCACTGCTCCGGATATAGAGATGGTCTGATGCATCGACACTCCATCCCACTGCCTGAGAAATGAGTTCTGCAGGGTTCTCATATGCCACTGTGCCCATTGTACCATTGGTATGGTTGCGGACATGGATCCCAGAATGCTCAGACAGGCTCTGGCAGGTAGGTGATTGTTGGAAAGTAGTCTCTGCATTTTCTGAATTAGAGGCTGTATTTTCTCCTGCGGGAGCTGTATCCTGTTCGTTTTGGTGTTTAGATCTGCTCCCAGGAAAACCATATTTTGGGTGGGTTGTAGACTGCTCTTCTTCCAGTTGATTATCCAACCAAATTTCCGGAGAGTTGCGAGTAGAACTTCTCGGTGGTGAATCAGCGTCTCTTGATCCTCTGCTAACAGTAGGATGTCGTCCAGGTAATGGTGAATGCGTAACCCCTTCTGTCTGAGGAGTGCTACCAAGGGTAGTAGAACCTTTGTAAATGTTCTGGGTGCTGAGGAGATGCCGAATGGGAGGCACTGGAACTGAAAATGGCCTTGGTTTATAGCAAACCGGAGGAATTTTTGAAAAGCTGGATGGATTGGTATGTGAAGATAAGCGTCTGATAAATCGATTGAAAGCATCCAATCTCCCAGATTCACTGCCAGTAGTATGGACTGGAGACTTTCCATCTTGAAGGCCTCGACCTGTATTCCTTTGTTGAGCCTCTTGAGGTCCAACACAGGGCGTAGGTCCCCTGTCTTTTTCTTTACCAAGAATAGGGGGGAGTAGAAACCTCTCCCCCTTTGACATGCTGGGACCTCCAGTATTGCCCCCTTCTGCTTCAGTTCCGCCACATACTTTATTAACAGGCTCCTTCTGAGTGGTGAGGATGGTTGTTTGGTTGCCTGGAAGTGATTTCCCGGAGGTCTGTTTATGAACCTCCATTTGTGTCCGAACTTTATTGTGGACAATGTCCATGAATCCTCTATGTGACTTGACCAGATTTGGGAGAAGTTTCTTAGCCTGGCGCCCACCTGACTGCTCCCTGGAGCCGAATGGGCAGGCGAGACTTCAAAACGATTTCTGTTGATCCCCTGCCGGGGTGGACTTGATTTTCTGCATTCTAAGAAAAGCCGGCTTTGTGTTCTTCCAGTCCCTCCTAAATTCCCTACCAGGGCGGTAGGATCTGGCCTCTCTGTACTTATTCGGAAGGTTACGCCTGAATGCTGGTCCTTTCTGTGCCTTGGGTCTCCTATCGGAGGGGATTAACCCTGACTTTCCCCCCGTTACCTTGGAGATAGCAGAGTCCAATTTGGTGCCAAACAGATTTGTGCCGTCATACGGGATCCTGCACCAGTTCAGTTTAGATGCCGTATCGGCCATCCATGGTTTGAGCCATAGGGCTCTCCTTGCTGTCACTGATGCCAGCATAGTCCTGGCTGACGATCTTATGACGTCTACAGACGCCTCTGCTACGAAATCCCCTGCCAATCTGATTTCCTGTAGGGAGGAAATTATCTTCTCCATCTCGACGCCATCCTGCAGGTCTTTCTCTATCTTAGATGTCCATCCCGAGATGGCTCTTCCTACCGCTGCTGTAGCTATTGCAGGTCTGCAGGCACCCCCGGCTGTGGAGTAGGCCTTCTTTAACTCCAGGTCCATCTTCCGATCGAACACATCTCGAAAGGATACCGCATCCTCAATTGGTAGGGTGACGTGGCGGGCGAGACGCATCAAGGAGGCGTCAACGGTAGGTGCGTTGGTCAAGGGGTTTATTTTTGATTCCTTCAAGGGATACATCTTGGCCAACCTGTTGGTCAGACTAGATCGTTTGTCAGACCTTTCCCATTCGTCCTTTATGAGATCTTCGAGCTCCTCTATAAAAGGAAAAGTTTCCGGATCCCTCTTTAAGTTTGGAAAATATTTCCGAACCTTTTGGGGTTCTGCCTTGTCATCTTCCCAGCCGATCGCCTCTTTGACTGATTTGGCGAAAGGCTCCACCAGAGAAAAATCGAAACCTGCCGAGACGTCTTGGACCTCCTCCTCAGAACTGGGGGAATCCGAGGCCTGGGCGTGAAGTGGTTCCGCCGAGGATGTACTGGGCGCAGCTTTGTCCAATAGTGGTGCTGTGGTTTCCAGTAGAGACTCCCGCACTGACTCTCTTATGAGCTCTGTCGCCATCCTTGCATCTGCTTCCTTCTCTGTAGTGGCTTCGTTGAAGCAAGAGTGGCAAGCAAGTTTTCCCGGTAGTGCCGGGGCGCCGCATACCCAGCAGGCATTGGCTGCGGGACGGGTGTGGCGGCTTCGGTGATGCGAGGAGGGGGACCTCCTGCGATTTGACCTGCTGCGGCGGGAGCGATGCCGTGAGTAGCTTCGCCGTGAGCGGCTGCGCCGGTGGCGTGAAGGGGATCTTGAACGGCTCCTGCGGGACCTCCTACTTGAGGTATGGCTTGACCTTTTCCCATGCCGGGAACTGGTGGTTCTTGATCTCGCCGGGCTGCCAAGAGAAATGCAGCATTTTAGCGATCTGGCACTCTTTTTTCTCCCCTTCAATACTTACCTACTGGTCCAGCCTCTTTACCTAGTTTGCTGATGGTCTGCGTGGGCAGTGGGCTCCATAGGGAGAAAAGAAGGAGACAGGGCAGTCTGGGAAAAAGACAAAATAAACGTACATATATATATATAGTTTCTTTTTTTTTTTTTTTTTTTTTACACATATACATATACATACATATATATATATACATATGTATACACCCCCACATATACGTATACATACACACTTTCTTTTCTTTAAATTTGCGTTTTTTTTTTTTTTTTTTTTAATTAATTATTTAATTTATTCAAGTATTTGCACATACATACACACTTTATTTTATGCACCTGTTAATTGGGGCTCCAGGAGATTTACCCAGATAGGGGCTTACCTTGAGTCTTTTAGAAGTCTGTTCTTGCAGAGCAGTAAATGTTCTTGTTTCTTTTCAGCATGCAGAGTTTGCACAGGGATTTCACAGGAGAATTTCCGTTTTTAAATCTGGCGCCATTCCGGCGCCTAAATGACGTTTCCGCGCATGCGCAGATGCGTCCCGAGTGTCCCTGCGCCATCTTGGATCAGGGCACAATACACCTAGAGTACAGCGGTGTCTTTCCCGACCCTGTAATGCGCATGGGCGATGCGGGGACGCCGGCTTACCACACCGATCGAGCAACAGGACAACAAGGGCCAGCCAGCCCAGAGTAAGTACATACACACTTTTATTTCTTTAATAATCGGCCACACCGGATCCCTCTCCATTTTAGCGATCTGGCACTCCACATACTATTATTGGGGAGATTAGAGACTTAACCCATACATAGCCAAACAACAGGAAACAAGTCATCCAGGTAAATGGGGGAAGAGAAGGTAGAGATAAGGGAGCCCACTGCAAAATTAAAGCTTCTTTAAAGCTTGTTTTACTTGCCGGAATCCTCGACGCCCCCTGAGACCACCAGAATGGGGGTTCCCTCCATAGAAGCTCCTTTAGAGACTGTACAGGAGGGACTTCCAAACAGGAGAGGCTTGAACCTGCTGGGGCGATTGCGGTAAGAGGCTTACTTCATCTGTAGGAGAAAAATGTCCGTCCAACCTGTTCAGGTGAGGAAAAAAAGGAGAATACAGCGGGGGATCTCCCCTTCAACTTTATAGCTATCCAATCCTGTCAGGTTGTGGGGGCGGAGTCACAACCCAGTGTGTGCTGCCATGAAGGCGTCAGGAAAAACAAATTAATTTAGGCAAAACAAACCTAACGAAACCAAAAACAATAAATGTCCGTAGTAATTTCTGCTGGTGCTGAGAAAGCAATCTTCAGCATAAAAGTGCTTCAATCCTCCTAATTCTTGTGTCCGTGCTTCCTTTATCCACCACTATAGTGACGACACCACCACCACCATAAGAATTGGCCACTCACCAGATGTTAATATAATGAATGCCTTTGGTTCATTAGTAGGGATAACCACTCCACTCCTCTCAGGTCTATGCTGTTTCCAATATACAGATTTACCAATGTCCAACCTCATAAAAAATAAACAACGATCATTGCGCAGTATGTCTGTGCTTTTATTTATAAAAAGGTAAAAACAAATGGGTTCACTCACATTTTTAAGTGCCTATCAGTTGGCACCAAACTTATCCAGCCGCTCGAATGGGTACAGATGGCTGAGGGTATTGCCTGTCTCTCCTATGTCAGCGTGCAACCTGACATAGGAGAGATGTTGTTTAACCGGAAGTGGCGTAGTCCGTGTTTTAGCAGCCTCTATGCATTTCGCAAACACTCTTGCGTCCTCAGAAAGCCAGGACACAAGAATTAGGAGGATTGAAACACTTTTATGCTGAAGATTGCTTTCTCAGCACCAGCAGAAATTACTACGGACATTTATTGTTTTTGGTTTCGTTTGGTTTGTTTTGCCTAAATTAATAAGTTTTTTTTTGGCACGCAATAATTAATATTGGAAGTCACGGGGTGAACAGCAGAAGAAAATATTGATTTTTATTGATTATTATTATTACTTCTATTATCACTAATGTATACAAACTTATACATTTATTGTGGTATATTTAAATGCATATTTTGCTTGAAGCCCTTTAAAAACACATAATACAAGGGGTAGCGCAGTCAACACATATATATTTTTTATATATTTTTTTCATACTTTTCTACATAAAGATGGCCTAGGTTAAAGGAAGATTGTCAAGACCCTAAAACTGAGCAGCAGCACAGTGGCCAAGACCATACAGCGGTTTAACAGGACAGGTTCCTCGCCACCCATATATGCATAATGGATAGATTCGTACATAGCATGAATCTATCCACTGCCACCGCGGCCGTCCCCTATTCATGTGTCTGGCCCCTTTCAGGTCACCTGGGATATGAATTACAGCGGCCATGGTTTTTTTTTTGAAGCACTGATTAGAGCCGTAGACTCTAATAGGCTTCAAAATAGGGTGGACTCAGGACGCAGAGCATTGTGTCTGGAGCCCACGCAGGTGTGTTGCAACAGCAAATCAATATTCACTGTTGCAACACTGATCCTCCTCCCGGCTAATCGGAAAGCAGGTATGAAACCTGTTTTCTGATTGAACAAAACGTCTGGTGATCCTAATGGACGCCTAGCGCCGGGAGGAGGAGAGAGGAGACACTACGGAAGATGCTCCAGGAGAGGACAACGGAGCAGCTTTCCCCAAGCCTGCTGCGCTCTCACCGCCTGCATCCAAGATAAGGGCAGCGGGTGGTGATGGGGTAGTGTGTTAGTGCCATGGGGAGGGGCTGGTTGTGCCCCCCCCCCCCCCAAAGAAACACCAGCCACCACTGCTACCTTTGCTTGTGCTAAAGCTCCCACATGATTCTCAACTGTGAGCCTCTAGACTGTTCCAGTCTACCTTCACTTGAGTCAATGTTACTGAGTCTGAAGTGTCCTCTGCTGACTGAGCTTAACATTTTGGAGTATCCTATACCCCTTTATCCCTTTATAAGTTTCTCAGCAATAAAATCACCAAATAGACAAATCCCTAGACTGTTCATTTAAACCAGAGTGATTGAACTTTTGCTGTGTGCCTGGCTGCCTCTGCCTCTGCACTATTTGGGAAAAAAACGTTGGAACCTAGCGGCCCCCACGGGGATAGCGCTACTTAGTTATTGCTTATTAATACAAGATCTACATGAATGGATTCAGGGAGAAGTCATGATGAAACCCTCTTTAGAATTGACTAAATCTGTTCCAGAAATGTTCTTCTTCACTGCTTCCTTACAATGAACAATGAACTTTATCTTTTATGTTGCCAAGAATTATAATCTGGGCAAAATTGTATAAACAGAAGATCATTAGCATTTCTCTGATATTGTTAAACAAATTAACTGATAATTAAAATGGATAATGAATTTAGAGAGATTTACACTTTTAGGAAGAAGAAAAACAAATATACTGTACTCCCACGTTCAGTAAAACATACACAGAGTTAATGAGAGCAAATGCGGTCTGCGGAGGAATGAAGACGCAGTTCTGGTCATATGTCCCTTTGTTGTAAAAGCAAAACTTTGTAGAATTGGTGTCCCGAGTAACAAAGCTTATTTTAATACCTACCTAATACTCCAACCTGTACCTGATTTATTTAATAATTCCCAAAGTAGACCTTTGTAATTTATTAACAATTCTGTAAGCAGATACAAATCTTTACTGGATTCCAAGTTTCATGGTCTCGAGTCTTCCAACTCAAGCTTTTCCGTCTGTGTTTTAGATTGCAGATGTCCTGCCGTCTGTTGTTTTCAGGGAGACATCTGTCTGTTCTAATTCTATAATTGGGTAAGTTCAGATTGACTGAAAATAAAACAATCTTTAGGTAGCTAACCCTGTAATTGATTTTATTTCAACAGTTGATGAGCATGTATGCTGATTGCCCTGTGCAATGTACATATAATTACTAGAAAAAAACTGATTTGTATATTTAATAAATCAAAATACACCATAGTAGATGGCACTTAAAGCGGAAGTAAACCCATTGATTTAACAGTCTAAAAAAAAAAGGCATGCCGTGAATGCTAACTGCACATTGGCTGTGCTCTCAACCAAACAGTCAAACCATCCAATGGCTGGTGTCTTAACGGATCACATGTGCAGCACTGTGGCAGTTGAAGATTAAACAGAGGCAAAGATGACAGCTTCCTTGGCTGAAAACGATAGGGGGGTTTACTTTAATGTAAATATGTACTGAGAGAAATACAGAGGCTGTAACTGCTGAAAATGCTAGGGACCTAACTTAAAGTGGATGTAAACCCACTTTCATCCTTTCTAAACTACTGCAATATTGGTTATCTAGAAGGATATACATGCCTCCTGCATGTATACTTATCTGTCAAATGTCTCCCCTCTGCTATGAGACCCAAACAACTGCAGATTTTGTGGGTGGGTCTGTTTTCCAGGGCTCAGTGGGTGGAGTCGTGATGTCAGTAGACTCCCAGCCCACCTCTACACTCCCCTTATCAACATGCATTTTCTCCTGTGTATTTCTTACACTGAACTTCTGCTATGATCACTAACATCCAGTCAAAACCCAGAAAAGTCCCCGCATGACTTCAGCATGCCCAATCATGCTGAGGTGTGGAACAGCCAATCCTTGCAGAGCTGCTGAAGAAAGGAGTGGGGGTGGGAATTAAAAAAAATGCATGTCTTAGGCTAGTGCACAAGATATATAAATCACCTGTCAATCACAGCAAGGGGGAAGAACGGACAAAGTTTTCACAGTTTGTCCGTTTTATTTCACTGAAAAAAGATATGAGGATTGCTCAGAGCTGGATTAACTCTTTGTGGCAAAACTGGGCACAGCTGATCTGAAATCCCATACTCTATATTGTACCAGACAAAAAATAAATAAAACATTTTCGGGTTTACATCCACTTTAAATTCTAGATTGAGTCACTGTCCCAGGACAAGCATGAAACAAATAAAGTCCTGTTATGTCCTTGGGGTATATTTATAAAAAATGTACTGAGCTATTTGTCATTCATTTTGTGTGAATGCCAACAAAACATGTGTTACTAGGCTATTTTATCTCCAGGTCGGATGTTCTTTATTCACAAGAATAGTGTGAATCAGAAAAACACCACATTATGGCCCCTAGATGGAGCTGGTAATTATAGGAAATACATACTTGCTTGCTTTAATAGTGAACTCAATCTAGTGGCCATTGTTTGATATTTTCATAAATCATGCTACGTTCTGTGTGCATTTACATGCTCCACTTTCAAAATGCACTTGGTGTGGGACCTGCTGCAGGTGTAAATGTATTCCTAATGGCACTTGAAATGCAGATTGCGAATGCAGTGCATTTGCCTGCACTGGATCACATGGTACTTGTGTATGTATGGGCTGAAAATTACATTGCACTAAATTGCACAGGAATGCAGACCCACCCTAACTACTAACAAGCGTTAGCTGGATTTGGGCTTTAATGTATTTGTCTTTTACTTAAAGTGGTTCTAAAGGCTGAAGGTTTTTTATCTTAAAGCGGGATTCCACCCTAAAGTGTAACTCCCGCTTTTCGGAACCCTCCCCCCCTCCGGTGTCACATTTGGCACCTTTTAGGGGGGAGGGGGGTGCAGATACCTGTCTAAGACAGGTATCTTCACCCACTTCCGGCATAAACTCCCACGGGAGTTTACGCAAGTTCCTGTCCCGGCGCGCTGTCTGCCGGGACACACACGTGTCCCGGCAGACAGCGCTGAAGATTCTCATTGCGCCGCGCGTCTCGCGCATGCGCAGTAGGGAATCGGGAAGTGAAGCCACTTCCTGATTCCCTCACCGAGAATGGCGCCGGCTACAGCAGAGAGCCGAGCGATCGATCGGCCTCTGCTGCCGACACCGCTGGACCCTGGGACAGTCCCGCTTTAATGCATTCTTTGCATTAAGATAAAAAACCTTCAGTGTGCAGCAGCCCCCCTCAGCCCATACTTATGGGAGCCCATCTCGATCCAGCGATGTTGCACTATCTGTCCTGATTAGCTGAGACGCAGCATTGGGCCTGCTGTTAATCAAAGTCAGTGAGCCAATGAGGAGGGAGAGGGGTTGGGGCCGAGCCACTGCTCCTTGTCTGAATAGACACACAGAACAGCGGCTCAGCTCTGGTGCCCCCATAGCAAGCGGCACTCGGAGGGGCCAGGTGCACCGGTGGGGGACCAGAGAAGAGGAGGATCGGGTCTGCTCTGTGAAAAACCCCTGCAGAGCAGGTAAGTATAATGTGTTTGTTATTTTTAAATGAAAAAAAAAAAAAAAACAAGACTTAAATATCACTTTAAAGTCCATTATAAAACTGCAACTTTATCTAGGACTATCCTGTCTAGAGGGCGACAGTTCTGCTGTGTGTTTTTACTGCAGAATGAACAGACAATACAATTATATTAGAGAGCGGATTGTAACATAAATTGCTATATTAATGTTAGCGACAAACTGCATTATATATGTTTTTTTTTATAATATGATTGGTCTAAAGCTGGTCACATACATAACAATACATTTTAATAAATATAAAACGAAATTATGAGTGGCCAGTTTAAGGGGGACCTTTACACCCGGACAGCTTTCCTTTGAAGGGCCGTTAAAGGCTGTTAAAGAGGAAGTAAACCCTGATGGATGTTTTTTTCTTTGTTTCCCTGCAAAGGTAAAGCATAATGGACTACTATGCATGTGACACTTACCTGCAGGAGAAGCCTGCGAGGTCCTTGTCTTCCTCACTAGTAGCGAGCGTCCATTCTTCACCCCTCTTCCTTCCGGGGGCACGAACTCTGGCTCTGTGACTGGCCGGAGTCGCGTGACGTCACTCTTTTAACGGCATGACCCGAGCCAGAAACTGCACATCGTGCCCTTTCTAACTCCGGCGCATGCGCAGAAGAAATCGCCCTGTGGCAATTTGCAAATATCTCCTAGACCGTGCAGGTCTGGGAGATATTTCAACCACCTACAGGTAAGCCTTAATCTAGGCTTACCTGTAGGTTAAAGTAGTTGTAAAGGGTTTACAACCACTTTAAAGGCCTCTGGAAGCCCAATATCCTGGTGTGAAAATTTAAGCCAACCATGTGAATCACACTTATTAGTGAAAGTGGCCATTCATGAGCAGTGAATTGCCTGCTGGCTCTTATAGTGGAACTAAACCCTCCTATCCTTTACAGCCAAGGAAGCTGTCGTTTCGGCCGTTGTTTGATCTGTAGTTACAATGGTATTGTACAGGTGATCAGTTACAACATCAGCTATTTAATGGCTTGACAGTTCAGTTGACAGTACATGCACCTGTGACAGTTATCAATCACGGCATGCCTTAAACCTGTTTTGGCAAACCATTAAATTGTTGGGTTTAGTTGACACTAGTGTAAGTCCTCTGAAAAGGTAGTTGTGGTAGATAATTCTATTGAGGGTGTTTGACAGGTGGTGAGGAGGCAATATGTCACCTTCTCACTGCCTGTTTTATTCCCTAAAAGCCTGCACCACAGGGCCGCAACTACATGCATTACACGTGGTTGTGGTGCGGCACAATTTATGATGTGTCTTGTTTGGTGGATGGTACTGCTCAATGAACAGGACAGGGGGTTTAATTTATGTCAAGGACTGCAAAGCATCGAAGCCATGGCATGTGTAAACCCTCACCTACTTCCTTTGCAGAATAAGGGGGAGCAGTTGGGGGTCCATCAAAATGCATTTCAACAGTTTTTTTTACTGCTCCCCATACATACATAAGTCCTAAAAGAGTCAAATACTGCCACAAACCTTTGTGATCCTTTACTAGATTCACCAAATGGATGAATACAACAAGTGTGGTGCTATCTTTGCTCCCTTTTCTCCCCTTAAAAGGGACCAATAGCTATTGCTTTTGATAATTAGAGATTACATATGGGTGCAACACTGCATGAAATTATTTGTCACAAGTGTTGCTTGCAATGCTTCCATGGCTTGCTAGTATCTGGTTGTGTTTAGCCTTCCTAAAAAAACATGGCTTTGGAGCCTTTTTTAATATTAGAATTCTGTGTCTATTTTCTTACGTTTTGTATAAAATATGTGTTTCCTAAATAACCATTTGGACTCACAATCCCAGATTCAGAGCATTTTGCATTTTTCTTTTCTGAAAACTGAGATTAGCAGAAGTTGTTTTTGCACCAGGGACCAGCCATTGGCGATACTTTTAATTTTATTTTTTTTATTCTTTATTTAGTCATTCCACAATTGACAAATAAGTCACATATCCTGAGATGTTGTGCAATAAATGGAATTCTCAGACAAGTTTTTTAAATGTAAATAATAAAATGTACTAGCACAGAGAAAGGAAAGTAATAGTCCCTGTTAATTGTTAATAACATATGCTTACAGTGCTATCTCAATATAGTCAATGTGGGCCAGCATTTCTTTCTGCACAGTAGAGTGAGGGAACAGAGAGGGAGAGTATGTTACTGGGGGGGATGAGAGGAATAGTTTGGGAAATGGAAGTATAGTAAGAAAAGAAGGATATCTTCTCTCAATCTCTTCTTATAGTAGTTGGAAATAATTTATCAGAAACACAGTGGGGGTCATTTACTATAGCGCCAAAAAATTATCCTGCAGTCCCGGAAAATAGCGCCCAATTAAGACCAATTAAGACTTCAACTCTCAGAAACTGGGCACAAAAGCAAATGGAAAGCAGCGCTATTGCCGGCAAACATGTCTGTCCGATCACATATGTAGGAATAGTGGAAGTCAATGGGGCTCGAACCTGCAAAATCCAAAGTTCTCACTGAAGGCTTATATGCAAGTTCTTTGCCATAAAATGTGTTTGGGGACCTGGGTCCTGCCCCAGGGGACATGTATCAATTGGAAAAATGTTTTTAAAACGGACGTTTTTATCAAGAGCAGTGCTTTTAATAATGCTTAAAGTGAAACAATAAAAATGTAAAATTCCTTTAAATATTGTGTCTATAGTATGCCTGTAAAGTAGCACACCTTTCCTGTGTTTATTACTGTACTGCAGCAAAATTACATTTCTAAAGGAAAAAATGTCATTTAAAATTGCTCGCAGCTGTAATGAATTGCTGGTTCCCTGTAGAGTACAAATCAAAGAAAAAAACGGCGCGGGTTTCTTCCCCACGAGTCCATTCCAGGTCCTTTGGGTCTGGTATGAATAAGGGGAACTCCACGCCGAAATGTAATAACAAAATGGCTCCCCCCCAAAATCCATACCAGACCCTTATCCGAGCACGCAACCTGGCAGGTCAGGAAAGGGAGGGGGCGAGCGAATGCCCCCCCCCCGAATCATACCAGGCCACATGCCCTCAACATGGGGAGGGTGCTTTGAGGTCTCCCCCAAAGCCCCTTGTCCCCATGTTGATGACAAGGGCCTCATCCCCACAACCCTTGCCCAGTGGTTGTGGGGGTCTGCGGGCGGGGGGCTTATCAGAATCTGGAGGGGCCCCCAGATCCCACCCCCCATGTGAATGGGTATCAGGTACATTGTACCCCTACCCGTTCACCAAAGAAATGTGACAAAAGATAATAGTCGGATTTTGACAATTCCTTGATTAAAAATTTCTTCTTTTCCCCGCTTCTTCCTCCATTTTCCATGTCACTCCGAGATCCCGCCCCTTGTGACTTCACCGCCCGGGGCATGATGGGTCAGTGATGTAACAAGGGGACGGGTCTCATGCTGACATCATCCGGTGGCCACGCCCCAGTTATATATGATATGTGTGCTATGGAAGCGGACAGATCAGCTGGCCGCATCGTCACAGGAGGTTTGTTGTTATCATGTTCAGGAGGGAGGGCGCTCGCTCATCCCCCCCTTTCCTGACCTGCCAGGTTGTATGCTCGGATAAGGGTCTGGTGTTGATTTTGGGGGGGACCCCTATGTAATTTTTTTTTATTTTGGCGCAAAGATCCCCTTAAAACCGATACCAGACCTGAAGGGCCTGGTATGTATTTTGGGGGGACACCATTTAAATTTTTTTTTTAATTTTGCCGTGGAGTTCCCCTTAAAGTCCATACCAGATCCGAAGGGCCTAGTATGCACTGGGGGGGGGGGGGCCCTACCCCGTTTTTTTCCTTGATTTTTGGAATTCCATAACATAATATTATTGGATAATTACATATCATTGCATGCATTTGAAGAGTTAAAATGATGGAATAACCCAAACTGGCATGCATTCGCTAATTATGCTGCTGAGTACATTGTACGTTTTCAGGAGGTGTATCACCCACGGGTGGGATTCAAACCCATGGCTTCAACCTTTGAAGGTAGCAGTGCATACCACTACGCTATGGAGCTGAGTAGAGATGGGGGAATGGTTCTGCGAACAACGAACAATATGCAGTGTTTGGGGCAAATTCGAAAGCCACCGGAACACCGTTAAAGTCTATGGGATACTAGCATGAAAAATCAAAAGTGCTCATTTTAAAGGCTTATATGCAAGTTATTGTCATAAAAAGTTTGGGGACCTGGGTCCTGCCCCAGGGGACATGTATCAATGCAGCATTTTTTTTAAAAAAAGGCAGTTTTTTCGGTAGCAGTGATTTTTTTTAATGCTTAAAGTGAAACAATAAAAATTAAATATTCCTTTAAATATTGTGCATGGGGGGTGTCTATAGTATGCCTGTAAAGTGGCACATTGTTCCCATGTTTAGAACAGTACCACAGCAAAATTACATTTCTAAAGGAAGAATTGTCATATAAAACTGATCACGGCTGTAATGAATTGTCGGGTCTTTGCAATAGAGATAAAACTCATTGGGAAAAAAAGAGCATGGGACCCCCCCCCCCCCCCCCAGTCCATTACCAGGCCCTTTGGGTCTGGTATGAATATTAAGGGAAACCCCACACCATTTTTTTTTTTTTAAATGCCTAAAGGGCCTGGTACGGATATTAAGGGGAACCCTGCGCCAAAATAAAAAAATGGTGTTGAGGTCCCCCCAAAATCCATACCAGACCCCTATCCAAACACGCAACCTGGCAGGCTGCAGGAAAAGGGGGGGGAGAAGAGAGCACCCCCCCTCCTGAACCGTTCCAGGCCACATGCCCTCAACATGGGGAAAATGCTTTGGGGTCCCCCCTGAAACACATTGTCCCCATGTTGATGGGGACAAGGGCCTCGTCCCCATAACCCTTGCCCGGTGGTTGTGGGGGTATGCAGGCAGGGAGTTTACGGGAATCTGGAAGACCCCTTTAACAAGGGGACCCCCAGATCCTGCAAACCCCTATGTGAATGGGTATCAGATACATTGTACCCCTACACATTCACCAAAAAAAGTGTCAAAATGACAGTAGACAATTTTACTTTATTTAAAAAAAAAAAACTGTCCCGCAATGTCCATTCATCTTCAAACACAGTGTCCGACCAAGAAAAAAGTGATTCACAATTTGATTCACTTTATTAATTACTGCCCTCTATCCCCCACACCCTCACCGTTAAATTATTTCACTTGGAGCATCTCACCAAACTTGAATCACTAGTCACATCCTTATTTCCCCTCAATCGCAATTTTTTTCCCAAATACATACAGTAGTTTACCCATTTAATTTACATTATTTCATCTAGACTGCAGTCTATTGATTTGTTAGCCCCCCCCTAGTCGCCGCAGGAGACTCCTTTTACTGGTGATGCCCTGTGCCTTGTTTTTGCTGGGATGTGGGTAAGCAGTCTCGCTTCTTCCCATGTATAACATAAACATACTGCTTGATCCATATTTTGTTTCAAACACTGTTACTTTTCATGTATGTGACTAATTATATTGTCATTGACTACTTGTCAATCAAATTACAGATATCTTCCTGTTGAAGCAGCTTTAATCCGCAAAACTAGTTGAGATATTATCCGTGATAAGCTATCCCACTGTGATCTTCCCCGCTTGGGGAGTATTATCTTGGTGATACACATGGATTGTTACCCATGCTTTTAACCTGTAACTGACTTGTTCGTTATTTGTTATGTATTAATAAACTTTTGTACCATTTTACACATTTGCTCATATATTTAAACTTACTCTCATTGTATTGTACCTAGATAGTCCATTTGCCCCCTTCTTTTTTGGGGAGACCTGATTAGGGACCAGGCTCCCGATTCCTTTATTTCTAAGTTTCAGGGGGGTTGGTGGCTGGTTTAGAGAAGAAAAAAGGCTCCCAAAGACTGTTTGAATAGTTGAATAGCAGAGGCGCCCATGATGACCTAGTTTTAGTAATACAATACAGTGTGCTTGTCCTCAGTCCAAAATGGCTGACCACATATGGTTGGTGGAGCTGTGCTAATACTAAGGTTATACAAACCTATAAGCACACATATTACCCTCACTATTCGAGTGTATTTTACTTCATCACATTGTCTGTAAAACACGTGATTACCTGACACATATATATTCCAGCTTCTTGGTTCCTTGCAGGCAAAGTTTACACTTTATGTCACGAACAAAAGCACCTGAGACATCCGTGCATTATGATAATGACGAAGTGTTCCTTTGTATAATTCCCACTTATAATATTCACTTCCCACAATCCAGACAACTTTCCAGCATTGTACCTGTAGGGAGTTGTGATGATAGCTGACAGAGTCTATTTCTTGGGCTGTTAGTGGATGATATTCTCTAATTACCTTTCTAGAGACTACTGGTTAAATATGCACTATGGCAGGGACTACAGTTTTAGTCTGCAGACAGTTTTAAATACATTTTTCTTTTTGCATATTAGAATAGGTGGCAAGGATGAACCTAATATATTAAATATGACCAATGACAGGACAAAGTTCTTTCCTGTCAAATAAAACATTAAAGAATAGCTATAATAGTTTTGAATCAATTTTATTTTACTTTGTTTTTATAGTTGATCGTTTTAAACTGATATTAAAGGATAAGTTCAACTTAAAAAAAAAAATACATGCACGTCTTTTTGCAGGCAAAAAAAAAAGTGCAATTATTATTTTTTATTAGGAGCTTGTAAAGCATTGCCGTGATCAGCAGATCGTTGGTGAAATCTCAGGCTCCTGCAGACTGTCAGTGTATCTGATTGCCATACCTTGTACAGGCAGGCAGTTACTGAATGACAGGAAGAATCAATGAGCTACCAAGAGCGCTCATCTTCAATGAGAACTACAAGCCATCAGCAGCAACGGATGACGGTAGTTGTAGTTCTCCCATTCAGAGAACCCTGTGAATGAATGCGCTGCCAAGTGGGCAGAGTCCCGTACAGCCACAGTTTTTTAAATTGTGACAGCGGGTGTGGTGAAAATATCCCCAGCCTTCTGCAACAATGGGGACTTGGGGGGGGGGGGCTGTTCAGTTAGTAAATGCATGGGTGTAGCATAAGGGGTTGCAGAGGTCACAATTGCAACCCCGCTGCTAGCTCCAGGGGACCCCTGCAGCCTCCCTGTCATATTATCATATCCTCAACAAAGTCCAGCTCCGATCTGCCCTAGGGCCCCACATCCACGCACCAGTACTGGGCTTCCACTTTGCCTTCCACAGTTCAAACCCCTCTGTTCTCGTTGGCTGGGAAGAAGCTGTGAGCGATTTCCTGAATGGAGAGGAGAACGAGGTGAGAACAGCCCAGGGTAGGGAAGTGTCTGGCAACATGGAATGGTAAGCGAGCTCAGCGAGTTAAGAGGAGGAGAGTGCCGTCCAGTAGCCATGATGCGACTGATGTCACTGGTGAGGTAAGACACCGCTCAGTGTCTCCTAGTCACCGGCTGGGATTCTCTGTACCCCCCTCCCCCACCCAGAGATGTCTGCTTACCCCACTTCCCTGACAACTGGGGAAAAGACACACATTTCCGTTAAGTGACCTTCCCTCAACATCTGCCAACACTGACAGAGAAACCTTCAGAAATTGCTAAACCAAATCCCTTAACACCTCCTGAGGGGCCCCTGAGGAATTGCAGGCTCCAGATTTTGTGTCACATGGCTTTGCCCCCCTAGATTTAAATTGCGACCTCCCTTAAAGCCTCCTGACCATCAGTTTTAAATTACTTTTTTCTTTTAGAAATTTCATTTTGGTGTGGTATTTTTCTAAACACGGGAAAAATGTGCTACTTTACAGGCATACTATGGACACCCCCCAGGCACGATATTTAAAGGAACATTTCATTTTTATTGTTTCACTTTAAAGTGGAGGGCCACCTTAAAAAATAAGTAGCATTAATATTCTTAAAAAAATAAACATTAAAAAAAAATGTTTAACTTACCAGAAATCCCTGTTGCTAGGAAGTCTTCCTAATCTGCCTCTTCCTACTCTGCGGGGATCTTCAGTCTTCTCTCCTCCTCTGGGGAAGGTGGCGTGGTGTGTTATGGGAACTCTGTGTGTCCCAGAACACAGCGCACCCCATTCACAAAGCGCCGCTCGACTCGCGCATGTGTAGTAGGAAACGGGCAGCAAGGCTCCACTGCCTGTTTCCCTTAGTGAGGATGGCGGCACCGGGACATGATACGAGGGACATATCGGCCTGGGGGGGGGGGGGTCACATTGCGGGCACCCTGGACAGGTAAGTGTCCTTATTAAAAGTCAGCAGCTACAGTGTTCGTGGCTTCTGACTTTTAAAAAAAAAAAAATCTTTGCGCTGGAACACCCCTTTAAGCATTATTAAAATCACTTTTTTATTTAATTTTTAAAACTTTTTTTACATTGATACATGTCCCCTGGGGGAGGACCCGGGTCCCCATGCCGTTTTTTTTTTCAATAATTTTTATCTATATTGCATGGATCTGGCAATTCATTACAGCCGCAAGCAGTTTTAAATTAGATTTTTTTTCCTTTAGAAATTTTATTTTGATGCAGTATTGTTCTAAACACAGGAAAGATGCGCTACTTTACCGGCATACTAAGGACTCCCCCCGGCACAATATTTAAAGGAATATTTCATTTTTATTGTTTCACTTTAAGCATTATTAAAATCTGCTATTTATTTGCATTGTCCACTCTATGATGGCCACCAAAGGTAACTCAGTGTTGCAGTGTCCATTCAGACTACTGCTCCCCTGATAACACCTACAGAGTCTGCAGAGGAACAATGTTCCTCCTATCTTCCCTTCTATCTGTACAGCGGCACAGCAACACAGTGCCACCTACAAAACAGAGGATAAACGGCATCTACCTACAAGTAAACCAGCCAAATTTCTAACTTTCTTATATAATATACTATACATCCAATTCAAATAAAGTTGTTAAAGAAAAAAACAAGATGAGGTGTGGGCTGGCAATCCCACAGGGCCACTTCTTTATTTATTTTTTGGCTCTGATAAAACAGTTTGATCAAACTTTAATATTACACTTTAGATACAGGAATACAAATTAGTATACATCTGTATGTCTCTTGTTATTTCATTAACCGGTTCCCGACTGGCTTGCGTACATATACTGCAGCACAACGGCACCACTGCATGAAACCCTGTATATATACAGGGTTCCTTTAAGAGCCGCCAGATGGCACGCGTGCGCCCGCTGCACACCAGGGGACCCGATGTGCATGGCGGGCGGTCGCGATCACCGCCGGCCACGAGCGATCGCGTGCACGAGCATCAGCACAGGGATTTGTGTATATCTCAAAAACTAAAAACCACAGAGGTGATCAAATAGCACCAAAAGAAAGCTCTATTTGTGGGAAAAAAAAGGATGCAAATTTTGCTTGGGTACAGTATTTCATGACTGCGCAATTACCCGTTAAAGCTACGCAGTGCCAAATTGTAAAAAATGCTCTGGTCAAGAAGGGGGTAAAACCTTCCAGGGCTGAAGTGGTTAACATGGTTAGCATCAACCATGCTACACTAGAATGATGTACAATAGAACCCAGGCTCTCAGCTCACTGATTCCCATGGCAACAATTCCATATGATAAGCACGAGTCACATCCAATGAGGAATACCATACGCCAGTGAAGCCAATAAAGGTTTTACTCCGTAAAGGAAATAGGCAGTAATTGCATATGTGGATGGAGATCATTTTCTCATGGATCTAACAATACATCCTTTTTAATGACAAGTATTTGCAATAAGCAGACACATGGATTGGATAGACGTTCCACTGTAATATAAAGGGATTTATATGAAGCTTAAAGGAAATCTGTCACCAAGAAAAGAGCAATTTAACATGCAACAGTCAACTAATTAAATGCAGCACTATATTTTCCCAGTCTGTCAGTGTCCCAGGCTAATGCTAAAATGTAAAACAAAATCCAGTTTGTACAACTTTTGGATATTAATCTGCAGCAGGGACAGTGGGGTTGATTTACTAAAACAGGAGAGTGCAAAATCTGGTGCAGCTCTGCATAGAAACCAATTAGCTTCCATGTTTTCTTTGTCAAAGCTTAATTGAACAAGCTGAAGTTAGAAGTTGATTGGCTACCATATACACCTGCACCTTATTTTGCACTCTCATGTTTTAGTAAATCAACCCCAGTGTCAAATACAAATAAACCCCATTGTGTACTTAAAAGTGCGGTATGCCTGTATTTGACTGTGGAGCCCAAGATGACAATGGTGGCCTCTTGTGCAATGCCCATCCAAGCACCCCTGATATTGGAGACAGGGGCAGCTAGTGCAGTGGAAGGGTGCAGGTGCAAGGAGTAGTGAACAGAAGCTTGGAAACACAGAAGTCCTTCCAGTTTCATCACTTGTTTCCTTTCCTCTGGTGATCATGATGTGCGTCCGGCTTTCCTCCGGACCCCTTCCTCAGCTCCCGGGATGAACATTTTAAGCAGCCACCAGTTTTCATGTTCACATGGTGTAGACTTAATTGACATGGTTTTGGACTTCACTTTGTCTCGTTCCGTGGTCTGCGATGTGCTCAGGTCCTTCCTCCCGCCCATCCCTGTGATGGGGGTGGGGTTCGACCTTTGCACATCGGCGTCATGCCAGCACGCTCCCACACGCGGCGTCGTTAGACACCGCGATGTGTGCTTGTGTTTTTCACTTCTCACGTTGCGGCAGGGATGGGTGGACCTCCGGACGGAAGTGGAGGATCCTCCCACCACTTACGCCACCATCACGTTGATACATGACGTTGGTGGGGACCCCACCCCCAGCCGTGAGTACTTCGGCGGCTTCCTGCAATTGATTCCACCCCGATGGAATGACTTTTATGTCCTAACCAGAGACTTCAGGTATGGAGGGAACTCCCCAGGATCACATTACACACACACATATACATGTGCCCACACACACATTCTTTCACATACACTCATGCCTCATTTACACCTATCTATTTGCAGTCTTAACACATCATACACACTTACACACACCTGCGTTCACACCCACATACATACATACATACACACATATTCATGTTTCTATTTACACTTCTATGCTTGCAGAGTCAAGACATTGACACTCCATTTTTGGATGTGCCCACATCAACTTATCACACTTCTCATGTTACATATTCCTTGTTTTCATTAACACTTGTTTCTTTGTCAATGCACGGTACGCACTTTATGGGCCATCATAAGTGCAGTCACATACACTTCATACACACCCCCCCCCCCTTTTTTTTTGGTGTTACTCATTTATTTTATTCTATTTATTCACAGCCATACATTCACACTCTGGTCATGTATACCTCCAACCATGAGGCCGTTCTGTGACTGTTCTGTGACTGTCCGGTCCATTCCCTATTTGCTGGGTCCCAGGGCCCCTCACCCAGCCCACCCAATCCACCTGGGAGGACTTTAGGGGTGGAGAGAGGGGGAGGGGCTCTTCCGCTTCAACCCCCGGATGAGGTGTTTATTCCAAGCCATCTCCATTCCATCCTAGGAGCTGTTGAGTTATACCTATGCGTTATCCTATAGGTAAAGCATCCATTGCTAGACTATACCTTTCATCTCTCAGTTTGAGAGCAAAATACATCAAACGCTTTTTTATTAATTGACTTACCCTTACATCCATTTATTCTGTAGCTAAATTCATGCATCCAACTCCTGATGATTGGCTTTAAACACCAGGAAACGGTTGAGTCTACATTCAAGGGTGCCAAGCTAAGCTCATCTATAATCATGAATTTGAATTTGGTTTTGCCTTTATATCATGTATCGTTTGTATTCATCATTATAATTATGTATAATTGATTTACATGTCCATCATGGTTATTGCTGTTATCTGTACCAATCATGTCCATTTGTGATCAATATCAAATATGTTATCATTATTATTTATGTTTTTTCTCGTATACCTTATGCATCATATATTTCTATATTATGCATCATATATTTCTTTATTATGCATCATATATTTCTATATTATGCATCAAATTGTTTTTAAATTATCAATCAAATGTAATATAATTCTATGGACTGCCCATCGGGGGTTGAGGTAATAAATCCATTTATAATAATAATTAAGTATTTGATTTAGCCATTTCCTACTAACAGAGACATGCCTCATATAAAGTCCTGTATCTATTTTCTCTTCGTTCTCGCATACTTAGTGGGATAAGTAAATTTTTCCCCTCCCTTACATATATATTCTCCCTTGTGTTTGGGTGTAACATTGGACCATATCGTTTTATTTATGCTTTTTTACAGACATTGGTGCACTCTCCCCTGATGTGGTAGGAAACCACAAAATGTGCTTTGTGACAATTTTGATGCACCATTTTCTTTTTAGATGGTTTAATTTCATCCTCTCCCAAGGTTCCCCCACCATGTTGCTCCTATACCTCAATATGTCATCTCCAAGTTGCTATGATTGTTTTTATGAATATCTGGTTAATAATATGTGATTTTTATGCTTATTTACCTTGCATGTACTAATTTTTCTATGTCATGTTTTTTAATGTATTGAATAAAACATGTCTTCTTACATTGACTCATCTTTTAGCCATGCTAGACCTACCTCATTTAAAGTCCCAAACCCTCTTTTTCTTGATATCTGTCAACCTCACAGGAGGCGAGACTTTGTTACAGTGCCACCGGGCATTTCAGACCAAACCTCATGCGGTGTGTGGGACACACACAAGCAGTGGCATCACTAGGGTTGGTGTCACCTGGTGCGGTAAAACATGGTGTCACCCCCCTCATATTTTTGGGCCAGCAGCCCAGCATTGAGCTCGTTGGCGCATGTTGCGGCAGTCAGTAAGGCCTACAGCAGTAGTTCTTAACTCTGGTCCTCTGTACCCACTAACAGGCCAGAATTTAAGTATTACCTTGGGGACAAGAATACTGCAATCACTGAGCAGCAAATTATATCACCTGTGATGTGTTTCAGTTATTTTGCAAACCTGGCCTGTTAGTGGGTCCCGAGGATAGGAGTTGAGAACCACTGGCCTAGAGGATAGCAGGTTAGGCACTTTCCAATTTCTCAGTCCCTAGGAACAGTAATGGATTATGGCCAATGACCTCTTACCAGACCCAGCGAAACTGCAGCAGTGATCCCCCATATTGCACAGAGTACAGGGTTCAGGAGTGTGCAACACACAAGGCTTATGCCGTGTACACACGAGCAGATTTTCCGTCGGAAAAAACTTGGATGGTTTTTCCGATGGAATTCCGCTCAAGCTTGGCTTGCACACACGGTCACACAAAAGTTTGCTGAACTTTTGACCGTCAAAAACGCGGTGATGTATAACACTACGACGAGCCGAGAAAATGAAGTTCAATGCTTCCGAGCATGCGTCAAATTGTTTCCGAGCATGCATAGGAATTTTGCACGTCGGAATTGGTACAGACGATCGGAATATCCGATTAGAACTTTTTCCGACTGAAAAATTGAGAACCTGCTCTCAATCATTTGCTGGCGGGAATTCTGATGGAGCAAACACATGGTCGCATTTTCTGACAAAAAGCTCTCATTGGTCTTTTGCTGGTCGAATTTTCAATCGTGTGTACGTGGCATTAGGAGTATGCATTGCACAGGCTGCACGGCACAGGAGTGCAATACGCACAGACGGCACAGGAGTGCGATACGCCACAGATGGCACAGGAGTGCGATACGCACAGACGGCACAGGAGTGCGATACACACAGACGGCAAAGGAGTGCGATATTTACAGACCTCACAGGAGTGCCATACTCACAGATGGCACAGAAGTGCCATACGCACAGGCGGCACAAGAGTGCCATACGCACAGACGGCACAGGTGTGTCATACTCACGGTGTGTCATACTCACAGATGGCACACGAGTGCCATACAAACAGACGACACCGGAGTGTTATACGCACAGACGGCACAGGAGTGTGATACGCACAGACGGCAGAGGGTTCAGGAATGCGTATTGTACGGGTATTGGGCTGAGGTTTGATTGTTTTGCTGGGCTGAGGAGTGCATGGAGTAGAGGGTTCAAGTGTGTGTTTCAGACAGTGCTCAGGAGTGTGCCATGCACATAGCATAGAGGTAACACACTGGCAGGTGTACAACAAATATTGCCTTCCCATTCCCAGTACAGACTATCCCCTTAAATTTCCCCAATAGAGACTTTTCACTACTCCTGGCTCTCCCTCAAGTCTGCAGAGATGGTATAGAATGCTGTGTGTGACTTATTTCTTACACCCCACTGTCTGTAGGGGGGAGAGTCAGGTGGACAAGCTGAGTGACTTGCTTATGTGTTAGCCTACTGCTCACCCCTTACAGCCTTCTACATAAATGGTAAGGGTAGCCATGTCAGGGGGAAGTCAGTGAGGAGCTCAAGTATGTTCACTCTCCCCCTCCCCCCTTCATTCCCAGGCTGTTCTGAGCAGCCTGCACTGTACACAGACATTCTGTCCTGACTCCTGCTGCTGGCTGCTGCTAACTGATATAGTAACAGGCTCACTTTGGCCAATGGGGACGGAAGCAATTCGGGCATCAAGATGAGAGCTCTGCTGACAGGGGAAGAGTGGGGAAAATACGCTGACATCCCTCAGCTCGCTTCCTCCTTGTTCACAGTATGGTCGCTTGTGTTCACTGGTGAGGAGGAGGAAGGGGAGCACTCTGACACTTCAGCGCCCCCCTTCTGCATCGCCCGAGTGAAGAGCAACCCAGGATCAGCCCTGAACTCAGCTGACTCCTCAATGGCTGATGTTGGGGCTATGGCAGGAATAAATGTGGACAAGGAGGCAGGTTTATCCACTCTGACAACTGCAGGGGCCTGCACACTTGTCTCTGCTTGCATGGCAGAGGATGAGGAAGCTTTAGTAAGCCAGTCCACCACCTCCTCTACATGCTGTGGCTGGATAGCAAAGGCAAACTCACTAAACAGAGGAAATGATGCCCTGCCTGAGGACTGACCACCACGTCCACCTTTGCTTGTAGACACATTTGTTACTGGCCCCCTTACAGTGCCAAGGGAATGTCTGCCTCTCCTTGTTGTCCTCCTAGACATTATTGGGAGGGAGGGGGCGGTGCTTATAATCAAATGTAAAGAAGAAGTTGAAATCTGTACGTAGATGCACTTTAATCAATGTAAAGAGGTGTTTGGTGCACTTTAATTTGAGTACTCACACTACACAGACACTTTCCATGGATACACTATAATATACTGCAATATAATGCGCCAAACGTACAGTGACACACAGAACTATATGGCGTTAACTGGCAGTGACGCACACAAAAGTAAATGGCGTTAAACTTGCAGTAACGCACAAAATGATATGGAGTTAAACTGGCAGTAACGCACACAGAACTATATGGTGTTAAACTATCAGTAACTCACACAGAACCATATGGCATTAAATTGACAGTAATGCACACAGAACTATACAGTGTTAAACGGGCATTAATGCACACAGAAGTAAATGGTGTTAAACTGGAAGTGACGCACACAGAAGTAAATGACGTTAAACTGGCAGTAATGCACATAACGATATGGTGTTAAACTGACAGTAACGCACACAGAACTATATGGCGTTATACTGTCAGTAACGCACATTGAACTCAATGACGTTAAACTGGCAGTAAGGCACACAGAACTATATTGCGTTAAACTTGAAGTGATGCACACTGGCGTTAAACTGGCAGTAACGCAATCAAATAAACGGTGTTCAACCGTCACTACACTGACGCCATCTGAACTGTCCCTACTCTAGCTGCACACTATGCAAAGCTAAATGATGGTCCTAATCACTATACTCACACTATCCCTAGACTGACACTAAACTAATATTCTACACTGACAATTGAAGCAAAATAGCACAGTATACCACACTAACTAAGATCACTGAACAGAGCCCTGTTCTATCTCTCTCCACGCCGAAATCACACTGAAAATGGCTGCCATGAAAGAATAGTTTTATACTGTGTGGCGGGAATGAGCCATGATTGGGTAAAGTCATAATGACAGTGTCCAATCATGACTCTGACAGTGCTCTGTGCCCTGATTGGCTGAAGCTTTTACTGCTTCAGCCAATCAGGGCTTGTAATGCATTCATTGTGGTCAGTTCGGGGGCTATTTGCTGAACGTCCGAACAGCATCCCTAGTTACCAGAACTGGTATCTTCTTTTTCCCTCTACCAATGTTACAGTGAAAACTGATAAATTCTTGATTTGATCATCAAACAATAACAATCCAACAGAGGGTCTAACTTTAGTACACCCTATCCAAAATTAAAAATAAAGTTTCAGGTTTAAATATAATTAAAGCTGTAATAGTTTTTGATTTTTAAATAATTATTTAAATCTACATAACTCCTAATTTATCAGTTATATAATTTTTTGGTATGTATTACTATTATAATCATTAATTTATTCATTCATACATTATTAATATGTTACTAACTAGTGCTTTACTATGCATTAATTCGTTAAAACGTATTCAATAATCAGTTTAATTATTTTAATAATACATTTTAATTCCAATAAAGTTTTTTCTTAGTTGTATTCCCTGTACCCCGTGGAAAATTATCATATTTGCCACATGCAGATAAATGTATCTAAAAAGTATAATTTTTCTATAATTTAAAATGTTGCAAATCTTAAAAATGCAAACAAAAAAAGGTAATGAGTAATTCACAATTTGCATTTAAAGACAAATTTTTCCAAAATGCATATAACTACAGAGGTGAACAAGGGCTTGTTTTAAAGTCGTTGTACTGCTAGTTCATAATATGTAATTAAAATAATGTACATGGTCTAGACATGTGCAATTCGTTTAGTTCCAAATTCGTTTTCGGATGAAATTCGGCATATTCGTTTATCTGGAAGCATCCAAATGAACGAAAGACTCTTTTGATGAATGCATACGAAAACGAATTGTCAGAACGAAAATCCAAAAAGAACAAAAAACCCGAAAAGAACAAAAATCGGAAAGAACAAAAATTTGAAAATACAAAAATCGGAAAGAATGAAAAACGATTCAACCTACGAGTTGAACAAATCAATTACATTCGGATAATTTCGTTTTTCATATTTTCAATTATAATTAAATGAATGATTATTATAGTTTTTATTATTATTATTAATTATTATAAACTATTAAATTATAGGTAAAATAGCTGAAGTCAGTAATTCTTCTATTCAGGTCTCTGCACCATAGCGGCTAATTTGGGATAGATTATATTTACATTTTTATTGTAATTTCCTTTCAAATTTGGCTAAAGTAACTGTTATGCCCCGTACACACAGTCGAATTTTCCGACAGACAAAGTTTTATCTCCTGCTCTCAAATTTTCCGACAACAAAGTCCTGTCGGACTGTTTCCGATTGTGTGTAGCGAATTCCGACGGACAAAGTGCCACGCATGCTCAGATCACATTACAAGACCAAAGCTATTGGCTACTAGCCTCTACGTAGTCCCGTCGTAGGCAACAAACGTCACCACGTTCAGAATGATCGGATTTTCCGACAACTTTGTCCGACCGTGTGTATGCAACACCAGTGTCGGACAAAATCCGTCGAAAAAAATCCGATGGATTTTGTGGTCGGATTTTCCGACCGTGTGTACGGGGCATTAGTGAACGTAACGAATACAAATGCATCCGAAGTTATGAATTATCTGAAGTAACAAATGCCACATCTAAGCGAATGGAACAGAACGAATACAAATGCATCCGAAGTTACGAACGATTCGAAGTAAAGAATGACGAATGATCCGATAAATGAAAAAAAAAAAAAAAATGAGACGAAAATTAAACTAAACAAATTTTTCGGCAGTGCACATGTCTGGGCACAAATTGACTCATGGTGATATTTATAACTTACTTGTTCTAAAGCAGAGATGTTTATTAATCTCTACCACTAAAAATATAGAAAAAATAGAGGTAAAGCTTTCTGCTCTTACTTCTAAGTTAAGTTCAGGTCAAATGTAAGGTCAATTATAGACGGAGTAAAACCAATGCCAGTTCTGTTCAGCACCTTGTGGTTTGGGGTCAGTTTGGCTTCAAATGATTCCAGAGGTTTCATCAATATCTCATGTCGCAGTGTCAATGAGTAGGAAGTCTTGAAGCCTATTTGAAGTCACAGAAATGGATTTGGGATTTAACCCATCAGCATTAACGGCCTAAGGACCAGCAGCCACAGTTGTTCTGTGGCAGGTTGGCTCCCCTGCGCAAATCACCATCATTGTACGTTGGCTACTTTAAATAGAATAGGAGGCGCCGGAGCTGATGCACGTGGCTGGTGGCTGCCACCCACGGTCAGTCCACAGAGAGACAGAATGTAAACAGACAGATCCCCATTCTGTCAGAAGAGTAGAAAGTGATCTGCTGTTCCTAGTGATTAGGAACAGGGGTCTCTCTCTACTCCCAGGTAGCCCATCCCCCATACAGTTAGAAACACCTCCCAGGGAACACACTTAACCCCTTGATCACTCCCTAGTGTTAACCCCTTCCCTGCCAGTGACATTTATACAATAATCAGTGGCTATTTATTAGCTCTGATCGCTGTATAAATGTCACTGGTCCCAAAAATGTGTCAAAAGTGTTCGATCTGTCAGCCGCAATGTCGCAGTCCCGCTAAAAATAACTGATCACCGCCATTACTAGTAAAATAAAAATTATTAATAAAAATGCCATAAATCTATCCATTATTTGGTAAACGCTATAACTTTTGTGCAAATCAATATAGGCTTATTGCGTTTTTTTTTTGTACCAAAAATATGTAGAAGAATACGTATCGGCCTAAACTGAGGTAAAAATTTGTTTTTTAAAATGTTATTTTGGATATGTATTATAGCAAAAAGTAAAACATTTCATTTATTTTTTTCAAATTTGTCGCTCTTTTTTTGTTTATAGCGCGAACAATAAAAAACAATCAAATACCACCAAAAGAAAGCTCTATTTGTGTGAAAAAAAAGGACGTCAATTTTGTTTGGGTACAACGTTGCACGACCGCGCAATTGTCAGTTACAGCGACGCAGCGATGCAAAAAATTGCCTGGTCATTAAGGGGGTAAATCCTTCTGGTCCTTAAGTGGTTCAATTACTGTATTTTTGGGTGCTTGGGATGCATCCAGCCTGCTGCCACCAGCCTGTCAAAATCTATGCAGACTAAAATATGCAGTGGCTGGACAATAGGGCAGTAGGAATCAGGGACATAGGCCCCCAAGACAAGAATGGGGGGGTACAGGACTATAAAAATATAGCTGTCAGGGAAATGGCTGTAGAAGAACTGGCAATTTTGCCAATATCCATCATGGGCACATCTGGCGAACTTCCATGCACATGCAGATGAGCGACGGCGCAAACAGGCAAACATACTTTCGCAATGGCGCACACACGGTGTGACAGATGCTAGCACCCACTGGCCTATTTAAACCTGCTGCTGTGAGCACTATATTGATGGATTATTGTCAGCTCCCCCTTGTTTCCTTTGCTCCTGTGTATCCTGATCCTTGGACCTCCCGTTACCGACCCGGCTTGCCTTGACCTACTTATCCTGATCTCCTGGTTTGACCTCTGGCTTGTACTTCTGACACTGCTCCTGTCTGCTCTATTGTGTTTGAACCCCCAGCTTGGCTACCTGTCTCTGCTTATACCCGTCTGCTATCTGAATCTGCAACTCACTGATCTACTGTGTATGACCCCTGGCCTGGCTCCTGGTTCTGTTTCTGGTCTGCTCTGCTGCCAAGTAGGCCTAGTGTCACCCAAGCACAGCTGCCCTACAGTGCATCCTGCGTGTTCCAGCTACCTTCTGGTGATCAGCTCATCAGACCACAGCAAGTGGCAAACCATGCTTCTTTGGGCACTGCATTCCCTGTACCACCTTCAGGGGTGCGCTGCACTTGGCCACAAGGGGAGCCCTCTCAGCACTTCAGCCTTGCACTTGGTACGTGACAAAAGCTGTGAGACTTTAATTTATCTTTACTTTAATAAGGTGTTACTATTCACATTTAAAAGACCACTACCAGAAAAATATAGTATTCATTTTTCACATGCCCATGAATAATATATAATATATTTAGAAAAAAAAGGCTGCGGGACAAGTCTTACAGGACATGCAATCTAATGCGTGAATGTGAGCCAGCTGTGAGATGTCAGGAAATCACAGCCGGCTTCTCCATCCAAGATGACAGAAGCCTGGTAAACAATCAACTCCTGTGAAGACAGGGTTGGACTCCTGGGCCGGTAAGTACCTGTTTATTCAAAGTCAGCAGCTACAGTATTTGTTTGTCAAAGTTTTTGTCATTTTTACAGTGATGAATACGAAATGAAAAGTACAGTACAGCACATTTTTGCCCACTGACGAAAACTATGACGAAAATAAATTCTGTATTCGTTAACGAATGAAAACGAAATGAAAATGGCAAGGAGGCAAGTTTACCCTTGTGAACTTCTGGTTGTTCACACGTGTCTTTTTCGTGTTTTTCGTTCTCACTGAGCCTGGGCTACGAGCGTCTGGAGAGCACATTCCCCTGGATCTGCTGTCCCTCCCTGTTGCAGCCCCTCCCTCTGTGCTGCCCATCTGTGCGCTGTGTATTTGAAGAGGATATGTGGGCAGCAGTGGTGGCCTGTGCATTAAGGGCGCATGGGCGCTGCCCCCTCTCACCTGCCACCCCCCTCTAGCACCAATAGATAGATTCATGAATCTATCTATGGCCATCCCTGCCACCCCCTATTCAGGTGCCCGGCCCCTTTTCAGGCACAGGGTGCCTGAATTACAGTGACGGGGGGTGGTTTTGAGGCACAGTTGGGCTGCATTGATGGGGCACAGTGCATTGATGGACACAGTGGCTGTATTTTATGGGGCACAGTGGCTGAATTTGATGGCACAGTGATGGCGTTCGATGGCACAGTGGCTGCGATTGATGGGCACAGTGGCTGCAATTGATGGGCACAGTGGCTGCGATTGATGGGCACAGTGTCTGCGTTTGATGGCACAGTGGCTGCGTTTGATGGGCACAGTGGCTGCGATTGATGGGCACATTGGCTGCAATTGATGGTACAGTGAGGCTGCAATTGATGTTTTTTTTTCTGTATTTTTCAGTTTGTCTGCACCCCCCCAAAAAATTTTGAGCACCAGCCGCCACTGGTGGGCAGGATAGTTTCAATCAAACAGCTTAAATATGAAGCTGGGGACTGAGTGAGTGAGTAGTTCAGAACTGACCATACTCTCCCACTTCTCCTTCAATCCCTTCCAGCCATCTCTCTTCCAAATCTCTCTCCCTCCTCCTCTTATGTTGTCCCCAGCAGAACCTTTCCTTAACTGCAAGCATAGAGCTTTCTTTCTTCAGGCTATAATAGTACTTGGTTCTATGTGCATTTAAGTAGGCTTACCATGCCATTACTTTGAGGTATTGGCATTTAGGAGGTTAAAACGGGCAGTGAACGAATCACCTCCTCACTGCCTGTCAAATGCCTCTGAAAAGTGACCTGAGCATGGATCACTTTTCAGTGGAGTGACAGTGCCTGCTGCAAGTGTGAACAACCCTTTGGGGTTCACACTGGTATGCTGTGGTTTGGCCGAAGTGGTGGTGTACTCGTAGTTTTCCTGCATGTTACTCCTGGTATATATCCGCAGTCCCATAGACTACTATTAGGTTGCACATTTTTTGCCACATTTTCTGAAAGCGCACCAAAAGTCCTTCATGCTGCATCTTTGGTGCGCTTTCAGAAAACCCTACAAAACCGTGCAACTTAATAGTCTATGGGACTGAGGATAACACCACCACTGCGGCCAAACCACAGCACTGTGCATTACAGGCCTCCTCAGACCATCCAGAATGGCTAAATATGTATCTGTGAGTTTGTTCAAACCCAAATGCTTAAATAATGCATTACAATTTAACTAAATCCATTCGATTTTAGTCGACTAAAATGTACTGCAGATTTTGGCTGGGTTCACACTATTGCAAATTGGATTCGATTTTCCCTGCATTCAATTTGCATGTCAGGAGAGTGTGACTCTCTATGGAGCCGGTTCACACATCTCCGCAGCGGCTCCGGAGTGAATTGCACAGTCGACTAAATATGACTAAAATGAAAACAATTGCAGATGACTAAAACTAAAATGACATTTTAGTCAAAAGACTAAAACTAAATCAAATTTTTTTGCCAAAATTAAGACTGCAGTAGACTTTTTTTTTTTTTTTTTAAACAGAGTTGAAGTTCCTTTAATAGGTAAACACAACTCCTGACTTTTTTTGTATTCCTTATGTTATGACCATTCCCCTGTCCAATCCTGCTCTTTCTTCTCCTCCTACCTCCTGTCTGTCCCTCGACGTTAACGTCTACTGATGCTTCTTCTTATCTTATTAGTTCACATTTCTTCTTGTGACGAAACGTCCCTACACTCTGCTTGAGTGCTTTCGTCATATACCACTTCCTCCCAGTCTGAATATAGATATCAGTTCCAACAAGACGAGACTTGTTTCACTGCTGACATGGACTGATTTATTAGAACCAAAATGACAAGTATTTACAGTGCCTTGCGAAAGTATTCGGCCCCCTTGAACTTTTCAACCTTTTGCCACATTTCAGGCTTCAAACATAAAGATATAAAATTTTAATTTTTTGTCTAGAATCACCAACAAGTGGGACACAATTGTGAAGTGGAATGAAATCTATTGGATTTTTGAAACTTTTTTAACTAATAAAAAAATGAAAAGTGGGGCGTGCAAAATTATTCGGCTCCCTTGCGTTAATACTTTGTAGAGCCACCTTTTGCTGTGATTACAGCTGCAAGTTGCTTGGGGTATGTCTCTATCAGTTTTGCACATCAAGAGACTGAAATTCTTGCCCATTCTTCCTTGCAAAACAGCTCGAGCTCAGTGAGGTTGGATGGAGAGCGTTTGTGAACAGCAGTTTTCAGCTCTTTCCACAGATTCTCGATTGGATTCAGGTCTGGACTTTGACTTGGCCATTCTAACACCTGGGTACGTTTATTTGTGAACCATTCCTTTGTAGATTTTGCTGTATGTTTGGGATCATTGTCTTGTTGGAAGATAAATCTCTGTCCCAGTCTCAGGTCTTTTGCAGACTCCAACAGGTTTTCATCCAGAATGGTCCTGTATTTGGCTGCATCCATCTTCCCCTCAATTTTAACCATCTTCCCTGTCCCTGCTGAAGAAAAGCAGGCCCAAACCATGATGCTGCCACCACCATGTTTGACAGTGGGGATGGTGTGTTGAGGGTGATGAGCTGTGTTGCTTTTACGCCAAACATATCGTTTTGCATTGTGGCCAAAAAGTTCGATTTTGGTTTCATCGGACCAGAGCACCTTCTTCCACATGTTTGGTGTGTCTCCCAGGTGGCTTGTGGCAAACTTTAGACGAGACTTTTTATGGATATGTTTGAGAAATGGCTTTCTTCTTGCCACTATTCCATAAAGGCCAGATTTGTGCAGTGTACGACTGATTGTTGTCCTATGGACAGACTCTCCCACCTCAGCTGTAGTTCTCTGCAGTTCATCCAGAGTGATCATGGGCCTCTTGGCTGCATCTCTGATCAGTCTTCTCCTTGTCTGAGCTGAAAGTTTAGAGGGACAGCCAGGTCTTGGTAGATTTGCAGTGGTCTGATACTCCTTCCATTTCAAAATGATCGCTTGCACAGTGCTCCTTGGGATGTTTAAAGCTTGGGAAATCTTTTTGTATCCAAATCCGGCTTTAAACTTCTCCACAACAGTATTACGGGCCTGCCTGGTGTGTTCCTTGGTCTTCATGATGCTCTCTGCGCTTTCAACAGAACCCTGAGACTATCACAGAGCAGGTGCATTTATACAGAGACTTGATTACACACAGGTGGATTCTATTTATCACCATCAGTCATTTAGGACAACATTGGATCATTCAGAGATCCTCGCGGAACTTCTGGAGTGAGTTTGCTGCACTGAAAGTAAAGGGGCCGAATAATTTTGCACGCACCACTTTTCAGTTTTTTATTTGCTAAAAAAGTTTAAAATATCCAATAGATTTCGTTCCACTTCACAATTGTGTCCCACTTGTTGGTAATTCTTCACAAAAAATTAAAATTTTATATCTTTATGTTTGAAGCCTGAAATGTGGCAAAAGGTTGAAAAGTTCAAGGGGGCCGAATACTTTCGCAAGGCACTGTATAATTTATAAGCAGAAAACACATGATACATATTATTTTCCTAGTCTACAATATATATAACACAATTTAGACAAAGAATAACTGTGGCAATACGAAGAGAGGAGATGGATGGACAGGGAATTCTTCACTGTTGGTATATATACTCTACATACTGTATATCAGGGGTCTCCAAACTTTATCAATGGAGTAAAGTAATTCAGTTGACAATCAGCACCACATCCCGCAAAGGATTATACAACAAGAAACTACAAAATATTGGGACTTTAATGGTACTGAAACCTCCTCCTGGAATAATAGATCTTACAATGTGATATTTCAAATTTTATTTTATTAAGATTTACAAATGGTTAACATTATTTCTATACCAAATATACATTAGGTACAAAATTGTTTTGCAGCAAACTCTATATGGAACAAACTTCCCCCTAACCAAAGTACACAAATTCCTCTGAAATCATATATGCACACAGTCATGGATAATCAAACCCTGTTGTGGGTTGTGCGTCTCCTCATAAATGTGTAATGGTGTATGCCATGGTTATCCATGACTGTGTGCATATAGAGTTTGCTGCAAAACTATTTTGTACCTAATGTCTATTTGGTATATAAATAATTGTAACCATTTGTAAATCTTAATAAAATGAAATTGTATCACATTGTAAGATCTATTATTCCAGGAGGAGGTTTCAGCACCTTTTAAAGTCCCAATATTTTGTTGTTTCTTGTTGGTCTCCAAACTTTCTAAACAAGGGCCACTTTACTGTCCTTCATATGTTACGGGGGTCGTACTGTGGCCAATGGGAGTAGAACATTATCCATGTCAGTGGGAGTAAACAATGCCCCATCATTTATATTATGGGGTAGAAATAGTGCCCCATCATTGGTGTCAATGAGCGGAATAGTGTCCCATCATTGGTGCCAGTGGGAGGAATAGTGCCCCATCATTGGTATCAGTGGGAGGAATAGTGCCCTATCATTGATTGTTGTCAGTTGGGGGAATAGTGCCCCATCACTGGTGTCAGTGGGAGAAATAGCGCCCCATCATTGGTGTCAGTAGGGAATGTTGCCCCATCATTGGTGTCAGTGGGAGGGAATAGTGCCCCATCATTGGCATCAGTGGGAGCAATAGTGCCTCATCATTGACATCAGTGGGAGGAATAGTGCCCTATCATTGATTGTTGTCAGTTGAAGGCATCGGTGGGAGGAATAGTGCCCCATCATTGGTGTCAGTGGGAGGAATAGTGCCCCATCATTGGCATCTGTGGGAGGAATAGTGCCCTATCATTGATTGTTGTCAGTTGGAGGAATAGTGCCCCACTGGTGGAAGTGTGAGGAATAGTGTCCCATCATTGCTGTCAATGAGAGGAATAGTGTCCCATCATTGCTGTCAATGAGAGGAATAGTATATTATCATTAGTGTCAATGAGAGGAATAGTGTCCCATCATTGGTGTCAGTGAGAGTAATAGTGCCCGATTATTGGTGTCAGAGGCATGAAACTATGCCCCACTGTAGCTGACAGTGGGAGAAATAATGCCTCAATGACCAGATAAAAGCAGACAAAGGGCCACATCCGACCCTTGGGTCGCAGTTTGGAGACCACTGCTGTCTATGTTTGGCACCCTCTTCTGTACTTCAATTTTTTTAAATAAAAATACAAATGAGGTTTAGGTTAAAAAATAGCATAAATGTAAAACTGGGATTCTACTTTATCACTAGACATATTTTTGAAAAACAAACAAGTGCTCACTATCAATTGACTTGCAAGCTGACCTAATTAATCCCAAAGGTATCATATTTTATGGCTGCTAACAATTACATTTTAACCTGTTTTATTAAAAGCATTATATTATGTATCTGTTGATAGTTTTATCACTGCTTTATTGTTGCTTGAACAGTAGCTTAACAGCAAAAATAGCTTAACAAGCAATGATCTATTAGCATCATTTTTAAGACTCCAGACAAAAATCTAATTACACAGTTTAAATACATCTACTGTATATGTTTCATGATTTGTGCATTCTCTGCATTAAGGTAAAAAAAAACATCTGTAATGTTGCTCCCTCCCAGTCACCCCTAAAAACGTACCTGAGCCAGAGATTTGCGGCTCTCTTGGCTCTCTCCGCCCTCAAAGGGCAGATTGATATAAGTGGGAGGCATTGGCTTCTGCTGCTGTCAATCACAGCCTGTGACATAGGAGTGGGGATGGGGCCAAGCCAAGCTGTCTGTGTCTATAGATGCAGGCATCACAGCTCAGGATTGAGCCTGCATGTGTGCCCCCACAGGAAACTGCTTCACTCCACTTACAGAAGAGTTAGAGCCAGGAATGCCGTTGAGGACCCCAGAAGAGAAGGACCGAGGGGGCTTCTCTGTGTAAAACCAATACACAGAGCAGCTAAGTATGATGTGCTTCTTATTTTTTTCTTAAAAGACAGTGAGGTTTACAATCACTTTAATTTATGCTATGTAATACACACTACGGGCGGATGCTGTTCAGTACGATGGATTGCACCATAAAGCAGCTCCAAACCCTGCCAATGAAGCACCTAGTCTGCAATCTCGTGATTGCATAGACGTGGCACTTCCCATAGTGCACTGTGTCCGGCGCTCAAACACAGTGCACTTAAGGCCTTTTTTTTCTTTTTAAAGGGCCATGTTTAAAAAAAGTTATTATTATAATTTTTTTGTTATGTTGTGACTGCCTGGAGGGGGGGCGCCCGGGATAGCCCACCCTTTGCCCCTATAACAGCTTCAACTATTCTGGGAAGGCTGTCCACAAGGTTTAGGAGTGTGTCTATGGCAATGTTTGACCATTGATCCAGAAGCACATTTGTGGGGTCAGACACTGTTGTTGGACTGGAAAGGCCTGGCTCGCAGTCTCCGCTCTAACTCATCTCAAAGGTGTTTCAGGACTCTGTGCAAGCCAGTCAAATTCCTCCACCCCCAACTTGCTCATCCATGTCTTTATGGACCTAGTCATGTTGGAACAGGAAGGGGCCATCCCCAAACTGTTCTCATGAAGTTGGGAGCATGAAATTGTCCAAAATGTCTTGGTATGCTGACGCCTTAAGAGTTCCCTTCACTTGAACTAAGGGGCCAAGGCCAACCCCTAAAAAACAACCCTGCACCATAATCCCCCCTCCACCAAATGATTAGGACCAGTGCACAAAGCAAGGTCCATAAAGACATGGGTGAACGAGTTTGGGGTGGAGGAACTTGAATCCTGACCTCAACCCCCACCTTTGGGATGAATTGTGGAGACTGCAAGCCAGGCCTTCTGGAAGAATGGTCAAACATTCCCATAGACACACTCCTAAACCTTGTGGACAGCCTTCCCAGAAGAGTTGAAGCTGTTATATCTGCAAAGAGTGGGTCAACTCAATATTGAACCCTACGAACTAAGACTGGGATGCCACTTAAGTTCATGTGCATGTAAAGGCAGGTGTTTCAATACTTTTGACAATATAGGAGTATATCCAGTCAAACCTTGGTTTGAGAGTAACTTGGTTTGAGAGCGTTTTGCAAGACAAGCTCAATTTTTAAATAAATTGTGACTTGAAAGCCTCGCTTTCAGGGTAGTCTTCCCGGTCACGATTGCAGACTGACAGCGGTGAGATCCGGCGGTGCGGAAGATGGTCTATGACCATCACATTATTCTTCAGGAATAATGATGACAGGAAATACAGTAAGAGCAAAGAGATGACCTCATCGGTCTGTTCTTGCTCCTTCACTGTCCTATCAAAGGCTGGGTGTAGGGAAGTAAGCTGTATGGCTTAACTGAGAAACATCAGGGCAACAAGGTGGCATTGCTGTCTATCCTGGCTGCAGGGCTGGTGCTACCACTAGGCAATCTAGGCAGCCGCCTAGGGCGCCATGATGCCTAGGGGGCACCCGGCCACTGGTTTTCCTACTCTCTTCTCTCTGCAGCAAGAAACTAAGTCTCAGCGTCAAAATGCAGCCGTCCTTCCGTTCACAGATAGTGTCAGAGGCGCAGCGGCAGTGAAGGACTGTGTCTGTGTCCCGACTCCTGAATGAATGGAAGCAAGCAAACATTCATTGATGGGCACTGGTAGGCTGCATTTGATGGGTCCTGGTGAGGCTAAATGTGATGGGCGCTGGTGAGGCTGCATTGATGTGTGCTAGTGAGGCTGCATTGATGTGTGCTGGTGAGGCTGCATTGATGGGCGCTGGTAGGCTGCATTTGATGGGCGCTGGTAGGCTGCATTTGATGGGCGCTGGTAGGCTGCATTGATGGGCGCTGTTAGGCTGCATTTGATGGGTGCTGGTAGGTTGCATTGATGGGCGATGGTGGGCTGCATTTGATGGGCGCTTCGTTAAAAAGGTGGGGTTTACATGGGTAGGGAAAAGGGGGTGCGGTCAGGGGTGGAGTGAAGGGGGGCGGCAAAATTAGGTTTCGCCTAGGGTGTCAAAAATCCTTGCAACAGCCCTGCCAGGCTGTGTAAAGTGCAGGGTTGGATAAGCAAAAGTACAAGTCCTTTGGTAGGTAAAACAGCTGCCATGTATATATTAGCTGATTGCCTGGTGTTCAGCTTTAACACATACTTTTCAGGTGTCATTTTCATAAATACCTCCTTAAGATGCCCAAAGCTGACATCTGATCATGTGATCTATCACTGTCTCAGGCCTCTCCAGTGCTACCCTTAGCAGTCTCCCTCATTAAACATACCCCTGTCACTGGCTGATTGCCATTTGTCTAGGTTTCCCTGTAATCTGCTAAACATCATAGGTCTAACTGGATAAAATGACTCTGTAAACAGCACAGAGAAAGTCTAAAGTGCATTCTGACACTATCTGCGCAATAATCTGGCAAATGAGATATTACAATTTGATTTATGGTACCTAAAAATGCTGCAGAGCCCTGCGTGCAGATTAGATATTAGATCAGATAGAAGATATTAAGGTTGCTATTTTACCGGCTGTTACACCAAGAAGGAGGCAAATCAAGGTTAAAAGATAACAAGGACCTCATGAATCAATCCTATGTCTGGTGTTGGAAAAACCTTTAATAAACCTGATTTATACTCCTGTCCAGCTTGGTGTTTTATTTGAAGAAGACAATTAACTCTTCTACTGTGAAAGAATGAGGCTGTCTGCAAACAGCTAATCGGGGAGAGGAGGGCTGAGAGTTTTAGGTACAACTGTACTGTGTCCAATCCAGCCAAAGACAAGTACCTCTGTCTTTTACTGCCAACTCCTCGATCAATAATTATATCCAAAGAAAAAAAGAAAGAATGAAGTAGTAAAAGGAAACCGGGCCATTCTTTGTCATCAGAGGAATAAGCCAGTATAACCATTGCATTGTTTGCATTTAGTTTGTCTTCGGTGTGCACTGTAATTGCAGATCAGGAATAAGAACAACCAGAAAGGAAGAAAAACCCGGAAAGATCTTTTCACCCCATGATGGTTTCTACCTTCTGTGCCTGAAGCTACTGAACAAACAGGCCACCAACTGGGAAGAAGCTTGCAGAAGCTTCAACATAAAGAGCATGTTTTTGAGATAAGTCCTAAAGATAGGGAAGACATTAAGGAAATGATTTGTATTCTGCTTTCAATTATTGAAATTACATGTGACAGGAAAATGGGCAGAACTTAGATAAATGTGTATATATTGTACAGGACGCCGTGGCTGGGTCCTGGAAGGACGCTATGTTTCCCCTCTGTTTGGACTGTGGTCCCTTTAAGGGAACAAAAAGGGTTAACTCACCTGTCAAAGGAAGTGGGTTTAAAAACCAGACAGGAAGTTGCAGATGGGTGTGGAGGAGTGTAGAGGAGATGGTGGTTTGTGTGTGGTTTGATTAGCAACAAGCAAAGTGGGCAGCAGCATTCTGCCTGGAAGCCTCCTAGCAGTTGAAGTCACCTGCAACCACCCAAGGACTGTTTGATTGCGATAGCAATGCTGGACTTTGAATGTCGGTGAGACTGAAACCTTTTTCTTTTGTTTTTGCTGCTGTAAAGCTGTTTAAGTTTAATAAACCTCCTTTTGGGTTAAAAGCCTGTGTCCTGCGGTCTGGCTGGTCCCCCGAAGTTACAATATATATATATATATATATATATAGCTGCCTTCCTCCACCACTCTTCCATGGCTCTTGGCATTGAAGAGATATACTCAAACTGGAATATGGTATAAGATAGATTCCTTGTTTGCACTGATGTGCAGTTGGACTGCTTTTAGTTAAACTGAGGCCCTGGGCAAGAATCAAGCTGGAGGGCTCTTCTTGAATGGAATACTGCTGTAACTCTGGCATGAACCATGGAAACACAGCTGAATGGACATTTTTAAACGTTGAATTCTAGATGTCAAGTTACATCGTTCAGGAGAGGTTAAACAACGTCTGGTGTACAAGAAGCCTAAGGGTCTTAAATGGATATTGGGAGGGGAATCCACATAATTTTTTAGTTTGTTTTTACAAGCCCCTCCTGAAGCGTACCAAGCCACATGCCCTGCAAAAAAAAAATGCTACAATGATAAAGAGAGGAAAAGATGAGTGTCATTATGGATATTGGTGGTGAATGAGATGAGCAGCATTACAGAGAGTATCGTAAGTGAAGACTTGTGCAATGAAAAAGGGGGGTTAGATGAGAGGAACATTGCTAGGGAGTGGGGAGGTGGACTATATGAGCAGCATTAATGGACAGGGGACATTAAGAAGATAAGCAGCTCTAAAGAGAGGGCAGGTGAAGGAGAAAAACAATGTTATGAGGTTTGACAAATTGGGGTTTTGTCGCTCAGTGGAAGTGCCAAAACAGAGAGTTTACTCCACACCAGAAGTCGTTTTCAGGGCTTTCCTGCCCACTTTTATTTAACAAAAAGTAAAGTTCATACAGGTGCGTTTTCCCACGCATGAGGTTCTCACCATCAATATGAACTAAACATAATACTCAGCCTCCTGGCTCTCTTGGCAGCTTTACTGCTCATATTAGTACCTTTTGGCCCTCCGGACCATCAAACATGTCCCATGTGTTCATGCACAGATGCTATACCTCAACTTTATGTCTTTCCTTGAAGCTCCCTGCTGCTTTGTCCCTTATGGAGTCTATCTCAGGCTCAGGCCTTGGTCGGTTCTGACCCGGACAGCATGGTACAGACAAGCACCTCTCACTGCTCTCTTTACACACTGACGGGAGGGTGGGGCACTGACATCTAACTCTGTCTCTCATATAAAGCCACCACACACCTGTGTCATTAGTGTGCTTGCTTCCTACGAAATCTGGCCTAGACCACCATATTAAACAGTGTCACAGGCTTGCAGAGGGTAGGAAGAGAAATGACGCTATAGAGATGGACGCTATGGTGGTGTTATGGAGATAGGATGCAGAGGAGGTGAGTGGCACTACAAAGAGAGAATGTGGAGGAGATGAGCTGCACTATAGATAAAGTAGAATCTATGAAGAGGGAAGAGGCAATGGATGACTACTACTGGTAGGTACAACTGGCACATTTTTTATTAAGGGGCAACAACAATAATGACAGTGACAGGTTTTCTTATCTGCTTACAAAGTTCTAGACTGATAGTGAGAGCCGCAAGAAGCAGTTTATTTAGGTATAGGGGAGGCTGGGGGAAGGTGGGAGGGTGCTCCTGGGGCCCTGAAGAATTTGACCCTATCAAATACCTGCTATGTATCATAGACTGTTGCTTAATGTAAAAAATGCAAAGCTTATACTAGTTTGGGCCTTTACTGAGAGTTCTCAAAGCATAGGGAAAACATTTGCAGAGGCAAAAAGGTATGTTTGCAAAGGTAACACAAGGGGGAAATTAACACAGGTAAGGTACTGCCTAGAGCTAACAAATGTTTCTTTATAGGCCAGAACACTAGTATTAGATATCATATTTGTTCATATTTGTTATAATTTGTTCCTTTACAATCAAATTATACTTTTAATGACAAAAATTAACCAATGTCAGTGTGCCACTGGGATAACTTTCTTTCACTTCCTGTGCTGGTGACACAACAGGAAGTGATAGAAAATATTATCAAATTGAGGGAACATCCCCTCTCAGACACTGGAACAGATGCCCCTATTGAAAGATTCCCCCTGTTGTGGTCACATCTGTAAAATAATGGACATCTCCTCACTTTACTGCTGAGAAAGGGTCACCAGGATAAATAAAGAATCTTCCCAGCTGGTACACAGATTGTAGTAAAAAAAAAAAACTGATAGATGTTTGTATCCTTCCCCACTCCACGCAAAAAAAGTTTTGGCTTTATATACAGTTTACGTTTTTTATGTAAGATTTATGTTTCCAAGATATGCTGAAATTAGCTCACCATAGTGGTGGTAGGCAGATAACAGGACTCAAGTGACATATGGGGAAATTGCGATAAGTAAAAAGCTTTCAGCTTTTATCACTCCTTTTTTTCCCCCCATAACTATTTTTCAAATATATAGGCAGAACAAAAAATATAAAATATAAAGTCAGATAAGGTAATATGTCTGTTAGAATTTCTAATATCCGCTTACAAGAGCTGACTGTGCAGCTATATACTTTTCCTGTAGGAACAATACAAAAGAGATCCCACTATAGAGACAGACATGCTTGCTTTGGTATGATGGCAGATGTAGCAATTATTTCCTTTCTCGATAAATACCATTGAGTCACCATAGATCACACTGATGACAAGGTCTCTTTTCTTCTCCATTTTTTTTATATCAAATAAATAAAATGCAACACTTCTTAACAGAACTTTATAAAATCATTCTCTAGCAAGTCTAGGATAGAAATGGGCCTTGATGGTGCCAGTTTGTCCCATGCCCTGGTCTAGACAGCATGTGAATTTATACGTTTTTTTTGTTTGACTTCTTTTCTCAATGCACGGTGACTGTGGCACATTTTTTGGACCTGATCAGACTTGGAAGAAGGTGGATGTAAATGGATACAAGTCTGTTTACGAGGTAGTGGTAAAAGTGCCCTGGACATGGATTTTCACGTTACCAAAATGCAGACAAAGTAATTTCTTGAACCCAATTGCCATATATTTGGCAGCTCATCACAAAAACGGGAACCCCCCAGGAGAGGATATTTACCCGAGCTGAGAAATCAGCTGAGAAAGTGTAATAGGTCAAAGAGTGCCAAATGGAAAAACCTTAGGCGTTCAAAGTCAACTGGTTACAACAAGAAGGGCAAAAGATATCCAGTGCATTTTATGGCCACACAATCCCCCATCATCAAGTTTAAATGAATACACATAAAAAGTCTGTTTACATTCACCTGCCCTTGGACCTGCATGGAGCTTCCCATTAGGTCTGCCAGAAAAACTGATGGGCAGACCTGATGGAAAAGCTACTTGCACATGACTAAGATCCTCCTTCTGCAGCAAGTCAGTGATCATGTCATCAATAATGCTGCTGACTTCTCACTCCTAGTCAATTGCTGGGCTATGGTGGGTCTAGCAGAAGAAGCGGAGGGGGAAGAGGAGGGTGCATTACCAGCACTTGTAGATAACTGTCTGCTGTGACACTGGGAGAGAAAGAAGAGAAAGGCTTTGTCAACTTCTCAATTACCTCTTGTTCATCCTATTGCTGTACAGTATGGTTACAGAAAAGGCAGACATGCCATGCCTCTAGATCAGGGATCTCCAAACTACGGCCCTCCAGCTGTTAAGGAATTACATGTCCCACGAGGAATTGTAAAACTCTGACATTCACAGTCATGACTAGGCATGATGGTAATTGAAGTTCCTGAACAACTGGAGGGCTATAGTTTGGAAACCCCTGCTCTAGATGGTGGGGCACGACCACTGCTTTTTCCTGCAAAGCCTACTCTCTCTCTCTACCAGCTCCACATGCAGCACCTCTGGCTTGCCTGGCAATATATTTTTATAAAGGAGATTACCTAAATTTAATGTCAGCTATGGGAATAGGGGATAAAAAAGAGGCGCTTTGGAGCACATTTTTTTGTTTACAATAGTTTTATTTGGAAGTACAAATGTATACAAACATTTCCGAACTGAATGTAAAAAAATGAACAAAGGAATAAAGACAGTGATTTTAACTTATAATGACAATACAATATACAGTATATGAATAAGTCCATGTGACATCTAGGAAGAAGGTTATATTTTTGTATACTCATTGTGAGAAATTATCATATCTAAAGAAGCAGAGTTAAGGGTCAGGTAGGTTCCAGTATGACCATTTTTGGTAATAAATATTCATTGAGTCATGTAAAGTGTGGTATATTCTTTCAGATAGTCTAACATTCTCCATTCTGGATAGCATTTGAGACCAAGGGAGATTGTCTGATTTCCAGTTAAAGGCAATCATCCATTGGATCGAGCTACAAAGAGAGTGAAATAGTCTCATACATGGGGAGGGGATATCTGGTATGTTTGCATATAAAAGACAATTTTGGGGTGTAGGAGCAATTTTTTGTTTAGAGGAGTTTTCTATTCTGTCTATTGCTTTGGTCCAGATATTCTCTAAGTGTTTGCAGCTCCAGAATATGTGGAGGACGGTACCTGGTGTTTGACATCCCCTAAAACAATTCGGAGAAATTGAGGGGAAAAATGTGTTGAGTTTTGCGGGGGTCAGGTACCATCGTGAGAAGATTTTGGTGGGGGTTTCTCTAAAGGCTATAGCTTTGTTACTTTTACGTAGATTGTTTGTCATTTCTAGCCAGATTTCCGTGGAAAAGGTGCAGGCTAGATCTGATTCCCAGTGGAGCATAGGTCCAGGTTTGTCTGGTATGTCTAGGTTATTTAGATAATTATATAATTTGGATATGAGTCCTCTTTCATCTGCAAGGGAAATACAAATTTTCTCAAATACTGTGGCGCGGGGATAAGAGGGTGTGGGGAAATAGTCTGAGAAATACTTTTGGATATGTAGGTAGTTTTGTGACTCAGACGAAGGGATATCCCATCTTGCACAAAGTAATATAAATGGGGTAAAATCTCCGTCAGTCAGTAGAGAGTGTAGAGATGTTAGACCTCTGGAGGTCCAATGTGAGAACTGTGCTATGTTATCATGAGCTAACGAGAACCTAGGATCCCCTAAGAATGAGGTGAGGATGGAGAAGTCTGGGGATAGTTTGAAAGGGTTTCTAATCTTGAGCCATAGTTGGTAAAGGTGGGCTATCATGGTGTTGGATTTTGTGAGTTTATTGTATATATTGGTTTTGCTCCATAGAATACTGTGAAGGTCTAGTGGGGCAATTGAGAGAGTTTCAAATTTCTTCCAGGGGATGTTTAGCGTGGTAGAGAACCATTGGGAAATATAACCAGATGTTGGGGAGGCCAAGTCCCCCTAGTGTTTGAGATCTGTGCATATGGGTGTAGCTGCATCTAGGTTTTTTTCCTGCCCATATAAATTTGTTTATTTCTCTCTGAAGAGAGGTAAGTTTGGATTTAGAGATGTTTACTGGGAGTGCTCGAAAATAGTATAAGAGTTTGGGAAGGATGGTCATTTTGAAGGCGCATATCCTACCAAGGAATGAAATGTGAAAGTTGGACCATGAACTCAGAAGGGTGGAGATATGGGAAAAAAGTGGGACGTAGTTCGTTTTGTAAAGTGTTTTGTATGAGGGTGTTATCAAGATTCCTAAATATTTCAGTGAGTTAGAGCTCCATATAAATGGGAAATTTCCTTTGAGTTGGTCTTGTTCTTGTTGGAGATAATTGATCGGTAAGGCAGAACACTTATTTAAGTTGATTTTTAGACCAGAGATGTCATAGAATATATTAAGTTCTTTAAGAAGTGAGGGGATGGAAATCAAGGGGTTTGTAAGAAAAATGAGGGCATCATCAGCATATAAGCTGATTTTAAATTCTTCATCAGATTTAGTGTAACCTTGAATGTTTGAGTTGTTTCTAATTCTATGTGCCAGGGGTTCAATTGCTAGAGCAAATAATAGGGGGGATAAAGGGCAGCCCTGTCTTGTTCCTCTGCTAAGGGGGAAGAATTCTGAGTTGTGGCCTGGGATTCTAATTCTGGTCTGTGGTGAGTGATATAATGCATTAAATCCGTGTAGAAAGTTACAATTTATGCCATATTTTGGCAGAAGCTGGTTTAGGTAGTTCCAGCCAACACTATCGAAGGCCTTATGAATGTCCAGACTTAGAAGACATAACTTTCGAGAGTGTAAATTGGCATCTTGTATTATATTGGTGACCAATCTAATATTGTCTACTATTTGACGGCCTGGGATGAAGCCAGATTGATCTATGTGAATTAAATCCGTGATCACTGAGGCCAATCTGTCCGCAAGCAGTCTGCCAAAGATTTTAAGGTCATTATTTAGTACAGAAGTTGGGCGGAAATTTTGTGGGAGTGAGTGGTCTTTACCTGGTTTGGGTATTAAAGATAGATTAGCTAGTAACATCTCATCTGGGAAGTGATTACCTTTGAGGATATTGTTAAAAAGTTTCTTCAAGTGTGGGACAAGAAGAGGGGCATACTTTTTGTAATAAGTTGATGAGAAGCCATCTGGTCCTGGGGCTGTGGTGGATTTAAGGGATTTGATGATTGTAAGAATTTCCGAATCTGTGCAGGGGATATTAAGGGATTTAGATTGATTTGGATCAAGGGATGGTAGTATTGTTTCGTTCAACCAGTCTATAGAGGATAGCTTTGGCAGGGATTGGGGACTTGAAAGAAGGTCCTTATAGAAGTCTGAGAAAATATTCAGAACCTCTACAGGGTGTGTGACGAGGTTACCTGCTTGATTTCTAATTTTATATGTATGAGGGGGTTTATGATCTTGATTTAATTTTTTGGCGAACATAGCCGAGGGGGAATTGCCCTGAAGCAGAAATTTAGCCTTTGAGAATCTGAGTGATTTTTCAGTGTTTGCTGATAGAATATGATTTAGCTCTTGGCGCTTTTTTTGGATTAGGGTAGTAATCTCTTGGGAAGGGTTATGCTGTAGTTTGTTGTGGAGGGCATTTAGTTCTTTAGTCAACCTGTTTATATCAACTAGTTTTTCTTTGTTCCTTTTGGTGGCTAGACTAATAAAGTGACCTCTGATGACTGCTTTGTGGGCGACCCACAGTGTTGTTGGGGGAGTGTCTTCGTTTACATTTTCCTTAAAGTAGTTTTCAATATGTGTAGAGATTGCTTGGAAGATAGTGGGGTCAGATAGTAGTGAGTCATTTAGTCTCCAGTTGTAGGGGGAAGATGTGAGACCTATATGTGAGGTCTCGAATGCAGTGATTTCATGATCTGACCAGGGGCATGGGTGTATATCTGCTTTTGTAGAGTTTGCGACCAGCATGGGAGTACAGAAAATGTAATCCAGTCTGGTGTAGACATCATGTGGATGTGAATAATGTGTGTAGGCTTTTATGCCTACATTGTGTGCCCTCCAGGTGTCTATTAGCTGGAGTTTGTTGAGGTAGCGGTTCAAGTTTTTGGGGAAGGCTTTGGCAGATGGAACAACTTTACTTCTGTCTAGTGCGGGATGTGCAGTTAGGTTAAAGTTTCCACCAAGAATTATATGTGGGGAGTTATATTTATCTAGGGTTTCAAAGAATTTGGTGAAAAATGTAGATTGAGCGTCATTGTTTCATCCTGGGAGCTGATTATTATTATTATTAATGAGCCAAGTGATGCTGCTGTTTGTTGCCAAAAAAGGGGACCCATGGAATGTCCTATATAAAACAGCTCTAAAAAGCCACATGTATGAGAGGTGGAGTCGTTGCCATAGAAATATGTGTAAAGGGGAGGAGTTAGTAAGATGACCACGCCCATGTGGGGGTGCCCAAAATATTTCTGCACCCAGGCGCCTGTGACCCTAGGATTGGCCCTGTCTGTACCTGTCCAATTGTTGCTGAATCTGCCTACCTGACCACGCATCTGAGATCCTGCATCTGCTAGCTACCAGCTTACCTGCTGCACAGTCTTCAGCTCCACCCGGATGTCCTACAGACACCCATGCCACACTATGTCCTGTTGTACTCTGAAAATAAACCCCAGGGGAAACTGGAGAAGTGATGTAAGGGAAGCCCTCTCATCAACTCAGCTTCGACCAGGTACGTGACCATTATACTTTAGGTATTCAATCTTTTCCTCTTTCAATATCCTGCAGATACTGCATTTCTCTATGATTTGATACTAAAGTACTAAATGATATATAGCCATTGTTGTGTGTGAAGCTTAGCTATCTACAGGGTGAAAGTCAACTATATTTCCTACTTCATTATGTTGGCAGCAGCTGGATTTATGCTTGTAAAATGCATTAAGCTTTGGCACACTTTCTACTACTGTGTTACTCAAGACAAACAGACATTTGAAAATCCAAAGTAATCTTTAATTACTTTCGTAGGTAAAATGAATATCATCCCTTTCCTTGTCTGGCCAAACTTTCAATGTACCGGCCAGCCTATATATTTTAAATTTATTTCTTACTTAATTTCGATATTTTAAAATGTGTTAACTTAATGGGACTTCATGACCTCTATTAATAATATGCAAAGTTTATTTTTTCTTTTAAATTCTTATAGCGGTACATTACTGCATATGGGGGCACCAAATACTTGCACGATATGATGCACTTTATCCTCCAGTTTGACCTCCTCTTCCAGAAATGAAACATCTGTGTTCCCCGTCATCACTCTGTCACCATCAATGTCATCTTCTCATGGTCTTCTTATTGGCACCACAGGGCATCCACGAATGATGCAACTCATGTCTCTACAAGCTGGAATCACAGAATTATTATCAAAAAATGCAAGAGGGGGTGGTGGGTTAAAATTTCACTGCCATGAGGATCAATGCAAGGTGGGGGGGATGAGGTGTTAACATTCACTACCCACCAATACAAAGGGGGATCAGTGGAAATGAAAGTTAAGCCCCCATACCCCACTTGCATTGGTGGTCATGCCAATGTTAGCCCATTCCTCAATTCCAACCTCCTCCAGTCCCAATTCCCCTACTTCCTGTGCTCTGGTGATGGTGGATGGGAACAACCAAAATTCCCAGGTGGACAGGAAACAGACTTATGGCAGGGAAATCTCTCTGCTGCAGTATCCAAGATATATAGAAAGCCATGGTCTGATTTAACCATCATATGCTATATATAACTAAAATATCACTTTTAGGTGGACTGACCTCTTAATAAATGTAAAGCCCCATACACACGCGCGGATTATCTGAGGACCAGGTCCGTCAGACCATGTCCGTCATACTTTGTCTGATGTTGGTTTTGCGTACACACGGTCGGACAAAGTTGTCGGAAAATCCGATCATTCTGAACGTGGTGACGTTTGTTGCCTACGACAGGACTACGTAGAGGCTAGTAGCCAATAGCTTTGGTCTTGTAATGTGATCTGAGCATGCGTAGCACTTTGTCCGGTCGGACTACCATACACACGATCGGATTTGGTGTGATCGGACCGTGTTGTCGGAAAATCTATCCAGCAGGAGATAGGACTTTGTCCGTCGGACAATACGACGTACACTGTCCGATGGTACATACACACGGTCTGATTTTTCAACAACATTGTCCGATCGGACAGAATCCATGCGAAAATCCAACCGTGTGTATGGGGCTTAAGAGTGTTACAGCACTATGAACACTATTCTCAAAGTCTCATCCCTTTTTACTATATGGTGCAAAATAGCATCCTCTATTGCCCTGTACACACGGTCGGACATTCCGACGACAAAATCCGTCTGATTTTTTCAGACGGATTTTGTGCCAAACTTGTCTTGCATACACATGGTCGCACAAAGTTGTCGGAAAATCCGATCAATCTTAACGAGGTGATGTACAAAACGTACGTCGGGACTATAAATGGGCCAGTAGCCAATAGCTTTCGTCTCTTAATTTATTCTGAGCATGCGTGGCACTTTGTCTGTCGTAATTGTCTACACACGATCAGAATTTAAATGATCGGATTTTGTTGTCGGAAAATTTTAGATCCTGCTCTCAAACTTTGTGTGTCGGAAATTCCGACGGAAAAGTCCAATGGAGCCCACATACGATCGGATTTTCCGACAACACAATCCGATCGCACATTTTCCGTCGGAGATTCCTACCGTGTGTACAGGGCATATGTCAACCATCTGGGCCCACTGTTACTACAACCTGACAGTAGAAATGCCAACTCAGATATTTCTTCTAATATAATTTAAGAATGCTCGTTATGCTTTCATGTACATGGTGGACATCAGCGTTACTGCTATATTGTTCCTTAAAACTCAATTTGTTTTATTAAAAGCGTAACGTTGCCTCCATCCTAATATCCATATTTCTCAGATGAGAATTGGTTCGCTGTATTTTGCCTTCACATATCGATCAGGCAGGGACAGCAATCTAGCAGCAGCTTGTCGGAGAGGATTTACGGTGTCAGGGTATTGATCTGCGTGGCTCGTTAATTTGCTGGAATGCCTTGCCCCAGGGTCCCTGTGTATTATGAAAATCAAATATCAAGACAGGGAGCAGCAAAGACAGGAAACATTCACAAAAAAGCCTCATCCCATAAGAAACACCTCTGATGTGTTGTCAGGAGCTTCAAAGTACAGCTCAGAGTTAGATTTAAAGTCTGCAACTATTGCAAATCTATCTATCTTTTTTTGGTATTTACTTGACAAAAAAGAATAATAATAATAAAAAAAAAAAATGTATTATTGTTAAGTTTTACAGCCTCAAAGTTCATCTCAGAACTATATTTAAAGTCTGTAATTATTACTTGTTGTGTATCTATCTGTCTGTCTGTCTGTCTGTCTATCTATCTATCTCAAAGTCTCAAAGTTTATCACAGAATTACATTTCAATTCTGGAATGATGGCTTTTTGTGAATCTATCTATCTATCTATCTATCTATCTATCTATCTATCTATCTATCTATCTATCTATCTATCTATCTATCTATCTATCTATCTATCTATTGATCTAGGTCTTTTTTCCCAGGGAATAGGTGCAGGAAATCAGCCAAACCCCCACACCGCATCAAATGGTAGGTGTAGCAAACTGCACCAACAATGGAGCATTGCTAAAGAGAGCTCAGGAATGAGCTATATACAGAGTGAAGTGTTCAAGAGTGCACTATGTAAAGAATCAAGGGTTCAGGATTTCGCTATGTCCAGAGTGCAGGGTTCAGGAATGCTCTACATACAGAATGCAGAATTCAGGAGTGTGCTATGTAGTGCAGGGTTCATGAGTGTGCTACTTGCAGGGTTCAGGATTTAGGAATGCACTGCATACAAAGTACAGAGTTGAGGAGTGCACTAAGTACAGAGTGCATAGTTCAGGACTGTCTGTCTATCTATCCATCCTTATTGTATTTACTTGACTAATATATTGTAAGGACTAGCATCAAATGTAGGGCTTTAAGGACACTGCCACTCGCTGTTTCTTCTTATTAAGTGCTTTGTTTGCCCATTTTTATTAAAAGAAAGTTCAGCAAACATAAACACAGGTTTCCCTCACAGGGCTTTTCAGCATTCCTTTTCCCATTAACAAAAACGACATTCAGCCTAGTTGGCTCTCACTTGCAGCACTGTTGCTCTGGCCTTACACTCCACACCCTCATCTGTCTCCTACAGACTGTTCACAGACCAACTTGTGGGACTGGCTCCCACGTGGACTTCCTGTCTGCCAGGGTAGAGCCCAGAACCATGGTCAGGTTACTACTAAAAGCCCAGAACACACCTGACCAATCAGTATGCTGGCTGTTCTGAATACCTGGACACAGGATTGGAGATTTCATCCCACCCGGATCACTTTGAAATCTCCAGGTCCCAAAACAAACTTTAAAAAACACTGAGGAAACTGAAAGACCAGTTTCCTTGTCATGTTACAAGAACCCTGGAGCCACTCAACCCTTCCGGTTGAGAGTTCAGGGTCACAACCCCCTTCTAGACCCTGGCAGGGCAAGGCTCTGATACAATATATACACAGTATCTCGCAAAAGTGAGTACACCCCTCACATTTTTGTAAATATTTTATTATATCTTTTCATGTGACAACACTGAAGAAATTACACTTTGCTACAATGTAAAGTAATGAGTGTACAGCTTGTATAACAGTGTAAATGTGCTGTCCCCTCAAAATAACTCAACACACAGCCATTAATGGCTAAACCACTGGCAACAAAAGTGAGTACACCCCTAAATGAAAATGTCAAAATTTGGTCCAATTAGCCATTTTCCCTCCCCGATGTCATGTGACTCGTGTTACAAGGTCTCAGGTGTGAATGGGGAGCAGGTGTGTTAAGTTTGGTGTTATCACCCTCACTCTCTCATACTGGTCACTGGAAGTTCAACATGGCACCTCATGTCAAAGAACTCTCTGAGGATGTGAAAAAAAGAATTGTTGCTCTACATCAAAATGGCCTAGGCTATTAGAAGATTGCCAAGACCCTAAAAATGAGCTGCAGCACGGAGGCCAAGACCATACATCGGTTTAACCAGATAGGTTCCACTCAGAACAGGCCCCATCGCCTTGGATGACCAAAGAAGTTGAGGGCACATGCTCAGCTTCATATCCAGAAGTTGTCTTTGGGAAATAGACATATGAGTGCTGCCAGCATTGCTGCAGAGGTTAAAGGGGTGGGGGGTCAGCCTGTCAGTGCTCAGACCATACACAATGCATTAAATTGGTCTGCATGGCTGTCGTCCAAGAAGGAAGCCTCTTCTAAAGATGATGCACAAGAAAGCCCGCAAACAGTTTGCTGAAGGCAAGCAGACTAAGGACATGGATTACTGGAACCATGTCCTATGGTCTGATGAGACCAAGATAAACTTAATCGGTTCAGATGGTGTCAAGCATGTGTGGCGGTAACCAGGTGAGGAGTACAAAGACAAGTGTGTCTTGCCTACAGTCAAGTATGGTGGTGGGAGTGTCATGGTCTGGGGCTGCATAAATGCTGCCGGCACTGGGGATCTACAGTTCATTGAGGGAACCATGAATGCCAACATGTACTGTGGCATATTGAAGCAGAGCATGATCCACTCCCTTCGGAGACTGGGCCGCAGGGCAGTATTCCAACACGATAATGACCCCAAACAAACCTCCAGGACGACCACTGGCTTGCTAAAGAAGTTGAGGGTAAGGGTGATGGACTGGCCAAGCATGTCTCCAGACCTAAACCCTATTGAGCATCTGTGGGGCATCCTCAAATGGAAGGTGGAGGAGCGCAAGGTCTCTAATATCCACCAGCTCCGTGATGTCGTCATGGAGGCGTGGAAGAGGACTCCAGTAGCAACCTGTGAAGCTCTGGTGAACTCCATGCCCAAGAGGGTTAAGGCAGTGCTGGAAAATAATGGTGGCCACACAAAATATTGACACTTTGGGCCCAATTTGGACATTTTCACTTAGGGGTGTACTCACTTTTGTTGCCAGCGGTTTAGACATTAATGGATGTGTGTTGAGTTATTTTAAGGGGACAGCAAATTTACAGTGCTATACAAGCTGTACAATTACTACTTTACATGGTAGCGAAGTGTAATTTGTTCAGTGGTCACATAGATACAAAGATATAATAAAATATTTACAAAAATGTGAGGGGTGTACTCACTTTTGAGATTATATATATAAATATATATATTTATATATATACATATATATATATATATATATATATATATATATATATATATATATATATATATATATATACACATACATATTAGTATTACTAATTATTACTATTATGTTAAAATTTCTTTTTTTTTGAGTACTGACCCTAATAAAAAAATAAGTACAATATTTCCAGCCCTGACTTACATTTCCTTTAATTAACATGAACAGTGGAGCATTGTTAAATAATAGCAGTGCTTTACACCAACATGCAGGATTCAGGAGTGTGCTATGTATAGAGTGCAGGGTTGAGGGGTGTACTACATCCAGAGTGTAGGCTTGAGGATTGTGTTGCATGCAGAGCTATGCACAGAGTGCAAAGTTCAAGAGTGCACTATGTAAAGAATGCAGGGTTCAGGAGTGCGATACATCCAGAGTGCAGAGTCCAGGAGTGCACTATGTCCAGAGTGCAGGGTTCAGGAGTGCACTCTGGCGTCCCGTTGCCATGGAGACCGGCGCTACATCGTAGGATTACCAGTTCCCCCACTCACACTGCCTCAGAACCTCTTCTCCCGAGCCCTAATTACTTGACTGATGGTCCACAACACTGTCCATCAGGCACTATGTGACGCCAATCACTATGTGAGTTTTTCAAACCTTTGCTTGAACTTTATGTTTTTCTCTTGATTTATCCTTATATGGCAAATATTTGAATGTTTTAGGCGGGATTTATGACGTCATACCTTTCAAAGGGGATGGGAGGAGCTTAGTTTTTTGTCTGTTCTTTTGTCTGTTTGCATTTTTTTACCTCTTTTTCTCTGTTCTGATTGGTTGATGGATCTTTAAATAGTTTACACTGTCACTCTCCACACATCACATGCCTGACGAAGGGGCCCTGCGCGGCTCCGAAACGTTGCACTATTCCCATATTGTGATCATGCAATAAACCACTCCTTTTGGACGCTATTTGTGTCGCTCCATGGTGTGCTGGCAAACATCTTTCTACCAGGAGTGCACAACACCCCCAGAGTGCAGGGTTTAGGAGTGCTCTACATACAAAGTTCAGAGTTCAGGAGTGTGCTATGTACAGAGTGCAGGATTCAGGAGCATGCTTCTTACAGAGTGCTGGGTTCACGAGTGTGCTACTTGCAGGATTCAGGAGTGCACTGCATGCAAAGTACATGTGTGCATAGATCAGGGCTGTCTATCTATACATCCTTATTGTATTTACTAAATGACTTGCCTAGGAAAAAAAATTGTTTATATATACTATATATACTAATATTAGAAATATTATGTTAAAATTTTTTTTTTTTAGTGCTGACCCTAATGAAAAAATACATACAATATTTCCAGTACTGAATTACATTTTCTTTAATTAACATGAGCAACATTCAATTGCAGTTGAGAATATATTTTTGCCAGCTTCATAATACACGATATATGTTTCAGCACAGCCTGATGCAGATTGCTAATTCCTGCATTAGCATGTACACCTTCTGCTATCGTGTTTGACCAGGTAACTCTCTCCGCAAGGCAGCAGCCTTCACTTGTCTTCAGAGCCGGCCTGATGGCTCAATTAAAACTTGCTGTGTGAAAAGAAGCCGCCAAGAGAAACCCTTTATAAAATAATCAGCTGTTTTCAAGCTGAATGTATGTGGAGGCGCATGCTGTCACTGAGCCTCCTGCTTAGACTATTGATCTGGAATTTGTGAAATAAATACTTTGTTATTCTCTGTGTCTTTGTGAATATTTTAGATGTAAGGAAAGCAGTTTGTTTACATTGGCAAATGGAAATAAATGTAACGCAACTGATTTTTATTATCGTTTTATCTTCTGCAGAACAGGAATTTTAAACAGAACAGACAATTTTAAACCGGGTAGCTCAAATAAGAAATCTTAAAAAATAAATAAAAAATAAATAAAAATAAAAATAATAAAGAATCTTATTACCAATTGCTTTGCTAGTGACTTACAGAGACTGATTTTATCTCTACCTTGTCTTTAGCTTTGTTTGTATTTTTTGTTCTATACTGGAGCCATAAAGCATCAGACTATGGTTGCCACCTCATCCCTTTAAAACCAAACACATTAATTACACAGGTTCTGTGGCTGATTAAGGTGGTAATTAAACTCACTTGGTGCCTTATCTGCATTTAATTAGCCTCAGAACCCATGTACTTGAAAGGTGTTCGGGTTTAAAGGGATGAGGTGGCAACTCTACATCAGACCCGGAGGCTTGGTCCAGGGCTAGAACCCCATTCACACCTTTTCTGGTAAACTGCGAGCGCTTTTATATATATTATAAATATAATATATTATATTTGTTTATTTTACAAATACAATCACTTTAACCCCAGAACAATTCTTTCCCGTCCTATTTTCCTTCATTCCCATACCCAAAAGAAAATGTCTTCCTTCCTACAGCAATTACCTCTTTCACGCCTTCGTTATTGATCTCCAACTTTGATATCTCTCTATTCCTCTCTGTTTTTAGAATTTCTACTTTTGCTCTAATGATCTCCTTTTCAAATTCAAAGTTCTCCTTTTCTACACCAATTATGTTTTAAACCAGAGTACCTATTAACTTTGATCTATTTTTCCATCTCAAATGTCTGCTTTCCCTTTACAAGTATTTTCTCTATCAATCCCAATTATCTGCTTTTCTTTCAGATGAATCGTTTCCCTTCCTAGAGATCTCTCTTTCTATTCCAATTACCACTATTACAATCTTACATTTTCTAGTTCCTTTCCAAGTATTCGTGTTTTCTTAACAATCAGTTAATAATACCAAACTCCAGGAAAATAGACAAATACACATTTAACTAAACTGTTTTTCCTTACAATGTATGTGTTATTCTGTTTAACCAGTGCGGTAATTCAGGTACCATGCCAGACAATGTAGCACCAATCCGGCACTCCCTGAAACATCTCTGTAGGCTTCATTACAGCTGAGCTCTACGCCTGAGTTTAGAACCCTTATCCCAGCTTGTGATTGGACAGTGAAGGAGCAGCAGTACTCTGTTTTCTATTCTCTATCTTATGCTCAGGAAGCTTTCACTGTTTAATGGCCAGCCCTTTGAAGCCAGATTGGCGTGCAGTGTTGCCTCCCCCACTTTCAGGTATGCCTTCACCTTTAACCGCTTTCAGGCCGCCCCATGTATATTTACTGCAGCAGAGCGGCCCTTCAGCGCGAAATCACGTACCCGTATTTCATTTTTATTTCCGGGTCTGGGGCGCGTGCGTGCGCTGCCAGTGACCCTCTCCTGCTGTGATTGAACAGAGAGGGAGCCAAACCAGCGGGACCCGATGTTCGCAGGCACCCAGCGACCGTTACCGAGAGAGGCAGAATGGCGGTCTGCCTATGTAAGCAAGGCAGATCGTAATTCTGTCAGAGGGGAAGATGGAGATCTTGTGTTTCTGCTAAGTATGCGCTGCCAGCGACCCTCTACTGCTGTGATTGAACACAGAGGGAGCCAATCAGCGGGTCTGGTGGACCCGATGTTCGCAGGCACCCAGTGATCGTTACCTTTGAGAGGCAGAACGGCGGTCTGCCTATGTAAGCAAGGCAGATCGCCATTCTGTCAGAGAGGAAGATGGAGATCTTGTGTTACTGCTAAGCAGGAACACGGATCTCTGTCTTCCCCCAGTCAAAGCACATCCCCAACAGTTAGCAAGCACTCCCAGGGAACACATTTAACCCTTTAATCGCCCTGATGTTAACCCCCTTCCCTGCCAGTTTCATTGTGGCAGTGTATTTTTTTAGCACTGATTACTGTATTGGTGTCACTGGTCCCCAAAGAGTGTCACTTAGTGTCAGATTTTTCTGCCGCAATCGATGCAATTACTAGTAAAAAAAAAACAATTTAAATTCCAAAAATATATTCCATAGTTTGTAGACTCTATAACTTTTGTGCAAACCAATCAATATACGCTTATTGCGTTTTTTACCACAAATATGTAGCAGAATACATGTTGGCTTGAATTGATGAAGAAATTAGATTTATTTAAAAAAAAATATTGGATATGTTTAATAGGAGAAAGTGAAAAATATAGTTGTTTTTCAAACTTGTAGCGCAAACAAATAAAAACTGCCGAGGTCATTAAATACCACCAAAAGAAAGCTCTATTTGTGTGAAAAAAAGCACATCCATTTTATTTAAGTACAGCGTCGCACGATCGCACAATTGTCAGTTAAACTAATGTAGTACCTTATCGCAAAAATGGCCTGGTCCTGGTTCCGGAGCTGAAGAGGTTAAAATACATGCCTAGCCAAAACTCTTTCCTTTGTTGATAGAACAGGGAAGGGTGAAACCACCTATGAGGTTATTTTTCTGTGTCCTGCTGGAGAGATTTCCTTTCACATCTTGTCTTAAAGACAGAACAGGAAGTAAGACGAAATCTCAAAGTGAGCAGAATTTTATGCATAGACAGTTGTCCTCAGAAAATGTGTGCCCATTTCCCCACCTTTGTTTTCATGAAACATCTAAAAATGTAGGATTTCTTATCACTTCATCACTTTCTGCCTTGGTACCAATGGTCACCAGGACAAATAGAGGGGGACATTTTCTAAAAAGGACACAAAAATAATAAAGAACAAAAAAAGACCTGGCAAAGGATTTACCCATTCCCTACTCTATCCAAGAATAACCCCTTGGCGCTGGCCATACGCAAATATGCGGCCTCTAGGCGTGTGGTGCTTGGCGCCGAGGGGCCACATATTTGCGTCAATTGCCGCCCAAACAGCTGTGCAGAGAGCGCGCAAGCGTCACAGTTGTCTGCGCCTAACCAAAAGCTCCCGATTGCTGCTTGTGATCGGCAGTTTTCAGATCACATGAGCGCTGTGACAGCCAATCACAGAGGTCACATGCTCTTAGGCCCCACCCCATCTCCCGGTGTCATAAACCTCTTAAAGGGCTGGGAGGTGCCGGCATGAAAAGGTAAAAAAATGTCTTGCCTTTACATATATGTCAGTGAGATCGTGAGCAATATAATAAGTATCACTATGTAGTCGCTGCTCTTGAAAAAATTGGATAGTAGAAAAAACAAGTGTAGAGCAGGAGTTTTTGCCACTTAAATATGTGATGTGCTTTCAGTAAGGGAACAACTGCCTCTAGTGTCCTTGTTTATGTTGAAAATCAGACAAGGCATTTTTTTTCCTTCAATGTTGAAATACAGCACTGCAATGCATTATGGACTGGGTAGTTTAATGAGGAAGTGACTCCTATGTTTAACTCAGTTTGGGAACTACTTAGCCACGATGCCCAGTTCACTTACCCACAAACCCAAGCCACAGAACAGCCTGCTGGGTAAGGATATAAAAGGGACAGGCGTGGCATGTTTCCAGTCTCTTAGGACGCCGTTCAAGGCCTGCCTGCAGTGAGGTCTGTGTGTGTGACCGACAGACTGCGGCCTACAAGGCGTAATTGGCTTGGCCTCCAAGGAGCTCCAGAGCACAGTCAGCGGGACCAGTGTGCGGATGGACCAGAGAGCCCAGTATTTCTGAAGTTTCCGGCATCAAAGTCATCAGAAGGAGCGACGCGTGTGACGGCGCCAGCTTGGACCGGACTGAACTTCCAAAAAAGGAACTTTGCAGGCACCTGGACCTAGTGTGGTGAGCAGGCACTTGCCCATATCAATAGAGCATACTGTTGCTGCATTGCTAGGTTACAGGCGGCTGGTGGGATTTGTAGTCCTACAGAAGTATTCTCATTCAGCCATAGCTCACCCATTCGAACTGCAGGACTGCTGTCCATGTGCTATAAGTTAATGTTACAACACATCCACCGCTAAGGAGGAGTTATACGAATTGTCTTTTGCCATAAGTATACAACCATCAAAGTATTACTCACTATATGACCTACAATTACTCGTTCACTATCTGGATTATAAATACTGCGGTCTAATAAGCTAGCTGAAGAAAGAAGATGACAAGAGACTTTTACCTGTGGTTATATAGCAGTATAACCCACCTCAGCAATATTGAGAAGTGCATTGAAACCTAGGGGGAGCCCTTGAGTAGGCAAGATAAATATCTGTATTGTATTATCCTATTGTATTACACCTGATTTTGCGTTATACATTTGGTGCGTGTATTCTCTGAGGTGGGAGCGGGAAAGTGCTCAGCGTCAAGGTTTTGCCATACTGAGCGCAAGTCCCACTTGCCGCCTGTCTGCATATATATGCACCATCAAAGTTTGGGTTCACACACGCATACCTTGATTGATGTTATTCTCACTCTGCATATCAGAATTATCACTATGTCTAATATGTAAACAAGTTTTTTTCAGCAAATTGTCTGTGTGGTTAAGTTACAACACGTGTGAGACTCTATTAATCATTACAGCTGGTGGAGTAGTGGATATCCAGGTAATGGTAAATATACAGATTATTGTGTTTTTGCTGCGTTACCCTTACCCATTGGGTCTTGCATCTTACACTACCACACAGTTGTGCCTAGGGGGTTAATGCCAATTTCTGGGGATGAGAGGTAGAGTGCAGGCCCAATCAGTTATCAGCAGCCCCTTAGGGGGTCAGCGCTACACAAGGAAGGCGGGCAGAGAAACAGGAGATCCCTATTAACATAGTGTAGCTGGGTTTTTTTTTTTTTTATAGCCACAAGTAGTAAAACAGTAGAATTGTATTACTTAAACGTGGATACATTGCAGTAAGCTATTAAAATGGTCAACCTGTCATTGAGTATATGGAAAACATTACAAACAAATGGCCACTGCCCTCAACTATAACTGGCCTTTGCAGCAAGGAGCACATGGAAGGGCAATGCATTCAAAACAAAACCAAAGAAATTCCCAGCTCAACTTACCAGCCAGCCTGCAATCAACCACATTCTCCTGTCTAACAGTTTGCATTTAAAAACAGGGTTTTAGTTTGCACACATTTGCAAATACACGCGTAAGCTACAGAGCCCCATTAAGGCACCCCATTATTTTCTGTAGTCCTAACTCTAAATTTTGAGAGCCTCCACAATGGAAGCACATGCATTATAATGGATAGGCAGAGGGCAGGTGAGCCTGAAGGGAGCCCACCCCTCCCTATATGGAAAACATCTCCGTCTCCATTAAGATCTTTCTTCTGGTGGATAGTTGCAGTGAATGCATGGGGAAACCCAGATCCTAATACCTAATGGTGAGCTGTTGTATCGCTTGCGTCTATCTAGCAAGGTTACTCTGTGGTATAACAAGGAAGCTGAGACTTCTGCAGTGTATAAATGTGCTTTTTACTATACAAAGCTGCTGTACAAAACTATTACAATATTAGGAATACAATACAAGACTGACAGATATCTATAACAAGCAAAATGCCTAGAAAAATAGAACAGCCTAAAGTCTAACAGTACAAATACATTTAAAAGGGTTACTTAACTTCTGTTACTGAATGTTCATGATCTCCAATTGGCAATATTTCTTCTTGTAGACCAGGTTCTGTTCTTGTATCATGAGCGGCTTCTTCTGATCTTCAAAGCATGATGATGTGTGTCCTGATGTTACAGCATGATGTGTTCCAGTCTCCCCTCTGTGTCTCTACCCATTCATTTTATATCCCAGTTTTGGTTGACCAAAGTTAATGTTTATACACTTGTTTCCATAACAACCGATTAACAGTCATTCTTTTCAGGTTGAGACACCCTCTCAACCTGTTTAAAAGACAATGGACTGTTGGTTGCATGTTTACTGTAGCTGACGAGACAATAGCCTCTTCAACTGTCAATTTGTTATCTAACACCATTGTATGAAAACAGCATTTGTTTGAGAATTCTACTCAAACCAGAGAATCTGATCAACTAAACTTGTAATTTCTCCCATGTAATGTTAGGTCTGATGTTTAAAAAATCATATTTTAACAAACGCAACACATTCCGCCCTAGATTTTTTTTTTCTTTCAGACTCCATATCATTACTAATAAAACTCATTCTAAACATTAATTTTCCTTGAATGCAACCCCTCCAATTTCTGTCATTGAGAAGATGTTTCAGTCTTTTAACTTTAAAAAAGTTCATTAGAAAGTCCATCCTAGGGACTGTACTATGTCTGCAGTCCATAAAGTTCTGTAGAAACAAGTCCAGGCTTGTAATACATCAAAGGCCTTGCTCTCCACAGCTCTTGCGATCTTCCCTCATTCTTTCCATCTTGTAATCACTTTTCTCTGGTCTTCCTATGGATCAAATCGGAGACAGCCTGTGGAGTGGAAAACAAAGCGGATTATCTGTTCCCTCTAATAATACATAAACAGTAGATCCAGGCCCTTCAGCTACGATCTCTCCTCTAAATGGCTTCTTGCCTGGATATCTGACTAACACTTTGCCCCCTGCCTGTACCCACTTCTGACCCTCCCAAAGAACATCAATAGGGAGGAGAGGAAATATACTGATATTTCCTAGAAGATCACTGCTGTTTATTTTGGAAGGTTTTATGTTATGTAGCCTCACTTTCCACTCTTGCTGAGAAGTATCCACTAACCAGTCAGAGTCCCAGCCACTGTCTTGAAGCTCATCTGCCAATGCAAATATAACTTCAAACCTTCCTGCCAGATTCCCTCTCATTCCTAGATAGGCTTCAGCTTCAGATACGTCACTCTTGGTTTCTATGTCATGGGAAGCAGTAACATGGTATCTGTTAAGCCCTGTTTTTTCAGGAACCTTACATAAATACTGAACTCTGCACTCCAGCTGTGGAATCTGTGCCCCAACCCCTACCATCCTCTCATATGGTGTGCTTTTGGCTATTGGCCTAGAATTTAACAACATGACTGCGTGTGTGAGGACCCGATCCCACCCCCTTAGTGTATGTGTGGGTGTAAGTTTGCGTATCTGGTCCTTCAATAGCCCGTTGTATCTTTCAATCAAACCAGCTGCCTGTGGATGGTATGGGATGTGGCACAACCAGTACACTCCAGAATCTTTGGCCCACTGCTGTACTGTTGATCCGGTGAAGTGTGAGCCGTTATCACTTTGGACTTGCTTGGGACAACCATAAGCAACGACAAGTTTCTGTAGCAGTTGAAGCATTGCGGCTTGATCTGCACGTTTGCAAGAATGAACAAGCATAAGTCCTGAATAGGTGTTGTCACGTACCTGGTGGTGCGAGCCCGAGATTGCAGGGAGAGGCCTCCCTTGCGTCTCCCACTCCTGGTCCCCTGGTGTGGGAACAGGAGAGCCAGGAGTGAGGAGGAGCACGGGTGCCTGGCAGGATCAACAGACCGGTGGGAAGGAAACAGGTTAGCTGAGCAGGCAGGATCTCTGGGAAGCAAGCTCACAGGTAAACCGGATAGCAGAGCTGGCAGGATCTCAGGAAGCAGGCTCACAGGTAAACCGGATAGCAGAGCTGGCAGGATCTCAGGAAGCAGGCTCACAGGTAAACTGGATAGCAGAGCTGGCAGGATCACAGGAAGCAGGCTCACGGGTAAACTGGATGGCAGAGCTGGCAGGATCACAGGAAGCAGGCTCACAGGTAAACCGGATAGCAGAGCTGGCAGGATCACAGGAATCAGGCTCACAGGTAAACTGGATGGCAGAGCTGGCAGGATCACAGGAAGCAGGCTCACAGGTGAACTGGATAGCAAAGCTGGCAGGATCACAGGAATCAGGCTCACAGGTAAACTGGATAGCAGAGCTGGCAGGATCACAGGAAGCAGGCTCACAGGTAAACTGGATAGCAGAGCTGGCAGGATCACAGGAAGCAGGCTCACAGGTAAACTGGATAGCAGAGCTGGCAGGATCACAGGAAGCAGGCTCACAGGTAAACTGGATAGCAGAGCTGGCAGGATCACAGGAAGCAGGCTCACAGGTAAACTGGATAGCAGAGCTGGCAGGATCACAGGAATCAGGCTCACAGGTAAACTGGATAGCGGAGCTGACAGGAACTGGACAATGGCTTGGCAAGTAAGTTCACAGGTACACTTGGATAGCAGAGCTGACAGGAACTGGACAACGGCTTGGCAAGTAAGTTCACAGGTACACTTGGATAGCAGAGCTGACAGGAACTGGACAACGGCTTGGCAAGTAAGTTCACAGGTACACTTGGATAGCAGAGCTGACAGGAACTGGACAACGGCTTGGCAAGCAGGTTCACAGGTAAGCTGGGATAGCAGAGCTGACAGGAACTGGACACAGGAAACGGAACCACAGACTGGACTGGAACCAGCAGGTGAACAGGCTCGTTACAGAGGGTCAGACTGCAGACTGGACAAAGGCTGAACAAGGAACCAAAGTTCATCAAGAAGTCAGGTAATGAATCTGAACTAGAGCAAGGTACAATGGATCAGGCAGGAGGATGGTCACTGGAAGCCGGGGTCGGGTACAGGCAGAAAGCAGGATAGTCTTTATGGCAAGCCGGGTCAAAGGAACAGGTATAACAGGATCAGGTTTCTTTTACTACACCACAACGCTGTAGAGCAGACAGCAAAGACCGTCTGCTCAAGTCAGGCTTAAATAGGCCGGCTGGTGCTAACTAGGGCGCGCGCCCGTCTCCCTGTGTGCGGTTGTGCACGTGCCCGCGCCCGGGCGCGCATGTGCATGCGCAATGGAATCTGAGGGCCAGGACGGCCCGGTTTTGGATTTCTGGCAGGATCTTCATGACATTGCCCCCCTCCTAGGGGCAACCTCCGGGTGCCCCTCTGGTCAAATCTCTCAGGGTGAGCTCTTTTGAAGGCTTGAACTAGACTCTTAGCATGGATATTACACTCGGGCTCCCAGGAATTTTCTTCAGGACCATATCCCTTCCATTTGATCAAAAACTGGTTCTGATTTCTCCTTTTTCTAACATTTAGTATGGCCTCTACCTCATATTCCTCCTCGCCATCTACCAAGACTGGGTCCGGGGGTACCGTCCTTCTGTTGGAAAAGGGGTTGGAAGTGGAGGGCTTTAACAGGGAAACATGAAAGACTGGATGGACCTTGAGGGAATCAGGAAGTTCCAACTCATAGGCTACTTCATTAATCTTTCGTTTGACTGGAAAGGGACCTAAGAACTTAGGGCCCAGTTTCTTTGAGGGACAAGCCAATTTCAGATTCAAGGTGGAGAGCCACACTGTGTCACCCGGTGCCAGTACCAATTCTCCACGCCTCTTTCGGTCAAAGACTGTTTTGTTATGTTCCTGGGTCCGGGCCATGGTGTCCTGCAGGAGTTGGTTATTGGAAGCAAAGAAGTCAATCTTCTCCTGGACTGCGGGCACAGTACATTCAGGAAGAGAATTGGGCAGAAATGAAGGATGAAAGCCATAGTTGGCGAAAAAGGGTGTCTGTTGGGTGGCCGAATGGATAGCATTGTTATATGCAAACTCGGCAACTGGTAACAGGGAGATCCAATCGTCTTGGGAGAAGGAAGAAAAGCATCGAAGATATTGTTCCAGGGTCTGATTGGTTCTTTCGGTCTGCCCATTGGTTTGAGGGTGATAAGCGGAAGAAAATGATAGCTCAATATTGAGGGCCTTGCAGAGTGATTTCCAAAACCGAGAGGTGAATTGTACCCCTCGGTCGGACACTATGTTGGCTGGTACCCCATGGAGTCTGATGATTTCTCGGATGAACACTTGTGCGGTTTCTGAGGCAGAAGGGGTACCCTTCATGGGAACAAAGTGTGCCATCTTTGACAGACGATCAACTATCACGAAGATCGTAGTGTGGTCCTCTGCTGGGGGCAGTTCCACAATGAAATCTATGGACAGCATTTTCCAGGGGCGATCCGGGACTGGTAATGGCTTGAGTAAGCCCCAGGCTTTGGTTCTGTGACTCTTGCTCCGAATACACACAGTGCATGTTTCCACAAATTTCCTGCAGTCTTCCCTCAGCTGAGGCCACCAGAAGGTACGTTGTACCAATTCAGTGGTTTTGGTGACACCAAAGTGTCCGGCAAGCTTGTGATCATGGCACAATTCCAGGACGGTTACCCGCAGACCCTCGGGAATGAAAATCTTATCCCCATGCCACAATAGCCCATCCTTGGCCTGCAACCCAGGACCGGGAGTGGGTATGAGGCCACTGGAAGCCCGCCTGAGCTGGGACAGTAGGTCTTCCTGTAACAGGAGAAAGTTTCCAGGGGCAAGGATAGTGTCTGGAGGGGAACCATCCTGGGATTTGTGATACATACGAGACAGAGCGTCCGGCTTCGCGTTTTTGGAACCCGGACGATATGTCACGTGAAAAGTAAAACGAGAGAAAAATAAGGCCCAACGGGCCTGTCTAGGTTTTAACCTCTTGGCAGTCTTCAGGTACTCTAGATTCTTGTGATCTGTGAAGATCAGGATTGGATGAGTAGCCCCTTCTAGCAGGTAACGCCATTCCTCGAGGGCGGTCTTTATGGCCAGTAATTCCCGATCCCCCACATCGTAGTTCTTCTCGGCTGGGGACAGTTTCCGTGAGAAGAATGCCACGGGGTGTAGCAGGGCTTTGATGCCCTGTCTCTGGGACAGGATGGCCCCTACAGCTATCTCTGAGGCATCCACTTCGAGGACAAAGGGCAGAGAAGGATCTGGATGCTGCAGGATAGGGGCTGAGGTAAAGAGCCCCTTGAGGGCCACGAAGGCCCCTTGGGCCTCAGGGGACCAATGAAAACGGGTACCTTGTTTGGTGAGTTGAGTAATGGGTGCCACTATGGCCGAGAATCCCTTGATGAATTTGCGATAAAAATTGGCAAAGCCAATGAATCGCTGGATCCCCTTTTTATCTGCGGGAACTGGCCAGTCCAGGATGGCTGAGATTTTCTGGGGGTCCATCCGGATGCCTATACTGGAGATGATCAAACCTAGGAAGGGTATGCTTTCTACCTCAAAGAGACATTTTTCTGCCTTGGCATAGAGGCCATGTTGCCGGAGACGACCCAACACACTTTTAACATGTCCACGATGCAGCTCTAGGGAGGAAGAGAAAATTAGTATGTCATCAAGATAAACAACAGCAAAAACATCAAGGAAGTCCCGAAGTACATCATTTATAAAGGCCTGGAAGGTAGCGGGGGCGTTACAGAGTCCAAACGGCATCACCAGGTACTCGAAGTGCCCAAATCGAGACCGAAATGCCGTCTTCCATTCGTCCCCATCCTTTATACGTATCAAATTGTATGCCCCTCTGAGGTCCAGTTTAGAAAAGATGGAGGCCGTGCCAAGCCTCTGAAACAGTTCAGGTACCAGGGGAAGCGGGTAGCGATTTTTGACTGTGACCTCGTTTAGGGCACGGTAGTCCACACAGGGTCTGAGAGAATGGTCCTTCTTTTCTACAAAAAATATTCCTGCACCTGCAGGAGACGTAGATGGGCGGATAAACCCTTTTTTCAGGTTATCATCAATATAGTCCTTTAATTTTCCCTGCTCCACCTCTGTTAACGGGAAAACCCTACCGAAGGGAATCTTGGCCCCGGGAAGGAGTTCAATGGGACAGTCATAGGGCCTATGTGGTGGCAGCACATCTGCCCTTTGTTTACTAAACACATCCAGGTATGCATGGTAGACTTCAGGGATGGACTGACGTAGACCTGCCTCGTTTTCGAGGCAGAGCAGAGCAGAGGGTCCTGCGGGGGCCAAGGAGCCGCAGGACCTTTGGCAGTAGGGAGAAGAAAAGGCCACCTCTCCTGTGGACCAGTTGATGACCGGGTTGTGTGCTTGCAGCCAGGGGATCCCTAGAATGACTGGAAACAAGGGAGAAGAAATTATGTCCAAACATAACAGTTCTTGATGTGACTCCGAGATTACTGTGTGCAATGGGGCAGTCTCCTGAGTCACTGGGCCAGATTTGATGGTGGACCCATCCGCCAGGTGGACAGACAGGCCTTGTTTTCTCAGACGGAGAGGAATTCGATGCCGGGCAGCAAAAGCAGAGTCCATAAAGCAACTGCAGGCACCAGAGTCAATGATAGCTGTGGTTTGTAGGGTCCTTCCTGAGAACTGGAAGGAAACAGAAAGGGCAAGATGAGATGAAACCCCGGTCACAGGATCCACATAACTGGAGAGAATAGTGGGGAACTTACGGAGTTTAGCCGGGCAATTCCGAACATAATGACCAGGCTCTCCACAATACAGGCACAGATTGTTGCTGCGGCGTCTCTGACGCTCTGCTGGGGTGAGAGAAGGCCGCAGGAGTCCAAGTTGCATGGGTTCGGATGCTGAAGAGGCATGAGTAGGTTTAACGGGGGAGCAGTGCGGAAGTGACTAGGACCCCTGGGGAGCATCCAGGTAGGTCTTGGGGACCCCAAGGTTCGTTCGGCCCTACGCTCCCGTAGGCGCCGGTCAATTTGGATGCTTAGGTCTATGAGGGAATTCAGGGTCTGGGGTACCCCCACTCTGGCGAGCTCGTCCTTGAGTGCGTCTGAGAGGCCCATGCGGAATTGATGACGGAGGGCAGCATCGTTCCAGTCGGTGTCGGCACCCCAACGCCTGAACTCAGCCACATAGTCCTCTGCTGGTCTTCGACCCTGTTGGAGAGAACGTAAGGCGGCCTCCGCAGTGGTTGAGAGTTGGGGGTCCTCATAAAGCTGCGCCATGGCATCAAAAAAGGTGGAGAGACTGGTCAATGCTGCATCCTTTTGTTCCACGAGACGGTGGGCCCAGATTTGGGGATCCCCAGTCAGTAGGGCTACCACAAAACCCACCTTGGTGGTCTCTAAAGAGAAGGTCCTAGGTTGCAGGGCAAAATGGAGTTCACAGGAGTTACGGAAAGTTCTGAAGCTACCACGGGCACCCGTAAATTTCTCTGGAGTAGGTACCTTGGGCTCAGGTGGTAGCATCACTATAGTCTGGGTAGGTGCAGGCCCCGTTGGGGGTATTGCTGGGTGAGGAGTTCCTTGGGTACTGGATGGACCAGACAGGGCCAGTACCCGTTCCTCCAGCCGGGTATAACCCTGCTGGAGGTTCTTCACCGCTTCGGTCAGACCTGCCAGGTGTTGGCATAGCCCCTCCATGGCGGGGGCTCCCTGCTCGGGCTCAGACATGGCTGTCTGCTACTGTCACGTACCTGGTGGTGCGAGCCCGAGATTGCAGGGAGAGGCCTCCCTTGCGTCTCCCACTCCTGGTCCCCTGGTGTGGGAACAGGAGAGCCAGGAGTGAGGAGGAGCACGGGTGCCTGGCAGGATCAACAGACCGGTGGGAAGGAAACAGGTTAGCTGAGCAGGCAGGATCTCTGGGAAGCAAGCTCACAGGTAAACCGGATAGCAGAGCTGGCAGGATCTCAGGAAGCAGGCTCACAGGTAGACCGGATAGCAGAGCTGGCAGGATCTCAGGAAGCAGGCTCACAGGTAAACTGGATAGCAGAGCTGGCAGGATCACAGGAAGCAGGCTCACGGGTAAACTGGATGGCAGAGCTGGCAGGATCACAGGAAGCAGGCTCACAGGTAAACCGGATAGCAGAGCTGGCAGGATCACAGGAATCAGGCTCACAGGTAAACTGGATGGCAGAGCTGGCAGGATCACAGGAAGCAGGCTCACAGGTGAACTGGATAGCAAAGCTGGCAGGATCACAGGAATCAGGCTCACAGGTAAACTGGATAGCAGAGCTGGCAGGATCACAGGAAGCAGGCTCACAGGTAAACTGGATAGCAGAGCTGGCAGGATCACAGGAAGCAGGCTCACAGGTAAACTGGATAGCAGAGCTGGCAGGATCACAGGAAGCAGGCTCACAGGTAAACTGGATAGCAGAGCTGGCAGGATCACAGGAAGCAGGCTCACAGGTAAACTGGATAGCAGAGCTGGCAGGATCACAGGAATCAGGCTCACAGGTAAACTGGATAGCGGAGCTGACAGGAACTGGACAATGGCTTGGCAAGTAAGTTCACAGGTACACTTGGATAGCAGAGCTGACAGGAACTGGACAACGGCTTGGCAAGTAAGTTCACAGGTACACTTGGATAGCAGAGCTGACAGGAACTGGACAACGGCTTGGCAAGTAAGTTCACAGGTACACTTGGATAGCAGAGCTGACAGGAACTGGACAACGGCTTGGCAAGCAGGTTCACAGGTAAGCTGGGATAGCAGAGCTGACAGGAACTGGACACAGGAAACGGAACCACAGACTGGACTGGAACCAGCAGGTGAACAGGCTCGTTACAGAGGGTCAGACTGCAGACTGGACAAAGGCTGAACAAGGAACCAAAGTTCATCAAGAAGTCAGGTAATGAATCTGAACTAGAGCAAGGTACAATGGATCAGGCAGGAGGATGGTCACTGGAAGCCGGGGTCGGGTACAGGCAGAAAGCAGGATAGTCTTTATGGCAAGCCGGGTCAAAGGAACAGGTATAACAGGATCAGGTTTCTTTTACTACACCACAACGCTGTAGAGCAGACAGCAAAGACCGTCTGCTCAAGTCAGGCTTAAATAGGCCGGCTGGTGCTAACTAGGGCGCGCGCCCGTCTCCCTGTGTGCGGTTGTGCACGTGCCCGCGCCCGGGCGCGCATGCGCATGCGCAATGGAATCTGAGGGCCAGGACGGCCCGGTTTTGGATTTCTGGCAGGATCTTCATGACAGGTGTCCACTGCAGTGCAACAATATCTCAGTCCATTGTTTCCCCGGGGTAGGGGACCGATGAAGTCAATCTGCCATATCTCTGCAGGCCTCTCACCCCTCTTAATCGACCCGGTGGAGTACTTTTGTAATGGCCATTGTCGCACTTCTCCACACACTGTACAGTTCCCTATTACAGTCTTTATCATGTCCATGGATATAGGCAAGCCTCTCTGCTGTGCCCATTCACATGTTGCTTTCTGCCCCAAATGTCCAGATTGCTTGTGGGCCCAGTTGGCCAAGTTCATCAAGACAGGATCAATTGGCACAACTGCCTTCACTTTGGCGATTTCATCTGCAACTCTGTTATAGTTCTCAAAGTCTGGGACTAGGGGCACATGTGCATCAACAAAGCACATTTATACACTGCAGAAGTCTCAGCTTCCTTGTTATACCACAGAGTAACCTTGCTAGATAAACGCAAGCGATACAGCTGTGTGATTTGTAAAAAAGTTAAAACATCATATATGGTGTTATACTCTAACCACAACAAAAGTTTTTCCACAGCTCTTAATTAATAATGCTGAAGAGGCACCTGTTCTGGTATTTGGGGGGCAAACTCACACAATCAATGATATCATTGACTGTTTACATTACCACAGCAGGATCTGTTATTTACAGAGTGGCTTTACGGGGTGGCGGTGGACGTGGTATGCTTGGATTTTGCAAAAGCTTTCGATACAGTTCCGCACACACGGCTCATGTGTAAGGTAAAGTCTACAGGTTTGGAAATATCAGTTTGTAAATGGATAGAAAACTGGCTAAAAGACAGAATTCAGAGAGTAGTGGTTAATGATTCTTACTCTGAATGGTCTAAGGTTATCAGTGGTGTACCCCAAGGTTCAGTGCTGGGACCCTTACTTTTTAATATCTTTATAAATGATATTGGGTCTGGGATCAAAAGTAACATTTCTGTCTTTGCAGATGACACCAAGCTATGCAATGGAATAACGTCCTTACAGGATGTCGCCAATTTACAAGCCAACCTCAATGCTCTAATTGGGCGACTATGTGGCAGATTAGATTTAATGTTGATAAATGTAAAGTTATGCACTTGGGGGCTAAGAATATGCATCATACATGCTAGGGGGAGTACAAATGGAGGAATCCATAGTGGAGAAGGATCTGGGGGTTTGGGTAGATCATAAGCTCAATAATAACATGCAATGCCAAGCTGCGTTTTCCAAAGTGAGCAAAGTCCTTTGTTGTATTAAGAGAGGTATGGACTCCAGAGAGAGAGATATCATTTTGCCCCTGTACAAATCATTAGTAAGACCTCATTTGGAATATGCAGTTCAGTTTTGGACACCAGTTCTCAAAAAGGATATCGGGAAACTGGAGAAAGTGCAGAGAAGGGCAATCAAACTGATAAGAGGCACGGAGGAGCTCAGCTATGAGGAAAGATTATAGGAACTGAATTTATTCACTCTTGAGAAGAGAAGATTAAGGGGGGATATGATCACCATGTATAAATATATAAGGGGTCCATATAGTGAACTTGGTGTTGAGTTATTCACTTTACAGTCAACAAAGAGGACAGGGGGGCACTCTTTACGTCTAGAGGAAAAGAGATGTCATCTCCAAATATGGAAAGGTTTCTTCACAGTAAGAGCTGTGAAAATGTGGAATAGACTCCCTCCAGAGGTGGTTCTGGCCAGCTCAGTAGATTGCTTTAAGAAAGGCCTGGATTATTTCCTAAATGTACATAATATAACTGGGTACCAATATTTATAGTTAAAATTGATCCAGGGAAAATCCGATTGCCTCTAGGGGAATCAGGAAGGAATTTTTTTCCACTGCTTTAACAAATTGGATCATGCTCTGCTGGGGTTTTTTCGCCTTCCTCTGGATCAACTGTGGGTATAGAACGGGGTATATGGGATTGTATGATATAGTTTTTTTTTTTTTTGTGGTTTAACTGGATGGACTTGTGTCTTTTTTCAACCTGACTAACTATGTAACTATGTACATTGGGGTGCATTGTTTATTTTTCCTAATTGAATATTTATGTTGTTTATTTATATTTTACATATTGGGGAATAGGTATGAAGGGATAATAATGCAACCATGAACCTACCACCCAGCTATGTTGCTGATGTATCCCCACTGAACTAATGCTGATAAATGACTAATGCGGATAAATGACAGATCCCTGACACTGCTGTTAAACAATAGCTCTGAGATCCTGGGTAACATCATTGACCAAATGTTTTACTTTCAAAAGACTAAACTGTACTGTTTCTGTAACAGCACATGCAGCTTTAAGGCATCCCCAAGTATTTTTTCTAAAGGATTTACAATATTCAATTTTGTCCTGTAAAGAATAGGTAAACCCAACATTTCATATTCTTGATATGTTCCTGCTATACATATCTTATCATATTCTTTAACCTAACCCTTCTTTAAACTTCTCCACAACTTGATCCCTGACCTGTCTGCTGTGTTCCTTGGCCATCACGATGCTGTTTGTTCACTAAGGTTCTCAAACAAACCTCTGAGGGCTTCACAGAACAGCTGTATTCATACTGAGATTAAATTACACACAGGTGGACTGTATTTACTAATTATGTGACTTCTGAAGGCAATTCGCTCCACTAGATTTTAGTTAGGGGTATCAGAGTAAAGTGGGCTGAATACAAATGCACACCACATTTTTCAGATATTTATTTGTAAAAAAAATTGAAAACCATTTATCATTTTCCTTCCACTTCGTGTTGGACTATCACATAAAATCCATTTACGTTTTTGGTTGTAACATGACAAAATGTGGAAAATGTCAATAGGTATGAATACTTTTTCAAGGCACTAGCTACCACCTACTGTTCCCTACATTTTGGTGGCATTAATCCAGAAGCAATGGAATGTTTCAGGAAGCTGATTTTGACTTTGTTTTATGTCTCATTTCTTTTACTTATGTTTATGTTACATCATTAGGTTATCCGAGCTCTCTGATTATGTAAACTCTGCTTTTTGTTCACTAAAGCCAATGACTTGTTAATTTAATCAGATGTATCTAAACACCATGTAAATGGCACATAAAGCCATTGGCCTCTGATCACTTTTTTTTGACTGAGCCCTTACTGCCCCATCTGTAGTTAGTAGCCAGGAGGTATTGCACCTGAAATCATGTACTAGCATCTCTTTCTGGTTAAAGAGGTTTTAAAGTCAGAAGGTTTTTATCTTAATGCGTTCTATGCAATAGGATAAAAAGCCTTCTGTGTGCAGCAGCCCCCCCTCAGCCCCCCTAATACTTACCTGAGGTCCCTCTCTGTCCAGCGATGTCCACGAGTGTCTCAGCCAACCCGAGATTCACCCTCCTGATTGGCTGAGACACAGAAGTGGTGTCATGGGCTCCCGCTGCTGTCATTCAAAGTCAGCTAGCCAATCAGGGGAGAGAGGGGGTGGGGTCGTGTCGGGGCTCTGTGTCTGAATGGACACAGGGAGCTGTGACTCGGCTCGGGTGCCCCCATAGCAAGCTACTTGCTGTGGGGGCACTGAACAGGAGGGAGGGGCCAGGATCACAGAAGAGGGACCCGCGAAGAGGAGGATCTGGGCTGCTCTGTGCAAAACCACTACACAGAGCATGTACAGTAAGTATAACATGTTTGTTATTTTTATGGGGAAAAAAACAAGACAATCACTTTAAGCTATCCCATTTGAAGTATAGAAGTGACCACAAGATCAAACCTCATCATGATATTCAGCCGTATTTTCTAATGAGTCAATATGTAAGTTATTGCTATTCCGTCACGACTTAGTCTGGGAATCACTATTTACATTTCAGCAGCTTAAACAGAATATTCTTTGTGCTCGATTTACTATTTATTTTACATTACTCAGAAAGTCATAAATAATAGTCACTGCAGATCATGGCTTTGGCTGGGGAATCAGCTGGGGAGATATTTCCACTGAAGCCCAAAGGAAATGTAAGCAGTACAAAGATAAGTCAACTGCCTGCTGAGAGGATGTTGGGTGTCCATCCAAAATAATTAACTCTATTAGGTATGGAATCAGTGCCGGGACAAGGTCATCCAGTGCCCAGGGGAAAGATGCCAAACTGCGCACCCCTTTCCCTTAGGGTTAGGCTCAGGGTGCCCCCTACCCCTGCGATATACCATTGCGCCAGGGGCAGCCGCCCCTCCTGCCCACCCCTTGTCCCAGCCCTGTATGGAATGCTCTGCTCCTGAACTTCCTTCCATCTGTATCTGAACATTTCTCTGCACAATGGCTTGGGCAAAGGGGATGTTAATCTATGTCCCTCCATTGACAGATGACAGCTGACACTGGTGTTGGTAGTTGTATCTGCCAGCAATACCTCTCCATGGTGCTGAAACTGTGTATATACACTAAGGCCCCCTTTTTTTCAGGCAGACATGATCAGAAGCTCGTATATACCAAAAAAACAAAGGGGAAAGGGCCTAAAAGTGTGTGTGTATATATACCATATATACTCGAGTATAAGCCAAGTTTTTCAGCACATTTTTTTGGGCTGAAAATGCCCCCTCGACTTATACTCGAGTCAAGCACAGAGAATGACATATCTTGGGGCCACTTGGTGATAGGAACACCACATTTGGATATGTTGGGTTTGCATACCAAATTAGATAAAATAGCACCAAGTGGCCCCGAGATACGGGGCACCAAAATCGGGTCGGAAAATGTAATTCTCTGCTGCAGAAAAGTGCTTAACATTTTCCGATCCGACTTTGGGGCCCCGTATCTCGGTGTCACTTAGTGATAGAAACCCCACATTTGGTATGCAAACCCAGTAGAACTATCACTACAACATATCATATAACATAATTTGGTGCTCCTATCACCAAGTAGCCCCGAAATATGGGGCCCCAAAGTTGGGTCGAAAAATGTTAAGCACTTTTCTGCAGCAGAGAATGACATTTTCCAAATTTGGATACGTTATAGTGCTAGTTTCACTGGGTTTGCATACCAAATGTGGGGTTTCTATCACTAAGTGACACCGAGATACGGGGCCCCAAAGTCGGTCAACTGTGTCCTTCTGCAGCAATGTCATTTCGGGACCCTTTGGGTCCAGAGACCCCAATCTTTGGCTGCAGCTAGGGGCCATTTAGGAACCCTTAACTTCCAAGTTTGAAGTTTGGGGGACCTATGGCTGCAAATGGGCACAGTGAGGCATGAAAATGGGCACAATGAGGTGGCAAATGGGCATTGTTGACCCTCTTTTCCACTTACAGTAGCTGTGCATTTCTCACCCTAGGCTTATACTCGAGTCAATACGTTTTCCCAGTTTTTTGTGGTAAAATTAGGTGCCTCGGCTTATATTCATGTCGGCTTATACTCGAGTATATATGGTATATATATATATATATATATATATATATATATGTAGCTCCGGTACTTTTTCTTTTTTGCTCATAGGTGGGTGAGCACCTGTGATCAGGCCTTAGAACGCAGTCTGGTTGGACACATTGGGTACCAATCTCTCCCCGGAGCCAATCAGTGGGCGCGTTTGTGCCGCTGTGTATTCCGGGAGAGGGTACTTAATGTGCTGAAGTCACGTGGTTCTGGGTTCCATTCCAGCCTGGGTTCCGTTTCGGCCCATGAGTGTCTGCTGACTCCATGGTTCTGGTCCTCCTGACCAGCCCCAGGGGCCCTCATGGCCTGGGGTGTGGATCCATCCATTTCCGAGCCTGGGAACTGGCTAGTTCGAGGCGCAGTAACTGAAGGAGGATTCTAAGGTGTTTCGGTGCCATCTCAGGATTGGGGAGGCCCAGCAACTCTACATGTAACCAGGGGAGGACTCTTCGGAGGAGGGCCACGCACGAGGCTGGCTGCTCGGTAAGAGCCTGGAAGCGGAGCTGTATGGACACTAATGCAAATACTGCAGCTGCTGACTTTTAAAATAAGGACACTTACCTGTCCTAGGGTCCAGCGATGTAGGCACCTGAGGCTGAACCATCCCTCGGCTCTCCACCTCCCCCCGTGCTCTCCACATCACCCCCACGCTCTCCACTTCCCCCCTGTGCTCCCCACATCCCCCATGCTCTCTGTTGCCTCCCATGCTCTCCGCTGCCCCCCCACACTCTCCGCCACCCCCCATGCTCTCCACCTCCTCCCCATGTCTTCCACCTCTTCCCATGCTCTCCACCTCCCCCCATGCTCTCCGCTGCCCCCCCCCTGCGCTCTCCACCACCCCCCATGCTCTCCACCTCCTCCCCATGTCTTCCACCTCTTCCCATGCTCTCCACCTCCCCCCATGCTCTCCGCTGCCCCCCGGGCTCTCCACCACCCCCCATGCTCTCCACCTCCTCCCCATGTCTTCCACCTCTTCCCATGCTCTCCACCTCCCCCATGCTCTCTGCCACCCCCATGCTCTCCGCTGCCCCCCGTGTGCTCCACAGCACCCTCATGCTCTCCGCTTCCCCCCTGTGCTCTCCACATCCTCCATGCTCTCCGTTGCCCCCCAAGCTCTCCGCCACCCTCACCCTGCTCTCCACCTCCCCCCATACTCTCTGCCATCCCCCCATACTTTCCACCTCCCCCATGCTCTCTGTCATCCCCCCATACTCTCCACCTCCCCCCATACGCTCCACCTCCCTTCATGCTCTCTGCCACCCCCATGCTCTCTGCCACCCCCCCATACTCTCTGCCACGCCCCATACTCTTTACCCCCCAAGCTCTCTGCCACCCCCCCCATGCTCTCTGCCACCCCCCATGCTCTCAGCCGCCCCCCATACTCTCCACCTCTCCCGTGCTCTTCACATCACCCCCATGCTCTCCGTTGCCCCCCTTGTGCTCTCCACATCCCCCCATGCTCTCCACTTCCCCCCTGTGCTCTCCACATCCCCCCAAGCTCTGTTGCCTCCCATGCTCTCTGTTGCCCCCCATGCTCTCCGCTGTTCCCCGTGCTCTCCGCCAGCCCCCCCATGCTCTCCGCCAGCCCCCCGTGCTCTCCGACAGCCCCCTTGTGCTCTCCACCTCCCTCCATGCTATCCGCCGCCCTCCCTGTGCTCTCCACCTCCCCACATGCTCTCCACTGCCCCCCTGCTCTACGCTGCCCCCCTGTGCTCTCCTCTTCCTTCCGGTGTTCTCTGCCTATCCCCTGTGCTCTTGCCCCATCCCATGTTCTCAAGGTTCTTCCCTGTGCTCTCCAACCCCCCATGCTCTTTCCTGGTCCCACCTCACCCCCCCCCCCCACACCTCCGGTGGGTTCCCCCTCCCCTCTCTCAGGGGATCTGTCAGGGAGGAGAGTGGGGAAGGGGCCGGTTAACATGTCATGGGCTGCTCAATGCAAAATGCCCGGGCCTATTTTTTGTCCCAGTCCGGGCCTGGAGATGTGCATTCGCTATCCCATCTAACTGAGCTATTTACGACCGATATCTGTTTGTTCTCTGGATTGCTCAGCTTGCAAGGGTGTCAGTTTTATTAGGGCTTCTAGACTTCAATTGTGGATTGGGCAATGAAAAGGTCTGTGTGTCTGATCAATGGATTGATAAGGTCCTGGCATCAGTTAACCGTTTGCATATTGTATAAAGTGGAGGAAGGGGGGGGGGGGGTCACTGTGGCTATGCATTTTAATAAAGAAATGGCAGGGGAGACTTGTGACACAAACAAAATGGCTGCTGCACATAAAGCTATTAGGGTGCCTGGTAGATATTTCACATTCTAGCAACAAAGCAGGATGCAGGAGTTGCTAACTGAGAGTTTTTCTTTTAGGCTTCCAGTGGGGCCCAAATGGCTTACGTGTATGGCAATAACATTGATAAACATATTACAATGCTGCACAGTTTTTTAATATCTACTGGGGACCTCTGACTCAATGGGCTGTTTTCTGGAAAAGGTGGACTTACCTTTATAATTAAATGATCTGGAAACACAGTCCCTTTAAAAACAGACAAGATCATGTTCTTGCAGACAAAAATATTCAAAGGTATAATGAAGGGTAGTATTTTGATTCGTGTCATTGATATGAGTTCTCTTGAGGGTGAGAAAGGATTATATTTTCCTCCTCTGTGGCAAAATTGACAACTGTTGCTCTAGGAAGGAGGGAGCTGTTCTGTCTTTTCTGGAGCAAATTTGCGGAAGTTTTAAAAAAGCTGAACTTTTTGGACATCAGTCTTTTGCAACTTCTAAATCATAAGTTTCAATTTGTAAGAAAATGTTAAACTTTATGAACTTTTGTCTTTTTTCAACTTTGGTAACTATGTATAGCTTTGTAGAACAGAACTCTGTTCAGGCAGAACACAAGTTCAACCAGATAACTATACAAGCAAATATAAAGAAATAATTTCAAGATGTCAGCAGTGAGCATACTACCACCAGACAATTTCCCATAAGAGCATCTGCCTAAATGAGCTGTCAAATGATTGAATTTGAGAAATAAATGAGAGTGGAAGGCTAATGGTGGCATTTAAGCAACTGTCTTCAGAGTGGGTGTCGAAAATAATTTTGACATTTATTGTCATGTGAGGGATGCAGTGGGTAAGGAAGGAAATATTAGAAGCTGCAGCCTCGGCATGGTAATGTCTGAGTGTCAATTTGTCATCTATAATCTGATATGAAATAAGTAATTGGTTGGACAGAAGAAACGAAGAAGGGATAGGGCTGGTGGCTTTTGTACCTTTTACATGATCTGGTTCCTGTGTTTTAGATGAAAGTGTAGTTCAGATTGGGAGCAATTATATGAAAACGCAAACGCTCTATTCAGTTTCAAAGAAAAAAAAGGCAGATAAGTGAATACTTTGATGTATTCAAATGATATTTAAAGTGTTACTAAACCCAGGACCCTGCATTCACTATATATGGTATCCCACAGTACACAGAACACGGAAATGCAATTATTTTTGTAAATATAAATACCTATATTAGTGTAGCACTGACCCCCGAAGGAGCTGCTGGTTTGATTTGGGCTTACCGTTACCTTGCTCCCCCGTCTTGGGTATCCCGTGGAATGTGGCCCAAAGAATGTTGAAACTGACACCGAATCCTCTTTGGATTATTTATTTAGAAAAGAAGACAAGGTCTCTCAATAAAGGGTAGAGGGTACTTAGGGGTGAGTTCAGGTACTTAAAATTGCAGGGTGAAGATATTAGGAGAATCCAGAAGATATTACTGTTCCACAAACTGGATTCAACCACCCCTGGATAGGTCTCTCTCACTAGGCCTAGCAGCCGGTGGGATGCTCGATAAAAGTCTCTGCCACAGACTTGCAAGTTACACTTGAGCGTTACTGGATGAATTTTGAAGAACTGACATACGGTATCAGTTTCTCTCAGCCGACCCAGCGATACTGTATAAATGTTGATCCAGGTTGCGTCCTTCAACTAAGTATCCAGGCTCTTTCAGAGAAGCCAGCCTTGCGCACGGCCTTCTCCTGAACGAGTCCTCCCCTGGGGTTCTTCAGTTGCTGGGTCTCTCCCTTCAGATGAGACGGCACCAGACCTTCCTTGGATCCTTGGATCAGTAGGCCCCGAAAGTTACTTCCCTTCAGTTGCGTTGCCTCGGGCCAGCCAGCCCCGAGACACAGGATGCATGGTTCCGCACCCCAGGCCAGGAGGGCCATAGGGCTGGGTCAGGAGGACCACCAGAACCAAACAGACAGAAAATACTCCCCTGCCAACATGGCGTTGGTACCTTAAATACCACCCCCCAGATTGCACAGCAGGAGAACACTCCCACTGGCTGGTTCCGAGAGGTAAGTGGCATTCAATGCATCCAGCTAGACTGCGTCTCTACTAAAAAACTCTCTCGAAATACACACCAAATAGATGCCATTGGCTCCTGCTGTTGTCAATCAAATGTTGTGACACAGGAGCAGGGGGCAGGGCCGAGTCTATTGACACAGACAGCGGGGCTCTGGAGTGAGCATGCACGGTTGCCCCCATGGAAAGTGGCTTTCCGTGGGGGCATCCCCTGAAGAGGAGGGGCCTGGAGCGTCGGCGGTGGACCCCAGAAGAAGAGAATTGGGGCTGCTCTGTGCAAAAGCATTACACAGAGCAGGTAGGTATAGACAAGTTTGTTATTTTAATTAAATACAAAAAAGGCAGCTTTAATATTGCTTTAACCCCATTAGCAACCTAACTAGGTGGGTGCTACAAACAAATATAATTTCACCTTTCGCTATTCTGAGGATGGACAGGTAATTGGTGGATACTTAAAGATACTCAGACACCTACATGTGTTGTAACTTTCAGTGAAAGACACATAAAAAGCGTTAACTTGGTTCACAGCCCTGACATCATTTATGCTTTTTATAACCATATATCCTTCTTTGCAAAGTCTTTTTACCAAAATATTATTTAATGTTTAAAAATTGGCCAAAGATTTCCCTACTGATAACATTGTAGACAAACTGATAAAGGGATACCATTCAACATCAGCGGTGGTAGCCTCTGAAACATGGAAAGAAACACAATTCAAAATAATATATTGGGCATATGTCCCGTTTTTCATCCACAAATACATTGGACTAAACACAGTCACATCCACGTGCCCAAAGTGTGGCCTTCTTTTTTTTAATCAAAACAAAGTTTATTGAGCATATAAAACCGAATGAAATAAAACATGGTAAACATTAGGTGCAACAGGCACCATAGTGTAATACAAAATAAACATACAGTGCTTGTCTTATACATGAGTCTTAGTATAGTTATCATAGCATGAACATATGGTATATTTATACAATGTACATATCCTTGCTTGTCGTTCTTTTAGTGGGGGTAACTGAATCCTCATAGACTGGGTCAAAAAATAACCTTATAAGAAAATATACATATTAGTCTGTGCATGTATGAGCGCTTTCGGTCCACCTATCCCATATTTTCTGGTATTTGCTCGGGCACCCACGGTGTAGATATAGGGTTTTTTTATAGGGCAGTGTGCTGTTTACAGCCCTTTTCCATTGCTGGATAGTGGGCGCTGCTGGCCTGAGCCAAAGCAGGGCTATTTGCATCCTGGCTGTAAATAGTGTTTCTTGTAGGAACGTTGTGAGGTATTTCTCCTCCTCGGGTAAGGGGAGGAGACCCAGCAGACATTGGCGCGGGCAGAGTGTTAGGGGGGATCCCATGTGGTCGTGCAAGAATTTAATGATCTGTGTCCAGTATAGCTGGATAGGTGGGCATGTCCATACAAGATGGTAAAATGTACAGTCCATGTCTCCGCATCTAGGGCATGCGGGGTTCGAGTCGGGTTTGTATTTGGCTTGGCGGGCAGGTGTGATGTATGATCTGTGAAGTATATATAGGTGGGTAAGTCTGTCTGAAAGTTTTGGGGATACTTTCTTGGGCGTCTCCAGTATTTCCCCCCATTGTTCGTCATCAATGCTCCCAATGTCTCCCTCCCATTTGGTTTTCAGTTGATAGGCGTGAGCTGTGGCTCCAGGGGTAAGGATAGGTGGGCATGTCCATACAAGATGGTAAAATGTACAGTCCATGTCTCCGCATCTAGGGCATGCGGGGTTCGAGTCGGGTTTGTATTTGGCTTGGCGGGCAGGTGTGATGTATGATCTGTGAAGTATATATAGGTGGGTAAGTCTGTCTGAAAGTTTTGGGGATACTTTCTTGGGCGTCTCCAGTATTTCCCCCCATTGTTCGTCATCAATGCTCCCAATGTCTCCCTCCCATTTGGTTTTCAGTTGATAGGCGTGAGCTGTGGCTCCAGGGGTAAGGAGATGTGTGTATAGGAAGCAGATCAACTTCTTGGGGTCCTCTCCCACTAGCAGGCTTGTTATGGTTAGGGATTCCAGAGCTGGTGGGGAGTTGCCCAGCTGTGTCTGTAGTGCATGGCGAATCTGAAGGTAGCGGAAGAAGGCATGATTGGGGAGGTCAAATTCCTCCTTGAGGTCTTGGAATGTCTTTAGGGCGCGGTTGGTAATGAGTTGAGACAGGTATAGGACCCTCTTGGCGATCCAAATTTTGTGGTCAGGGATGCTAAGTAGTTCGGGCAGCGCAGGGTTTTCCCAGAGGGGTGTGTAAGTATGTAGGGGTGGGGATCCCAACACAGCAAGTGCCTTGTGCCATATTCTACTGTGGTGCGCCAACATGCCCCGCCTATCCCCCGAACCTGCAAGACTTTGATGTCTGCAGAAGATCATTTGGAAGGGGTGGGCCACAATATCTGTAAACGTTAGACATACCAGGGCCGAGTACCGTAGCTTATCATGTTTGTCTAAGTAGTAGAAGTGGGACAATTGGGAGGCAAGGTAGTAGAGCACCAGGTCTGGCAGGGCAGTGCCGCCCAGGTTGACAGGGCATTTCAGAGTTCGCCAGGCCAGCTTGTGCCTGGAGGACCCCCAAATGAAGGTGTTCAGAATTGACTCCATGTTTTTAAGTAGTCGGATGGGAATGGGGAGTGGGGCGTGCCAGAAGAGGTAGAGTAGTTTCGGGAGTAGAATCATTTTCACCAGACTAATTCGGCCCATAACTCCAAGTGGGAGCCTGGACCAAATTTGGGTCTTGCATTTTAGTAGGCCAATTAGGGGTTCTATATTCAATCTAGTATAGTCTGTGAGGGATCTAGAGCATTGGACACCCAGGTACTTAATCTGGTTCGCTCGTATTAGGGGTAGGGACGCCTGTTCTTTCGTGGGGACTGTTACATCTATAGGAAGGATTTGGGACTTGGTCCAATTAATATGCAAGCCGGAGAAGGCCCCGAATTCGCGGATCAGGTTAAGGGCTGCTTCCAGTGATGGACCAGCATCCTCCAGGTATAGCAGCATGTCGTCAGCGTATAGGCTGAGGACCTCGGTTATTGGGCCTTTTCGCAATCCGCGAATGTCCGGGTGTGCCCTAATAGCGATAGCAAGGGGTTCTACCGCCAATGCGTATAACATGGGTGAGATTGGACATCCCTGTCGGGTTCCCCGGGATAGGGGGAAGGGGCTGGAGATTTGGTCGTTCACGCGAATACGTGCGGTTGGTGCTTGGTATAAAAGTTGAAGCCATTTTATGAACCGGGGGCCAAACTTGAATCTAGTCAGACATTCCCACAGGTATTCCCATTCCACCGAATCAAACGCCTTAGCGGCGTCAAGGCTGACAACCACACGTGTGCCGGTATCCTCATGGGTAGCCTGGAGGTTCATAAATAGTCTCCTAAGGTTGAAAGCTGTGTTTTTGTTAGGCATAAAGCCCGTTTGATCAGGGTGGATAAGGCTGGAAATAACTGTGTTTAAGCGGAGAGCGAGTACTTTAGCTAGAATTTTAACATCCAATTGTAATAGCGATATGGGACGATAGGATTCGGGGTATAGAGGGTCTTTGCCGGGCTTGGGTATTAGAACAATTAAAGCTTCCTTCATTGTCTGTGGGAGGGTGTTGGTTTCAAAAATGTGGGAGTATAAGGTAAATAGCTTGGGGATAAGGGTTTCTTGGAATTGGGTATAGAACTCTAGGGGAAGGCCGTCAGATCCTGGGGCTTTAGATGGTGATAGGCTTGCAATGGCCTCAGCTATGCATTCTTCCGTGATGGGGGCGTCAAGGAGTTCTATCTGAGTGTCCGTTAGGGTAGGGAAGTTGACTGTTTGAAGTAAATTTCGCATTTCATGTAGTGGGCGGTCATTCTGTGAGGTGTACAGGTTGGCATAGAAGCGACGGAATTCCTGAGTGACCTCAGTCGGGTCGGTTAGGATTGATCCATCGTTCGCTGCCAATTGAACCACCACTGGAGGGCTGTGATCTAGGTGGGCCATATAAGCTAACAGTGTCCCCGCTCTCTCACCATGCTCATATACCCTTTGTTTGGTAAAGAAGATTCCCTTCTGAGCCTTTTCAATGTGTAGGTTGTCCGTGAGCCTGGAGTGCAGGCGCAGGGCGGCCGAGTTTGAGGGCGACGGGTTGGCCAGAAAAACTTTTTCCAGCGTATCCAACTTCTCCTCCGCCTGTTGCAGGATAACTTTCGATGTGGCTTTGTGTCTATTTATGCGGCTGATAAGGATTGTGCGGGCATGTAACTTGAAGGATTCCCAAATTGTCCCAACCGGGGCTGACCCCATATTAGAGTGAAAGAAGTGAACCCAGTCCCGCTCCACGGCCTCCATATCAGTGAGGGCCGTGAACCAGAAGGGATTCAGCCTCCACACTCGAGTCGGGGGGGAAGAGGGCAGACGGAGTTTGACCCAATATGGTGAGTGGTCCGAGAGGATCCTGGAACCAAACCCAGCCTCCAACAGTTGTGGCGTGAGAGCGGGGGATATAAGGATCATATCTATCCGTGACATGGCGTCTTGGGAGGGGGTAAAGCAGGAATATGCCGTTTTGTGTGGATTTCTCAGTCTCCATGTGTCGGTCATGGCGAATTCCGCTAGGAACCTGCCAAACCTGGTCAGTGTGGTTGTGGTTGGCGGTGTGGGGTCTTTGTGGAGCCTGTCAAGGTGGGAGTCTATTACAGCATTGAAGTCCCCTAACCATATAGCTGGCACTGTGGGGTGTTGAGTCATAAAGTCTAATCCTTCTTTTAGGGCCGCAAATTGAAAGGGCGGGGGGACATAGAAGGCCATCAAGAGGAGCTCAAGGCCCCCGACAGTTGCGTGCAGAAACAAAAATCGTCCCTGAGGATCCGCCCTCAGTACGTGTAGCTGAAACTGAACAGTTTTGGCAATTAGGATGGCGACTCCTCTGGAGTTATTGGTGTATGGAGCCTGGTACAACCAGCCAATCCATGGTTTCTTGAGGGACATTTGTAATTGGCCCGTCATGTGGGTTTCCACCAACACTGAGACGTCCGCATGCATTTGTTTAAGGTGGGCAAGGACAGCTAGGCGCTTGGGCTTGGCCCTCACACCTCGCACATTCCATGTAACTAGCTTAAGTGACGCCATCCCAAGCCATTAAGTTTCGTACTGAAGGCGGGTCCGCCAGGTATTTACTCAGTGAAAATGTTTGAGGTATTGGTCCGAGACCACAGACACCCCCCGTCCACCAGCCCAGAGCGGGGCAGCCCGCAGGATGACCACAGCGCCCCTCTCCGGGGGGTGGACAGAAGGGGCCAGAAAACACTACATGTAAAATCAAGCACAGTTTAGTAACACACAGGAGGTAGCCATTGAGGACAAGCATAGCACAGTGAAATAAGGTAGCATCATAGAACAAAGAAAAAGAAAAAACAAAAACGTAACTTCCACCAAACAGTGAACAGGTGGAAAAAAACTGGTAACAGTCTTGTGGTATTACCACGCTTTGTGTAACAGTGCCGACTCTGGTCCAGCATGGCACAGGGAACTTGATACAGTCCACCAGGTCGGTGACTGAGGCTGGCCAGGGAAACCAATCTTGTAGCAACGATGAGACGCACGGACCCTCTGATAAGGTGGCAGCTGGCTTCAAAGCACAGAGGGACCGTGCAGTCTCAGATGTCAGCGGGGGCGAACAAAAATTTGCTGGGTGGCATAGTGGAGCTAGCGGGGCTAGCATCCAGGGATGACAGGGGGGTAAGGTAGTCTGAGTGCATGGCTGCACAGAGTTCCCATGCGGACGGGGGACAAGCAAAGTTGGTGTATGCAGGGACCGGTCGGTCCAAGATGGCAATCCACACCCGGGGAGGGCTGGGGGATGGGAAGAGGGGAGCTAGGAGAGGGCCACTTTGGGAGCAACTTGGGCCATGTATCAAGGGGGTATCGGCCAAGGCCTACTCACGGCATAGTGTAAAGTCGCTGACAGCATCTGTGGTGGGGTTTCGGCTTCTGGTCCGGTTCAGCAAGGTAAGCAGGTAAATCTAGGTCGGGGCCTGAGCGTCAGCAGCTCGCCTCTCCAGCCATTGCAGTACCGCGGTCGGGTCTTCAAAAAAGTGGGCCTTGCCATCGCGTGTAACTCGCAGCTTCGCGGGGAACAGCATGGCGTAGGGAAGGTGTTGGTTCCGGAGTTGGCGTTTGGCCTCAGAAAATCGGGCCCTCTTCTTTTGGACCTCAGCGGAAAAGTCCGGGAAAACCGCGATGTGTTGATCTCCGAATGGGATGTTGCCCTTTTCTCTGGTGAGGCGCAGGATCGTGTCCCGGTCGCGGTAGTTGAGCAGTTTTGCTATGAAGGTGCGTGGCGGTGCTCCGGGTGGTGGCGGTCTGGAAGCTAGGCGATGCGCGCGCTCCACAACGAAGGTGGAGGAGAAGGCCTCTCTGCCAAAGGTGGTGGTTAACAGGTGCTCGAGGAACGAGGGAGGGTCGGAGCCCTCTGATTTCTCCGGCAGTCCGACGAAGCGGAGGTTACATCTGCGCAGCCTATTTTCCATGTCGTCCTGCTTGCTCAGGACGACACTTAATTGATGTTGCAGGCCTTCGGTGGTAATCTGTAGGGGGTGGATGTCGTCCTCCGCCTGCCCAAGTCTGCGTTCGGCTTCGCCAACCCTCTCTCTCAGCTTATGTAGATCTTGTCGGATGAGAGAAATGTCTACCTTGACCTCCTCAATCCTGGAGGTGAGAGTGGTTTGGCATAGGGAGACGGCCTCGAGGATGCGAGCGGTATCTCCAGATGGCGGGGTTTCCTCCTCAGGGCTTGGTTCGGCGCCATCTTCCTCCCCGGGCTCCGGCTCGTTGGCGCGGTACTTGTTGAGCCTGGCGATTGCTCCTTGGGCCCTTTTCGGCGGTGACATGGGTGTTGAGGGTGTCCCCGGGGGGGTCAATGCTTATTTCCGATGAAATAATGTGAAATAGGTCCCAAAGGATAAGTTTTAGGATATTGTGCAGCCGGAGCTCTCACCCTGTGCGTCCTACTCCATGTGTCTCCAGGCCACGCCCTCAAGTGTGGCCTTCTTAAACCATCCTTGGCTCATTGCCTTTGGACCTGTCCATGAATAGCTAGCTTCTGGAATCAAGTAAGTTTATACTCTGTTACTCATGTTCTCCCACCTTATGACCCTCTTATACTTTTTGGATAAAAGGCCTGCTTCAACCCAATCTCTAACTCTTTAATCTCTGCATGGACTTATGCCAGCCTCCTAGCAGCTAGATGCTCCAAACCCAGAAATGGAACTCCCCTTATGTGTCAAACATTACTGATGTAAAAAATGCTATCCAATATGTTTACTTAAATGAAAAAGCTTGACGCTGACTTCCATTCTTGGATTCTCCCAGTACATGTCAAAATTAGGAGAATATGTTAAGACCCTAAATCCAATTTGTGGACCTGAAGGAAACACTCAGCCTCCTCAAAGAACAAGACCATAGCAATAACCACATTACTCAATTTACATTCCTCTCTAGTCTCAGCCATATATTCTACATTTCTCCAATGAAATCAAAGCATAAACGTCATTAAAAAGTCACTGTACAAGTCCCACACATATTATATCTTCAAATAGCTGTGCTCCAATCTTGACGATGTTTATACCCTAAAAAGCCTTTAATAAAATTTTATTTAAGAAAACTAAATGTATCTCAAACCACCTTCATGAGCTTTTTTTCCCCTACAAGCTGAAGTTTGTTTTTCAAATGGATTGGACTGAGATGACTCTTTTTGAAGTGTGGGAGTCATTTATTAATACCTTACCAACTTTATATAAGCAAAAGATTATACATCTTTACCCTGATATTTCAAAACACTCTTAAAACACTTTCAAATGGCCCCTCCAGTCCACCTTTGACCGCCTCTTGAATTGTCCTTTTAGTGATTGCCTTTGAAGATTTTGAATTGTTGGCTGGCTGCTGCTGGGCAATCTTCTTGTCATTATCTTTTATAAATGTATCCTATTGTCATCTTGCTGCTACATCATCTTTACATTGACTGTATTGGATTGTAACTTTTGCAATAATCCTTCATCCTCAATAAAAAAAAAAAAAACAAGAGTAATTTATAGATTAGAAAAAAATGGCCCATATCAGTCATTGTTGGCGCTCTTCGAAAAGTATTTCTCTGACCCTACTTTAGTAAACACATCACGATAAAGATTCAGTCCTCTCTGCATTTTATCTTCCATCTTGAAGTTTGTTTAGATGTTACATCTTTCTTTCACTGATCAATAAATGCATTAAATGACTGCAGGCTCCTGAACAGTATGTGTGACTTCTTAGAAATGTAACCAAACCTGTGCTTTCCCCATGTAGGGCAAAGAAACAGGCTCAACTTAATGCCGATCTCCTCAGAGCAATATGCTCACCTTTGTTTTACACCTAAAGGAGTGAAAAAAATACCCCATATTTCAGATACTATGAATATGGAGGAGAAAGTAACTCATTTCATGTGCCAGCCCTTGGCCAATCATCGAGCACCAGTACAGTCAAATAGGGAAGGCCAATAGTCCTGTGTAAGCAGTGATTTGAGTAGACCAAAGAAAAGGAGAGTAGGTGCTGATGGAAATCTGGGTGATAAAGTAAGGATGGGGCTTTGGCCTTCAAAGGCAAAGTTTAGGTATCAATCCCCACAATATATATTGTAATCGTATATACCTTATCCACTTAAGGACCGCCTCCTGTACATATACGTCGGCATTTTGAAGAGGGATATCTCGGTAACGGCAGCAGCTGCTGCCACAACCGAGATATCCATCTTTACAGGAGGCGGTTCTGTTTACGATAATGGTGGTCTCTGCGGCGGGTTCGCCGCGAGATCACCGTTATCGGCGGCGGGTGAGGTGCCACCCCCCTCCTGCCGCTCTCCCGTGCCTTCGGCGGCGGAGGCGATCGAGTCCTGCAGTGTGATGGGTATGGAGACGAGTGAGGCTAAGATGGCCCCCACTCGTCTCTATACCATAGGAGGGTACGTCTTAAAGGAACATTTTTTTTCAATGTCAATTTTTCAAATGACATTTTATTTAATTTTTTTATTGCATTTAAGTCCAAATATGAGATCTGAGGACTTTTTGACCCCAGATCTCATATTTAAGAGGACCTGTCATGCTTTTTTCTATTACAAGGGATGTTTACATCCCTTGTAATAGGAATAAAAGTGATCCATTTTTTTTTTTTAAACAGTGTAAAAATGAATAAATCCAAGTAAAATAAATAAGAAAAAAAAAAAATTTAAACACCCCGTCCCGACGAGCTCGCGCGCAGAATCGAGCGCATATGTGAGTAGCGCCCGCATATGAAAATGGTGGTCAAACCACACATGTGAGGTATCGCTGCGATTGGTAGAGCAAGAACAATAATTTTAGCTATAGACCTCCTCTGTAACTCAAAAGATGCAACCTGTAGAATTTTTTAAATGTCACTTATGGAGATTTTTGAGGGTAAAAGTTTGATGCCATTCCACGAGCGGGCACAATTTTGAAGCATGACATGTTGGGTATCAATTTACTTGGCGTAACATTATCTTTCACAATATAAAAAAAAATTGGACTCATTTTATTGTTGTCTTATTTTTTTATTTTTCCAAAAAAGTGCGCTTGTAAGACCGCTGCGCAAATACGGTGTGAAAAAAATGATTGCAATGACCGCCATTTTATTCTCTAGGGTGTTAGAAAAAAAACTATACATAATGTTTGGGAGTTCTAAGTAATTTTCTAGCGGTTATGCTGCGCCAACTCACCAATAATTATACATGAATAGTGCACAATTCATTAATAAATATACAACCAAAATAAACACTTTTCCTATGTAATATATAAATTCCAAAAAAACAAAAAACAAACAAACATCACTTGGTAAAATCAATACTTTCTACTTCTTCAAACAATCATCTCCATTGTATCTGGTCAGAACAGACCCTGTACCTGAGCTTACTCTCTAGCCAGGCACACACATAAAATTGACTCTCACAATGACACTGACAGCAGTGTGCAGCAGCACAGATGATGATGATGACACCTCACCAACACGACACTTCCCCCCCCCCCCCGAGTCACAGTGACAGTCCCTTTCCACACCAGGTGGTCCCTTCAGTCCAAACAGCACTGACAGTCCGCTCCCAGCTTGCTTTGCTCCCAGCCCACAAGACCCGCAGTCTGGCCTCTCCGCTCTGCTCCCTTGCACCATGACATCACAGCTCAGGCATCACCTCCGCCAGACCTGCCACCTGAACACACTGTAGCAAGCACTTGGATGGTCTCGGCGGGCTCCAGACCAGAACTGCGCATGCTCAATCCCGAGCCCAGGGTCACAACCATATTTTTTACTGGCACCCTTTTCCTGTCACTGGCATTTACTGGCAGGAGAAAAGTGCCCTTTTTTTACTGGCTGAGAGTAAAAATACTGAGGGTTGGCAACACTGAAACCAGTCCACCTGACTGACTCTTCACTAGCCCACCTGACTGACTCGTCTCTACACCAGTCCACCCAACTGACTCTTCACCAGCCCTCCCGGCTGTCTCTACACCAGTCCACCCGACTGACTCTTCACCAGTCCACCTGACTGTCTCTTCACCAGTCCACCCAACTGACTCTTCACCAGTCCACACGACTGACTCTTCACCAGTCCACACGACTGACTCTTCACCATTCCACCTGACTGTCTCTTCACCATTCCACCTGACTGTCTCTTCACCATTCCACCTGACTGTCTCTTCACCATTCCACCTGACTGTCTCTTCACCAGTCCACCCGACTGCCCCTTCACCATTCCACCTGACTGTCTCTTCACCAGTCCACCCGACTGACTCTTCACCAGTCCACACGACTGACTCTTCACCATTCCACCTGACTGTCTCTTCACCAGTCCACCCGACTGACTCTTCACCAGTCCACCCGACTGACTCTTCACCAGTCCACATGACTGACTCTTCACCATTCCACCTGACTGTCTCTTCACCAGTCCACCCAACTGACTCTTCACCAGTCCACACGACTGACTCTTCACCAGTCCACACGACTGACTCTTCACCAGTCCACACGACTGACTCTTCACCAGTCCACACGACTGACTCTTCACCATTCCACCTGACTGTCTCTTCACCATTCCACCTGACTGTCTCTTCACCATTCCACCTGACTGTCTCTTCACCAGTCCACCCGACTGCCCCTTCACCATTCCACCTGACTGTCTCTTCACCAGTCCACCCGACTGACTCTTCACCAGTCCATACGACTGACTCTTCACCATTCCACCTGACTGTCTCTTCACCAGTCCACCCGACTGACTCTTCACCAGTCCACACGACTCACTCTTCACCAGTCCACACGACTGACTCTTCACCATACCACCTGACTGTCTCTTCACCAGTCCACCCGACTGACTCTTCACCAGTCCACACGACTGACTCTTCACCATTCCACCTGACTGTCTCTTCACCAGTCCACCCGACTGACTCTTCACCAGTCCACCCGACTGACTCTTCACCAGTCCACACGACTGACTCTTCACCATTCCACCTGACTGTCTCTTCACCAGTCCACCCGACTGACTCTTCACCAGTCCACCCGACTGACTCTTCACCATACCACCTGACTGTCTCTTCACCAGTCCACCCGACTGACTCTTCACCAGTCCACACGACTGACTCTTCACCATTCCACCTGACTGTCTCTTCACCAGTCCACCCGACTGACTCTTCACCAGTCCACCCGACTGTCTCTTCACCAGTCCACCCGACTGACTCTTCACCAGTCCACCCGACTGACTCTTCACCTGTCGACCTGACTGACTCTCTCAGGGAAAGACCTGAAGACCTAAGCACACCGCTGTCTTCAAGGGAGACTGGCTACATGTGGCAGTCTCCCACCTTTGTTAGTCCCCACCAGCAGGGCCGGACTTACCATTGGGCTTGACTGGGCTCAAGCCCATGGGCACGCCCAACAGGGGGCCCCGCCTGTTTACGTTTTAAATACCGTACCTTCTTTATGCTTTTAACCACTAGGCATCCGCGCTATAATCGAAAGATGGTTGCAGCACGGACTCCAATTGCTGGGAGGACGGGATCGGAAAATCCGATCGCTTGGAACGAGGTGACGTACAACAAGTACGACGGGACTACGTAGAAGCCAGTAGCCAATAGCTTTCGTCTCCAAATTTTTTCTGAGCATGCATGGCACTTTGTGCGTCGGAATTCTCTACACACGATCGGAAAAAGTCAGATCGGATTTTGTTGTCGCAAAATTTTAGATCCAGCTCTCAAACTTTTTCTGTCGGAAAAAGTCCGATAGAGCCCACACACAATCGGATTTTCCGACAACATAATCCGATCTGACTCTTTCCGTCGGAATTTCCGACCGTGTGTAGGGGGCATTAATCTGCATATGTGTTTTAGGTCAACATAGCTGAAGAAGAACAGAAAGTTTTAAATCCAGAGTATCAGTATGACAGCCAGGAAACTAGTATTTCTGTCTCCTTTAAAGCTAGCTTGTGTATTCTGCTTATAATAAATGTATAAATACTTGTGAGCACTGCCTGCTCAGTGATGGTGAGAACCAGCACAGGGAATTACCTAATCTGAGCAGAACAAACACTACATGAATCAGATACTTTAGCAACACACAAGGTCAAATGTAACAAGCCTCCTTTATATTAATGAAAGAATTCCAGTAAGCCTAGAGCCATACTTTGTATAAGCAAGCTAATATAATCGTTTCTCGTTTTTTATAGACTATCACAATAACCATAGCACTATAGCTTGGTGGGTTTGATTGTTGCTTTTTTTCTGCAGTTGAGCTGTAAGAAAAAGTACTCCAGGCAAACAGCTCCTTATAAAGTTCTACTACACATACACTATATTTTTAAAAGTATTGGGACACCTGCCTTTACACGCACATGAACTTTAATGGCATCCCAGTCTTAGTCTGTAGGGTTCAATATTGAGTTGGCCCACCCTTTGCAGCTATAACAGCTTCAACTCTTCTGGGAAGGCTGTCCACAAGGTTTAGGAGTGTGTCTATGGGAATGTTTGACCATTCTTCCAGAAGCGCATTTGTGAGGTCAGACACTGATGTTGGATGAGAAGGCCTGACTCGCAGTCTTCGCTCTAATTCATCCTAAAGGTGTTCTATCGGGTTGAGGTCAGGACTTTGGGCAGGCCAGTCAAGTTCCTCCACCCAAACTCGCTCATCCATGTCTTTATGGACCTTATTTGACTCTTATATGTACCAATAAATACATTTTTCTATTAATTTGTCATCTATTTAGTGCCTATAAAGTCCCACCTCTAGTGGGTTTCCTTTCATATATTGTTGGCACTTTACCCACTATAGCCAGAGCTCCCTTTCAGCCATTCACTGGGAAGACCAGTGTATTGCTGTTTCTGCTCCCCCAGCTCTCTTAGATCTTTATGCAGCTGAGAACAGAGAACAGAGAAAAAAGTATTTCTAATGATTTGTATAGCTATACACGTTTTGCCTTTTATTTCTATTTTAAACTGTATGGGCTGATTTACAAGGTGAGGGTTCACATATACAACACTTTAACCAGTTCCCACCCAGCCTATTATGCCACGTACACCCAATCGCAATTTCGGCCAGCAAAAGACCGATGAGAGCTATTCATCGGAAAATGCGACCGTGTGTAGGCTCCATCGGAATTTTGCTGGCCGAATTCCTGCCAGCAAAAATTTGAGAGCATGTTCTTAATTTTTCTGACGGAAAAGGTTTCTATCGGAAATTCCGATCGTCTGTAGCAATTTCGACGCGCAAAATTCCTACGCAAGCTCAGAATCAATTTGACGCCTTCCCATGAAGCATTAAACTTAATTTTTTCTTGGCTCGTCTTAAGCCCCATACACACGGTCGGATTATCCGCGGACCAGGTCGGTCGGATCCTGTCCGTCATACTTTGTCCGATGTTGGTGTTGCGTACACACGGTCGGACAAAGTTGTCGGAAAATCCGATCATTCTGAACGTGGTGACGTTTGTTGCCTACGACGGGACTACGTAGAGGCTAGTAGCCAATAGATTTGGTCTTGTAATGTGATCTGAGCATGCGTGGCACTTTGTCCGTCCGAATTCGCTACACACGATCGGATTTGGTGTGATCGGACTTTGTTGTCCAAAAATCGAACCAGCAGGAGATAGGACTTTGTCCGTCGGACAATCCGACGTACACTGTCCGATGGTGCATACACACGGTCGGATTTTTCGACAACATTGTCCGATCGGACAGAATCCATGCGATAATCCGACCGTGTGCATGGGGCTTTAGTGTTGTACGTCACTGCATTCTTGGCGGTCGGAATTAGGTGTGACCGTGTGTAAGCAAGACAGTTTGAGCAAAATTCTGTTGGGAAAACCATCAGAGCTTTTTCTGACGAGAATTCCGATCATGTGTATGCGGCATTACAGACTCTGCTCTGTCATATGATGTTTCCCTGGTCACACCACTCGTGTGCAACCCCAGACACACCGGAGACAGCTCCCTCGGACAGAGCTCATTACTGATCAGGGTAAAGAGCCAATGACATTGGCTCTTTAGTATGTGATCAGCTGTATCCAATCACAGCTAATCCCATGTAAACAAATGCTGGTTATCAGCATTTCCTTTTCTCAGTGCTGTGAGGAAAGGAAAGCTGATAACTGACTTTCCTGTGACAGCAGGCATTTACACTGAAAATCAGGGCACTGACCATCAGTGCCCTGATTATCAGTGCAGCCCCATCAGTGCCAGTCAATGTCCATCAGTGCAGCATATCGGTGCCCATCAGTGAAGCATAGCAGTGCCCATCAGTGCAGCTTCATCAGTGCCTCTTCATTTGTGCCCATCAATACTGCCTCATCAGTGCTGCCTCATCAGTGCCCATCAGTGCCACCTCATCAATGCCCACCAGTGCAGCCTCATCATTTCCCATCACTGCAGCTTCATCAGTGCCTCTTCTTGTATGCCCATCAGTGCCACCTCTCATCAGTGCTGCCTCATTGTCCATCAGTGCCCATCAATGCAGCCTATCAGTGCCAATTAACGCGCATAAGTGGAGAGGAAAAATTACTTATTTGCAAAATTTTATAACAGAAACAAAGAAAACCTTTTTTTTTTTTCAAAATGTTCATGTTTTTAATTTGTCTAGCAAAAAATAAAAAACCCAGCAGTGATTAAATACCACCAAAAGAAAGCTTTTGTCTAAAAAAAAAAAAGATAAAGCTTTCTTTTGGGTACAGTGTTGTATGACCGCACAACTGTCATTCAAATTGTGAGAGCGCTGAAAGCTGAAAATTGGCATGGGCAGGAAGGGGGTGAAAATGTCCAGTAGGCAATTGGTAATCGCTGGTGTAGGACCTAGCTGTATTAAAATATATATAAATGTGCAGTGCTCCATACTGAGCAGGTGAAAACATTTAATACAAACCACTAAAAATATAAATCAAACTGTCCACTTTCCACACCTTAAATTAAGTTGGTCCAATACAGTCCATAAGGTTTCCCACAACCCCTGAATATACTATATATTTCTCTCTTTTCTTCTATGTGCAAAAATAAAAAGAATGTTTTTGCACATAGAAAAAAAGAGAGAGATGTATATTCAGGGTTGTGGGAAACCTTATGGACTGTAAAATGGACAGTTTGATTTATATTTTGAGTGGTTTATATTTAATTTTTTCACCTGCTCAGTATAGAGCGCTGCACATTTATTCTGTATATTATAATTTATTATTTGGTGATTCATTTTCACGTGATAGTGCTGGCCGGTGATAAATTCATTTTAGAAGGATTTGCAGCGCGGAAGACACATAGAAAAATGAGTTTTGTATAGACCTAGCTGTATTGCGGAGTTACAGAATATAAAGGTCAGGTCATGGGCTGGCTGTGCTGTGTGGCAGGGTAAATCTCAAGATTAGATGAACAGAAATACACTTTTTCTGGATAAATAAGCTCCATATACATATATAACCGGGGCTTTTTTTTCAGCGGGAATGGGGGGAAACGCAGTTTAGGCAACTCCAGCAAGCACTGGATGCATGTAATGGCAAGGAATGCTGGGTTCTGCTGCAGAGTCTATTGATTCTGGCTGCAGAAGGATCTATTGCCACTGGAGGGGATCCATTTTTTTTTTATTATTTATTATTATTATCTATTATTTTTTTAATGAATATTTATTTATTATTATTATTATTATATATTTTTTTAATTTATGTAGCACTGACCCCCGAAGGAGCTGCTGGTTTTATTTGGGCTTACCGTTACCTCACCTGCTTGTAGCTTCGTCTTGGGGATCCCGTGGAATGTGGCCCAAAGAATGTGAATTTCCAATACTTAGTTATTTTTCAATGGTTATTTATTAAAAGTTAAGTCTCTCAATAAAAGGGTAGAGGATTAAGGGTTTTTAAGAGCTCCCTTTGAATTCCAGAGGACAATAGTTTCACTCACTGAATTCAGCCACCACTGGATAAGCCCCTGTCACTGGACCTAGCAGCCAGTGGAGTATTTGACACAGTCTCTGCCACAGACTTGTGAGGTTAAGCTTTAGCGTTACTGAGAGATTGAAGAATAATTCCATACAATACCAGTCTCTTTCAGCCGAACTGGCGATACTGTAGGCAATGTGATCCAGGTTGTGTCCTTCAACTAAGTCTCCAGGCTCCTCCAGAGAAACCAGCCTTGCACACAGTCTTCTCCTGAAAGAGTCCTCCCCTGGATCCTCCAGTTGCTGGGCCTCTCCATTCAGATGAGACGGCACCAGACCATCCCTGGATCAATAGGCTCCAAGATCCGCTTGGGCCTATCCTCTCAGTTGCGCTGCCTCGGGTCAGCCAGCTCCGAGACACAGGATGCATAGTCCCGCACCCCAGGCCAGCAGGGCCATGGGACTGCGTCAGGAGGACCACCAGAACCAAAAAGACAGAAAATAATAATCCCCGCCAACATGGCGTCGGTACCTTAAATACCACACCCCAGAATTCACAGCAGGAAAATACTCCCACTGGGCTGGTTCCGAGAGATAAATGGTATTCAATGCATCCAGCTAGACTGCGTCTCTACTCTTGACGATGGTGACAGCGACACCTACTGTCAAGGAGAACCCAGTGTAACCCAGCTGGACTGACACTGAAACCAGTAATTTAGAGAAATTAGCCTGAAGCCCAACTGTGGCTTCAGGCAACTTAATTTTTGAAAAACAATAGCGCCTGCTCGGCAGGAGCCAGCGCTACATTTATATATATGTAGCCCTGCTCCCGTGGGAGCTGCTTGGATATCTGTACCTGAGTCTCCCACTGATTAATCTATTTCCAGTTACACAGTATCTTCACACAGCCAGGTGCACACACTCTTCTGCTTGTTGCCCTCAATGACCAGTCTAATGCACACGGTCGGAATTTCCCTCAATGACCAGTCTAATGCACACGGTCGGAATTTCCGACAGAAAATGTCCTATCGGACCATGTTGTCGGAAAATCCGACCGTGTGTGGGCACCATCGGACTTTTTCCGTCGGAAAAAATTTGAGATCCTGCTCTTTTTCCGATCATGTGTAGCGAATTCCGACGGACAAAGTGCCACGCATGCTCATATCAAATTACAAGACCAAAGCTATTAGCTACTAGCCTCTACGTAGTTGAGTCGTACGCAACGAACGTCACCACGTTCAGAATGATCGGATTTTCCAACAACTTTGTCCGACCGTGTGTATGCAACACCAGTGTCGGACAAAATTTCTGGAAAGAAAATATAGGTCCTCTGGGAACAAAATATATGAATGTGTGATGGGACTAAAACACACTTCAAGTCCTATAGGTGCACTGTGTGATGGGACTAACACACTTCAAGTCCTATAGGGGCCTCTGGGAACAAAATATATGATCTCTGTGTGATGGGACTAACACACTTCAAGTCCTATAGGAACAAAATATATGATCTCTGTGTGATGGGACTAAACAAAACACTTCAAGTCCTATAGGTGCTTCTGGGAAGAAAATTAGGTCTGTGTGATGGGACTAACACACTTCAAGTCCTATAGGTGCCTTTGGGAACAAAATATATGATCTCTGTGTGATGGGACTAACACACTTCAAGTCCTATAGGTGCTTCTGGAAGAAAATATAGGTCTTGTGTGATGGGGGACTAACACACTTCAAGTCCTATAGGTGCCTCTGGGAACAAATATAGGTCTGTGTGATGGGACTACAAAACACACTTCAAGTCCTATAGGTGCCTCTGGGAACAAAATATATGATCTCTGTGTGATGGGGACTAACACACTTCAAGTCCTATAGGTGCTTCTGGGAAGAAAATATATGTGATCTCTGTGTGATGGGACTAACACACTTCAAGTCCTATTAGGTGCCTCTGGGAAGAAAAATATATTTGATCTCTGTGTGATGGGGACTAACACACTTCAAGTCCTATTAGGTGCTGCCTGGGAAAAAATATAGGTCTGTGTGATGGGACTAAACACACTTCAAGTCCTATGGGTGCTTCTGGGAAGAAAAATATAGGGCTCTGTGTGATGGGACTAACACACTTTTTCAAGTCCCTCAATGGGACCAGTCTAATGCACACGGTCGGAATTTCCGACAGACCCAAACACACTAAAAATGTCCTATCGGACCATGTTGTCTGGGGAACAAAATACTATGATCTCTGTGTGGATGGCAACTAACACAACTTCAAGTCCCTATAGGTGCTTCTGGGAAGTAAAAAATATAGGTCTGTGTGATGGGAACTAACATCAAACGTACAGTCCTAAAATCCGACCGTGTGTGTGGGCACCAACGGACTTTTTCCGTCGGACTAACAAAAAATTTGAGATCCTGCTCTTTTTCCGATCATGTGTAGCGAATTCCGACGAAAAATTCTGACAAAGTGCCACGCATGCTCATATGTCACCACGTTCAGAATGATCGGATTTTCCAACAACTTTGTCCGACCGTGTGTATGCAACACCAGTGTCGGACAAAATCCGTCGGAAAAATTCTGACGGATTTTGTTTTATTAGGAGAACTCGGATAGGAGAAGGGAATTAGTAGGATACTCCAAATCAACGTTGCACAAGTAAGGACAACTCTTTCTGTAAAACTGTGGAGCAATTTTTTTTTTTTTAATGGCGTAGGGCCTCCCCCCCCCCCCCCCCAAAGTCCATACCAGACCTGAAGGGTCTGGTATGGATTTTAAGGGGAACCCTGCGCCAAAATTTACGTAACCGGGTGGTCCTGCCCCCTCTGACACCATGGGGAAGTCCCCGTGGTGTTGGAGGGGATGGGTCACCCGGGTACGTCACCGGGTGGCCCCACCCTCAGTTATATAAGAACTGTCAAAGGCAAAGAAGCTTCACACAGCGGGAGCCTCCCATGGAGGTGGATCGTCACGGATTTTTTTTTGGTCCATCGGGCGGCATGATAGAAGAAGATGAATGGACATGGTGGGACATTTTTTTTTTTTTTATTTTTTTTTTAATAAAGGACTGTGTCAAGCTGTGTCTTGTCTTTTTTAACATTTTGACACTTTTTTGGAGAAATGGTAAGGGTTAAAGGGGGCTTCCAGATTTCGATAAGGCCCCCCGCCTGTAGACCCCCACAAACACCGGGCAAGGGTTGTGGGGATGAGGCCCTTGTCCCCTTCAACATGGGCACCAGGTGCTTTGGGGGGCAACCCCAAAGCACCCTCCCCATGTTGAGGACATGTGGCCTGGTACGGTTCAGGAGGGGGCGCTCTCTCATCCCCACTCTTTTACTGCAGCCTGCCAGGTTGCGTGCTTGGATAAGGGTCTGGTATGGATTTTGGGGGGGACCCCTACGTCATTTTTCTTTAAAATTTTGGTGCAGGATTCCCCTTAAAATCCATACCAGACCTGAAGGGCCTGGTATGGATTTTAGGGGGACCCACACGCAATTTTTTTTATTTTAGTTTGGGGTTCCTCTTAATATTCATACCAGACCCAAAGGGCCTGGTAATGGACTGGGAGGGATCCCATGCTCTTTTTTTCAATCAGTTTTATCTATATTGCCGAGACCCGACAATTCATTAGTTTTAAATGACAAATTTTCCTTTAGAAATTACATTTTGTTGTGGTACTGTTCTAAACACGGGAAACATGCGCCACTTTACAGGCATACTATAGACACCCCCCAGGCACAATATTAAAGGAATATTTCATTTTTATTGTTTCACTTTAAGCATTAAAAAATCACTGCTCACGAAAAAATGGCTGTTTTTAAAAAAAAAAATTGCATTGATAAATGTCCCCTGGGGCAGGACCCGGGTCCCCAAACACTTTTTATGATAATAACTTCCATCTAAGCCTTTAAAATTAACACTTTTGATTATTCATGTTCGTGTCCCATAGACTTTAATGGTGTTCGTGTGTTCTGCCAAATTTTTTGCCTGTTCGCATGTTCTACCGCAAACCGAACAAGAGGGTATTCGGCTCATCCCTACTGCTGAACCATACAGCATTTGTATGGAAGAACGAGTCCCTTTGTAGCAGAAGGGACTTAGAGGACTCTGTTTCTTCAAGACACTAGCTAGTGTCCACTCAGTGGTGTAACTAGAACCTTCAGGGCCCCGGTGCAAGAAACCATGAAGGGCCCCCCTGAACCCCAGCCGAGGCCCTGCCCTCTGAGTCCGGTGGTGGAACTCCAGGGCTCGGTCACAGGTACGACTTTTGTGAGCCATGTAGTTCCACCACTGGTATCAGGAGTTTTTTTTATTATTTTTTACAATTTTTTAGGAGTCCCGTTGGGGGACTTTGGTGAGATATCAGAGGTCTAAATAGACCTATGATGTTACACCTTTGAGACAAAGAGGAAGAAGGGAAAGGGAAATTGGGACCCTGTCCTCTGGGGAGAAGTGGGCCCTATCCCCAGGAGAGATTGGGTCCTTGTCCTTAGGGGAGATGGGGTCCCTGTCCCCACGTAAGTGGGAGTCCCTGTCCCTAAGGGAAATGGGGCCTGTCCTCTGAGGAGAAGTGGGCAATGTCCCCAGGGGAGATGGGGTCCCTGTCCCCATGGGAGAGATGGGGTCCCTGACCTTAGGGGAGATGGGGTCCTTGTCCTCAGGTGAGAAGGGGTCCTTGTCCCCAAGGGAAATGGGGTCCCTGTCCTCTGGGGAGAAGTGGGTCCTGTCCCCAGGGGAAATTTGGTGCCTGTCCTTAGTGGGAGATGGGGTCCCTGTCCCCATGTGAGAAGGGGTTCCTGCCCCCAAGGGAAATGGGGTCCCTGTCCTCTGGGGAGAAGTGAGCCCTGTTCCCAAGGGAGATGGGGTCCCCATTGGAGATGGGGTCTCTGTCCCCAGGTGAGAAGGGGTCCCTGTCCTCAGGTGAGAAGGGGTCCCTGTCCCCATGGAAAATGGGGTCCCTGTCCTCACGGGAAATTAGGTCCCTGTCCTCTGGGGAGAAGTTGGCTCTGTTCCCAGAGGAGATGGGGTCCTTGTCCCCAAGGGAAATGGGGTCCCTGTCCTTTAGGGAGAAATGGGCCCTGACAAGCCTGCGGTGTCCTTTGGGTAGCCGGCTCTCATAGGGCTGCACTGCATCTGTGTGCTTAAAGTTTGTTTGCCGGGAGAAGCATGCAGTGCAGTGTGAGCCGGACTCAGGGGGCTGGACTGGGGAGGACAGACACCGGACTGAGCAGCACTGCTGAGCAGCACTGCATGGAGCAGGAGAGGGGGACCCACAGGTTGTGTGGGGAATGCACAACTAATGAGCAGCCAGTGCGATAGTCGAGCATGGAGCTCTGCTAGTCACCCCCCACCTCCAGCCACCCATGCGCCCGGTGCCTAACCGCCTATGCTGCCACCGGCCATATGTAGAGGGGGCGGCATGGGCCCCTTGCAGGACAGGGCCCGGTTGCGCTTGTGGCTGCTGCACCCCCTATAGTTACGCCCCTGTGTCCACTTTAGCTCACACACTCAGTATGCTGAATTCTAGGACCAGAGGGGGATTTCAGCAACACACACAGCTTCAGGGATCCCTTCAGGGGTCTGTACTCACAAAATGTCCAGGGACAGCTGGTAGCCTCCTTCCAACTTCCAAGCGACACTTTATACCAGTGACATCAGACCAGATCCATAGACATCCTCCCTCAGTCAGCTTGTACAGGAACCCTGTGTACACTGGGATGTCTATGGATCTGGTCTAATGTCACTGCTATAGAGTGTTGCTTGGAAGTTGAAAGGAGTTGAAAGCTTTAAGACTTCAGGCCCTCAGGTCAGTCACCTGAGGCCGCTTGGCAGCCTATGCTGGGGAGAGGCAGCAGCATAGTTGCCAACATTCTCAAAAAATGTATAGGGACACTTTTTTGTCTGTAGGTGGAGTCTTATGATATTTAGGGGCGGGGCATTCGTTTGTAGGCGTGGTGTAGCGGGGGTGAAAAAATGTGGCATGTGGGGAAAAGGGGCATGGTCTAAACTAAACATTGGGACTGGCTTAAAGGGTGTGTGGTTAGAGCCTGAGATGAAAGAGGGATGGGGGGAGAAGGAGGAGAGGGATTGGGGAGAAGGAGGAGGAGAGGGATGGAGGGAGAACGAAACAGAGAAAGAAAGAGAAAGAGATATGGAGGGAATAAGGAGAGAAAAATGAAAGACAGAAGGTAGATAAAGTAGATAAAGGTACTCCAAACACCTGGTGATGGCGCTTCAATCATCACAGCACAATGGTTGTTATGGTGTCAGGATGCTTGAATTGCATTATTTATATTATTACATTGTAATATAAAATGAAATAGTTCAACTCACCATAATGCAGAATCGGTGGGAACACTGAGTGTGTCACTTGCCACGTCACCTGCTACCAGATGCAGCTTGGCTCAGTTGTCACCACAGATGCAGTGTGTCACTTGTCACCACAGATACAGCGTGGCACTTGTCACCACAGATACAGCTTGTCACTTGTCACCACAGATACAGCTTGTCACTAAGATACAGCGCACCTTGTCACCACAGTTGCAGCTAGTCCATGCTGCTCTGTATCAGTGATTCAGTCTCTGCGCCATTTACAGAAGACCAGCTCTCATGGAGGCCTAAGAGAAGAAAAATAGGTGGAGCCTGGGTGGCAATGAAAGCGGCTGCCAATAGAAATGAATCAGTCACCCGGGTTCCGCCTCTTATTTCTTCCTCACAAGAGCTGGTCTTCTGTAAAAAGGCGGCGGAGACAATTCAAAAAATCATGAAAACGCCAATTTCCTGTGAAATTTCGGGAAATTCGGTACTGTTGGCAACTATGCAGCAGCCTCCTCCCCACCTGAACCTCTCTCCTTAGAGGTGGGCTGGACTGGAACCCCGAGCCCATGTGCTCCACAGACTTAAATACAGGCACCCAGCATTCCTTGGGGCACATCCCCTTCTAATTTGCCAGGGCTGTATCTACATCCATGCTTCCACCTCTAGGTCTCCTCCCACTGTCCAATATGTCTTCTTGCTTGGATCAGTGTGAAACATCAAGACAGGATGAGCAGCACCAGAGCACACTGAGCAGACCTCACTAATCAATCACTGCTCTCTGTTAAGCAGATGTCACCTAAATTTGCCTGTCTGCTTCTCTGTTAAGCAGAAAAGCCAAAAACTATATACACTTCTTTTATATAAAAGGGGGTCCCTTCTGTCAGGGAGCCCAGGGCAGTTGACCCTTTTTCCCTCTTATAAAGGCAGCACTGCCTGTGCCACCGCTGGTTCCCACACGTATAGAAAACAAAGTGATCACAGTTAAAAAACAGTCTTTTCAGACTGACTCACAAATCTGTATTAAACTTCTTATGTTATCTAGCTGCTAATGAGCTCATGCTATGTAGACGCTAAGCAAAGCTTGTCATTATTAGTATACTGCATATGCTATTTGCTGTTTGCCGTGGAAAACGTAGACGGCAAAGGTCCCGGCGAAGAAAACAGTTCGGCCTTTGTCTCCACATTTATCAATTTTGGCTCACACAAATGTCATCGTTTGGTTCCTACATAAAAATAATAATGATGACTGTGACTTTTTATTATAAAATGATTAAAGTGGACCTATCATTAAAACTCACGCTTCGCATTCGTTTTTGGCATACATCCTCGCATTATCCGATCTCATTATTGCTCTGCCCCATTGTATGACCCACATCTTAGATCTCAGTCTGCCGATGAGCATTGTGGGTGTTTCACAAATAGATGGCAAAGAATCTCCTGTTTTGAATTATATAGACCCAGGATGGCAGAGAGCTACTGAGAGAAGTGAATCAGCCAGGCACAATTAGGAAACACCGGTATCATATGTAATGAGAAAAAATAACTGCCTCTATGTAAAATTATCATTACAAACTATATTGTATGTGGACCGTACTCAAGCACACTTATGTGGTTATTATTAACAATCATAGGCATGCACAAAGGTGCGCCAGGTGTGCCTAGGCACACCATAATCACTACGTGCAGTGACAATAACCCCAACTACTTGTGCTCCCCGTGTTGGCCCCCCCACCCCATAGCACTTCTGACTTCCCTTTGCTCCCTCACCCCCGCTCAGTGTTGCCAACCGTCAGTATTTTTACTGGCAGCCAGTAAAAAACAGGCAATTTTCTCCTGCCAGTAAATGCCAGTAAAAGGAAAAGGTTGCCAGTAAAAAATATGGAGCCGGCCGAGACCATCCGAGTGCCTGCTACAGTGTGTTCAGGCGACTCTGGCGGAGGCGGTGCCTGACCATGTTGTGTGATCTCATAGTGCAAGAGAGCCAAGCAGAGCAGCCAGAGCCTCGTGCGCAGGTCAAGAGCTAGGCAGGCCAGGAGCGGGACTGTCAGTGCTGTTTGGACTGGAGTGGACTGGAGGGACCACCTGGCTTGGAGAGAGACTGTCACTGTGACTCAGGAGGGGACATGTCATATCGGTGATCTGTGCTGCTGCACACTGCTGTCATTGTCACTGTGAGCCCAAATACTGAAATTTGCACTTAAAAAGTAATTTTTTAACTTTTGGAAAAGCCAGTAAAAAACTTGGCTGTGCCAGTAAATTTTTGGTATTGTGCCAGTAAATTTCAATCTGGTAGGTTGGCAACACTGCCCCTGCTGCTGCAGGCAGATGTTTCAGGATGGGGAGTGGGGTAAGGGGCTAGTAAATATGTAATTTACCAAAACCTTCCTTTTCTAACTGAACACAGAGAACATTTATAACTAAAGCATAGTAAACTGTGTTTACTGTGCTTCAGTTTGTGAAGGAACAGAAAGCCGCTCAGCACAGAGCACTTCCCATTCATTCCCTGTCCAGTGCGGCTGAGGTTGCATAGAAAGGCATGTGTGTTTGAGCTTTGGGGTGCACATTCTAATGCAACAGGCTGCACACACCTATGGTAACAATAAAGGGCAAGTTCAGGATTTCCTTAATAAAAAAAAAGCTGCCTTCCCTAAACCCCTTAATACGCTAAGCTATTCCTCTGCAAGTCTTACTTATCTTCTCAAAGGTGGTGGCCGCCCCATTCATCTATATCCAGGCCAGTTAAGACCTAGCATCATAGACCTACTTTAGACCTACTTTACTCCTGCTCTCCGAAGTCTATGGAACGTCTAGGGAAGGGGAGCCCACTACTAGATTGTTACCTATTGGGCTGTAGACATTGTGGAAGGTGGTCGCCGTCAGAGGGGGCTCAGCTGTATATATTTCTGGGTCAAGGAAGTAGGCTGGGGCTGTTTTTAGGAAGTCCTAAGGTGACCTCTTTCATGGGCCTATCAGAAATCATTAGAAAAACAATAATTTCTATTTAATTAAGTGTATCTAAAGATATTTTTTTTAGTTTACATGGAGAAGGGAATGCTTAAAGTAGTTCTAAAGGAAGAAGTTTTTTACCTTAAACCCTTAGCGCCGGCCACACATAAATATGTGGCCTCTCTGCATCTGGTCCTTGCGTGAATTGCGATCAATGTACCTCTGCCAAGAGCACGTGCCCTGCGCGCTCCTGACACAGTTACTGGCGCCTAACTGAAAGCTCCAGCCTTTTTTAGGATCACATGACTGCGGTGACAGCCAATCACGGCGGTCGTGTGATCTTGAGCCCCACCTCCCGGCAACCTAAACTGCTTAAAGGGTGAAGAGGTAAATGCATGTCATGCATTAAGGTTAAAAACCCTTTGGGTGCAGCCTCCGCTATTCTTACAAGAGTCCCATCTCGATCCAGCGATGTGCATGAGAGCAGTGTCCCACTTTCTATCCTCATTGCCTCACACTGCAATTCTGCTGTCAATTACGGTCATTAGGCCAATGAGGAGAGAGTGGGGGTGGGGCTGAACCATGATCTGTGTGTGAATAGACAATGTCCATTCACAGGCGCTCAGGAGCGAGCCCGCTTGAGTGCCCCCATAGCAAGAGGCGTGCGATTGGGTGCACTCAGCAGGGAGAAGGAGCCAGGAGTGCCAGAGGGGGACCCAATAGGAAGAGGATCAGGGCTGCTCTGTGCAAAATCATTGCAGGGCTCATTTACACTTGCTTCGGCTTCAACAAACGTTAACAGCTAGTTTACACTTGCTTCAAAACAAGGCTTCGGACAGGCTTTGTTAAAGCTCTCTGAACGCTAGTCAAAGCTCCTGTCACTAAATAAAATGGTTAGCTTACAGTCCTGTTTACACCTTGCTTTTGCTTTCCTTTGGTTCGGCTTTGCTTCAAAAATTATACCCCATGTCGCTTTAGTGGGGCTTCAAAGCATCTTCAAAGCCTCCATAGAAGTCTATGGCAAAGCTCCCTTGAAGCCCCACTCTAGCCCCACCAAAGCCTCATCGAAGGCCCACAATGCCTCACCAAAGCCCCACCAAACCTCACCAAAGGCTCATCGAAAACCCCATTGATGCTCCACCAAAGCCTCATCGAAGCCCCACCGAAACCTCATCGAAGCCCCAAGCAAAAGCAAGGTGCAAACAGGACTGTAAGCTAACCATTTTATTTAGTGACAGGAGCTTTGACTGGCATTCAGAGAGCTTTAACAAAGTGAGTTCCGAAGCCATGTTTTGAAGCAAGTGTAAATGAGCTGTTAGATGTCAACTGAACAGGTCCCCCTAATGGAGGGACAAGTCATAATTTTGGATTTTCTCTTATTTTCAGTCCTTGCAACAATGGTTAAAGTGGTTGTACACCCTTTACAACTACTTTTACCTACAGGTTTAGAAGATATTTACGAAAGACCCAAGCGCTGATGACTACGGCACATGCACACTTGAGAAAGGGTACATTGTGCCGTTTCTAAGAGGGTCATGCCGTGACTGGCGGCTCCAGCGTGCATGCGTGGGAGTGATGTCACGCGACACCGGCCAGTCACAGAGCCGGAAGGAAGAGGGGCGAAGATGAATGCTCCCTGCTAGTGGGGACAATGGTGACATCGTGGGCTTCCGTTTCAGGTAAGTGACACATAATGGGCTACTATGCGATGCATAGTAGCCCATTATGCTTTACCTTTGTAGGTTTACTTCTTCTTAAAATAGAGAGGAAGGATCTACCCAATGCATCAATACATCAATGCAAACCTGAATGGGGTTGTTTTTAAGGTGTTATCCATCTATGTGTTTTTTGTACATACCTCTCTACTGCCTTGACTACACCTACAGTTTATACCATTATTTTTTTCTCTGAATTCTTCAGCAGAATTTGTATGATTGGTTTAACCACTTTAAGTCCAAACACTTTTACCCCCTTCCAGTCCAGGCCAATTTTTAGCTTTCAGCACTGTCACACTTTGTTGGCAATGACTCAGTAATGCAGCACTGTACCCACATTCATTTTTTTAGCATTTTTTTAAGATGGATAGAGCTATCTTTCTATCGTATTCACCACTGCGTTTTTTATTTTTTGCTATAAAAACAAAAAAAATATGGGACGTTTTGAAGTTTTTTATAAAATGTTGCAAATTAATAATCTTTCTTCATAAAGTTAGGCCAAAATGTATTCTGCAATTATTATTTTTTTGGTAAAAACAACCCAAATCAGTTTATATTATTTAGTATGTGTGAAAGTTATAGGACGTGCAAACTATGGTATATATACAGTGCCTTGCAAAAGTATTCACCCCCTTGGCATTTTTCGTGTTTTGTTGCCGCACAACCTGGAACTAACATGGATTGTTTAAGGATTTGCATCATTTTATTTACAGAACATGCCCACAACTTTGAAGATGTTTTTTTTTTTATTGTGAAGAAAACAACAAATAGGACAAAATAACAGAAAAAGTCCATGTGCATAACTATTCACCCCCCTAAAGTCAATACTTTATAGAGCCACCTATTGCGGCTATCACAGCTCCAAGTAGCTTTGGATAAGTCTCTATGAGCTTGCCACATCTTACCACTGAGATTTTTGCCCATTCCTCCTTGCAAAACTGCTCCAACTCCTTCAAGTTGGATGGTTTGCGCTTGTGAACAGCAATCTTTAAGTAAGATTTTCTTTTGGATTGAGATCTGGGCGTTGACTAGGCCATTCCAACACATTTACATGTTCCCCCTTAAACCACTCAAGTGTTGATTTAGCAGTGTGTTTGAGGTCATTGTTCTGCTGGAAGGTGAACCTCCATTCTAGCCTCAAATTACACACAGAGTGGTACAGGTTTTGCTCAAGAATATCCCTGTATTTAGCACCATCCATCTTTCCCTCAACTCTGACCAGTTTCCCAGTCCCGACTGCTGAAAAACATCCCCACAGCATGATGCTGCCACCACCATGTTTCACTGGTGGATGGTGTTCTTTGGGTGATGTGATGTGTTGGGTTTGCACCAGACATAGCGTTTTCTTTGATGGCCAAAAAGTTCAATTTTAGTCTCATCAGACCAGAGCACCTTCCTCCATACATTTTGGGAGTCTCCCACATGCCTTTTCGCAAACTCAAAATGTGCCATTTTGTTTTTTGCTGAAAGTAATGGCGTTCTAGCCACTCTGCCATAAAGCCCAACTCTATGGAGTGCACGGCTTATAGTCGTCCTATGTACAGATACTCCAGTCTCTGCTGTGGAACTCTGAAGCTCCTCCAGGTTTATCTTAGGTCTCTGTGCTGCCTCTCTGATTATAGCCCTCCATTCCCGGTCCGAGTTTTGGGGTGCGGCCATCTCTTGGCAGGTTTGCTGTTGTGCCATGTTTTTTCCATTTGGTTATGATAGATTTGATGGTGCTCCTAGGCATCATCAAAGATTTGGATATTTTTTTATAACCTAACCCTGACTTGTACTTCTCAACAACATTGTCCCTTACTTGTTTGGAGAGTTCCTTGGTCTTCATGGCAGTGTTTGGTTAGTGGTGCCTCTTCCTTAGGTGTTGCAGCCTCTGGGGCCTATCAAAAAGGTGTGTATATGTAATGACAGATCATGTGACACTTAGATTGCACACAGGTGGACATTATTTCACTAATTATGTGACTTCTGAAGGTAATTGGTTGCACAAGAGATTTTCATGGGCTTCATAACAAAGGGGGTGAATACATACGCACATGCCAATTATCATTTTTAATTTCTGAAAAATAGTTTTATGTATATATATTTTTCTAATTTTACTTCACCAACTTAGACTATTGTGTTCTGATCCATCAAATATAATTCAGATTAAAAAAAATTGAACTAAAAAGCCAAGGGGGGGTGAATACTTTTGCAAGGCACTGTATATATTTGAAAATCAATCATTCTTGATGTACAAATCCACTTATCATTTCTTGAGGTCATAAATGCCAGGACAGTACAAATATCCCCAAATGCCCCCTTTTTGGAAAGTAGACAGTCCAAGGTATTAAACAAGAACTATGGTGAATTTTTTGAAGTTGTAATTGCTTTTAATTTTATTGGGGAAAATTACATTAAATAAAATGTTTTTTTTTTCACAAAGTTGTAATTTTAACAATTTATTTCTTACACACAGCATGGGCATACTTACAATTACCCCAAAACACATTCTGCTATGCCTCCTGAGTATGAGGATGTCACATGTCTAAAGCCCCATACACACGCTCGGATTATCCGAGGACCAGGTCCGTCGGATCATGTCTGTCGTACTTTGTCCAATGTTGGTTTTGCGTACACACGGTCGGACAAAGTTGTCGGAAAATCCGATCATTCTGAACATGGTGATGTTTGTTGCCTACGACGGGACTACGTAGAGGCTAGTAGCCAATAGCTTTGGTCTTGTAATGTGATCTGAGCATGCGTAGCACTTTGTCCGTCGGACAACGCTACACACGATCGGATTTGGTGTGATCGGACCGTGTTGTCAAAAAATCTATCCAGCAGGAGATAGGACTTTGTCCGTCGGACAATCCGACGTACACTGTCCGATGGTGCATACACACGGTCGGATTTTTCAACAACATTGTCCGATCGGACAGAATCCATGCGAAAATCCTACCGTGTGTATGGGGCTTAAGTCTTTTTTACAGCCTAGATGCGTAGAGGGGCCCAAAATCCAAGGAGCAACTTGCATAAATTATGCATCAAATTTCCTGACTATCCATCACATTTTTGGCCCTGGAGCACCAGGACAGTGGAAACACCCACATAATGATCCCATTTAGGAAAGTAAACACTCCAAGGTATTTTCTGAAAGGCATAATGAGTCTTTTGAAAATGTAGGAAAGAAAAATTAAAATGTATTTATTTTTTTATTTTTTTTAACACAAAGTTGTCAATTAATAAGATATTAAAAAAAGAAACAAAAAAAAAAAAAACACAGCATAGACATACTTAGACATACAGTCCAAAACACATTCTGCACATGGGCATGTGCAGGGGGCGTGCCAGGGCACACCCTAATCACTCCGAGCACCATATATTCCCCCTGCTGTCCGAGCTGGTGTCATTTACCGTCCGTTTACCGGCCGTTTTCTGAGTGAGCACAGTGAGTGATTGGTACAGATCTACGGTTAAACTGTTTTTACTAGGCTTCAATTTGTAAATGAACAGGAAGGGGCTCAGTACAGAGAATTTCCTACTCATTCACTGTCCATTCACTGTCCAGTGCGCCTGCAGAGAAATGGACTGGGAAACCTCTGTCCTCAGCCTCTTTCTCTGTCTCAAAAGTTTGACCTCAGGGGTCTGTTTAGACCCATGATATTTCACCAAAGCCCCCAGTGGGGCCTCTAAAAGAATTGTAAATAATAAATACTGTAAAAGAATAAAAAAATAAATAAAAGTAAAACTACTGACACTGCCCACAGCCCTACTGACAACCATCCACTGTTCGGCTGACACTGTCCTCATTTTAAAATGTTTTTTTACATTTATATGTATGTGTCCGTCTATATATATATATATATATATATATATATATATATATTTTTTTTTATATATATATATATATATATATATATATACATACACACACACACGCATGTGTGTTTGAGCTTTGGGGTGCACACCCTAATGCAATAGTATGTGCACACCTATGATTCTGCTACTATAATATTTCGATTTCTAGGGGCTTTGTTTACACATCTAATTTCTTTACAACCGATCACATTTTTGGAAGCCCTGGAGCACCAGGACAGTACAAACACCCACAAAATGACCCCATTTTGAAAAGTTAATACACCCAAGGTATTTTTTAAGAGACATAGTAAGTCTTTTGAAGACTTCATTTTTTGCCACAAGTTTTTGGAAAATGCGGAAAGAAAATTAAAAGATTTTTTTACACAAAGTTGCCAATTTAAAAAGATATTTCCCACACACAGCATGGGCATAGTTATAATTACACCCCAAAACACATTCTGCTACTCCTATGGGGAGACCACAAGTGTGAGACTCTTTCACAGCCTAGCCAAACTGAGGGTCTCGACATCCAAGAAGCACGTTAAGTTGTTCTAAGGATATAAAATTATTCATCTAATTTTCTGACTATCGATCACATTTTTGGAAGCTCTGGAGCACAGGACACTGGAAACACTCACAAATGTACCACATTTTGGAAAGAAAACACTCTACATTTTCTAAGAGACATAATGAGTCTTTTGAAAATTACATTTTTTTGACACGTTTTTGGAAAACATGGAAAGGCTTTCTAGGCCCATAAATTGCCCATCTAAATTCCTGACTACCTATCACATATTTGGAGCCCCTGGAGAAACAGGACAGTGGAAACAATTGGGGGAACTGGCTCTGTTGACACTGGTCCTGGTATGACAGTGATTAAGACACTGGTATGACAATGATCAGGACACTGGTATGGCTATGATCAGGGTACTGGCATTGCTGTGATCAGGGCACTGGTATGGGCTATGGCTGTGATCAGGATGCTGGCATGAGGTATGGCAGTGATAAGGACATTGGTATGGTGTATAGCAGTGATCAGGACACTGGTATGGGGTATGGATGTAATCAGGATTCTGGTATGGTGTTTGGCAATGATCAGGATGCTGGTATGGCATATGGCAGTGATCAGGATGTTGGTATGGCATATGGCAGTGATCAGGATGCTGGTATGAGATATGGTTGTGATCTGGATTCTGGTATGGCATATGGTGGTGAGCAGGGTGCTGGTATGGGGGTATGGCCGTGATCAGGATGCTGGTATGGAATATGACAGTGATCAGGAAGCTGGTATGGCATACGGCGGTGATCAGGACATTGCTATGATATATGATGGTGATTAGGATTCTGGTATGGCATATGGGGGTGATCAAAACCCTTGTATGAGCTTTGGCAGTGTTACTGGCAGCACTGGTCACACTGGGACAGGTGTGACAGGTGTGACAGGTGACGGGGGGAGGGGGGGCTGGCTGCACTGTGTATTTGCATTACTCTGGGAGCTTGTGACCAGGGAGGGACACTGGGCAGGCTTGCGCTGTTGTTTGTGAATGCACATGCAGTGTGACAGGCAGAGTACACTCACAGGCTTCTGTACTTGTTCTTTCTCCTCTCCTCAATCTCTGTGAAAGGAGAGAGAACCGATGTGACCCGGGCTCCAAGGTGCACGCATTGTGAGCTGCGCCTCTGATGCTGACTGATGTACGGGTACGTCAACCCGCTTGAGCACTGCTCCCGCCCTCCCATTTATGTGTTATGGCCGGATGGGAAGCAGTTAAATCCTGATTTTGAGCCATAGATGTCCAATGTTTTTTTTTGTTTTTTTTAATTGGCATCTTAGATAAAAAAACAGCCTTCATAATGTGTCAGCTAAGCTCAAGTAACTTCCTAATATAATGGAAAATTTATATCAAATACTTACCGTAATTTTCCTTTCCTGATGGACTCCATGGCAGCCAACGTATGGGTTAATCCCGCCTCTCCTACCTCATAGGACCCCACTCCCATAAATCTTTGCTCCCAGCTAGGTACCGTGTTCCATAACTTAGCCTACTCCAGCAATGGGAGGGAACTCCGGCTGCCATGGAGTCCATCAGGAAAGGAAAATTACGGTAAGTATTTGATATAAATTTTCCATTTTCCTGACAGACTCCATGGCAGCCAACGTATGGGAAATAACTAGCCATACACTTCCGGGTGGGACAGATTGCTGGTTTTAGAAAAAATTTTAATTGGCATTGTCAACAGATAAGACATTCAAACCAAAATTAACTGAAGAAAGAGCCGCCGGCTCAACACAATAGTGTGTCATAAATGTATTTATCGATGACCATGATGCTGCTTTGCAAATCACTTCCGCAGACACATGACGGGAAGCTGCCCAAGACGTCGAAACACTTCTAGTCGAGTGTGCTGTCACCGCCTCTGGAGGGACCATACCCTTAGCCGTATACGCCCTTTGAATAGCCTGGACAATTCAGGCTGATATGGATCTGGAGGAAGCACGTAATCCTCTATTCTTCCCTTGGAAGTAAATGAAGAGGTAATCCGATTTCCGGAAGGGAGCCGTTGCTTCCAGATAGACTCTTAGGATTTCTCCGACATCTAGAGGATGGATACTAGAATCGTCAGATGAATGGAATGTTGGGAGAACTATTTCTTGATTCTCATGAAAGACGGACGTCACTTTGGGATTTGATCCCAACATAGGGATCAAGACCACCCTATCAGGAAAAAAGGTGATAAACGGTTCCTTGAAACCCAGAGAGCTGATCTCAGATACCCTTTTGGCAGATGTTATGGCCACCAGGAACACTGTCTTGAGGAAAAGATCTTTGATGGACAATTGATCCATTTGTCGAAAATCCTCTCCTGAAAAGAAGTCCAAAACGAGGGGAAGATCCCACTTGGAGAATCTTGGCCTCCTTTGAGGTCTAAGTCTTGTTGCACCTTTAAAGAATTGCCTGACGAGAGGATGTTTTGCCCAAGCAACGCCTGTGAATGCAGAAATCACAGAGACCTGAACTCTAAGAGAGCTAACGGCCAAGGGCAACTCCAGGCCTGTCTGCAGGAAACCCAGAATGTCCGATATTTTCGGGTCTTTAAATGAACCTCCAACAGTAGGGATGAAACTCACGAATCTTGCCCAGATTCTTTGGTACACTCTGTTAGTACCCTCTCTCCTGGCACTCATCAAGGTTTCAATTGCTGTGTCAGGACACCCTAAGGCTGTCAACCTTTCCCTTTCAACCACCAGACCATCAGGTGGAGATGGGATGGACATGGGTGAAGCGATGCTCCCTGTAGCAGGAGATCTGGCCTGGGAGGAAGAGGGACTGGATCCCGACAACTGAGCTGCGTCAGGAGAGGAAACCATGGCCTGTTGGGCCAATATGGAATTACCGCTATTATTTCGGCTTCTTCCCAGCGGAGTCTTGACAGAAAACGGAGAATGACCGGTACTGGGGGAAAGGCATACGCCTTGAGAAACCTCCACTGGTCCGTCAACGCATCTATCCCATAAGCTTGGGGACAACGATTCCTCGTGTAATACTTCTCGAGTTTCGCATTGCAGGGTGATGCAAAGAGGTCCACTTCTGGTGCTACTCCTAGAGACAGAATACAATTGAACACTTCTATGTGGAGGGAGCACTCGTTGTTGTCCAATGCTACTCTTGAGAGGAAGTCCGCCTGGACATTCTGGACCCTGGGGAGGTAAACAGCCGTTAGATTCGACAAATTCGCCTGGGCCCAAGCCATAATCGGACTGACCTCCTCTAGTAGATCTAGACTGCGAGTACCCCCTTGTCTCTTGATGTAGGCTACCGCAGTCGTGTTGTCCAACCTCAACAGAACCGAAGCTCCTGAAATCAGGTGACGGAAGGCTTGAAGAGCTTGAAAGGCAGCTCGGAGTTCCAAGACATTTGACACCACCCCTTGAGATGGGAAGTCCCATTTTCCCTGGGCTACTTCTGATAGACAGAGGGCTCCCCAGCCGCTGTTGCTGGCATCCGTCGTCACCACAATCCAGGAGATTGGTGCAATAGAGTGGCACTTGAGGAGATTCTCCTGATGAAGCCACCATGGAAGACACTCCCTCATGGACGGGGTCATTCTGACAAAGTGATCTTGTGACTCTGGGATCCATTGTTGAAGAAAACCCTTTTGGAAGGGTCGCATCCTCCACTGTGCCCATTTTACCATGGGAGCTGTGGCCACCATGGTGCCGATAACTCTGAGGCAATATGATGCCCTGAGGCGAGGACATGCCAGGGCGAGCCGAATCCTGTCTTGAATTACTGGGATCTTCTCCATGGGTAAGGAGATGGTACTCTTTACCGTGTCAAACTGCGCCCCTAGGAATATCAGGGACTGGGTCGGATCCAACTGACTCTTCTCCCTGTTCAACAACCAGCCGAACTCCGTCAAGACCGAGATGACTTGGTCCCGATGTAAACGAAGCTGGTCTCTGTCCTGCGAGAGCAGGAGTAGATCGTCCAGGTAGTGGTGTAACCGGACACCTTTGACCCTGATTAGGGCTACCACTGCCAGTAGTACCTTTGAGAACACTCGAGGCAATGTTGTCAGCCCGAAAGGAAGACAGGTGAACTGGAGATGTCTCTGCTCCACTGCGAACCTGAGGTATTGCTGAAAATTCTTCGCGATTGGAACATGAAAATACGCATCCTTCAGGTCTACTGAGACCATCCAATCCCCTGGCTGAATCGTTTGACTTATGGTCAAGAGGGTCTCCATCTTGAACCTCTCCTTCTGGATGAAGGAGTTCAAATACGTTAGGTCGATGACTGGCCTCCATGACCCGTTCTTTTTGAGAACCATGAAGAGAGGAGAATATATTCCCTGAAATTTTTCTTCTACTGGTACCGGAATGACGGCCCCTTGAGATATCAGAGAGTCCGTGTAGGATAATAGAATTTCTCTCTTCTCTTCTGACTGTGGAAGAACTGTGGGAATAAAGCGGTGTGTAGGTGGGTCGGTGAAAGTCCAGGTATGACCTGTAGAGATAGTTTTGACTGTCCAGAAATCTTGGACCGAGGCTGCCCAGACGTGCTGGAAACGGAGCAATCGTGCTCCTACCTGCTCCACCTGGACAGGCTCCATATCAAAAGGACTTAGTCGTATCCCGACCCCCAGAGGGTGTGGCTTTTGTGGACTTCTGTCCTGAAGGTTGATTTCTTCGCCAGTTTTTCCTGAATTCCCTGCCAGGTCTGTAACGACATGCGTCTCTAGCACGCTCCTGATCATGTCTAGGTTGAGCTCTTCTCTGGCTCAAGAGACGACGATCCTGGGGTAGGAAACCTGACTTACCCCCGGTAGCGCGTGTGATGGCCGAGTCCAGCTTGTTCCCGAAGAGGGAGGAACCCTCAAAGGGAATCTTGCACCATGCCTGTTTGGAGGCAGGATCCGCCACCCATGGACGCAACCACAGGGCCCGTTTAGCTGTGACCGAGGATAGCATGACACGCGATACCAACCGGATAATGTCCAGGGATGCCTCACCCAGAAAAGCCGATGCCATCCTCAATTCGTGCACTGGGGAATTCCTGACCACGTCATCGGATATACTTCCCAGGGTTGCACCAACGTCATCTGTCCATGATTCCATGGCTTTCGACAAAGCCGCAAGAGCTAAGGCCGGTTTGCAGGCCATCCCTGCAGTAATATATATCCGTTTGAGATCAGTGTCGATCTTCCTTTCCAAACCATCTCTGAATGACACTGTATCTTCCAGTGGAAGCGTGACATGTCTCACCAATCTCATGAGCGCCGCATCAATGAGGGGGGCTGAATCCAGATATTTCACCTCCTCGCTCTTGAATGGGTACATTTTTGCCACTTTGGTGATTAAAGAGTTCTTTCTTTCAACCTTTCCCCACTCATCAGATTTGATTTCACCAAGCTCACTTAGGAAAGGGAAATTCGGGCGCTCTTTTTTCAGATGTTTAAAATACTTCTTTTGTTTGGAGGGCACCTCTATTGGGTCTTCCCATTTTAGCGCATCTTTAACTGCCCTGACCAAATGAGGGACTTGAGAGAAGTCGAATCCCGCTCCATATTCGTCCACCTCGACCTCCTCATCTGAGGATCCATTTGACGAGAGATAGTCATGAGAGGGACCCGGAACTTCAAGTTCGACTGCGTCCGCAGTTGAGGCTGGTGCTGAAGGGGGAATGGTTATGTTGGCTGACTCTGTCCTGCTCAGAGATTCTTGCACAACCTTCCTGACCAGTGCTTCCACCTGCTGGTCACCTGCACCTCTCTCTTTCGCAGCTCTGGAGTAGCATGCTTCGCAGAGAGATCTGTCCTCCGGGACATAAGCCCTACACCCCCAGCAGGCTTTTTTCTCCGTGCGACCAAAATGGCGGCGGGAATCATGTTTAGAGCCGGACCTTGATCTGTCCGTGTGATGTTTAGAAGAAGATCTTGACTTTGATTGGTCACGCTGTGACCTGGATTTCTCTTCACGTGCTACTGGATGATGATCGGACCTAGAAGGGCTGAGAAAAGAACAGGAAACAAAATATTTTATAATTCCCCAATAACCCTGACAACCCCTGTAAAACAGGTAGAGGAAAAAAATTCCGTCCTACCTGCGGCATAAGGGCTGACCACTAGGCGGCGACGACACATCCATGGCAATGGAAAAAACAGCAGAGACTGCAGGCAAGACATAATATATAAACATCCCACAATAGCCTAGGCAAGTAACATATTGCTGCATAAGACAAAGGGGTGTTCAGCCTACCTTCCACAGAAATCGCTATATGAACAAGAAAGCCAGCGTTTGCAGATTCCTCTTAGAAGCCAGGGCATAGCTGTATCTGACAGCTATTTGAATCTGCCGCCCTGGATGACGTCACGGCGCTCCGAGCGTCGTCGTGCGCCGCCTTACGACGTCCGCGCGCATGCGCGGCCACCGCCGTTCCGCCCGGACCGCGCATGCGCGAGCCAAGCCTCAATCTGGCTCGGGGCCGTGCGCATGCGCCGTAGGGACGAACAGCGGCGGACTGGAACGCAAATGCGCTCCAGCCGCCATACTGAGGACAAACAGGAAACAAACACACAGAAATAAACACCGGCTGCCATGGAATATGATAAAAGCATACGATACCCATCCAGTATGACGAAGCGATCCGACCTGACCCTCCAAGCGCCGTTCACAGGCGGGCACGACCGGGCATCAAATGGAAGGCCTCCTGCTAATAGCGAGGACGAATGGCCAAATTGCCGCTTGCCAGTCAATGACTGGATAGTAAGCTCTTCAGGCACCACAACATCACCCGTGTCCACCCTGCTAATAGCTGGGCAACTGGACTCCAAAACCGCCATCTCTTCACCGCCAACGCAAGGGGAAACGCCAGGACTGGATCACTACTCCTTAAGGTAAGAACTACCTCTTTAGTCCTAAGGAGGAGGACAAAAAAGGAACACGGTACCTAGCTGGGAGCAAAGATTTATGGGAGTGGGGTCCTATGAGGTAGGAGAGGCGGGATTAACCCATACGTTGGCTGCCATGGAGTCTGTCAGGAAAAAAACATTGCTGTACTCAAAAAGTATATTATTTTACATTTTTACAAGTTTAGTTTTTAATACTTCTTTATTAAAATATAAGGATAAGCACAAAGTTACAAATCAGTATTATACAAAATGCTATTGTTTGTTAAAAACAACAATTAGTCATGGATCTAGCAAATAAAATAACGAGTGAGTAGGCGGTTGATTTATTTTTCATTTATTTTTCATTTGTTTTATAATACACTTTTTAAATAAATGTCAACCTCTCCCCCTTCATTTATGTAAATCAAATATTATAATATACTGTGAGAGTTCATCAACCAAATATATTTAACTTTTTTTTCAGGATCTTCATATGAAATTACATGAAAAGTATTCTCTGAATTTATTCAATTGCAGTAGATGGCAGGAACTGAACCAAGTCTTATCAGGATGTAGAAATGTGCTATCTTCAAGAAGCTAATTATCTTCTGAAAAAAATATTTTAAGGTGTTAAACAGGCTCTGAGATGCAAAAATAAATCATTTCTTTTCACTTAATAATTCATTCTGGTGTTTGGAATTTGCCTTCTGATAAAATTATACTCTTAACTAATTATCACCAAAAGACAGCTAATTTATTTTTACAGCCGTGGAAAAAAACCTGCCATCACTGACTTTCAAATCGATACATTAGACAAGTGATGTCGAACCTTGGCACCCCAGATATTTTCGAACTACATTTCCCATGATGCTCATGCACTCTGCAGTGTAGTTGAGCATCATGGGAAATCTAGTTCCAAAACATCTGGGGTGCCAAGGTTCGCCATCACTGCATTAAACTAATCATCATCGTAGTTTCTGTATTTACCTAAAGAAACATGTAAAAGAAGTTTAACGTACAGCTCAAGCCAAAACTGATTTTTATGATTTGGATAGACTAGGGCAGGGATCCTCAAACTATGGCCCTCCAGCTGTTGCAGAACTACACATCCCATGAGGCATTGCAAAACGCTGACATTCACAGACATGACTAGGCATGATGGGAATTGTAGTTCCTGAACAACTGGAGGGCCATAGTTTGAAGACCCCTGGACTAGGGGAACTTTTCTCAACCTTTTTAAGTTAGACAAACCCTTAAAATAACTTTCCTTTCTTAGGCCTCATGCACACTGGACATTTTTACAGCAGCTGTTTTTGGCAGTAGATGTTTTTTTTCTACAGTCATTGAACTCTCATGTTATCCTATGTGTCCATGCACACATAGGCTGTTATCAGCAGTTTTGGGCAGTGGCGTTTTTGAGCATGGGTTCTGAGAGACGTTTTTTAGCTGTAAAAACACTCTTATGCTGATAAATGCTGATAAACGTCGATAAACGCTCAAAAATTTTTGCTCACCAGCGTTTTTGATCCATTGAAAAAAATAAAATAAACATTTTCTTCTTCAAAAAAAAAAAGCTAAAAAACGCTATTGCAAAAACGTTGAAAAAAGTTGAAAAACTCACTGCAAAGCTACTGGCGCTTTTATAATGTTATTTTAACGTCCAGTGTGCATGAGGCCTTAAAGCTGAGTTCCTCCTGGCCCTTTAAAAATAAAAAATCAGCAGCTACACATACTGCAGCTGCCGACTTTTAACATTAGGACATTTCCCTGTCCTGGAGTCCAGCGATGTCAGCACTGCAGTCGAGGTTTACATCGGCTGGTTGGGTGCTGCCGCTGACATTGCGGGTAAGTGAACCTGATAGTGTGGCTTTTCGCCTTTATGACCGGGTAACTACTGCCCATGCGTGAAGCACGCTGCGCTCCCTCACTGGCCCGGAAGAAAGGGAGGGAGGAGGGGGGCCGAGCTGCTGGCGTAATTAGCCACGGCCTGGTCTCCCGGAAGTGGGGACAGGGTAACTGTAAAAAACAGGTACCCATCCCCCCTCCCCCCCAAAAAGGTGCCAAATGTGGCACCGGAGGGGGGGGATCCGATAAGCGGAAGTTCTACTTTTGGGTGGAACTCCGCTTGAAGGAACTCCTGCAAACAATTACAGCTCACGGTACATTAGCATGATGGTCAGTGGAAAGAATTTGCCTTAATTTTGTGATCAGTGGGAAAAATTGCCCCTTTAGAGATAGCTAAAAAGAATATTGGGTTCAGTGGTTACTTACCTGAAAGGCATTGCTCCTTGCGCAAAGAGCCCCTAGAAACCCCTGGAGGAACCCTAGATTTCCACAGAACCTTGGTTGAGAAAGGTTGGACTAGGGAATGGTTAAAACCCTCATCAGGTTAAACTCCTTCTTAGAACTGGTGTCCCCATGTACCCATAAAGTGGAAGATTTTCACATTATTTCAATTTCTATTCAATTTCTATTACAAATGTAAAATGTTTGATTTATAAAAAAAAGATGGCAACCACCCCAATTTTATAATGAGCCTTTGCAGTAAGGTACACATAGAAGGGCAACACACATCACAAACAAAAAAATTCCCAGCTTGCCTGCAAACAAACCAAATTGACCCTGTCTAACAATTCACGTTAAAGGGTTGCGTTCTAAACATTTGCAAATATATGTGGAAGCCACAGTACCCACGACCACATCAAGGCACTTCTGAATACTGTATTCTTAACTCTATAGATTTGAGAGTCTCCAAGTTGGAGCATATTGTAAAGTTTGGGGTTGTATACTGTAGCTCAAGTGTAGCTCCCGCTGGAGTACAGTCCATGCCAGCAATTGTCTTTTATTAAAGAAAGTTCAAAGTGCCAGAAAACAAAATCACAGGGTTTCCCTCGCAGGGAGTTTTCACCATCAACACCAAACAACGGTAGATTCAGCCTCCTGTGTCCCTATGCATTTAAGGAGTGGTCTCCCTCCTGGCAAGACTGCCCTCAATGTATATATGCTCCAACTTGGAGACTCTTATAAATTTAGAGTTAGGACCACAGTATACAGAGGAGCCTTGACATGGGCACTGTGGCTTCCACATTTGCAACAGTGTGCAACGTAATTCTCTGTTATTAAAATGAATTGTTAGACAGGGTCAATTTAGCTTGTTTGCAGGGTAAATGTGCTGGGAATTTCTTGTTTGTTTGTAATATGTTTGGTTTGCCAATTGCCATCACTCTTTTCTGATAACAATGGTCACCAGGGCAAACAAGAGGGTCAAGACAGTCATGGACACAGACATCAAACAAAGAGCTGTCCTGGGTTTTAACACCTATATACAGGACAGGACTTAGGGTGGTGGGGGCCCCTGGGCTTGAGTCACTTTTGAGCCCTACCTTCTATACATTACCGGCGTATAACACGCACCCCAAGTTTAGGAGGGAATTTTAAGGAAAAAAAAAAAACTTTTAGGAGGGAAGTTTAAGAAAAAAACTTACATTTAAATGCCCATCAATGCAGCCTTATCAGTGTCCATCCGCAGCCTTGTCCAGTGTCATTGCAGCCTTGTCAGTGTCATTTTCAGCCTTGTCAGTGTAGCCTTGTCATTTGCAGCCTTGCCCCAGTGTCATTTGCCTCCTTGTCAGTGTAGCCTTGCCCCAGTGTCATTTGCAGCCTTGTCATTGCAGTCTTGAAGTTTAAAAATGGCGCAGCTGAGATACAGAGTCCTCTATCTCGGCAACTCTCGGGTCCTCTCGGCGGCTCTCGTGGCTCTCTGGTCTTCGGGTGCTCAGTGTACTGGGCTCGGCTCATAGTCACACCCAGTCCCTGTGTTATGTCCATCATAGGGACTGGGCGTGACTGTGAGCAGAGCCGAGCCGAGTACACTCGGCTATGTATCTCGTTGAGCCCAGTCAAGCCCAATGGTAAGTACGGCCCTGCTTATATACCCTATCCAGAACCAAAAAAAATGCTGGCTTACAGGTCATAATTTTTTTAAATCTTAAAGTGGATGTAAACCCGAAAAAAAGAAAAATGTAATTAAGGCTTGCACCTTGTACAGTATAGGATTTAATGTCATCTGTGCCCAGTCTTGTCACGAAGAGTTAATCCAGCTCTGGGCAGTCCTCTTATGTTTTTTCAGTGAGATAAAAACAGACAGACAGAGAAATAGGAGTCTGTTTCTCCCCCTTGCTGTGAGTGACATGTGATTTGCATATCTAATGCATGAGCCTGAGAGAGACATTCTCTTCAGATCCCCTCCCCCTTTTTTCTCCAGCTCTCCCAGGATTGGCTGCTCCACACCTCAGTATGATTGGGCATGCTGAAGTCATGTGGTGACTTTTCTGGGTTTTGACTGAATATTAGTGATCATAGCAAAAGTTCAGTGTAAGACAAGGGGAGTGTAGAGGTGGGCAGGGAGTCTACTGACATCACAACTCCACCCATCGAGCTCCGGACAATAGACCCACCCACAGAATCTGCAGTTTTTCTGGTCTCATAACAGAGGGGAAACATTTGACAGGTAAGGATACATGCAGGAGGCATGTATATCTTTATAGATAACCACTATGGCAGTAGTTTAGAAAGGATAATGCTGCATACACACGATCGGAAATTCCGCCAGCAAAAGACCGATGTGAGCTTTTGGTCGAAAAATGCGACCGTGTGTATGCTCTATCTGATTTTTGCTGGCGGAATTTCGGGCAGCAAAATATTGAGACCTTGTTCTCAATTTCTCCGACGGAAATTCCGATCGCCTGTGGCAATTCCGATTCGCAAAATCCTGACTCATGCTTGGAAACAATTAGACGCATGCTCGGAAGCATTGAACTTAATTTTTGCGGCTCATCGTAGTGTTGTACGTCACCACGTTCTTGTCAGTCGGAATTTGGTGTGACCGTGAGTAGGCAACACAAGCTTGAGCAGAATTCCGTCGGAAAAAACATCCAAGGCTTTTCCGTCGAGAATTCCGATCATGTGTACGCGGCATCAGAGTGGGTTTACATCCACTTTAAATTCAAGCTTCAGCTATAACTTCAGTCTTATATCAATGTGCGGCCTGTTCTTCTGCACTAAATTAGCTTACTCTGATTTCACTGTACACTTAGTTTCTCAACAATGTGCATGTGCCACTGGCAATGAATGATAATGTTAATTGTTACAGTTGCTTGTAGACATGTGCATAACAAAACAAATTGTTTTGTTTCGTTTTGATTCATTATTTACATACATTTGTTTAGTTACATTTGTTTAATTCATTTTTGGAATAAGTTTTGTTTATTAGTTTTTGAATCGATTCAAATTTTTCAAATTTGAATCGATGTTAAAAGTTTTCGAATCAAATTCAAATAGTTTTCGAATTTGACAAGTTTTCGAATACAAATAGTTTTCCAATTTCTAAAGAGAATAAATTCTCTTTGGAAATTGGGAAACTATGCGAATTCGAAAACTTTTCGAATTAGAAAACTGTTAGTAAAGTATTCTAAAACGATTTGAATTCGAATTCCGTCTGAAATTTTTTCCTTAGTTCGGATTCATTTAAATTCGGTACTATTTTAATTTGGAAATTCGGATACACCCAAATGTACGAAAAATGAAAATTTGTCCGAATTTTAATTCGAAACTAAATGAACCGCGCATGTCTAGTTGCTTGCACTCTCAACTAAACTGCCATCAAAATGGCTGGTGTTGTAACTGATTGCATGTGCCGCTCCATGGACACTGCAGATCAAACAGAGGCTAAGATGGCAGATTCCTTAGCTGAAAAAGGATAGGAGGGTTTAGTTCAACTTTAAGAATTAACATTTAAGGCTTAATGTACACGGAACGATTTACAACCTCTCCTAAACTATTTAACTTAACAGATAATAAATGTCGCGTTTAGCCACGTTTGTGTTTAGAATCGTTTTTTTTTTTTTTTAAATAGTCAAAAATGTATCTTCATTAATTATGCCTGTAAATGAAATGCTGCTAAACACGAGTTACCACATTGACACGTGTTTATAGGCTGTTACAGGCATTTGGTGTTTCAAATGCCTCTGAACATCCGTTGTGAATGCATTTTTTTTGCTTTCCAAAAAATGCTTCTAAACTCAACTGCCAAGAAACGACTAGAAACGACCCTGTGTACATTTACTGATAAGATAACATAGAGGAGAGTTCAGGGGCAGCTGAAAAAAAAAACCCAACTGCTCCTAAACGTCCGTTTACCAGCAGCAGGGTACATGAGGCCTAAGATGTAGCAGTTTTATAGAGTCTACGGTAGAGCTTACACATAGAACCAAATCAAATTTAGTTTGCATCAAGAGGGGGAATCAGTTTTCTGTTTCTTATGATTTCCTACTCAATCGTATGACATGCCAAGGAATATTAACAAATTACCCACGTGTGTATCATTCATAAGTTTAACCAAAATTATATTTTCTCTAGTTTTGGATGAAGTAGGGAAGAGTTAATATTTCTGTTTGTGAACTCATGGGAGAGATTTTCCCTCATTTCATGTCCCTCTGACAATGGTACTAAAATGGGAGGTACAGCCCTAGTAGACGCAGCCTTCCCACTATACCAGTGATGGCGAACCTTGGCACCCCAGATGCTTTGCAACTACATTTCTCATGATGCTCATGCACTCTGCAGTGTAGTGGAGCATCATGGGAAATGTAGTTCCAAAACATCAGGAGTGTCAAGGTTCGCCATCACTGCACTATACAAATGAACCTACCTAGGACGTAATTGTCCTAAGAAATTTGACAAGATCTGGGCAGTGTGGATCCAGGAGAGGCGACTTACTCTGGATTAAGGGTTGAGGAAATGATGTGACTGGTCGAGGTGTGACTACGATTTCATCACTAGTAGAGTGGACTCGAAATCCCCCCCCCCCCCCCCAATGTTCGTATCATCATAGGAACTTGGGCCCTCGCCCCTAATTCTATTTGATACAGCTAATGTCGGGTTTGGGCCCATAACTCCAGTTTCTCTAGCCCACGGGTTTGTACCCCCACTCCCTCCTGTGCCTTTTATACACTTTGCTTCACTGTTGAACCTTATTTGTTGCAATGTACTCCCTCGGTTGATACAACTCTCTCAATCTGCTGTTAGCTACTGTGCTGTGGAAATATCACTCATGTTATAGATAATAATTGTCAAGAATGTACCGCTGTTTTTTTTCTGTGTTTTATTCAAAATAAATAAACTTTATGTTAAAAAAATAAATAAATGGGAGGTACAGTTGCCACTAGAACAGGACAGGAACAGAGAGCAATGAAAACATTCTCGGAATGTATAATCTTTCCCCATTTTCCTAAAACTGTTTTTGTTTTTGTCCCCATATTGAGAGACTTTTCATCACATCCCATTCTTACATTGATGTTCAGTGTCAAGAAGAATGCTGATTACATTAGCATTTAGTGGCAGCACCTATGATTGGTGTTTAGTGGGAGAAAGACTTGATCTTACATTAATCATACGTTTAATGATTAGACAATCCACTCTAGAATCAGTGCTTAAGTCTGAGTATCTGGATAAGCCCACCTCGAGATTGTATTCTCATCCCACATTAAATTCTATTTTTCCATTAGAGGATCTTAAAGCTAGGTGGGTGCGAGATACACCAGATTTGGATATGGAGAATTGAAGGAGTGTGTGGGATTTCCCTTTGCGATCTTTGGTATCCTTGAGAGACCGCATGATCCAATATAAATTGGTACATATTATGCCACACAGACTTCAAAAGATAAATCCTGTGTGCTCTTATAAGTATTGGCATTGTGGAGCAATTCAGGGGGATTTTGCACACATTTTCTGGACTTGCCCATATATTGTTATTTTTTGGGTGGAAGTGGGGGATCTATTGAATTCTATCACTTCTGTTCCTTTACCGGTTTCAATGTCTGCTTGCTGGGTCTGGTAGAGGCTATTCTTCCTACAGTGAGTGTTTGCTAATATAACATTATTCTAAGCAAGAAATGCCATTGGGTTGCATTGGAAGAGATCTTGTCCTCCTACGCTCCTATACTGGAAACAATTGATAAATATTAATCTCCAATTGTATAGAGATACTTTCATGAATAGGGGTTGTCCTAGTACATACGATAAAGTGTGGGCAATGTGGCTGGACAAACCGTATACAGAATCTAATGCCCATGGGGGCCATTAATTATAATGTGAGTGTTTCCATATGGGGAATGCTTCGGTGTCACTGGGGATAGAAAGAATTAATGTGTATTTTCTTTTCCCCTTTTTATTTTATTTTTGGGCTTGGTTTGATATTTAAGTGGACAAATGGGATGGTTTTGATTTAAGCCTTGATAATATATAATTTTTTTGTTAACTAATATATCTTTTTCTTTTTCTATTTTGAAGTAATAGTTGTTATATTGGATTTTTAAACCATATTAATATATTTTAGGTTCAATGAGTTTGATTTCTTGGTCTGTTTTGTTTGTTCTTAACCAATTCAGCCCCAGAAGGATTTGCCCCCTTCCTGACCAGAGCACTTTTTGCGATTCGGCACTGCATCGCTTTAACTGACAATTGCACGGTCATGGGACGTTGTACCCAAACAAAACAGGAGATAGTTTTATGGCATTTTTTTTATAATTTTTTTTTAATTAGTAATGGCGGCGATCTGAGATTTTTAATCGGGACTGCGACATTATGATTCGGCACTGCATCACTTTAACTGACAATTGACATTCGGGACTGCGACATTATGACGGACACATCGAACATTTTTCACACTGTTTTGGGACCATTGGCATTTATACAGCGATCAGTGCTATAGAAATGCATTGATAACTGTGTAAATGACACTGGCTTGTAAGGGGTTAACCACTAGGGGGCGATGAAGGGGTTAAGTGTATCCTAGGGAGTGATTCTAACTGTGGGGTGGGGAGGGGCTACAACACACATGACATCGATCACTGCTCTCGATGACAGAGAGCAGTGATCTCTGTCCTGTCACTAGGCAGAATGGGGAAATGCTTTGTTTACAAAAGCATCTCCCCGTTCTACCTCTCCATGACATGATCGCAGTCACACGGCGGACATCGACGCCGGCGCCGCTTCTTAAAGGGGACGTACCTGTATGCCCTTTTGCCCACCAGTGCCATTCTGCCGACGTATATCAGCGTGCGCTGGTTGCGAAGCGGTTAAGAAATGTAATAAAAAGATTTATATAAAAAAAAAAAGTCAGGAAAAAAGCCCCTTGGGATATTGGTGCTCGGTGGCTCGAAGAATATGCCAAACCTTGTTGCTTATTAGAAGGAAGAATGTCCCTTTCATTTTTATTTTTGATTATTTGATCCCCTGCTGATTTTGTACGTTTGCCCACTGACAAAGAAATGATCAGTCTATACTTTTAATGGCAGGTTTGTTTTAACAATGGGAGACAGAACAACAACAAAAATATCCAGAAAAACGCATTTCAAAAACGTTATAAATTGATTTGCATTTTAATGAGTGAAATAAGTATTTGATCCCCTATCAATCAGATTTCTGTCTCCCAGGTGTCTTCTATACAGGTAACGAGCTGAAATTAGGAGTGCTCTTAATCTCAGCTTGTTACTTTTATAAAAAAGACACCTGTCTACAAAAGCAATCAATCAGATTCCAATTTCTCCACCATGGCCAAGACCAAAGAGCTGTCCAAGGATGTCAGGGACAAGATTGTAGACCTACACAAGGCTGGAATGGGCTGCAAGACCATCACCAAGCAGCTTGGTGAAAGAGTGACAACAGTTGGTGCGATTATTCGCAAATGGAAGAAACACAAAGTAACTGTCAATCTCCTTCGGTATGGGGCTCCAAGCAAGGTCTCACCTTGCGGAGTTTCAATGATCATGAGGACTGTGAGGAATCAGCCCAGAACTACACGGCAGAATCTTGTCAATGATCTTAAGACAGCTGGGACTATATTCACCAAGAAAACAATTGGAAACACACTACGCCACACCACGCCATGAAGGAATAAAATCCTGCAGTACCCGCAGGGTCCCCCTGCTCAAGAAAGCACATGTGCAGGCCTGTCTGAAGTTTGCTAATAAACATCTGAATGATTCAGATGAGAACTGGGTGAAAGTGTTGTGGTCAGATGAGACCAAAATCAAGCTATTTAGAATCAACTCAACTCGCAAAGGAGGAGGAGGAATTCTGCCTATGACTCCAGGAACACAATCCCCATGGTCAAACATGGAGGTGGAAACATTATACTTTGGGGGTGTTTTTCTGCTAAGGGGACAGGACAACTCCTCAGCAATAAAGGGATGATGGACGGAGCCATGTACTGTCAGATCTTGGGTGAGAACCTCCTTCCCTCAGCCAGGGCATTGAAATGGGTCGTAGATGGGTATTCCAGCATAACAATGACCCAAAACACATGGCAACAAAGGAGTGTCTCAACAAGAAGCACATTAAAGAATGGCCTAGCCAGTCTCCAGACCTTAATCCCATCGAAAGTATGTGGAGGGAGCTGAAGGTTCGAGGTACCAAATGTCAGCCTCAAAACCTTAATGACTTGGATAGGATCTGCAAAGAGGAGTGGGAAAAAATCCCTCCTGAGATGTGTGCAAACCTGGTGGTCAACAACAAGAAACATCTGACCCCTGTGATTGCCAACAAGGGTTTTGACATCAAGTACTAAGACATTTTTTGTAAAGGGGTCAAATACTTATTTCACTCATTAAAATGCAAATCAATTTAGAGCTTTTTTGAGATGCGTTTCTGTCTCTTATACCGCGTACACACAAGCGGATTTTCGGCCTGAAAAATCCTGGATGGTTTTTCCGACGGAATTCCGCTCAAGCTTGGCTTGCATACACACGGTCACACAAAAGTTTGCTGAAATTTTGAGAACGTTGTTTTCCGAGCATGCGTAGGAATATTGCGCGTCGGAATTGCTACACACGATCGGAATTTCCGATCGAAAATTTTTCCGACCGAAAAATTGAGGACCTGCTCTCAATCTTTTTCTGGCTGGAATTCCGCCAGCAAAAGTCCGATGGAGCATACACACGGCCGCATTTTCCGACCAAAAGCTCTCATCGGACTTTTGCTGGTGGAATTTCCAATCGTGTTTACGCGGCATTACTGTTAAAAAAAAAAACCTTAAATTAAATTCAATTTATAGATATGATCATTTCTTTGTCAGTGGGCAAACGTACAAAATCAGCAGGTGATCAAATACTTTTTCCCCTCTCTGTATTTCCGTGCTCAGTGGCTGGAGGATTACGTCATACATTGGTGCTTGGCAGTGTTAATTTCGTCAACTAAAACATTTGTCAAAATTTTCGCCAGCGGCCTTTTTACAGTGACAAAACAAAACGCAAAGTACACCACATTTACGTCCACTGACGAAAACTATGACGAAAATCAATTCAGTTTTTATTAACAAAAGAAAACGAAACAAAAATGTGAGGGAGGGACCTTTCGGTTTCCACAGAGCTCTGCCTGTATTGAGCTTGTGAGTGCTTCTGTTCCCAGCAAGCAAGAAAGTCTGTAGAATGCTTACTACTTAGCAGTTCGCACTGTGCAGCATCACAGGCCTCCTCAGACGACCATCCAGAGCAGCACTGTGCATCACAGGCCTCCCGATGAGAGTCTCAACTTACGTAGACCCCTGCGAGTGTGTACATTACAGGCCTCCCCTCAGACCACCTTCTACTCTAGAGCACTGTGTGCATTACAGACCTCCTCTGACCACCGGCATTTAGAGCACTGTGCATTACAGGCCTCCCTTTAGACCCCCAACCAGAGCACTGTTCATTACAGGACTCCTCAGACCACCGTCCAGAGCACTGTGCAGCATTACAGGCCTCCTCAGATAGACCACAGTCCAGAGCACTGTGCAGCGTTTCAGGCCTCCTCAGACCGTCCTGAGTGGCTAAATCTGTATCTGTGAGTTTGTTGAAACCTCAATACCATAAATAATAACATATTCAATTTCTTTTACTCCAGGAGTATGAGTTTGGAAATTCTAGAGAAATGCTAAAATAATGCATTACAATTTATTTAAACACATTCGACTTTAGCAGACCAAAATTATTTTATTTGAATAAAATGTACTGTCGACTAAAATATGACTAAAGATAAAACGGAATTTTAGTTAAAAGACTATATCTAAAACTAAATCAAAATTTGATTAAATTAACACTGAACACTATTATATTAAATTAAATTTCCCTTACATTGGTGTTCAGTGGCAGGAAGACTTTCCCTTACATTGGTGCTCGGTGGCAGGAAGACTTTCCCTTGCATTGGTGCTCGGTGGCAGGAAGACTTTCCCTTACATTGGTGCTCGTGGCAGGAAGACATTCTCTTACATTGGTGCTCGGTGGCAGGAAGACTTTCCCTTACATTGGTGCTCGGTGGCAGGAAGACATTCCCTTACATTGGTGCTCGGTGGCAGGAAGACTTTCCCTTACATTGGTGCTCGGTGGCAGGAAGACTTTCCCTTACATTGGTGCTCGTGGCAGGAAGACATTCCCTTACATTGGTGCTCGGTGGCAGGAAGACATTCCCTTACATTGGTGCCCATTGGTAGAACGAATGCCCCCACACTGGTACTATGTAGGAGGAAAAATGCCCATTACATTGGTGCTCAGTGGCATTAACAATTCCTTTACATTGGTGCTCAGTTGCAGAAGGTTGCCCTTTTTCACTGGTTCTCAGTGGTAAAAGAATGTCTCTTACATTGGCAATCAGTAGGATAAAGAATGTCCCTTACATTGCTGCTCAATAGCAGTCATAAGTCAGGATACAAGATAAGACCCAAGGATGGATTCACCCATAATGAGAGACATTCAGAGCTCTCATAACCCCTCTCCTCTGCAAAAAACATTCTTAGGATGCCCAGTCATTACCACTTTCATAAATTACATCAGTACATGAACTATGCAGTCGCCGTTGGGTATTACAGCAATCTATCCAGGCACTGTGTGTGGTATGGACACAAGTTAGGCCCTAGGAATAGATTTATACATAGAGCCATTTAGGGCTCTAATAATGGCCCCATAAACACAATTCACAGGACTGCTAGGCCCACTATGGTGATAGTTTTGCATGTAGTGTACGTTTATCTCAAAAGTATCAAAAGCATCTGTGACAAGTATCAGAAAAAGCCCAATTGTGTGCCCATCTTTATCTACATTTAGGGACACAATACTTGTGAACCTGACAACAATGTGCTAATATTCCTAGTTGTATTTTTACAAGGGTCCTTTATCTCAGACTAATTGGAAGGCCGGGTACCGGCCTGAAGTTATGGGAGGAGCCCGGAGGGTATTTAAGCAGCCCAAAGGCCGCCGGTCTTTGTCGGTTTCCTGTGCGAGATATCTGATACGTCAGACATCTAGGACCGACTCGTTCGAGACAAGCGCTGTTGGTGCCGGTTCGTGAGCTCCGTTTCGTCCGTCCGTCTCCTTGTGTTGTTGCAGTCCCGCGTTCCGTGTTCGTAAGTCATGTTGTCCCTTCGTGTCGCACTCGTGTCGCCGAGTCGCAGTTCCGTACAAAGAGTCTGGTTCGGCTGTCGCAGGTAGGGCTTCGGCTCCCATATTTTACGTTCCCATGCACTGCTTATCATGTCACTAAACTGTGGTCTGCGTAGCTCACGAACCACGCACCGCTTGTCTTGAAAACACCATACAGCTACACGCACGTTTTTGGTTATACACGATCGGGAGCCACCTAGTGGCTCGTACATTCAGGGCCGCCCGCCATGACACTCCGACCGATGCCGCATCCGGCACTCAAGGGTTCCCCTTACGCGGTTGGAGTACGCAGGCTTTGAATCGTTCAAACGTAGCTCGCTCACGGGTGCCGTTCGCACTCACACGCAGCGATCAGGTCATGTCAAATCGGTCAAATCAGTTATACCAGCAGCATGCCGGGTCACTGGTTACGTCCCGAGTCACTGTTGGCATGTTAATCACACGAATTACTTCGACCGTGTCGAAACATTTCATTGTATTAGCATGGCAATCATTTCGTCATTTCAAACGTGGCTAACGTATCAGGCCATTCGGTCATGCTAAGTCATTTCGCATCATTTATACGGGGCGTTCATGCCATCATTTCGATCCTGGTCGCACTCAGATTCAAGTCATGTCGCACTCAGGCACGGATTTGTTTCAGGGTACCTAGGTTACGGCTGCATTACCATACATGTTTCAGAGATTGGCCCACCGCTCGTACTGATGCGGGCTCGAGTCTAGTCTTTGGCATGATTTCGGTCATTGGCCACGTATCGGTCTGAATCTGGTCGCATCCGGGATGCATCGATTCGCACTGGTTCGCCTAGCCGCTCGGCCTCCTTTCAATACATGCTCCAGAGATAGATTCAGTCACAAATTGTTCGGTTTGTTGAAATCTAGTCTTTTGTCATGGTTTCATTTCGGTCACTATACCTCTGGGTGGGTCCGGTCGCATCCATAGATGCTCCGATTGGGGCAATCCAGACTCACGGCCGCCCGGCCTCATTTCGATACATGCGCCAAGGGCGGAATCGCATCATAGGTTGCGTTCACTCTTGATTCTTGCCCTTGTCATGGTATGTCATTTCTGTCTCACCTTACCACGCCCGGCATGAATGCAGTCACTTCCCCGCACTAATTCGTGTCGGCGTGCCCTAGGCCGGCCTCATTTCAATACATGCGCCAGGGACGGAATCGCATTAAAAAAAAAAAAAAAAAAACTTTTGATTCTTGTCCTTGTCATGTTATGTCATTTCTATGTCACCTTACCACGCCCCGGCGTTAATTTAGTCACTTCCCTGTACGAATTCGCGCCGGCGTGCCCTAGGCCGGCCGCATTTCAATACAAAAAAAAAAAAAGGGGTTCAGTCACTAGACAGTGGCGTGATGATCGAGGTCGCTGTCACACGAGTGCTGGCGTTCTAACGCATGCTGTAGCACTTGGAGTCGAACCCGGTGGCAGCCAGTATGTCACAGTTCGGCCCCAGCGTACCCAGGCAGTTGGCCTCATTTCACGGTTGTCTCATTTCTGTACGTGCTCCAGAGTCCGGCTCACAGTCACCCCCATACGGTACGACCGGGCCGGGCCCTGTCACGGGATGTTCATTTCAGTTAAGGCAACATGTCATTTCAGTTATTCGTGTTGTTGTCTGTCATTTGATTCCACAGCTGTCTCGTCAGTCGACTTAAGTCACTATCGTTGTTATCATCAACGTTGGGTACCGTCGCTCTGGACGGCAGCAGTTTCAGGCTCTTAAATAGGTACTTTCTCTCACACTCTCTCAGGTCAGTCGGATTCAGTAGGTCCACCTGCACCAGCTTGATCAGGGTTCCAGCAGGTAAAAAATTTTCATGGCAGGTACGTATACCATAGGTTACACGTCCAAACTCATTTCTTGTCACCTCTTTATAGGCCCAGCCTGCAGACACGTGACCAGTCAACTAAGCAACGGGTCTTGGCAGCCGCCATGTCGTCAGTCGGCAGCGATGACCTCACCACCCCGCTATCTCCGGCGTCAGCCTCCGAGGCTGGCAGTGTCCAGTCCCTTAGGGCATGGACAATTCCCAGGCTGTCCGCCGAGCTGAGGCGCAGAGGGATACCCTTCTCGTCCGCGGCCAGGAAGGCGGAGCTATTCAGGCTCCTCTTCCCACCACCGGCTGCAGCCGGTTCCAGCAGCCAGCAGGCGTCCCTGGAATCCATTTAAACTGCCGTCGCTCAGCTACACGCCCTCGTATCTTCCCTGTCTTCCTCGATCATTGAGGTCCAGGACAGGGTGACACGTCTAGAGACCAGCCCGGCCGCCACGGTTCCGGACCCTGCGGTGGTCCCAGCCATCAGTGCACCAGCCGCAGGTAGTGAGCTTGCCACAACTACCATTCATCCTTCCCACCTGGTGCCACCCAGCGTGAGGAAGGACATTTTAGAGGGCAGAGACATTAACCTGGCCTCACTCATGATCTCGGTCCATGATTTGGCGGAGAACAAGGCCTACACCTGGGGGGACGTCTCGGTGGTTTTGAAGGCTAAGGATCCGAGACTCAACAGAAAGCTCACGGTGCCTGAGTTCACGCTCGCTTTCGGCATGTTCAGGGACGTGCTGTGCTCAGCCTCCCCGGGCAGGCGGGAGGAACTGGACCTCTACCTCCATTTAATCGTAGACCTGGGCCACAAATACGGTGATTCAGCGTTCTACGATTATCATCGGTCTTTCTCGGCCAAAGCCGTGGCCAGATTCTTACAGTTCCATTTGACAACGGACTGGAGTGTAGTGGACACCGAGTTGTTCTGCCGCCACTTTGCGGGTCTACGGTCCCCACTATGTGCTGTCTGTCAGTCAGCATCCCACACCGCGGTCTGGTGTGCCAACATAGTCTCTGTCCACCCGATAGCTAGCACGGCCTCTACCAGCACGAGTCAGGCTCAGCAGGCCCCGGCGCAAGGGCAGAAGGTGGACAAGTTGGGACGTCCGGTGCGGATGGTTGGGGGAGCCGCCATTTGCAACAACTTCAACTACGGTTCCTGCAATTTCAGCCAGTGCCGGCTCTTGCACGTTTGCACCCTATACCAGAGGGCGCACCCCAGGGTCCTGTGTGAGGTCAAGCAGAAGAAACCGTGACTAAGCCGGGTCAATGTCCTTTGGCTCGACGTTTACTTGACCTCACACCCCACTCCGTCACTCGCCAGCTACCTCATCCGAGGTTTCACCGATGGGTTTCATACCGGGCTCATCACCCTGCCCCACACCACGAATGTCGGAACTTGCGCTCAGCAGCAACAGATGAGCCAGCTATCGACGTCCTTCTTCAGACGGAGTTGGATCGGGACTTCATGATAGGCCCGTTCAGTCAGTCCCCCTTTGGTATCTGGAGGGTTAGCCCTATCGGGCTTGTACAGGGAAAATTTTCAAATAAAAAACGTCTGGTGTATGATCTGTCAGCGCCTCATTCTTCCGTCGTTCCCAGTCTCAACTCGCTCATTCCCTCCGAGGAGTTCTCACTGAAGTACGCTTCGGTAGATATGGCTATCCAGGCCATACTCAGGGCTGGGGTGGGGGCCTGGCTCTCGAAGGCGGACATATCTGACGCCTTCAAGCTGCTGCCTATACATCCCTCCCTGTGGTGCTGGCACGGCATCAAGTGGAGGGAGCGATATTATTTCGCAACCAAGTTGACCTTCGGGTCTAAGAGTAGTCCGTGGTTGTTTGATAAGTTCGCGGAGACCCTGGCGTGGATCCTTCTCCACGAGGCACAGTGCCACGAGGTCATCCACTATTTGGATGACTTCATTTTGATTGAACCACCCGGGGCTCCCCCAGGGGACCTTGGAAAGTTGAGGACGGTTTTCAACAATCTGAACGTCCCCATAGCGGAACACAAGGTTGACGGCCCGGCGCACAAGATCACGTTCTTAGGCGTCGACCTTGACACTCTAGCCATGCAGGCCAGCCTTCCCGCAGACAAGTTGGACCGTATCAGGACGGTTCTACAAGAGTTCGCTCGGGTGGGGGGATGTACTCAGAAGCAACTTCAGTCTCTCCTCGGGATGTTAAATTTTGCTATGAGGATCATCCCCCAGGGCCGCTCCTTTGTGTCCCGGCTGCTGGTTTTCCTGTCCTACACTCAGGACCCAGACCAGGTCATCAGACTGGATACGGCAGCCAGGGCAGATCTGGCCATGTGGGAAGACTTTCTCAGTAATTGGAACGGTGTGTCCCTCTTCATCCCAGTAGTGTCCTCGCTGTCACCTCAGGTGGTGACAGATGCGGCGGCATCTACAGGATGCGCCGCCATTTTTGGCCATTTGTGGTTCGCCGCCCCTTGGCCTCCTCAGGCACTAGCCACACCGGGCTTCACTACCACGTCAGCCCTCTTTGAGCTGTTCCCCATCGTAGCAGCCGCTCACCTATGGGGTCACCGTTGGTCTGGACAGACTGTGGTTTTTACGACAGACAATCAAGCCACAGCTGAGATCATCAGCAAGGGCAGGTCTAAATCCAGGCCCGTCATGTCCTTCCTCCGCAGACTGGTCCAGCTATCCCTACAACATCAGTTTAATGTTTACTGCTCATTCATTCCAGGGAAGTTCAACTCAGCAGCGGACGCACTCTCCCGTTTTAACTTTATTTCTTTCTTTGAACAGATGCCAGGAGCCTACCATCTCTCAGCCACTATCCCGGATTGGTCACAACTGACCTTGGACTAGCCCCACATTTACAGTCAGCTACTAACATCATCAATTCTTCGCTCGCCCGCAACACCCGTCGGGCCTACCGGACGGCCTGGAGGGCATTTAATAAATTCCTGCCCCAACGCCCCCGTGAATCTTCCAGCGTCAAGCAGGTTCTGGCGTTTATCGCTTATTGCCATTCTCACCTAGCACTGTCACACAGCACGATACGCCAGTACGTGGCCGGGGTGCAGCACTACTTGTCACTTCAAGACCCCGCGAGGCCTTCGGTGTTCTCCTGCCACGCAGTGAGGGCTCTACTGCGTGGAGTTCAGAAACACCAGCCGCCAGTCAGCCCGAAGCGGCTGCCTATCACTGGGGAGATCTTTAAGGGGATGTCTGACATCCTGGATAGGTCCCCTTTTGGTCTCCTCCTCAGCACCGTCCTGCAGGCTGCGATACACATGGCATTTTATGGGTTTCTACGGCCCAGCGAGTTCACTCGCAGCCACCCAGCTGGTCCAGTCTTGCATAAAAGTAACCTCTGCCGCCACCAGGATCACTATGTTCTTCACGTGGCGATGTCTAAAACTCAGCAGCGAGGTTCCGGAGTAGATATACACCTGTACAGGACCCACAACAACTGGTGCCCAGTTGCCGTGTTAAACCGCTTGATGGCACTGCTATCCGACCGCCCAGGTTCCAGTCCGCTTTTACCCTTTCCAGTTAAACCCCTCAACTCGTCGCAGTTCGTGGAACATGTCCGGGTCCTTCTCGGCAATCTTCAATTGGACCCCAGCCAGTACTCCGGGCATTCATTCCGGATCGGGGCGGCCACGACGGCCTCAAGACAGGGGGTTCCGGACCATGTGATCAAGAAACTAGGTCGGTGGAAGTCGGCCTGCTTCTCTCGCTACATACCTAACCCACAGTTGGAGATGGCTCAGGCCTTTGCCCGACTTACTCAGTGACATTTACCTTTAATAAATAATTATCCCCTACCTGAAAGTTTTGCCCCCTTATTTTGGTGTACCATACGGTAGACCAAGGCACGCTTTCAGGTCTATGTCATGTTGGTAAGTTTTGTGTTGTTCCTATGTGTCATCGTTACTCATGTCGTCCGTAGGGCTCTAGACCATAAATTGGAAGGCCGGGTACCGGCCTGAAGTAATGGGAGGAGCCCGGAGGGTATTTAAGCAGCCCAAAGGCCGCCGGTCTTTGTCGGTTTCCTGTGCGAGATACCCACCCACCCTCCCCTTTTTTAAAAAAGCCTCTTCCAAGTATTCTTACCCCAGACTGAATACTCATTTCACATTATTCCATAACTACTTTTTATCATTCCTTATCTAGGGTATGCCCCCTTATTTTGGTGTACCATACGGCAGACCAAGGCACGCTTTCAGGTCTATTTCATGTTGGTAAGTTTTGTGTTGTTCCTATGTGTCATCGTTACTCATGTCGTCCGTAGGGCTCTAGACCATAACTATATATTTTATTGTTTAGTTGCCCTTGACAGCGGATGAAATTTCATCTACTGTATGTGACATCTGTGCCCCTTTTGATTATTCCTTTATCTTGTGATAGAGTAAAAAGGGACCAGTGTAATCCCTATGGGTGGCAGGATGCAAATGGACGTGTGCCTGCCTATATCCACCCACATCCAGTGAGGTCAGTAAAAGTGGATGTTGACACAAACTTTTTTAATCCGATGAACCTAAATGGACCTGGATGTGGCCAGATACAGGCTAACACACATCTGCTTATATTCAGCCACCCATAGGGACATATTGCAGTTATTGATCCATTTAATCACAGGTCAGAAATGGACTGACACCCATAAGAAAGGGCTTTAAAATAGTAGAATGGATACATTCATAAACAGGTCTTAATAGGCATTTTCCACCAAAAAGGTCACAGTTTGACCCTATAAAAGTCCATAGTGGTGTAGCGCTCACCCACAAAAGGGCTGCTGATTTGTCTCAGGTTCTTTCTCCTGATTGGTGCAATAGCAGCCAGGCACACACAGCAACAATTACTCCTCTGGCTCAGTAAACAGTCTAGGGGTTGTCTTTTACTGCTGATTAACTTGGTTAGGACTCAAGTAGCTACGGGATACTCCAGAACAGTGGTCACCAACCCTGTCCTCAGGGCCCACTAACAGGCCAGGTTTTATGTATTACTTTGAGGAGATGCAGACTAGAATACTGCAATAACTGAGTAGCAAATGATATCACCTGTGATGTATTTCAGTTATCTTGCAAACCTGGCCCGTTAGTGGGCCCTGAGGAGAGGGTTGATGACCACTGCTCCAGAACACTGAACAGCACTAAGAGGATGCTCTTCTCCCTGCAGCTACTTCTTAGAACAGTCCCTTCAGCAACGGACAGAACAGGGACACTATAAGCATTGTACCAGGCCAGAGCACAAGTAGAATTTTCAGTTGGCAGGAGCCCTTCGGACTGGGAAGTTATCCTTCTGGACAAGAACATGCTGCCTCAGGCTCCAAACTATTTATACACTCCAAGACACTATCTGGGCACCCTCCTACAGGGATTGTCTGGAACCACATAAATATTCAGATTCCTTTTTCCACTCTTCAAACCCACTATATTCTGGAAGCCTCCAGAAGACATGGGGGAAACAATCTACAGAGCCCAGAACAGCCCAACAAAACCAAAATATTTTCCAAGCTCAAATTATTAACCAGCCTTTGACCAACCGAATTAACCTAACAATATGCGTTAAAAACAGGGGCCTAGTCTGTACACATTTGCAAATACATGCGTAAGCTACAGGCCCCGTCAAGGCACTCCATTTTCTGTAGTCCTAACTCCAACTTCTGTGAGTCTCCACAATGGAAACACATGCATTTTAATGGATAGGCAGAGGGCAGGTGAGCCTGGAAGGAGCCCACCCCTCGTTAAACGCCCCCGGGCACACTGAACACCCAGCACATAGCACTATGGCAGAGCCCAAACCAATCACAAGCTGCTCAGATGATTACAGGGGAGCCACAAGAACTACATTTCCCAAACTTAAAGAGGGATTGCACCTGAAATATTTTTTTTTAAAAGCCAGCAGCTACAAATACTTACCTCTTCCAGGTTCCAGCGATGTCGGCAGCAGAGACCGGTCAATCGCCTGGCTCTCTGCTGCTGCCGGCGCCATTCTCGGTGAGGGAATCAGGAAGTGAAGCTTTGCGGCTTCACTTGCCGGCTCCCTACTGCGCATGCGCAAGTCGCACAGCGCAATGAGAATCGTCCGCGCTGTCTCTGGGACCTGTGTGTGTCCCAGCAGACAGCGCAGCGGGACAGGAAGTGGGTGCAAATACCTGTCTTAGACAGGTATCTTCCCCCCACTTACACCGGGGGGGGGAGGGTGGAATCCCGCTTTAACTAGCACCTTAGTAAGGCAATTTTGTTTCTCTACAAAAACGCATTACTGGGATTAACCAGGTGGAGTTTTAACACATTTGCTTATGTCTATTTGTATCCTATTAAGAGGCAGAAAAAAAATTGAACAACACTCACCATTTACTGAAAAGAGTTTTGACATGCATAAGCACAGAAACTTCAATGTCATGTTTTCCTTCACTTTTCCTCTACTGCTAATGAGGTCAGCAGGTCATATACTGACATCAACACTTCAGCACAAGACATTGAAATTAATGTATTTACCTTGAAATCCAATCTCACTTATTACATGTTTTCTGCCCAGCCGACAGAACAAACAGAGGAAAGTCATTTTGAGATGGTGGTTTACAGAAAACAGACCTTTATGTAATAATCCAAAAATCGATAGACCATGAGGTCTTATAAAACAACGCATTGAAAAACAACTGCACAGCGAAAAACAACTGCAAAGTAATATTAAAATGACACTATGCTGCTTATATTATAAATTAGCTGCTGAGTTTTGGCTTAGAGCAGAGGTACATTCCAATTCAAATTCGCCCTTACATCCTACATTAATTTAAAATGTATCTAAAGCCATTCTTTTAGATGTATTGAGTTGGAAATGGCTAGATTCTCTCCTAGGTTTTAAATGTGGTCTGGAGATTCACTCGGTCCATTCGCCCTGGTGACCACGCTGATAAAAATGATTCTGTTGGCTTGTAATTTTAACATAGAAATGTTATAATTATCAACAAATAAATAAATGTTAATTAATTTACTTTGATTTTTTAAGTACCTTACTTAATTTTCATTATGTTCTTAAAACACCTTTTACATTTACAAAAATAATGTATAATATTGAGTAATCTAGACGAAACTTTTAAGGTACTGTATGTGCATTTCCGTATTCTAATTGAATTACATTTACTTAACAAAAAATTATTTTCATTTGACTGAAATTGCAGGAAGCATATGTTTGCCAAACGTGCAACCGCATGAGTTTGAGTTTTGATGCTGTATATTTTAACCACTTGCCTACCAGGCCCTTCCTGCCCAAGCCCTTTTTAAGCTTTTAGCGCTGTCGCACTTTGAATGACAATTACGCGGTCATGCTACACTGTACCCAAACACATTTTTTATCATTTTCTTTACACAAATAGAGCTTTCTTTTGGTGGTATTTAATCACTGCTGGACCAAAAATTTTGAAAAGAAAATGTTTTTTACTTTTTTCTGTCAGTAACTAAGTAATTTTTCAGCTTCACTGATGTGCACTGATGAGGCGGCACTTATGGGCACTGATAGGCTGAACTGGTGGGCATTGATGAGGTGGCACTTATGGGCACTGATGAGGTGGCACTGTTGGGTGGCACTGATTGGCGGCACTGGTGGGCACGGATAGGCAGCACGGATAGGCGGCATGAATATGCGGTATGGATGGGCACTGATGGGCATTTATGGGTGGCACTGATGGGCGACACTGATGCACATTGATCAACAGCAGTGATATACATTGATGGGTAGCACTGATAGGCACTGATTGCCAGCACTGACTGACATCGCTAACGGGCACTGATTGGTGGCACTTGTGGGCAGTGGTGGGCACTGATTGCTGCCACTGGTGGGCACTATATGCTGGCATTGGTGGGCAATGGTGGGCACTGTTTTCTGACACTGTATTTAGTCAGTGCCCTGATTACATCCCTAGATGTCCCCTGTGATCTGCTCTCCTCACAATCTGTCAGTGTGAGGCGAGGAGAGACGATTACCGGCATCTCCTTGTTTACATGTGACCGGCTGTGATTGGGCAGTCAATCACATGGTTAAAGAGCCACGGCTCTTTACAGATATCGGGGTCACTCCGTGTCCTAGCTACACGGCGTGGCCATGATCGCCTGCGTGACCCTGCGGGCGCGCAAGTGCTGCCCTTCTGGGATGCTTTTATATGACGGCGTCCCAGAACGAGAGCTGCACTGCTGTCATTTGACGGCGGGCAGAAAGCAGTTAAAGAGTTTGACATCTTTTGGAACTTTGAAAGCCTGCATAAGGCAGTTCCCATACATTTGAGGCTCATCAGGACAAACGAGCGCCACCAGTGAAAAGATTTTTTCCAAGTCACTACAAAGCCATGCAATGGCATTGAAAGGTAAGAATGAACATTGAACAAATTATCATTCAAATACTTTAAATATTGCTTAACATACCATCCAAAATGTTTATTTTATTTGTCGATTAATATATTTATAATAAATGGACATACGTCCATTGTATACACCTATTAAAACAACAAAAAGAAATAGAGTAATTGGACTTTTAGATGCTGAAACCTCCTAATGGAATAATATATGACACAGTGATGTATAAAAATAACAACATTTTATTAAATACATAAAAATGTCTTATATCATTTAAGACGTGTAACCAAAAAATTAAGCAGCAAACTCTGTATACACCTGTAAACAGCCCCTACAGCAAGGTGAGCAATTTCCTCAATAGTCACAAACATGTGTAATCATGAACTATGATAAACACTCAGGACTAAAGTATGAGAAAAGAGACACAGTCCAACGCGTTTTGCATGGCAGCTTCTTCAGGGTTTTTCGTTGACAGAGAAGTCGGTGCAACAGAGTTGATTCAGTAAATAGTAGTTCTGGGAAAACCTCAAAAGAGGCATTGCATGTTCCCACTAGGGCACTGCAGAATGGGTCAAATGTCTGTCTCAATCATGTAGGTCTGATACCAGCCCAAGAAAAGCTGTCCCACAAAGCACAATCAGAAATCCTATACACAGGAATTGGCGATGACATTTTTTTCTATGTTCTTTACAGATATTTTGATTTACAGAGTTTGATTTGTTAGCTGAGAAAGAGGCAAAGATGTTTACATTTACATTTGGCGGTGCTTTAATAATATTACATTTGTAACATTTTTTAAATAATTAATGTTAAAGCGGTTCTGCACTCTGTAAAAAAAATTTTTTTTTAAGGACGTAATATAAAGGATGCTTACCTTTATTAGGGGACTCACCTGTTCCATCTTCCATCTCGATCGCCGCCGGTTTTCGTCCGCTGAAGTTCCTCGTCTTCTTCTTTAGTGCTGGGGGCCATCTTGCCTGTGGGCATGTGAAACCCCACAGGCACTGTTGATGGCCCAGCATGCACCGCCGTTTACTCGCGCGTGCGCAGTAACGGCACATCTGCCGACATCTCACGAGATTTCGGCAGATGCGGCTGAAATCTCGGGAGATTTCGGAAGATGTGGCCGAAATCTCGCGAGATTTCGGAAGATGCCCGCACTGACTCCTGGGATCAATGACACCAGATCCCAGGAGACAGTGCGGCGTGACGACGATCGACGCAAGACCCCGCCCGCCGCCGCAGAGGGAGAAGACCGGAAGTCTTCAATTACAAGGTAAGTAAAAAAAAAAAAAAAAAAACATTTCATTTAGTACTCTTTGCCTGATTTGGAAGGCAAAGAGATTTACTAAATGAAATGAGTGCAGAACCGCTTTAATTTGTTTTGAAAGCCTCATGAGACTATTCCTTTAAAAAGAACATGTTATTGTTTTATTACTATATAAAAACCTTCAAACATATATCAAATACATTTGGAAAATAAGTTTTACCAACTTAAAAAAATTGAGTAAGTTACAAGAAAAAATAAGTTAAAGCGGAGTTGCACCCATAAAATGAACTTTGCAGTATTAAACAGCAATAACCATAAGCAACAACATTTGGAAAATTTATTTTTTTTACTTACTCATTCAGGGCTGTTGCTATGGGGTCCCTTATAATCTGCCACTTGGTCTCCGCGGCCCTTGATGTAATTTCCCTTGGCACCTGTGCTCGCTAGTGCTCCTGGGAGATGTGTGTCATCATTTCCCAGGAGTCAGTGGGCAGCGCCGAGGGCTAGAATTGCAGTGTTTCATATCATGGTTGCCATCACAATGGGGCGGGCACTTCCGACGATGACGCCCGTTGTGATGGCAACTTCAAAGGCTTCCTGCACTGCTTACTGTGCTTACTGCGCATGTGAGAGAACAGGCGGTGCATGCTGGTAATACAGCAGCGCCGCATCCTGGAAGTTTATGCTTGTGGGCTTCACATGCCCACAAGTAAGATGTGAATTCCCTAGCAGCAAAAATATAAGGTAATTGTTCTTATAAAATATGCACAAAAGCGGCGCTAATAATAAGACTATGCATTAGTAAATATACATTGGATGATAGTAAGATATATATATATATATATTTTAAATCATACATGTGGTTGGAACTCTGCTTTATTATAACTTAAATCTATGGTTCCAGACAAGTAATAGGGCAGCATAGTGGTCTTAGCACAGTGCTGTAGTGGTTAGCACTTTCACCTACGCAGCTAAGGGGTTGCTGGTTTGAATCCCGACCACAACACTACCTGCATGGAAGTTGCATGCTTACTCTGTGCCTGTGTGGGTTTCCTCTAGGTACTCTGGTTTCCTCCCACACTCTAAAGCAGCCTTTCTCAACCTTTTCAACACAGAGGAACCCTTGAAATAGTTCTCCGGTCAAGGGGAACCCCTGCTAAAAAAATGTAATCTACAACTCATGATACAATAGTGTGATGGTCAGTGGGAAGAATGGCCCTTACACTTGTTGTCATTGGGAAGAATAACCTCCTTACAGATAGCTAAAAAGATTAATGGTGTCAGTGGGAACTTATCTCAGAGGCAGAAATTGCCCAATGCTGAAGGAACCCCTAGCAACCTTTGGAGGAACCCTAGTTGAGAATCACTGCTCTAAAGACATGCTGGTAGAGTGATTGGCTCCTGTCTAAATTGGCCTTAGTATGTGTATGTATGAATGTGAGTTAGGGACCTTAGATTGTAGGCTCCTTGGGGGCAGGGACTGATGTGAATGTACAATGTATATGTGAAGCTCTGCATAAATTGACAGTACCTGAAATAAATAAATTAATGTATGTATTCCTAACTTGTACAGGACTCAGGTAAGTATTTAGAGAGGCGGTGGGGTAACAGCTAGTGGGAAAAAAACTTTTGGCTTTAGAACCACTTTAAGTTGTCCCTGAAATAGGACTGGAGGTAAAATGTTCCAATGGGGAAACTTGCAATTGTTTAAACCCCCAGCTCTAACTAACTGCTGGTATGACAAAAGAAAATATATTCAAGTGCTCTTTTACGTACGTGAAGACTGCTGCTGGCTCGATCTATCTTTTTTCTTCTGTTTACATCTGGGATCTTTCTTCGGATTTCCACATCACTGCTTGCGCGATGTGCACCTCTCCTATTGGTGGAAGCTGATCAAGAAGATAAAGAGCAGGGAAAAATGCAGGTTATTAGCTTGGCTCATTTGATCCATTACACTGCAGGATAGCTTAGAAGGAGCTGTTTGGAATCCAGAGGAGTAAGCTCCCTTGATTGCATGGTCAACTTTCTTTAAAAGCTGAACATAGCCTTTAATCTCATTAGCTATCATCAGTGCAGGAAATAGAACAATGGTTTCCACTGCATGGGGCTGTGGTGTCCAACCCAATGGCCAGTGGTTTATCATCCATTGGTGCAATGTGTGCGGTGCACACGGGCTTCAAGAGAGACACTGTGCCCTGACACATTGCACAACATGGGAAGACGCCGGTTCCTTGTCTTTTTGTCTAGGCAAGGAAGCAGGCTACACATAATAGTTAAGCCCCAACCTGCTGGAGGTAGAGCCCAGGGGAGCCGAACTCGACAGCTGCCAGCCACATATATACTATGTAACCAGTGGGCGCTAGAGATGCACCTGTTTCCTACTATAATATCAATGATCTATAGCAGTCTCTTGTAACATGTCCCCAGTCTCTGACTGTGTACTGCAGCATGTGTCCAGTTTCCAACCACACCTATAATACAGTATGCCCAAAGTTTATGACTGTGGACATATTCAGTATTCTGAATATTATCTGTGGCCCATTGGTGATGTCAGAGGTGACAGCTGAGTCTGCATATGCCACATGAATTTATTCCCACTGGCTTAAGCCTTGAAGAACCACATACAAAGGCTGCACATAAAAAGCTTCAAAAAACAAAATGCCTGTGAAAGAAATTGAATTATATTAGGGATGTAGCTGCACTGTGAAATAATGTAATGTTTTTGATGCATAGTTGGCCAGGAGAGCGTAAAGGAATAATTAACATGGCTGGTTTATAGCAGAGGTACTTTCTCATTTCTGATGCCTTTAAGCTTTCATTATAGCCGATTTAGGCTGGTTAATTATCATCACTGCAAAAACATTTTTTTTTTTTTTTGTATGACAGTGTTAGTGAAGCCACTTGGAAAAAATATAGAGCCAAGTCTCAAATATCTATGTTCAAACTTGATGAAAGGAATTATATTTAATCTGTATTTATGCTATAAAATAGCATTACTGGTGGCAGACCCGACTACGGGGGCATAAAGGAATCATTTGCATGGGTTTTCCCAGTATTCTGCATTGAGGAACAATATCCTTGTTTTTGGTTTGTGTGATGGAATTGATTCAATATATGCACTCTTTTTAGATGCAATTTTAGAGCTACCCACACAGCAGTCGCTGGTAATTTGGACCTGTTTCCTCCAGTCGCAGCATACACCGCCAGGCACACAGCATTGTTGGCATTCTTATTCTGGCTCAAAGATCAGTCTAGGGGTTATTTTTAGGGTTTTTATTAGAACAGTAATTTGGATAGGGACGGGGAGCATGGAATACTCCAAGACCTGTAGAACAACTTGAGGACTGCTTGGTTTCTGGCTGCTCCGTACAAAAATGCAGGCTGTATTGCACAATCTCTGCACTGTCTTGTACAACTCCAGGCTATCTTGCGCAACTCCTGGCTATACTGGGAAAACTTCTAAGCAGTATTACATGCTCCTTGCTGTTTTGCACAACTCCTGGCTGCACTGCACATGCTTGAAGGTTTAGACCACCCCACAGTCACTTCTTCTCTGTATAGCAGGATCAGTTACTCCCAAAATGATTGGGCTTCCTCGCACCAACTTCATTCTGGTTCTGCTCAGTCTCTGGATACAGCTCTTTTTGGTAGGCCCCCAGTTAAGCTAGATAGGACCTCAATGTCCTGAAAGGCTCCTCTGGCTTGCGTTCAGTCTCTTTCTGCCCTTCTGAGGGGTGTCCTCTGAAGGACTGGACCCAGGAACACTGCAACCTGGCTGCCAGGCCTCATAATATGTATGGGCTCTCCATCCACCTTCTGTGCATACCTCCCCATTGGCCAGAGTTCCATAAATATTCAAGTTACCTGTGCTGCTCTCACTCCTACTATACTTCTTGAAGTCTCTAGAAGACCTGGTGGGGACAGGGGAGTAGGAGAACAGCAGCCTGTAATCAACCCCTGCTCCACTGATTACAGAGGAGGCAACTGAATTTACCTAGCAGCCTACTCTGAACTAGGACAAAACAACACATGTATCTATGGATTTTTTTTTTCTGTTTTAACTCAGCCAGATAGTTTAATTTTGTTTTAAATATAACGAAAAAAGATTATAACCGTCAGTGTTTTATTGTACTTTATGTCTCTGTTGGGGAAACTTCCCCTCAACTGCAGTCAGGATAGGAAGTGATCGGAACTCTTTCACGAGGACACCAAAAAAACATTTTTAGTAGTGGGAGGTATAGGAGGGAGTTTAAAGTTTGGACCAAACCTTGGTTGTTTGGGTGTTCATCTGAGCGGCCGAGCATTTACTCATTAGGCGGGAGCCAAAGATCATGTTTAATAAAGCTATTACTACTGCTTTAAAACACAATGACTTCCAACTGTCAGTGGTTGTTAAGGACACTAGCAGATGCAGGCATGGGGGTTTCCCCATGATGCATACCAAGCCCTTCAAGTCTGGTATAAATTTGAAGGGGACCTCACACAAAAAAAAAAAAAATGAATTACATGAGGTCTCATACAAATACAATACAAATTGTACGACAACACAATACAACAATACAAAGTGTATGCCACCACCGTATGGCCATTTTTTTTTTAATCTCACGTCAATATATGATCAATGATGTCACCTCGGAGACACTATCCCTTTGTTTATATCACCTGTTGTCTGTCAGACCTGTCATTCAGGGGGAGGGAAGTGATGGGGAGGGTGTCACGCTCCGGGTATGGCGGGAAACAGGAGGTGGACCCCCTATGCCAGTGAGGCGATAGCACGGGTTGTATTGGAGGACCGGTTCTAATGTTGCTACTGGTTTTCACCAGAGCCCGCCGCAAAGCGGGATGGACTTGCAGCGGCGGTAGCAACCAGGTCGTGTCTTCCAATAGCAACTCGACCACACTGACAGCTGAGACAGGCGAGGTACACAAGGACAAGGCAGAGGCGAGGTCAAACGTAGCAAAAGGTCAAGGCAGGCGGAAAATGGTTCGTAGTCAGGGGCAACAGCAGAGATCAGGATACACGGCAGGAGGAAAACACTAACGCTTTCACTGGGCACTATGGCGACACAATAACCGGCGAGGGCAGGAAGGGGAAGTGTAAATTTATAAGATGCAGGTGTGGCAGTAATTTGGGCCAGGCACCAATTAATAGTGCGCTGGCCCTTTAAGAAAGACAGCTGTGTGCGCGCGCGCGCCTGGGGAGCGGGGACACGCGCGCCGGGAGGAACAGGAGGGGAGAGGTGAGGAGAGAGAGAGAGATGCAATCCCTGGGCGGACCGAGGCCGCCGCGAGGATCGCATCCTGGAGACCGAGCAGCGCCTGCGGTCAGCGGCGCTGACCGGGGCGCTGCAGGAGAGAGGACGCCGTGGGCGCTCCGGGATGGATGGGGCACCCGGAGCGCTCAGCGTTACAGTACCCCCCCCTTGGGTCTCCCCCTCTTCCTGGGTCTCCCCCTCCTCCTGGAGCCCAAGAACCTGAGGATGAGATCTTTGTCTATGATGTTACACTCAGGCTCCCAGGACCTCTCCTCAGGACCACAATTCTCCCAATCAACAAGATAGAACTGCTTACCTCGGATGGTTCTACAGGCGAGGATCTCTTTAACGGAGAAGATGTCGGAGGAGCCGGTGACAGGAGCAGGAGCGGTGACCTTGGGGGAAAAGTGATTAAGAACAAAGGGTTTGAGGAGGGAAACATGGAAAGAGTTGGGAATGCGGAGAGAAGGGGGAAGATGTAGTTTGTAGGACACGGAATTGATCCGAGCCTTGACCTTGAATGGACCGAGGTAGCGGGGACCCAACTTGTAACTGGGGATGCGGAACCTGATGTACCTGGAGGAGAGCCACACCCTATCACCAGGAGAGAAGACAGAAGGAGGTCTTCTTTTACAGTCAGCATGTTTCTTCATGCGAGAAGAGGCCAGAGCAAGCGACTTTTGGGTCTCTTTCCAGATGGACGACAGCTCTTGGGTGACTTCATCTACAGCAGGGACTCCGGAAGAAGTGGGGATGGGTAGGGGGGGAAGAGGATGACGGCCGTATACTACAAAAAAGGGTGATTTGGAGGAGGACTCAGACTCTTTCAGGTTGTAAGAAAATTCGGCCCAGGGCAGGAGGTCAGCCCAGTCGTCTTGACGAGCAGAGACAAAGTGTCGTAGGTAGGCCCCAAGGATTTGGTTGACTCTCTCCACTTGTCCATTGGACTGTGGATGGTAGGCAGAGGAGAAGTCCAGCTTGACTTTCAGTTGACTGCAGAGAGCTCTCCAGAACTTAGACACGAACTGAACGCCTCTATCCGAGACGATGTGAGATTGAAGTCCATGAAGACGAAAAATCTGGAGGAAGAAATGTTTAGCGAGTGTAGGTGCAGAAGGGAGGCCTGGAAGCGGGACAAAATGTGCCATTTTAGAGAAACGATCAACGACTACCCATATGGCAGTATGGCCGTGGGAAGGAGGAAGGTCCGTGATGAAGTCCATAGCAATGTGGGCCCAAGGTCGTTCAGGCACAGGCAGAGGATGAAGAAGACCAGCAGGCTTTTGGCGAGGGGTTTTGTCGCAAGCACATATGGTACAGGCCTGTACGAAGTCCGTCACATCCTTTTTTAAGGAGGGCCACCAGTAATATCTGGAAATCAGTTGGGAGGACTTCTTGACTCCAGGATGACCAGCCAGATGAGAGGAGTGACCCCATTTGAGAATCTGAAGACGAAGACGTGGAGGGACCAAGGTCTTCCCAGGAGGGACCTGCACCAAAGAGGCAGGGGCTGAAGAGATCAGACACTCAGGAGGTATAATGTGTTGTACAGGAGGCTCGGACTCAGAAGTATCGGTGGAACGTGATAGGGCGTCAGCCCTGACATTCTTGTCCGCAGGACGGAAATGGATTTCAAAGTTGAAGCGGGCCAAAAACAATGACCACCTAGCTTGGCGTGGGTTTAATCGCTGGGCCGACTGGAGATAAGAGAGGTTTTTGTGATCCGTGAAGATCGTGATGGGGTGAACGGATCCCTCAAGGAGATGCCTCCATTCCTCAAGTGCCAGCTTAATGGCCAGTAATTCACGGTCTCCGACGGAATAGTTCTTTTCAGGAGGGGAAAAGGTCTTAGAAAAAAACCCACAGGTGATGTTCTTGCCCTTAGAGTCTTTTTGAGGAAGCACAGCTCCAGCTCCCACAGAGGCGGCATCGACTTCCAGGAGTAACGGTTTGAGAGGATCGGGCCTGGACAAAACGGGTGCAGAGGCAAAGACAGACTTGAGGAGGTTAAATGCCTCATCCGCTTGAGGAGGCCAGGACCTAGGATTAGCATCCTTTTTGGTTAGCGCCACAATAGGCGCGACAATGGTGGAGAAGTGAGGAATGAACTGGCGATAGTAGTTGGCGAATCCGAGGAAACGCTGGATGGCCCGTAGTCCAGTAGGACGTGGTCAGTTCAGGACGGCAGACAGTTTCTCAGGGTCCATTTGGAGACCTTGACTAGAGACTAAATAACCCAGGAAGGGAAGACTGCAACGTTCAAAGAGACATTTCTCTAGTTTGGCGTAAAGATGGTTATCATGCAGCCGTTGGAGGACTTGACGAACGTGAAGACGGTGCTCCTCTAAGCTAGAGGAGAAAATCAGGATATCATCCAGATAGACCACAACACAGGAGTACAGCAAATCTCTGAAAATCTCATTCACAAATAGGGATGAGCCGAACACCCCCGGGTTCGGTTCGCACCAGAACCTTCGAACCGACCGAAAGTTCGCGCAAATTTTCGAACCCTATACGTTATAATGGACGCGAACGTTCGAAATCAAAAGTGCTAATTACAACGGCCAATATGCATGTTAATGTCATAAAACAGGTTTGGGGACCCGGGTCCTGCCCCAGGGGACATATATCAATGCAAAAAGAACTTTTAAAAACTAACGTTTTTTCGGGAGCAGTCATTTTAATGATGCATAAAGTGAAAAAAAAAAGTGAAATTTTCCTTTAAATATGGTACCTGGGGGGTGTCTAAAGTATGCCTGTGAAGTGGCATGTGTTTCCCGTGTTTAGAACTGTCCTTGCACAAAATGACATTTTTAAAGGAAAAAAAGAAGCCATTTAAAACCACTTGCGGCTTTAGGTTTGTTCTTAAGTAGAATCTGAACAGGTACATTATGAAGTGTAGCTCCATCCCAAAAAAATCTATTTTTAAGCTTTTTGGAGAACATAGGGAGGGGTTATCACCCCTGTAACATTTGCTGTCTTTGCACATCTGTTCAGAACATGTCACCTCACTTTCCGTCCCAATGACAAATGTTTTTGGAAAAAGTGGGGTTTTAATTGAAACAAGGATTGGTGATAAAGTATCAGTAGAGAGGAGATACCTTTTTCCCAAATTAAATCTAACAGGATAGAATTTCCCTTCCTAGGGGTAGATTTCCTCTCACTTCCTGTTTTCTCTTTCCATTTGCAAGTAGGAGTCATTTGTAAGTTGGATGTTTGAAAGTAGGGGCCTGGCGTATATACTCTGCAGAAATTTGCCCTATTAGATGTTGGTGTAGCCACAAGACTGGTGGGCACAGGAATGGGCCCTGCTGTGAGTTAATAGATCAAGATTTGTAATTGCATGCACCTGTTGAACAGGGCAGAAAAATTGGGGGTGGTGGTGGTGGTGGACGGTGTTGCCACAAGACTGTAAGCTCTCACAGTTACTCTTGGTGGGCGCAGGAATGGGCCCTACTGTGAGTTATTAGATCAAGATTTGTAATTGCAAGCACCTGATGAACAGGGCAGAAAAATTGGGCCTTTGGCGGTGGTGGTGGACGGTGTTGCCACAAGACTGTAAGCTCTCACAGTTACTCTTGGTGGGCGCAAGAATGGGCCCTGCTGTGAGTTATTAGATCAAGATTTGTAATTGCAAGCACCTGATGAACAGGGCAGAAAAATTGGGCCTTTGGCGGTGGTGGTGGACGGTGTTGCCACAAGACTGTAAGCTCTCACAGTTACTCTTGGTGGGCGCAGGAATGGGCCCTGCTGTGTGTTATTAGATCAAGATTTGTAATTGCAAGCACCTGATGAACTGGGCAGAAAAATTGGGCCTTTGGCGGTGGTGGTGGACGGTGTTGCCACAAGACTGTAGGCCCTCATAGTTACTCTTGGTGGGCGCAGGAATGGGCCCTGCTGTGTGTTATTAGATCAAGATTTGTAATTGCAAGCACCTGATGAACTGGGCAGAAAAATTGGGCCTTTGGCGGTGGTGGTGGACGGTGTTGCCACAAGACTGTAGGCCCTCATAGTTACTCTTGGTGGGCGCAGGAATGGGCCCTGCTGTGAACTATTAGATCAAGATTTGTAATTACCCGCCCCTGTTAAACAGGGGCTGAAACATTGTGCCTTAGGCACTGGTGCTGGTGCCACAACACTGCAACCCCTCACAGATACTGTACTTGGAGCACAGCAGTCACACGTGTTGCAAAGCATTTTTTTAAAAAATTGTAATTACCCGCCCCTGTTAAACAGGGCTGAAAAATTGTGCCTTAGGCACTGGTGCTGGTGCCACAACACTGCAACCCCTCACAGATACTGTACTTGGAGCACAGCAGTCACACGTGTTGCGAAGCATTTTTTTAAAAAATTGTAATTACCCGCCCCTGTTAAACAGGGGCTGAAAAATTGTGCCTTAGGCACTGGTGCTGGTGCCACAACACTGCAACCCCTCACAGATACTGTACTTGGAGCACAGCAGTCACACGTGTTGCGAAGCATTTTTTTTAAAAAATTGTAATTACCCGCCCCTGTTAAACTGGGGCTGAAAAATTGTGCCTTAGGCACTGGTGCTGGTGCCACAACACTGCAACCCCTCACAGATACTGTACTTGGAGCACAGCAGTCACACGTGTTGCGAAGCATTTTTTTAAAAAATTGTAATTACCCGCCCCTGTTAAACAGGGGCTGAAAAATTGTGCCTTAGGCACTGGTGCTGGTGCCACAACACTGCAACCCCTCACAGATACTGTACTTGGAGCACAGCAGTCACACGTGTTGCGAAGCATTTTTTTAAAAAAATTTAAGTACACGCCCCTGTTAAACAGGGGCTGAAAAATTGTGCCTTAGGCACTGGTGCTGGTGCCACAACACTGCAACCCCTCACAGATACTGTACTTGGAGCACAGCAGTCACACGTGTTGCGAAGCATTTTTTTATAAAAATTGTATGTACACGCCCCTGTTAAACAGGGGCTGAAAAATTGTGCCTTAGGCACTGGTGTGGTGGCATGGATCATTGAGGAGGAGGAAGAGGATAGTCAGTGAACATAAGAGGACAGTCACTCAGCATCAGCATAGGCAGTCTTGAAGGGATGTGATATTAAAAATTATTCGGTTATATCCGCCTCAGGTGCCTGGTAGCTGGTGGTGATCCAAGACTGATTCATTTTGATGAAGGTCAGTCGATCAACCGAGGCGGTGGACAGGCGCACCCTATGATCGGTGACAAATCCTCCAGCAGCACTGAATGTGCGTTCGGAAAGAACGCTGGAGGCAGGACAGGCCAGTAGCTCAATTGCATACTGTGCAAGCTCTGGCCAGTGATCCATCCTCAGGACCCAGTAAGCCAGAGGATTTTCGGTGGGAAAGGTGTCCAAGTCTGACCTTGCCCCAAGGTATTCCTGCACCATGTATATCAGACGCTGGCGATGGTTGCTGGAACCGATCATACCTTGGGGCTGCGGACTAAAAAATTGTCTGAACGCATCGGTCAGACGTCCACCTTCCCCACCGCTCCTTCTGCCACTGACCGAAGCCTCAGCAACTCGTCGCCCAGGACCAGGAGTTTGTAGCCTCCCAGTTTCTGGGAACGCGTTGCACAGACCTTTCTGCAAGGCCTCCCTGAGATGTCTCATCCTCTGCTCCCTCTGCGACGGCAAGATAAGGTCCGCAACCTTACCCTTGTACCGCGGATCAAGGAGAGTGGCCAGCCAGTAATGGTCCCTCTCCTTGATCCGAAGAACACGAGGATCCTTCCGCAGGCTTTGCAGGATCAGGGAGGCCATGCAGCGTAGGTTAGCTGAGGCATTCGGTCCGGAGTCTTCTGGGTCACTGAGGATGACATGATCGCCAGCCACCTCCTCCCAGCCACGTACAAGTTCACTGGTTTGTTGGGACTGTACATCATCCCTAAAAGACTGCTGCTGCTGATGCTGAGTGCCAGGCTCCACCTCCATGCTCACACAATCCTCCTCCTCCTCCTCCTCCTCCTCCTCCTCATCCTCTTCCTGTGTGATGGGTGGGACAGAAGGAAAACTGTCCGGATAAAGGGGGTCTTGAGAGGCAAGGAAGTCCTCCTCTTCCTGCCTCTGTTCTGCCTCAAGTGCCCTGTCCATTATCCCACGCAGCGTATGCTCCAACAGGTGGACAAGAGGGACAGTGTCACTGATGCATGCACTGTCACTGCTCACCATCCTCGTGGCCTCCTCAAATGGTGAGAGGACAGTGCATGCATCCCTGATCATGCTCCACTGACGTGGGGAAAAAAAAACAAGCTCCCCTGACCCTGTCCTGGTGCCATAGTCGCAAAGGTACTCATTGATGGCCCTCTGCTGCGTGTGCAGTCGCTGCAGCATGGCCAACGTTGAGTTCCACCTGGTGGGCATGTCACATATTAGGCGGTTCTTGGGCAGGTTCAGCTCCTTTTGCAGCTCAGTCAGCCGAGCACTGGCATTATAAGATCGGCGGAAATGCACACAGACTTTCCTGGCCTGCCTCAGGACATCCTGTAAGCCTGGGAACCTGCCCAAGAACCGCTGCACCACCAGGTTGAGGACGTGAGCCATGCAGGGCACATGGGTGAGCTGCCCCTGTCGCAGGGCGGAGAGGAGGTTGGTGCCATTGTCAGAAACGACCATTCCTGGCTTAAGCTGACGTGGCGTCAACCACCTCTCGGCCTGCCCCTGCAGAGCTGCCAGAACCTCTGGCCCAGTGTGGCTCCTGTCCCCCAAACACACCAGCGCAAGCACGGCATGGCATCTTTTTGCCTGCGTACTTGCGTAGCCCCTTGTACGCCTACGGAGCACCGCTGGTTCCAAGGACAGAGCACTGGAGGAAGAAGAAGAGGAGGGGGTGGAGGAGAGAGGTGTGTCACAACCAGTAGCAGTAGTAGCGTTTTGGAGGCGTGGTGGCGGAACAACCTCCAACACTACTGCACCTTGTCCTGCATCCCTCCCAGCTGCCAATAGAGTGACCCAATGGGCCGTGAAAGAAAGGTACCGTCCCTGTCCATGCCTGCTGGACCATGAGTCAGCGGTAATATGCACCTTACCGCTGACCGCCCTGTCCAGCGAGGCATGGACATTGCCCTCCACATGCCGGTAGAGAGACGGAATCGCCTTCCGTGAGAAAAAGTGGCGTTTGGGAACCTGCCACTGAGGAACCGCACATTGAACAAACTCACGGAAGGGGGCCGAGTCTACCAACTGAAAAGGCAGCAGTTGAAGTGCTAGCAATTTAGCCAGGCTAGCATTCAACCGCTGGGCATGTGGATGGCTGGGAGTGTACTTCTTTCTACGGTCCAGCAGCTGGGGCAGGGAAATTTGCCTGCTGCAATCGGACGTCGGTGTACTGCAAGTACTTGGTTGTGACACACCTAATTCTACACCTTCAGTCCTCTCAGAGCAGCTTTCAGAGAGGACTGAAGGTGTAGTGGGGATGGAGATCCCAGCTGAGGAGGAGCAAGGAGAGGTCCGCTTAGTTCTTTGGTGTGGGTCTTTTATGTGTGCCTGCCAACGAGCTGCATGGCAGGTCGCCATATGTCTGGTCATGCTTGTGGTGCCCAAGCGGCTGATGTTTTGGCCACGCGAGATACGCTTGAGACAAATATTGCAAATAGCAGTGGTGCGATCTGATGCACTCGTCTCAAAAAAGGCCCACACCAAAGAACTTTTCTGATAACGTGCAGAGGCAGCGCCCTGCACAGGCGGAGCTCTGCGGTGTTGTACAGTTGCTGTGCTGGCCTCTACCTGGCCTCCAGGGGGCATCCTGCCTCGTTGGACATGTGACGCCGCATCCTCCTCCTCCTCGTCCTCCTCCTCATCCTCTCTCCCTTCAGGCACCCACGTGGAGTCAGTGACCTCATCATCCCCTCCCTCTTCACCACTAGAGCAAACCTGGCAGTAAGCTGCAGCTGGTGGAACAGTACTGCCAGATTCCTCAAGCTGGGTATCATCATCCGAGCCTTCGAATCGTTGGGCATCCTCCTGGAGCATGTACCCAACACTGTGCTCAAAGAGTTCGGGGGACTCCTCAGGAGGACATGGTGGGTCTAGGGAAGGGGTGGCTGATGATGCTCTGCCAGTACCCTGAGCCTGGGTGAGAGAGGATGAGGAGGATGAGGAGGGCTTGGTCATCCATTCTACCAAGCCTTCAGCATGATGCGGCTCCACATGTCCAGCTGCCGAAAACAAAGACGCGCGTGTCCCATGGCCACGTGCTGATGACGATGCACGACCACGGCCACGGCCACGTCCACTAGAAACAGAGCCTGCCTGCCCTGTGTTCTTGGCTCTGCACGCTCTGCCTCCCTTGGCGGTCTTCCAGCCATTGTAGTCGGTAGTCCTGTGGGTGCTGCTGAGAAGAATATATAGGAGCTCTGTGTGACGCCACTAACACACTAGAAGTCCTATGGGTGCTTCTGCAAAGAAAATAGAGGAGCTCTGTGTGATGCCACTAACACACTAGAAGTCCTATGGGTGCTGCTGAGAAGAAAATATAGGAGCTCTGTGTGATGCCACTAACACACTAGAAGTCCTATGGGTGCTTCTGCAAAGAAAATAGAGGAGCTCTGTGTGATGCCACTAACACACTAGAAGTCCTGTGGGTGCTTCTGCAAAGAAAATAGAGGAGCTCTGTGTGATGCCACTAACACACTAGAAGTCCTGTGGGTGCTGCTGAGAAGAAAATATAGGAGCTCTGTGTGATGCCACTAACACACTAGAAGTCCTATGGGTGCTTCTGCAAAGAAAATAGAGGAGCTCTGTGTGATGCCACTAACACACTAGAAGTCCTATGGGTGCTTCTGCAAAGAAAATAGAGGAGCTCTGTGTGATGCCACTAACACACTAGAAGTCCTGTGGGTGCTGCTGAGAAGAAAATATAGGAGCTCTGTGTGATGCCACTAACACACTAGAAGTCCTATGGGTGCTTCTGCAAAGAAAATAGAGGAGCTCTGTGTGATGCCACTAACACACTAGAAGTCCTGTGGGTGCTTCTGCAAAGAAAATAGAGGAGCTCTGTGTGATGCCACTAACACACTAGAAGTCCTGTGGGTGCTGCTGAGAAGAAAATATAGGAGCTCTGTGTGATGCCACTAACACACTAGAAGTCCTATGGGTGCTTCTGCAAAGAAAATAGAGGAGCTCTGTGTGATGCCACTAACACACTAGAAGTCCTGTGGGTGCTTCTGCAAAGAAAATAGAGGAGCTCTGTGTGATGCCACTAACACACTAGAAGTCCTGTGGGTGCTGCTGAGAAGAAAATATAGGAGCTCTGTGTGATGCCACTAACACACTAGAAGTCCTATGGGTGCTTCTGCAAAGAAAATAGAGGAGCTCTGTGTGATGCCACTAACACACTAGAAGTCCTGTGGGTGCTGCTGAGAAGAAAATAGAGGAGCTCTGTGTGATGCCACTAACACACTAGAAGTCCTATGGGTGCTTCTGCAAAGAAAATAGAGGAGCTCTGTGTGATGCCACTAACACACTAGAAGTCCTGTGGGTGCTGCTGAGAAGAAAATATAGGAGCTCTGTGTGATGCCACTAACACACTAGAAGTCCTATGGGTGCTTCTGCAAAGAAAATAGAGGAGCTCTGTGTGATGCCACTAACACACTAGAAGTCCTGTGGGTGCTTCTGCAAAGAAAATAGAGGAGCTCTGTGTGATGCCACTAACACACTAGAAGTCCTGTGGGTGCTGCTGAGAAGAAAATAGAGGAGCTCTGTGTGATGCCACTAACACACTAGAAGTCCTATAGGTGCTTCTGGGAAGAAAATATAGGTCTGTGTGATGGGACTAACACACTTCAAGTCCTATAGGTGCTTCTGGGAACAAAATATAGGATCTCTGTGTGATGGGACTAACACACTTCAAGTCCTATGGGTGCTTCTGGGAAGAAAATATAGGTCTGTGTGATGGGACTAACACACTTCAAGTCCTATAGGTGCTTCTGGGAACAAAATATATGATCTCTGTGTGATGGGACTAACACACTTCAAGTCCTATGGGTGCTTCTGGGAACAAAATATATGATCTCTGTGTGATGGGACTAACACACTTCAAGTCCTATAGGTGCTTCTGGGAACAAAATATATGATCTCTGTGTGATGGGACTAACACACTTCAAGTCCTATAGGTGCTTCTGGGAACAAAATATATGATCTCTGTGTGATGGGACTAACACACTTCAAGTCCTATAGGTGCTTCTGGGAACAAAATATATGATCTCTGTGTGATGGGACTAACACACTTCAAGTCCTATAGGTGCTTTCTGGGAACAAAATATATGATCTCTGTGTGATGGGACTAACACACTTCAAGTCCTATAGGTGCTTCTGGGAACAAAATATATGATCTCTGTGTGATGGGACTAACACACTTCAAGTCCTATAGGTGCTTCTGGGAACAAAATATATGATCTCTGTGTGATGGGACTAACACACTTCAAGTCCTATAGGTGCCTCTGGGAAGAAAATATAGGTCTGTGTGATGGGACTAACACACTTCAAGTCCTATAGGTGCTTCTGGGAACAAAATATATGATCTCTGTGTGATGGGACTAACACACTTCAAGTCCTATAGGTGCTTCTGGAAGAAAATATAGGTCTGTGTGATGGGACTAACACACTTCAAGTCCTATAGTGCTTCTGGGAACAAAATATATGATCTCTGTGTGATGGGACTAACACACTTCAAGTCCTATAGGTGCTTCTGGGAACAAAATATATGATCTCTGTGTGATGGGACTAACACACTTCAAGTCCTATAGGTGCTTCTGGGAACAAAATATATGATCTCTGTGTGATGGGACTAACACACTTCAAGTCCTATAGGTGCTTCTGGGAACAAAATATATGATCTCTGTGTGATGGGGACTAACACACTTCAAGTCCTATAGGTGCTTCTGGGAAGAAAATATAGGTCTGTGTGATGGGACTAACACACTTCAAGTCCTATAGGTGCTTCTGGGAACAAAATATATGATCTCTGTGTGATGGGACTAACACACTTCAAGTCCTATAGGTGCTTCTGGGAAGAAAATATAGGAGCTCTGCCTGCCTGCCACGAACACACTACAAGTCCTATAGTGCTTCTGGGAAGAAAATATAGGAGCTCTGCCTGCCTGCCAGGAACACACTACAAGTCCTATAGGTGCTTCTGGGAACAAAATATAGGAGCTCTGCCTGCCTGCCACGAACACACTACAAGCCCCTCTTTCTAAATCAATCTTTGTAAATGAATCTATCTAACTCAATCTCTCTAAGTAAATCTCTCTAACTAACTAAATCCAGCAGAGTGTCACAGATCTATCCTGCTCTATCTACGCCGGAACAGCATGTGACCGGCGCAGACGGCGTGGCGGCCTTTTATAGGGGGGGGCGTGTACTAAAGCCTGTAGCCAATTATGGCTCTTCGAGTTTCCGGGGCTGTGATTGGCCAAGCATGCGGGGTCACAGTGCATGCTTGGCCAATCATCAGCCAGCAATGCACTGCGCCGGCCGCGCCGGCCGCAATGCATTGCGGGGCCGCTCGCATCACACGAACGTGATGCGAGCGGCCAAAATAGTTCTGGGCTCGCCGAGCGAGCGAACGCCCGGTGCTCGATGCGAACGTGGGTTCGCATCGAGCACCGGGCCCATCCCTATTCACAAAGTCTTGGAAGACCGCCGGAGCATTGCACAAACCAAAGGGCATGACAAGATACTCAAAGTGTCCGTCGCGGGTGTTAAAGGCGGTTTTCCACTCGTCGCCTTTACGGATACGGATGAGATTATATGCGCCCCGGAGGTCCAGTTTGGTGAAAATTCTTGCTCCTCGCAAACGGTCAAAAAGTTCAGAGATAAGAGGCAGAGGGTAGCGATTTTTTATAGTGATTTTATTAAGGCTACGATAGTCAATGCAGGGACGTAAGGACCCGTCCTTTTTGGCGACAAAGAAGAATCCCGCTCCAGCAGGGGAAGAAGACTTGCGGATGAAACCTCTTTTGAGGTTCTCCTGGATGTAGTCTGACATAGCTTGTGTCTCCGGGATGGAGAGAGGGTAGATCCTGCCACGGGGCGGAGAGGTCCCAGGAAGAAGATCAATAGGGCAATCGTAGGGTCTATGGGGCGGTAAGACCTCAGCTTGTCTTTTGCAAAACACATCTGCAAAGTCCCTGTAAGGCTTAGGGAGGCTAGGCCGGGAGGTAGTGGTGAAAACTTGTTTAGTGGGCACCGCTTTGAGGCAATGCCTGTGGCAGGAAGGACCCCAACTTTTGATGTCCCCCGAGGCCCAGTCGAGGATAGGAGAATGTAGCTGGAGCCAGGGTAGGCCCAAAAGGATCTCAGAGGTACAGTTGGGTAACACAAAAAAGTCAATTTTTTCATGATGGAGAACTCCAATTTTCATAAGGAGAAGTTCGGTGCGATAACGCACGATACAGTTCAAATTTTGGCCATTTACAGAGGTGATGAAAAATGGCTTGACAAGACGGATGACTGGAATATTAAATTTGTTGATGAGTGAGGCTTCAATGAAGTTTCCTGCAGAACCAGAGTCCAGAAAGGCCACAGCGGAGAAAGAGGACTTCCTGGGCAAAGAAATCCTTACTGGAACAGTCAGACATGGAGAGGAAGAATCTACACCTAGCAACGCCTCTCCCACGCTAGCTAGGTGTGAGCGTTTCCCTGACGCTGAGGACGAATAGGGCAATCCTTTAAAAAATGGTCAGGACTGGCGCAATACAGGCACAGACTATTGTCTCGGCGACGAGTCCTCTCTTGTGTGGTCAGGCGCGACCGATCCACTTGCATGGCCTCCTCAGCGGAAGGTGCAGGAACGGGTTGTAGAGGGTTCTGAAAGAGAGGTGCCAGGCGACCGTCTGACGCGAACAAAGTCCTTTTCTTGGCGTAGCTCTAGGCGTCTTTCGGTATAACGCATGTCAATGCGGGTGGCCAGCTGGATGAGTTCAGACAGGGTAGCAAGAATTTCTCGTGCGGCCAGCACATCTTTGACGTGACTGGATAGGCCTTTTTTGAAGGTCGCGCAGAGGGCCTCATTGTTCCAAGAGAGTTCAGGCGCCAGGGTGCGGAACTGAATGGCGTAATCGCCCACTGAAGGATTTCCCTGGACAAGGTTCAGGAGAGCCATCTCAGCGGAGGAAGCCCGGGCTGGCTCTTCAAAGACACTGCAAACTTCAGAAAAGAAAGCTGGAATCGAAGTTGTGGCAGGATCGCCATGGTCCCAAAGCGGTGTAGCCCAGGCTAGGGCCTTATCAGATAGCAGGCTAACCACGAACGCCACCTTTGACCGTTCCGAAGTAAACTGGTCCGACAACATCTCCAGATGGAGGGAACACTGGGATAGGAACCCTCGGCACAGCTTGGGATCTCCATTGAACTTGTCAGGAAGGGACAGGCGGACTCTAGCCGTAGCAACTCGTGGTGGAGGAGATGCAGGAGCTGGTGGTGGGGATGGCAGGAGCTGCTGAAGCATAGCAGTCAACTGCGCCAATTGCTGTCCCTGTTGAGCGACCACCATGGTCAGATCCGAGAGACTTGGCAGCGGAACCTCAGCGGGATCCATGGCCGGTTATACTGTCACGCTCCGGGTATGGCGGGAAACAGGAGGTGGACCCCCTATGCCAGTGAGGCGATAGCACGGGTTGTATTGGAGGACCAGTTCTAATGTTGCTACTGGTTTTCCACAGAGCCCGCCGCAAAGCGGGATGGACTTGCAGCGGCGGTAGCAACCAGGTCGTGTCTTCCAATAGCAACTCGACCACACTGACAGCTGAGACAGGCGAGGTACACAAGGACAAGGCAGAGGCGAGGTCAAACGTAGCAAAAGGTCAAGGCAGGCGGAAAATGGTTCGTAGTCAGGGGCAACAGCAGAGATCAGGATACACGGCAGGAGCAAAACACTAACGCTTTCACTGGGCACTATGGCGACACAATAACTGGCGAGGGCAGGAAGGGGAAGTGTAAATTTATAAGATGCAGGTGTGCCAGTAATTTGGGCCAGGCACCAATCAATAGTGCGCTGGCCCTTTAAGAAAGACAGCTGTGTGCGCGCGCGCGCCTGGGGAGCGGGGACACGCGCGCCGGGAGGAACAGGAGGGGAGAGGTGAGGAGAGAGAGAGAAGCGATCCCCGGGCGGACCGAGGCTGCCACGAGGATCGCATCCTGGAGACCGAGCAGCGCCTGCGGTCAGCGGCGCTGACCGGGGCGCTGCAGGAGAGAGGACGCCGTGGGCGCTCCGGGATGGATGGGGCACCCGGAGCGCTCGGCGTTACAGAGGGAAGTGATAGGGCCAGGCATGTGTCGGTGGTCAGCTATTTTTTTTCTCTGTTGGTGGGTTGACTGTTGTCAGGCATTGTGATTGATGTGGATCTGCATTGCTGGTTGATGTGATTTTCAATGGATGTACATAGGACATTTTTTTTTTTTTTTTTTAATTAAAAGAAAATGTTGCCTGTGTATTTACACATTTTATTTTTATTTTTTTTTTAATGAGTACCACTTCCTCAATACTATGGACCTCTTACTCATTCACATGGAGAGGATGTATTTGGGTTCCCCCTTATTGGGCTATGGGAAAGAGGCCTTGGTTCTCATCAAAAAGAAGAATATATACTTATACAATTATTTTTAAACCAGCATTTAGTGTCACTTTTGCAATTTCAAGGTTTGACTTTATGCATTGCTAAAATGGCTGGCGCCCAATAAACAGATATGTATTGCATTTGTTTTTGCTTTGATGCATGTTAACAAAGGCAATGTCCAGCCTCCCTTGGAATTTGTTTGACAATCCTTTCCTATAAGCCTAGAAAATGACCAATACTGTATTTTTCAACATTCGGTTCCCATTGACTTCAAGTGTGCACCTTATTTAGTTTTATTCCTAGTCTCTCACGTCACTTCAGCTTTCATATCAGAGGTCTGAGGTCACCTCATTTGCTGCCTTTTCAACTTCCTGGCTTTACACACCATCTCCTTGCTGAAGAGTAGTGTAGAGGTTTGTAGACAATTATAGTTTGACACTGTTATGCACTCTGGACCTGGGAGAGGATGTGTGAGGTCAGTTGATCAACTGAGCGGCACTCGGCAGACTTCAGGAGATTGATGGCAACTGGTGTTCAAGATAAAGTGCTATGACCAAAAACATTTTGGTCATAGCACATTTTGAAAGACTGCACAATTATAGCATCTCATAGTAGAGCCAAGGCCAAAACCTTTTTTTTTTTTTTTTTTAGATGAAAGGGAAAGGGCTAAAATCCTTTGTAAGGTCATTGTGGTCATCTGTGTCCTGTTTATTTATTACAGGTACTTATATAGAGCTGCCAATTTACAAGGCACTTTATTTATTTTGTATGCATTCACCTCAGTCCCTGCCTTCAAGAAGCTAACAATCTTAGGTCCCTATTTCACAGTCATTCATACACTAAAGCCAATTTACTTATCACCTATTGGCACATCTTTGGAGTTTGGAAGGAAGCCAACAAAGGTACAGGGAGAACATGCAAACTCCATGCAGGTAGTTCTATGGTTGGGATTCAAACCGATGACATTGGTGCTGCTAGGTGGAAGAGCTACCGGTAAGTCTCTAAAGTGAGAGGTAATCTCCTCACTGCAACACGTCCCCACCGGAAAATTTACACTCTATATCTGTTCTAGTGACAACTTCAAATTCTCGATTTTTCCATTTCCCAATTTCAAAGAGAGGGTAAATGGGGGATGCAGGCAAGAGTAAAAACCTGATATGGTTGATAATCCTTTCAAACTCCCCCAAAATTGCAAAAAAAAGTTGTCTCACATTCATTGCCTCCATGTCTCTTCAATAGAAGGTACTGTTAAGCAGTGGCGTCTCCAGCTTTCATATTTAGGGGGGGGGGGCACATGGGGAGACAGGGACAAAAGTAGGGGGGCAACTATAAAATGCAATTTTACTACTATCCCCAGGGTGGCAGAAAACAAGAGATATATGTCACCAGCATACCAAGAAAATATAAGGTTCCAAAGCAGTGGGAAAACTATTAGGTTTGCAAAGGTTGTCTTGCCTCCGGGCCTTGGTGTTCTGCCACTGTGGTGTTCCCCAGCCTCCTCTTGCTGTCCTGCCCCTGCTATTGACAGTGCTGGTCTGGCATCTGTCTCCTTGGCAGTGGCAGCAGTCTATTAGGACCTAGGGCTGGTGACATTATGGGTGCATGCAGGGGAAGGCTGGCACTATTGGTTGTAGAGAGCCAAGCCCCCAGCTGGTCACCTAGCAGCAGTAATGCTGTATAACCTTCTCTGTTGACATGCTGATCGGGATGTGATCCAGGTGATGCTCCCAGTCAGATCTAATAAACACAGTATTTATTAGCATCAATTGTACAACCACATCCACCATAAGTTCTTCAGCCATGCGGGCTCTTTGCCTGTAAGGTGTGGGCTTTGATCAATAAAATCACTATGATATTTAACACTAGGATTTAACTAGGAGCATCTCCTGGATTGCATCACGATCAGCATGTCAGAGAAGGCTGCACTGCTGCTAAGCAACCTGCAGGGAGGTAAACTGTCTACTCTACAACCATTAGAGATGAGCTCGGGTGTGTTTGAAATCCCACATGCCCGATCCCGCCAGCAAGCCGACACTGCACAAGGCTAATCACAGGCAGTGAGACATTCCTGATCTGTGCAGCTAAGGACCGGGAAATGTCTCACTGCCTGTGCTTAGCGCTGTGCAGTGTGGGCTTCCT